>JAESUZ010002267.1:0-600000 GCA_017311185.1 Proteles cristata cristata | reverse complement strand
TCATCAGCACCATCAGCACCATCATGTGAAGTTATTGAATTCTTACCTCGAGCTAGCTACTATGCTTAGAATTTTAGACTCACCACCTTCTCAGGTCCTTACAACAGTTCTATATTAGTCACATTACCCTGAATTACAAAATGAGGAAATATGCTTGGGCAAGTTGTTCACTTAATAAACACAGGATTGGGATCTGAAGCCTGGTTAATCTAATTTAAAGGTCTGTGTTTGTAATAACTTCCTTATATGCCTCTGCACTTAAGAAAATAAAGCAAATACATATACCAGGTGGACTGCAAAATAACGCATATATGAAGATGTATACTTATTAATTTATGAAAAATGCAGCATTGGTGTGATTTCCGTATTGTAAATCACACTGTGAATGGAAACAGATGCCCATTTTTTAAATAGTTTATTGACAAGTTGGTTTCCATATAACACCCAGTGCTCATCCCAACAAGTGCCCTCCTCCATGCCCATCACCCCCCTTCCCCTGTCCATCCCCCCAAAAGCCCTCAGTTTGTTCTCGGTATTCAAGAGTTTCTCATGGTTTGCCTCCCTCCCTCTCCCCAACTATTTCCTCCCCTTCCCCTCCCCCATGGTCCTCCATTAGGTTTTTCCTGTTCCACTTCTAAGTGAAAACATATGGTATGTGTCCTTCTCTGCCTGACTTATTTCACTCAGCATAACACCCTCGAGTTCCATCCATGTTGCTACAAATTCAGATGTCCATTTTTGAACACTCAGTTCCAGAAGGTACTACATTTCCAAAAGTAAACCTGAAGGTTAGAGAGAGGGCAGGGCATTTTGGGGGGAAAGGAGGAAAGGAGAGAGTCCGGGGGAGATAGTAAGCATCTAGTATTAAGGAGATTTCTGAAAATCCTTTTAGTCTACTCTGCCATTCTCTGTGGATATTTGGGACCCCTGACAATGTTGACATTATGCTGTCTGCTCAAATCTAAATAATATCAAATAGTTAAAATCTTTTTTTTTCAAATAGCTAAAATCTTAGGAATCCTATCTCATCAGATATTTTTCCAATTCTCCAATTCTTTCAAAAAATTTTTGAGAAGTGGTCCACACATTAAGATTTTTTTGTAGTTAAGTATAATACACATATAGAAAAATGCACCGAGATAGATGTTACAGTTCAATGAGTTATCACTAAGGGAATATGTTGTTAAGCATCACCCAAGTCAAAAAATAGAACAATGCTAACTCTACGTAGCCTGTCCGCTTACTTCTTCTCTTCTCCCCAAAATATTTAAGTGTGTATTCCACTGTATTTGGCTTCTCTTACACAACATGATGCTGAGAATTATCTGTGTTACTGCCTATAGCTTAGTGCAACACTGTAAACTTATCTATTGTGTAACCATGCTATAATTTACTTGTGCATTTTATTTTGATGACATTTAGATTGTTTTCAGTTTGGAGCTAATGGCAATAGTGCTTCTTGGAGCATTCTTATTTGTGTCTTTTGTCTAGGTGTACATATTTCTGGCAGGTACATACCCAGAAGTGTAATTACTAAATCATAGGACAGACATAATTTCTGCTTAAGTAAATCATGCCAAACCTGTTTTCCAAAATGGTTATAACAATTTACACTGCCATCAGCTGCAATGACATTGAGAAATTTTTCATAAGTTTATTAGCCATTTGGATATACTCTTGTGACAAGGATCTGCTCCTGTTTCTTACCTGTTTTGTTTTAATTATATCGTCTTTTTATGTTATTGTTGTTTGAAGAAATTGTTACATATGCTGAAAATGAAGCCTTTAGCAGTTATATATTGTATAAATATTTCTCCTTTTATTGTGACTTGCTTTTCTACTCTCTCAATAGAGTAATAAAAGTTCTTAAATGTAATATAGTATAATTTACCAATTATTTTTCTTATGGTTATTGTATTTTGTGTCCTGTTTAAAAAATGTTATCCCACCCGAAGATCATGAAGAGATTCTTCTAAGTTCTCTTCTGAAAGCTTTATTGCTTTATTTTTCACATGTAAAATTATGATCTGCCTTGAATTGATTTTTGTCTATGATTTAAACTAGGGGTTCAAATTTTATGGTTTTTTTTATGAGTCTGATTGTCCTGGCACCGTTTACTGAAAAATCATCCTTTCCCTCAAGCTCCATATTCTAAGATGCCATTCATTAATGGGTGTTTATAGACTCTGCTCTGTTCTATTGGTCTCTTTGTCTATTATTTTGCCAAATCCTACACTATTTTAATTACTTAATTTTTTTTCCTGTTCGTCCCTCTACCTTGTTCTTACTTGTGTACCTTGACTATTTTTTGCCCTTTGTATTTCCATATAAATTTTAGATCACTTGTTAATTCCCACAAAACAACTGGCTGAGGTTTTTATTTTAAGGTTTTTTTTTTTATTAAGTCATAACACACATAAGGTGCCTAAGACACATTAATCTTAACTTTTTTCATACATACAGAACCATGTTACTAACCTCAGATCAAAATATAGAATATTTTCCCTAATGCTTTTTCCTCATACACCCCCAGTAGGAACTCCCTGTTTTGACTTTCGTTGCCATCTGATTAGTTTGACCTTTCTTGACCTTATTAGGAGAACTATACAGTATATATGTCTGGCTTCTTTTGTTCAACATAATGTCTTTGAGGTTCATTCATGTTGTCCAATGTATGAATAAGTTTTTTTTTTTTAACTGCTAGGAGTGTCCCATGATAAATTGTTAATGACTGTTCATTTTTATGCTGAAAGCAAATACCAGGTTTCCAGGGAAGAGATGAGAGTTATTAGTATTACCTACAGCGATAACTGCATCTGTTTCCTGGGCTCCATTCCTCTCTCTCCCCCTCTCTCTCTCTGGGGTGACGTGATGAGAGCTAGGTGGATTCTGTGCACGCACCGCAGGAGAGGAAACCCAATATTATAATCTGGAAGCTTAGATAGACTACATGCTGCTTAGCTGCTGCTCTGTCTTTCTGAAAGAAGGAGAGAATCTCTTTCTCTTTAAGGTTAACAAATACTTTGGAGAGTAAATGAATTCTTTCAGGAAGGCCAAGGTGAAAGTCCCTATCCTGGACCGCAAACATTTGGCTCTGGGGGAGGTAAGTTTATCATCTTCTGAATGGGAACATATGGCTCCAGGTCTAACCCCCCTTGCAATTGTAAGGAGCAGATGAATCAGGGCAGAGGAGATATTCTATGATGTGCCAATTTCCTTTGCTTAAGAAGACAGACTGTCCAGAAGTGTGGAAATATTTGTGGAGCATTGTTTCCCTGACATTCGGTTATATGAATTTACCACATTTGATTTACTCACTTTTCTGTTGATGGACATTTGAGTTATTGCTTGCTACTGGGTTGTAAGAGGCTTTTGTGTATTGTGGATGTCAGATATATATGTTGTAAATATTTTCTCCCAGTTCATGGCTTGCCTTTTCATTTTTACAATAATGTCTCCAAGAGCAAAATTTGTAACTTTGATGAAGTCAGATTTTTCCATTTTTTCCATTGTGGAAAATTGTTTCCTTCTGGTGTCTCATCTTCAGAAATCTTTGTGTATTCCAAAGTTGAAAATGTTTTCTTCTAGAAATTTTATAGTTTTACCTTTTACAATTAAATCTACAATACACTCTAAGTTAATTTTTCTGTATGGTATGAAGAAAAAGTAGAGGTTAATTCTTTATCTCAGGCAGCTGTCCTTTCATATCTGTGCCATTTGTTGAAAAGATTTTTAGTCCACATGAAATTAACTTAGTCATCTTTTTGGGAAATCTATTGGCCATATATGTACAGGTCTATTTCTGGATCTCTATTCTTCTCATTGGTCTCTGTTTATTTTTGCACTAATACTACATTTAATTATTTTATGTTTTATTTATTTCCGAGAGAGAGAGAGACAGCATGAACAAGGGAGGGTCAGAGAGAGAGGGAGACACAGAATCTGAAAGAGTCTCCAGGCTCTGAGCTAGCTGTCAGCACAGAGCCTGAGGCGGGGCTTGAACCCACGAACCATGAGATCATGACCTGAGCTGAAGTCGGAAGCTTAATGGACTGAGCCACCCAGTTGCCCCACTAATACCACATTTTAAAAAAATAAACGTTTTTTGTTTTTATTGGCAAAGAGAGTTTTCGCTTACTTCTCTCCCAGTTACATTACCACAATAAACGTTCAAAACTAAGCAAGTCACATTGGCATATTATTGTTAAGTAAACTTCATACTGTGGATTTCTCTAGTTTTTCCACTGCTGTTCCAGGATCCAGTATAGGGGTACCATGTTGCCTGTGGTTCCCATGTCTCCTCAGTCTTCTCTGGTCTGTGATACTTTCTCAATTTTCTGTGTTTTGTATGATCTTGACAGTCTTAAGTACTGGCCAGGTATCCATCCTGTAGAGTGAAAAAAAAATCTATGGACAATATTAATAGGAAAGTTTAGCAGGGTTTCTAGACATAAATTCAATCTACAAAATGTTCATGTCTAGAACCCAATATTAAACTAGCAGAAAATGAAATAAACAATAGTTTATAATAGCATGAAAGATACCTAGGACATGCAAAACCTTTATGGGAAAGGTTCATACACTCTTTGTGAAAATGCATGAAATTCTGAGTGACACTGCAGAATATTTTTTTAGATGGAGAAATATAAATAGTGGTTATGGACTGAGAAATCTGTATCTGTTAAAATTAGGTCATAGATACAATGCAATTCCAAAGAAAATTTTAATGGATTTTTGTGAAAGGTGATTATAAAATTCTTGACAAGATGATTATAAAATTCATGTGGAATCTCAAAGGTCCACAATTAATAAAGATATCTTTCCAAAAGTTCAGATGGGAAGACTTGCCCTTTCAAAAATCAAGAGTTATTATAAAGGAACAGTAAGGTCATGTGGTAGAATAAAGGATCCACGAAACAGTATATGGTGTCCAACATTTACAGACATTTGATAAAAGAAGGTATTTTAGATGTGTGAGGAAAGAATGGGATTTAAGTGAATGAATTTTCTGGGAAAATTGGGTATTTACCTTTTGCCACATCACATACAAAAATAATTTGAGATGGATTAAAGAGTTGTTAATGGGTTAAATGATGTCCCCTTCCCAGTTCTCAGAAAATGAACTTATCTGGAAATAAGGTTATTGCATAAATTAGTTAAGTTTAGATGAGGTCATACTGGAGGAGGATGTAACTTTAATCCAATATAACTGGTGTGTTTATAAAAAGGAGAAATGGATGCAAACATGCACACAGGGAGAAGGCCATGTGGGCATAAAGGCACAGATTGGGGCCATGAATCTACAAGCCATGGAACACCACAGATTACCAGTAACCCACCAGAAGCTTAGACAAGGTGCCTGGGACAGATTTCCCCTCACAGCTCTCAGAAGAAATAAACCTGCCAATACTTTGATTTCAGACTTCTAGCTTTGGAACTGAGAGATAATAAATTGACGTCCTGTAACTCACCTTTGTTACAGCAGTACTAGCGAACCAATCCAAGAGCTGAATGTGAAGGCAAAGTCAAAAAGACTTTAGAAGACAGTATAGTAGAATATCTATATGAACTTAGGGGAGAAAAGCATTTCTTAAGAATAAAAAGCACTAACTATAAACAAAAAGATTAAT
Source organism: Proteles cristata cristata (assembly GCA_017311185.1). Classification (NCBI taxonomy): domain Eukaryota; kingdom Metazoa; phylum Chordata; class Mammalia; order Carnivora; family Hyaenidae; genus Proteles; species Proteles cristata. The sequence goes on along the minus strand of JAESUZ010002267.1, from coordinate 594,370 downwards.
AAGTTTGAACTACATTAAAATTAAGGATTTCTGCTTACCAAAAGGCAATGAAAGAGAGTTAAGAGACAAGCTACAAATCGGAAGACTATACATGCACCATATGTAGCATATATTACATAGAATATTATGTATGTCATATATGCATATATTCTGGATATGTGTGTGTGTGTGTGTGTGTGTGTGTATTTCTGGATGCCAGACAAGTTTTATTTAATTTCGAAGAACACTTTTCACTAAGGGATTTGTGATGTTGTTTTGGTCATTTCTTCTCTATTTTGAGGTTCAGAATTAATGTGGAAAATGGAACAGTACTCCTACTAGCAGAAACAATGGCTTCTGGAAGGGTTTATAAACACTCACAGAAGTTATGTTCATCAGTACCATAAAGAATGGTGGCAATAAAGAAGATGAAAATCCTTGCAAATATTGAATGACCTTGGCATTCATGATCACCAGAAAGTTCTCAATGCAGCAACTGTTTGTATAATAAGTCAGCTGGTGGTTGAGCCTGCTGGGAATGCTAATTAGCCAGACTATGTGAAAAGAAAACAAAGATTCTTCCTTTCAGGTATGGAAAGACAAAGCACGACATTAATAATTTGCTTTAGTCCAAATCCAGAGGTAGTCTAGCTTTACTTGGTAGAAGCATAGCTCCCTCTGCTGGGTAATTTAGGGAATTTAGATCTGAAGACTATTGAAAATGCCTGGGAGGCACATAGCTCATTGAAAAGCTTTTATTTCAAAGGAAAAACCAAGATATTATTGAAGAAGAACGAAGCTGGACAACTTACACCATGATATCAAAGCTTTCTGCAAAACAATAAATTGATAAGTTAGAATTCATTAAAATTAACAACTGCTGTTCATCAAAAATACTGTTAGAGAGTGAAAGAGCACAAAGCAGAAGATATTTGCAACATATATGTACATGGGAAGAATGCAGAAAGTATGAATAACCCATACAAACCGATGAGAAAAAGGTAGACACCCCAATATAAAAAGGGGCAAAAGTCTTAACAGGTACTTTAACAAAAACGATTAAAATGACGACAGGCCTTTGAGCATCAGCCTCATCAGTCATCAGGGAAATGCAAAGTGAAACCACAATGGGCTACTAATGCTTTCCCAATATGATGGTTAAATATGATACCCAGTGTGGATGAGAAGTTAGAGCAACTAGAACTCTCATATATTGTTGGTGAGAGTGTTAATTGGCAAAGCTACCTTGGAAAACTGTTTAGCAAAACTGCTTCCAAACATGGCCAGGTTCAGGGATAGATGACCTGTGCAGTTGCATAGGGCCTGAAGCTCAGCAAGGCTCCATTGCATGGTTTAATGCCTTGCTGGCCACATTTAGAAATTCTTAATGATTTTCTCTTTAAACTTGTTTTTTGTTTGTTTGTTTGTTTTGGTAAGTGAAGTCTTGTTGCAACTATGAACCATACACTTGAGCAGGGAGGTAGGTACAGCCTGTGTGTCTGACATTGTTCTTTGCTGCCTCGTTCACGTAAGGCATACACCATGCCTGGAGCACCAAATTCTATGCAGCTCATGCCTGAGCGGTCACTCAAAAGAGTACAGGGTATATGGGTGCCTCTGACATCCCTGAGGAGCCTTGTTTCCACTAGAACCAGAACTTGCACTAAATATAGAAAGAAGGCAATGCTCTTTTAAGAAACATGAAAAACCAAAGAATCCTATCATATTCTTACTGATGTCACTGCCCTGCATTAGCTAAACACATATGCTAGAAATAAGAACATGGTAGGAAAGGAAAAGATAGGGCAACCTACGGTACTTTTTCCTTTTAGTCCTTTCTCACCAGTGGGCTGAGGGTAGGAAGTGTTGGTATAAAGTGCATGTACCAAGATACAAAATAAAAATATCTGATTTAGGGGAAGGCTGGGATGGGTGGCTCAGTCAGTTAAACTTCCGACTTTGACTCAGGTCATGATTTCATGGGTTGTGGATCTGAGCCCCACATCGGGCTCTGTGCTGACCGCCTGAGCGGTCAGAGCCTGGAGCCTGCTTTGGATTCTATGTCTCCTCCTTTCTCTGTCCCTCCCCTGCTCATGCTCTGTCTCTCTCTCTCTCTCTCTCAAAAATAAATAAACATTAAAAGAATATGATTTACAAAATGGATGAACATAAGGGAATAAAAGCAAAAATAATATAAAAACAGGGACAAAACATAGGACACTCTTAAATACAGAGAACAAACTGAGAATTCCTGGAGGAGTCGTGGGTGGGGGGATGGGCGAAATGGGCAAGGGGTATTAAGGAAGACACTTGTTGGGATGAGCACTGGGTGTTATATGTAGGGAATGAATCACTGGAATCTATTCCTAAAATCACTATTGCACTATATGATAACTAACTTGGGTGTAAATTAAAAAAAAATTATATATATATATATATACACCTGATTTAGTTCAATGCAGCATTTTCAGTATTCTGTTAAGAGTGGAATCCATATGCATGTACAAGCTACAAAATTCAAATTGTGTAATTGCAGGGATTCTGCATACAGATGAAATGCTTTTATATTTGCATTTAAAACTGCCAATGCTCAATATAAAGTGGAATGGTGGAATCCATGCTAATATCTAAACCTTTTAATTTTCTTTACTTAAAGTGACATTAAATAGCAAATAAAAGAAAACTACAACAAGTTGAAAGAGATTGTGGAGAAGAGGAAGGAGTTTTATATTTTAGTACCTTGGATGACACCTTTCCCTTACCTTTTAAGCAAGAAGCCTTGTATTTTCATTTTTCACTGGTCCCTGCAGATTATGTAGCTGGCCTAGTTAATGAATCAGTAATTTTAGTCCTGGAGATGTATTCAACAAAAATGAATGCATGTCGTTTGCCAAAAGTCACGTATGAAAATGTTAATAACAGATTTATTCATAATAACCCCAATCAAGAAATAACCCAAAAGTTTATCAACAGTAGAACATGTCAACGGTGTGTGTGTGTATATATATATATATATACACTAGAATACTAGATATCGGTGAAAACAAACAGATTATTGCAACAAACAGCAACATGAATGAATCTGACAGATGTGATGCTAAACAAAAGAACTCAGACATAAAAAGAATATATACTCTGTGATTTCATTATAAGTTCAAAAAACAGACTAAATAAATGCATAATGACAGAGTCAGAATAATTACTTCTGGGGGTTGTGAGAGGGAAGGCAATCCCCCGACCCTCTTCTGAGGAGCTAGGAATGTTTTGTGTTAATCTGGGTGGTAGTTAAATTTATGCATATGTGACATATGTAAAAATTAAGCCAGTTGAACCCTTAAAGATGTGTAATCACACTTCAAAAGGAGGGAAAAGGAACAAGTTATATTTCTCAAAATTGTATCTTTATTATAAACATTGCGTGTACGTGTGGGATACAGTGAGAGAGAAGTAATGCCTTTACTTACCACTAGGTGGCGGTGTTGTTCCTGTTCCTGCTGAGTGCTCTTGGGTAGGAGACTGAAGGAAGCATGTTTTCTATTTACATTCCTGACTGTTTGCCTTTTCATTGAAATAAATTGTAAGTAGTGGCATTTTGTTACTATAGGCCATTATTTTATTTTAGGTCTGAATTCCTAATTCGAAGATCGACTGTAAGTAACTTTTGCACTCTTCTGTCTAAGGTATGCAAGTTGAGTTTGGGGTCATAGCTTAGGCTTTTGTGTATAATTACTTTCCTGTATAATTATTTTTATTTCAATACTGATGATCTAATTTTCTTTAAAAAGTGTATTTATTTAGTTTTGAGAGAGAGAGAGCATGAGCGGGGAAGGGGCAGAGAGACAGGGAGACAGAGAATCCCAAGCAGTCTCTGAGTTGTCAGCACAGAGGCTGATGAGGGGCTTGAACTCACGAACCTGATCACGACCTGAGCTGAAACCAAGAGTCAGACGCTTGACCAACTGATCCACCCAGGCACCCTGTTATGATCTCATTTTTAATTTTCTCTAGAATCTTGACTTCATATAATAATCTTGACAGTTATTTTTCTCACTTGCCTTTTTCTATGTTTGGAATGTTCTTTCTCTGACATACACATTATCTGACACTTCATTTCAGGGTGCTGCTCAAATGTGCTCAGAGAGACCTTGTATGATCCTGGTGCCAAATAGCACGAATCCCCTTGTCAGATTCTATGTTCTTACCTTGTTTCCCTTGTTTCTTTTTCTTTCTTTCTTTCTTTCTTTCTTTCTTTCTTTCTTTCTTTCTTTCTTTCTTTCTTTCTTTCTTTCTCTTTCTCTCTCTCTCTCTCTCTCTCTCTCTCTCTCTCTCTTCTTTCTTTCTTTCTTTCTTTTTCTTTCTTCCTTTCTTCCTTCCTTCCTTCCTTCCTTCCTTCCTTCCTTCCTTCCTTAGCATTTACCATGACCTGACATGTCTATACATGTGTGTACATTACTGTCTTGTCTTCCCTGGTAAGAATGTAACCTCCATGAGAGCTGGAATTCTTCTGTTGCTCACTGTGTGGCACCTAGTAGGTGCACAACAAACATCTGTTGAACGAATGACAAACCTTAATTTGTCTCAAAACTAAGAACAAGTATAATTTTGGAATTTTCCATGTTCTCACGTGTATTACATTTTTGATGCAATTTAAAACATCGCAACTCTGGAGAGAGATGAAATATTATGCTGAAAGAAAAACCCAGAAATGTGGAAGGATAAATATGATCAGTAGGGCCTGGTTGGTCTGAAGTCAGAATCTTCCTGGAGTTTCAGGGGGTCCCGAGGTAGGGAGGACCAAGCAGAACTGGGCATCCAGAGAGGACTGAGTCTCATTCCCGTGTGCAGTGCACGTCAGAAATGCGCCCCGCTTGCCACCGGATGTCACTGTTCGCTCATGCTCTGGAGTCGCCCAGGGGTGGGAGGGGGCGCCTCCTCAGTCCCTCTGTGCATGAATATGCAATGTCCTAGTTGACAACCATGACAGAGGGCACAGACTCACCTGTGCAGGCCTCCTCAATATGGGACCACTTACTGCTCCTCCCTAAAATTGATGTTCGGTTCTGAGCTGCACAGAAAGGTTTAGAAGCCGAGAGGGATCTCGAGGGCGGCTCTCCACTTGGGTCTCAGCACTAAAGCAACGCTCAGGACCAGGAACACAGCTGCCAGAAGGAAGAGCGCTGCCATTTCTCTTTCATTCAAGAGTGACTGACTCTTCTACAGGCCGGCGTCGGAAGCAAGGACCGGAAATTATTTGGGTTTTACAACCGGCTTAGATCACATTCGAAGATCACACTAAGATCCTTCCGTTTTAACAAACAAAACGGGAAATGAAAAGTAAGGCTTAATGTGTAGGTTATGTCAGAACTCGACAGTTGCTGTCACTTTTTAAAAAAAGTTTTAATGTTTATTTGTTTTTGAGAGAGAGGGAGACAGAACATAAGCAGGGGAGGGGAAGGGAGAGAGGAGAAACGCAGAATCCAAAGCAGGCTCCAGGCTCTGAGTTGTCAGCACAGAGTCCGATGCAGGGCTCGAACTCATGAACAGTGAGATCATGACCTGAGCCAAAGTCAGATGCTTAACCAACTGAACCACCCAGGTGCCCCCACAGTTGCTCTCACTTTGAAAGAACTTCTTAACAGCTCAAGGTTACAGCTGGACTCAGGAGTGTAGCTACAGCCAGTCCCATTAAGATGTTCAACGTAAGGCATTACCTGGTTACCCCCCATATTTATTCACACATATAAATATCATGAAGTAAACAAGTTGCTACAGCCTCCTTACCCACCACTTCCCTCCTGCCCCTTTAAGCCTATGCTCATATTTATCTTTCATATCAAGCTATAAATATGGGAATTTGATATATTCCTATTAGGAGTATTTCCTTTAAAACTCACTTACTCAATTTTTCAACAACTATTTATTGAGTACCACTTTTTTTTAAATTTTTTTTTTAATGTTTTATTTATTTCTAGGAGAGAGAGAGACAGCATGAGCAGGGGAGGGTCAGAGAGAGAGGGAGTCACAGACTTGAAACAGGCTCCAGGCTCTGAGCTGGCAGTCAGCACAGAGCCCGACGGGCTCGAACCCACGAACCGCGAGATCATGACCTAAGCGAAAGTCGGACGCTTAACCGACTAAGCCACCCAGGCGCCCCTTGAGTACCACTTTCTAAGACTGAGCACTAATTTAAGATCTGGGGACACAGCAGTGCAAAGGACATAAAGTTTCTGTTAACAGTGGAGCCCACACTCTAGTGTTTAAATAACTAAAATCTTAAAATAAAGGGAAACGCCCCAGATTGTTTCTGTTGACGTCACCCAGTAAGTGGAGATGCACTGGCCTTCCCATCACCAAGAGGGTGGTTTGACAGCTCAACGAGTGACTAAGACTCTAGAGAGAGTCACCACATCCCAGTATGGGCTACTCCAACCACCTTTAAGAGTGCACAGACTCGGGGCGCTTGGGTGGCTCAGTCGGTTGGGTGTCCGACTTCGGCTCAGGTCATGATCTCAGGGTTCGTGGGTTCAAGCCCCGCTTCAGGCTCTGTGCTGACAGCCAGCTCAGAGCCTGGAGCCTGTTTCCAATTCTGTGTCTCCCTCTCCCTCTGACCCTCCCCTGCTCACTCTGTCTCTCTCTCAGAAATAAATTTTTAAAAAAGAAAAAAAGAGTGCACAGACTCACAGCACAGGTGTCTTCAATATGGAGTCTCTTACAGTTCCTGCATGAAAGTGATCTTTGGTTCTGAGCAATGCAGACAGGCTTTCTTCCTGTACATTTTTGTTCTGTCCTATCAGTTCACAAATTGCTTCAAACCCTTCAGTGGTTTACCATCACTCTTAAGATAACAAGTCTTTACTGTGCTGTAATTTGCCCCCTGCCTCCTCCTCCAGCCTCATCTGGTCCCCTTCTTCCCCCATTTCAGTTCTACTCTCTAGAGATTTATCAGCCCCTCTCAGCTCCTCTCAGTGACAGGCACGTTTCTGTATCAAAGGTTCTGGAGATGCTATTTCCTTTGTCTGGAAGGCTCTTTTTTAACCATCCCTCCCTTCACACACATACCCTATAGTGTTGGCTTGAAGTCCAGTCACTTCTGCAGTGAAGTCTGTCTCCCTTGATTAATCAGGTTTCCCCTAGTCCATGGTCCTGCTAACAGTGATGCTAACTGCACCTCCCAGATGCCTGAGCCTGTGCACCACCTTTCCTGTCATCCTATCCCAGTTCACTATCGCTGAAGGCTTCGACAGTTGACCCCTACAATGTGCCAGGGTATTAGCTTTCCACTTACCACCCTCAGTGGGGTCCTCATTGCCAGGTGGCCGGTGGGCAATCTATCCTAAAATCCCATATTAGAGTCGACTTCCTGAAACCATTTCTATAACCAAGTGTCTTTAGTTGGGTCCTCTGGAAAGAGCTCTGAAATGGTCGTTTCGTTGGTATGGTTGGTTGTTTGTTGGTGAATGTGCCAAGGATCAACACTGGTGATGGACTGAGGGAAGCAGTGTTGGTAGAGTGGGGCTGAGCTGCGATGTAGTTGTACCAGAGGCTTCAGCCGGTCCCATACGGAGCTCTGGAGCTGGGAGGGCCCTTTACGGGTCTTTCAACTGAAGCAAGGGGCTGCTGGGCTTTGTAACTCTTCATCCATGAGTCACTGGGGGACCAGCTGCTCTAGAAGGAAGCATAAACGTGGGTAAGGCAGCTTCCTTTTGCCAAGAGCAGTTCCCTGGGAGGGACACACCTATGACAGCCAACACCTCTGGCCGCAGAAAAAGGAATATCTCAGTCTGAGGTGTTGATCTGGTTGGTACAGTGTAGTATCCATTAAGGCAACACAGCCAGGCTTTCCACACAAGCGGCTTCAAGAAATCATTGGCGACCTCTTTTATTTCTATCAAACATGAACCTTCTACCCTGAACTGATCCTATTTTGTTACTCTCTCTGCTTTTAGATTTCATCTTTGTTGCCATATTATCTCTGCTTTTTATTCTTTTGAACTTAGAGCACAAGTTTCCCTGGCAGAAAAGGAAAACTTGATCGGAAAGCTTTCTATCTACCAGACACAGCGCTGGGTACTTTAGATATGTCCTCCTTTCGAACACTAAGCTTTATTAGTGTTTTCTCCCAAAAACTGTTGAACCCTTAAACTACCTCTTTATTTCTCCATTTTATTTCTGAGATTTTCATACAAGTGTTCTGAAATTTCACTTTTAAATGAAGTCTTCTAGCGGAAGTGTGTATGCTAGTTGCAGTAATTAGATGAAAAATAGACAAAAAGTACAAAAAGGTATGTTATCACTATAGTTAACTATATTATGAGTTACTTCATTATTTTTTAATTTGCTAAAACTGATGCATCCTTACTATTTATTTATTTATTTATTTTTAATGTTTTATTTATTTCTAGGAGAGAGAGAGAGACAGCGTGAGCAGGGGAGGGTCAGAGAGAGAGGGAGTCACAGACTGAAACAGGCTCCAGGCTCTGAGCTGCAGTCAGCACAGAGCCCGACGCGGGGTTCGAACTCACGAACCGCGAGATCATGACCTAAGCGAAAGTCGGACGCTTAACCGACTAAGCCACCCAGGCGCCCCAACATCCTTACTATTTAACATGAACTTTGAATTAGCAAGAACTTTTAATAACTGCCTCATACATTTATGTATGTATATTATCTGCAGATTTCTGCAAACAATAATTGCAAACAGGAATGGGTTTTTAATTTATTTTTTAACATTTATTTATTTTTGAGAGACAGAGAGAGACAGAGCGTGAGCAGGGGAGGGGCAAAGAGAGAGAGGGAGACACAGAATCTGAAGTAGGCTCCAGGCTTTGAGCTGTCAGCCCTGAGCCCAACATGGAGCTTGAACTCTCGAACTGTGAGATTATGGCCTGAGTTGAAGTCAGACGCTTAACTGACTGAGACACCCAGGCACCCCAGGAATGAATTGGTAAGTGAATTATTTCACAGCTCTCCACAAGTGTGCTAAATCCTATACCATGCATTCTAGAATTCTGAATGAGATACTTATTTCTAACCCCTCGTAGTCCCAACTGTGTAGTGAAAATCGAAATGTGTATCACCTGGATTGCCATAATATTCTCTTGTCTATTGTCCTAATATTTTTTAAAACCTTGGATCATTATATATATTTTTCTTTTTAATTTTTACAAAGAGAAAGCACACACAAGCAGAGGAGAGGGGCAGAGAGAGAGAGAGAGAGTCTTAAGCAGGCTTCAACTCAGTGGGGAGACCGACCTGGGGCTCAAACCCATGACATGATCCCATGACCCTGAGATCATGACCTGAGCCAAAATCGGAGTCAGACATCCAGCCCACTGAGCCACCCAGGTCCCCCTACGTCATTATATTTTGATCTTAGAGTCTTCTTTTCTCACTGTTTTCAGTTGTGTTTCCGTATGAATCAGCTATTCCAATATTCAATCTAGTGGGATTAGCACAGATGAGAAGTAGCCTGGGTGACTAGACTCTAATGTGGGTTCTAGAATGAGCTTCTCTGTTCTCATATGTGAAAAAGAGCTAATGTTTATATCAGCTATTGCTGTGAGATCAGTTAAGAAAACCTATGGAGAAGAGCTTTGAAAACAGTGAGATGTTTTTAAAATGAAAACATTATTACTAAAAAGAAACATATAAGGAGAAGGAAATGTAAAATACATTAATTGGCTATACTTTATACAGGCACTTGATACAGATTATTTCACAACTATGTTAAGAGGCAGGTATTATTATTCCCATTTTAAGGATGAGAACACTGAGGCAGAAAGGTTAAATAACCTCTGAAGGCCACAGACTAGTAAGTGTCTGAGCCATGATTAACACCTAGTTTAGGATTCCAAGCCCCACCATTTGTTCTCTTCACCAAAGTTGGTTTTCAATTAATTGTGTATAATCTGTGCAGATCAGTTTACCACTGTAAGTTTTTCCATCCCTTCCCTAGTCATTTCTGGTAGTGCTCCTTGAAATCTTAGGGAGACAGTGGATTATGATTTAAAATCTCTTGCTTTTGGCATTGCACTTTACCTTGTTTCTCGTATTTGTTTTAGATCAAGAAATCTGAACCTGAAAATGCATGTTACCACTGCTAGTTATGTGTATCTTTCTATATCTAATTTCAGTCCTTAGAGGCAAGAAATTGGTTTGAGGATGCATCTCACAGGTCAGTTCCAGAAGGTCAGGAGGTGCAAATGAGCTGAACTGTTGATTCAGTTGAAGTAATTCTGATGAGCACATGCTTGCATGTTGGTCTATAATGTGGTTCATCTCCATAAAATCCCAAGCTTTATGGGTTTGAAAGCATTAACTCATGTCTTAGGAACATCCCACATAGATTATTATAATTCTTGGTATGCTGCCTGACCATCTGCCTACCTACAGGAATTACAATCAGATGGAATGGCCCCGTTCAAATCTAGGCTCAGAAAATAAATAGGAGAATACCTGAGACTTTTCATTTTGTCGAAGCAGCTATTTTCGTACACCCTGCCCAGCATAATAATACAAAGTATATTAACTTGTGATTTTTTTTCTTGTTTCAAATTGATTAGAGCAGGAAAATAAAGTTCGTTCCCCTCCTCTGTGTGTGTGTGTGTGTGTGTGTGTGTGTGTGTGTGTGTGTGTGAGAGAGAGAGAGAGAGAGAGAATATATCAATGATCTCATGCAGCATGCCTGTAAATTAGTGATATTTAAATGCTTGTTGCTTTGTATTCTGCAAAGGTGTCCACCTAATTTCCATTTGCAGATTTAGCTAAATCACAGGGGAAAAACTACAGCAGCTCTGTTGGATCACCTAGTCATGGTTTTAGTGGAAGGAAGGAAGAATGTGAAGCAGAATGAGCAGATTCTCTTTATTTCCCTTTACCTCTGATAATGAAATATTGATTTTTTATGCATTTTGATAACTAAATAGTAAGTGACAGAAAAAATCCAGCATACTCCGGCAAGGAGTTGGTAGGGCCTAAAGAGTATCATGATCAGTAAGACCATGATGAGATTTCTATGAAAATCATAATGACCAAATATTCATTTCTTAGTTGCATGCAAACAATATAAAAATACTAAATTTCAACTCTCCTCATCCATTCCTTTCTTCATTTGATCTCATATGATTACATGACTATCCAGTTATAAAACCCGGGTGGAATCCATTTAGGATGAGAACTACTTTTTTTCTATTATTCTATTATCATTTTTTTCTACTATGGCAAAGACTGTCAGAATACAAATGCACATGAAAGCGGTGTCATGGCTTAATTAGCTTCTGTGAGTTAGTTAGCTCCTATTCTGTGGCCATAGATTATACACTTAACCTATGGGACCACTGGAAGAACCAGGCAAAATAGTGTGAATCCAAGATCACTCTGGGATCACCAAACCCCTCCTCTTTGCTCCTCACTCCCTCCTCCTTTCCTAACTTCCACAAATATTTTATTGATACACTCTAAGTGCTGGCACTGTACCACTCTTGAGGACACAGAGAAGAATGAGCAGACAGTACTTTCCCTGAGGAAGGTCACAATCTATCCTATGATTTCATATGTGGAATTTAAGAAAGAAAACAGATGAACATAGGGGAAGGGAAGTAAAAATAAGATAAAAACACAGAGGGAGACAAACCATAGGAGACTTTTAAATACAGAGAACAAACTGAGGGTTGCTGGAGGGGTGTTGGGTGGGGGGAAGGGCTAAATGGATGATGGGCCTTAAGGAGGGTGCCTGTTGGGATGGGCACTGGGTGTTATATGTAAGTGATGAATCACTGGGCTCTACTCCTGAAACCATCATTACATTGTATGTTAACTAACTTAGATTTAAATTAAAACTTTTTTTTTTAAAAGGAAGATTACACTCTAGTGGGTGAGATAGACATGAAACGGCTCATTCATTTCTTTTTTTTTTTTTTTTTTACAAATAGTTTATTGTCAAATTAGTTTCCACATAACACCCAGTACTCATCCCCACAAGTGCCCTCCTCCATGCCCACCCCTCCTCCCCCCCACATCCACCAGTCCTCAGTTTTTGTCAGCATTCAAGAGTCTCTCATGGTTTGCCTCTCCCCCTTTCCCCCACCATTTCCGCCCTTCTTCTCCCCCTTGGTCCTCTGTTAGGTTCCTCCTAATCCTCCTATATGTGCACACATATGATATTTGTCTTTCTCTGCCTGACTTATTTCGCTCAGCACAAGAAGATGTGGTTTATCTATACCATGGAATACTACATGGCAATGAGAAACAATGAAATCTGGCCATGTGTAGCAACATGGATGGACCTTGAGGGTGTTATGCTGAACGGCTCATTCATTTCACCAGAATCCATGGCATTACCATTGCAGTAAGTGCTATGTCTGAAAATTCCTGGATGCTGTGGAAAATATATTAATATTTTCTTTACTTTAAAAAAATATTTATTTCATTTCATTTCATTTCGTTTTGTTTCGTTTCGTTTCATTTCATTTCATTTTATTTTATTTTATTTTATTTTATTTTGAGAGAGAGAGAATGCATGCACAGGGGAGGGGCAGAGAGAGAGGGAAAGAGAGAATCCTAAGCAGGCTCCATGCCCTCAGCAGAGCTGAAACAGGGTTGGAACTCATGAACCTGTAGATCATGTCCTGAGCTGAAACCAAGAGTGATTAACCAACCGAGCCATGGATGTGCCCTATTTTCTTTTCTTCTTATTAGCATTTTCTTTTCTTGTTTTGAAATTGAAATATAATTGACATATAAAATTTGTAAGTTTCAGGTATACCACATAATGATTTGATATATGTATATTTTGCAAAATGATCATCAAAATAGGTCTAGTTAATATCCATCACCTACACATAGTATTTTCTGAAATGAGATTATTTTCTTTGTTATTTTGCTGTCAGGAAGAAACATTTACATACTGGAATTCAACAGGCCATTTCTTTTCACATTCTTTTCTATTCTTCTCTCTACTTCTTAACCAGTCCCAAAATTGCCCATTGGTGTTTTGAGCCTATACAATTTTATGAGAAAATAGTCATAGTTCTAATGCCTTTGCATAGCCCAAATATTATTATATACCTTTGAAAATGACAATTTAAAAATCATGGTTTATGTTTTTACTCTATTTTTCTTGGACATGCCTCTAATATCATCCTGCCTGGGTACATTTATTTTTTCAAGTATTGCTAACTTCCACCTAAAGACAGAAGTCTGATTTTTATCAAGGCTCAAAGAACTTCAGAGTTCTGTCTTTAAAACAATGCCGAAAGGTAACTAGGGTGGGCTGCAGGGGGCGCTGGAGGAGAGAGGTGTTTTGGTGTTGGGACAGGGAATATAAAAGTAGGATGTGGGTTGGCGCAAACCCTAAGGCCCAGAGTTGTGTGTGTGTGTGATTCCAGTACTCTAAAGTGCGCTTTGAAGTGTAGCTATGGAGTTCATTATCAGTTGGTTCATCTCCCTATTGGTTTATTTATAGAAGTTTTCCCAATGTGTGTCTGTGAATATTTATTCTATGGGATATTAACAAGCATTCATGTGGGGGAAAGAACAACACCAAAAAGCCTCAAAACTGTCCATGGTCAAATAAGTTTCTTTACTGCAGACTTCTCAGAACCTTTAAACACCGAGGCACATTGTGAATTACCAAGAGAGGACTCATAGACAGTATATATGCAAATTTATTTGATGATCAACCTTGTTTTTATAGAACATCTTAGAGGAATAATACTGCCTGGGATGAAGTTTGGGAAACAGACTTCGATTACTTTCCAAATAAATTTATTCTGTTGAGGATATCAATGGATGTAAAGGTAGATGTCTCGTAACCTATAGAAGACTAGAGAATAAATTAAGTCTGGATTAAAGTGTTATTATAGATAATTTACAAAATGGCTAATTCGCAGGGAGAAAATCATTGAGGATTGAGAGTTACTATGATTTAATTTCTTTTTTTTTTTTATTTATTTCTAGGAGAGAGAGAGAGAGAGAGAGTGAGCAGGGGAGGGTCAGAGAGGGAGTCGCAGACTAAAGCAGGCTCCAGGTTCTGAACTGGCAGTCAGCACAGAGCCCGATGCGGGGCTCGAACCCACGAACCGCGAGATCATGACCTAAGCGAAAGTCGGACGCTTAACCGACTAAGCCACCCAGGCGCCCCTACTATGATTTAATTTCACAAAGGAATGATGACCATGGGCATTAGAGTCATTTTTACATATACTGTGAAATTTGGCAATAGCAACTTGTTCCTAGGTATTTTAGGATCAATTATGTAAAGTTAGAATCATTTTTATTTTGTTTCTTTCAATCCAACACAGCTGACTTTTAAAAATTGTAGATTCACTCATTTGATTTCAGTACCACTAGTTTGAAGTATTTCCATCCTTCTTTACTGCAAATGAAATTTCCTGGCTAGGGTATGGCTTCACTGGAGATGAATAAAAGGCAAACATAACTGAATGCTGCATGATTTCATAACTCTGTAAAATCATATCGACCAGTTTGAATTGGTCTATGAAGATCTCTTTCTGTTTATTTCAACACCAGCTCTCCTAATTACTCTAGCTCCTGTGCTCAATGGGACTTTATGGTGTCTCTTTGGATTCTGAATTCCAAATTCCATGTCCCAATTTATTGATAGAGGTAAAAACTACAGTTGTACTTTTTTTTCCTCTCTGGCATCTGAAAAAAAAAGTTTGCCTTCTTTTCTGAAACTAGATTCTTAAATCTGTCTTTCTTTATCATACTTCGACTCATGGCCATATAGTAAGAAACTTTACTTAACAAAAGTAGAAAAATATTTCAGCTAATTGGAGCTATTTCTGTTAGGAGTTAAAAAGAAGATCCCAGCTTACACTCCACTGTGAAGGTAGGAGTTTCTCAGGTACTAGAATTGAGGAATGGGTTTGGATTTAGACATCAAACTTTTAGATTCCACCAGTGTGCTCATATAGAAATTGTGTTTTAAAAATTAAAATGCTCTTAAATCTCTGCTCAGAAAGTGTACCAGATGAATACATTGTTATAGTGCATTTGCACATAATGAAACATTGTCTAACATTGAGTCATGGTGAGAGACAAGTGGAGCTTAAACTCTCCTGTCTTAGAATGTTCTCAAAATCAGGGGCGCCTGGGTGGCTTAGTTGGTTAAGTGTCCGACTTTCGCTTAGGTCATGATCTCATGGTTTGTGGGTTCAAGCCCCGCGTCGGGCTCTGTGCTGACGGCCAGCTCAGAGCCTGGAGCCTGTTTCAGTCTGTGACTCCCTCTCTTTCTGATCCTCCCCTGCTCACGCTGTCTCTCTCTCTGTCTCCTAGAAATAAATAAAACATAAAAAAAAAAAAAAAAGAAAGAATGTCCTCAAAATCAATCCTGGGATTGTTTATTATTGTCGGTTTGGATTTCATAGTTAGCTCAAAAGCAGCAATTCTTTCTTTCCTTTCTTTTTTTAATCAACTAATTATTTATCATTATGACATAATTATGATTATAATATATTGATCTTTAAGATGTAAAGAAAGTAATTTATTCAACAACTGTGGGGGTTGGGTATCTGGTGTACACAGTGTTCTTTTTCTTTTCCTCCTATCACCTGAGCCAGGGAAACATCTCAACACACAGGGAGGGCATCCTCTCCTTGTTGGGATGAGCAAGAGGCTGACGGAACACATGGTTTAGGATGATGGTTTAGAAGAGCTATGGTTCACAGAAAGTGAGGACTCAGCAGTTTCATATGATCTTTGATTAATTCAGTTATACATTCAGTATAGATTGACCATCTATGATATGCCAGGAAATATATTTGCAAGGTCAGATCGCTGAACAATTCGAAGTCAAGCTGATATTGAAATTGCAACCCAATGCTAGGAACCCTGGACATTGTCTCGGAAGTGACTTAGAACACATTGAGGATTTTTCTAATAATGACCCAAACTTGTTTTAGTTCTCCCCAGATGCTGAGGCTTCTGGATATTTAAAGAGCCAGTACTTTATGGTCTGGGTAGAGGTTTTAATTCAACTGGGATGCTAGTAGTTCATGGGCAATTGAGGATAATGCTAACCATTTCCTGCAAGTATTGAGACATTATACTTTAGGTAGAGTTCTCATAGTAATTAATTAATTAATCTAACCCTTATAATTCTGTAAGGTAGAAGGATGTGACCTTCCAATATCACATATGAAGCAAAGATCAGGAGCATCTGACTACATGTCCCTTCTCCTTTCTTTCCCCAACTTACCCAAGGCTTAGGGAAGGGATCAGCCAACTAAGCCTGTGGACCAGATCTAGTCTGTGGGCCAAATTCAGCTGTTTTTGAAGAGCCCAAGCACTAAGAATAATATTTATATTTTTAAAGGATTGTAAAAACAAATAATAATATGCAGCCGGGTCAGTACGTGGCCTGCAAAACCTAAACTGTTTACCATCTGGCTGTTCTACTCTATTCAGGCCACCACAACAGCATACCACAGACTGGGTGGCTTAGAAACGAAAGAGATTCATTTCTCACAGTTCTGCAGGCTGCAAGTCCAAGATCAGGGTACCAGCACAATCAAGGGAGGGCTCTCTTCTCAGTCACAGATGTCTTCTGTGTCTGCACGGGATCCAAGTGGCAAGCTAGCTGCCAGAGCCTTTTTATAAAGGCCCTAATCTCATTCATGAGGATCCATGATTCCTCCCATAGGTCTCCCCTTCTAATAACAGGACCTTGGGCATTATATTTTCAACAGATGAATTTTGGGGAGGACACAAACACTCAGACCATATACCACTGACCCTTTATTGTAAAAATATTCCTGCTTTTGGATTAATGGCTTATACGTGGTGTTCATGCTCTTTAGAGACGATTGGTATAATTCATTCTGAAAAAGACATTTGGAAAAATTAATGGTAAGCCAAAAACTTGTCAAAATTCTTGCAGTATATTCTTAAAGCCAAACCAGTTTGGGCTTATTCAAGAGTATGAAGAATAACAGCTTAAAAATAGGTTATTCCTGGCCCTGGACAAATAATGTGTCAGAACCAGCTTGTAAGAGCTGCCTGTGCATGTCTGTTCCTAGCTCCAAATATAGTGATGTCAACTTGGTAGCTTGAAAAGGCCATGAGGGAAATAATTCCACCATAAGAATTGGCAAGATCTACCATTTGGGGCCTTTTCTCCCCAGAAAGCTGGTTTTGATATATGTCCCAGTAAACCTCTAAATAGTTGTTATTTGATGTCTGAAGTCATTTATAACCCAAGCTGATATACTTATTCTGGTAATAAAGAGATCTGAGTGTTTTAATTTCATAGAAGCTAATTTTTGACATGACATCGATAAATTTTCTTAGAACCCAAATCATCCATGTCAGGGGAATGATACAGTTCAGTACATTGCTGGGTTGTGATAATTGAATGTGTTAACACTCGTAAATATTCAGTATGTTTTCAAAAGTAAAGCATTTAAAGCAATGCCAACACATGCTAATTAGTTTATCAGTGTTAATCTTCCTATCCGGGTTCTAGCTCTATGGAACAGAGCACATTCAGACAAATCCTATCTAGGTCCCATCTGGGTACAACTTTGGCTTGGAGTCAGAAGAATGGACTGTCCATCCCATTCTGCCATTTACTGCTTTGCATCTCAGGCAAATCAACCTCAGTATGGCTGACTCTACTCATTTGTAGAAAGAGCTTAATGTCACCCACCTTGCTAGTTAGTGGGAGGATGAGACAAGATAATAGATGGGGAAGCACTTTGTTAATGGTAGCACATCACACAAACGTAAGGTGTTATTATCTTACAACAATAAGATATTGAAATGTGTGTGGTAAGACTCAGGCTGACATTCTGTTGAAGAGAAGAAATAAATGAGTCACATCTTCCTTTACCTCTCACCCTTTCTGTCAAAAGTGGTGAATCACTGGCCAAATATGTAAATGAGACTGACATAAAGACTCATATGAAAGTTTTTATCCCACTTAGAGGAGCTCTGATGGCACTGTGTGTTATAGTAAAACTAACTTTTTGACTAGAAACCAAGATATTCAACTCTACTGCTGTAGAAAATAAACATGAATCTCTTCAGGATAGTTCATTAATTTTTCTATTACACAAAGTATAATTTTTATTAAAACATTCTATTCGCCCTTTAAAAATATTAGTCGTGTCATGCATTTGCAAAAAAGTATTATACTGAGATAATTTTATTACTATTGCAAAAGTTGGTGAAGAAATTTGTTGTAAGAAGCTATCTTTAAAAACATTCTTTTTAAAATGTTTGTTTATTTTTGAGAGAGGGAGAGATAGAGCATGAGCAGAGGAAGGGCAGAGAGAGAGAGAAGGAGACAGAGGATCTGAAGCAGGCTGCGTGCTCTGACAGCAGAGAGCCTGATGCGGGGCTTGAACTCACGAACTGTGAGATCATGACCTGAGCTGAAGTCAGGTGCTTAACCGACTGAGCCACCCAGGCACTTCTGTAAGAATTTATCCTAAAATCATAAGTTAATTAAAATTATGAAAAATCAATAAAGTAATGACAACTTAAGCTTACAGTATACAATTGAGTTGGGGGAGAGTGATAATTACTCTTATTAATATTTGTTACTAGCTCTCTGGAGTCTTGCTGCTCAGACTTTAATGTATATATGAATCAACTTCATGCTTGGTTAAAATGCAGATCCCCTTGCAGAAGGTGTGGGGTGGAGCCCTCTATGGTGAATTTCTCAGAATCACCCAGGAAACACCCAATGCTTTTCTGCAGACCACACTCTGAGTAGAGGTAGAGGCTATGCAGCATTTCATGGAGGAAAAAGATTTTTTGAGCCTCTGTTTATTGACTGTAGATTCTATTCTGGCTGCCAGTGGTTGAGGTCATCAAGAGATAATGCCTATCTTTTTGCATAGGTTCTAAATTAGTTGAAAAAGGAAACAAAAAGGTAAATATTGAAGCAAGAGTAACACCTTTATTACTGATGGGAGTCTAAAGGAAAGAATGTAGCTTCGTGTGAGAGCCACACGGGAGCTCTCAAAATCACTGAGAAGTGCAAGCTTCAACTTTAGTTTTACAGTAAATGTGCAAAATTACTAGTTTAAGAAGGATTATGGTTGGTAGGGAGTTGAGTTTCTTCTGAGTTTTATTCTACAGTTCAGTCAATGATTGTTAGAGAAGACCTAGATAATTCGGAAGAAGGCTGGTATCTTGATATTCCAATATAAATCATATTTCCTAGGCACAGAAAGCAAGTTTCCAACCATACTGTAGTTGTTAGCTAGTGTCTGAGAATTGCTGTGGGTACTCACCATCCTGGACTGCCTGGATGAGTTAGCTGGGTCCTGGGTAGCTTCTCCTTCTTCCCATTTGAGAGGCTGCACCCAAGCTCAGTTTCCCATGGGACCAGTGACTTCCTCTCTCACTTCCAACCACCACCAGACCTCAAAGAGCCTACATGTAAATACCTCTGAACTCCATTGGTAAGAGAGCAACAGAAACATCGTGTATGCGTGCGCGTACAGACACGCTTCTGTATTAAAACACAGACGCCTGTGTGTAAGTCACGTGACAATACCCCATGGCCACCAGCCATTGTGTCAGAAGGGAAGTATTTTCCCTTTAGATGATATTGAGGATTGTTTGTTCAGTGTTTAAAATTAAATGTCATACGTCTTTTGAATTTTCATTGTGGTTGTAAGCTGGTAACTAAAAACAAACCAAGAAAACAAAATAGACCCAAACCACTGCTATTTGTCTCTCCAAACTGTTCTTATCGCCTGACATTAAAACTCACCAGGACAATTTTCTTGACAGGAGAACTTTCCATTTTTTTCCTTCCCACTCCTCTTTCTCTCTCTTCCTTTCTCCTCTTTCTCTTTCTTTCTTGTGACAAATGTATACATTTGCCCACCACCTCTTACTTTGGGAATGGCGACATCAGCAAGAATGATCTTCTTTTAAATAATATCTGATGAAAGAGGTTCGCCATCCCATAATATGGAAGACATTTGTATCATTTATATTCTAGGTTGATGATAAAACCGTCTTATAAAATTGGTTAATTATGCTGGGGTTCAACTGTTCATCCTGTTGGAAAAGTGGAGTTTGGGGGAGGATCCAAGGTAAAGGAAATGGGGATAAGGGAAGATTCCATTTATTGCTTTTACCAGCAGTAAAATCCAAAACCTTGGAAAATCTCAGTAGAACCCAATTACATAAAACCACGTTAATTTTCCTCGCATCACTGATATTAAAAAGCCACTTGGTGAGCCGTGTTGGGACACCTGTGTTAAGAAGCATGTGAGGAAGCATTTGTGATCACATTTATAGTAACCTATTGAGTAAGATGCCTCAAATTCAAGGTGTGTTATTTCAAATTTGTAATGTTTACAGGTATCTTTGTATCCAGAGTACCTAAAATGAGGTGAAATCATGGAAACTCATTTTTCTTACTTTATTTGCTTTTTAAAAACCCTCTCTTCAACTAATGCTTTTTACATGATGGTTCTTTCCCTCTAATTCTTAAATATCTTCAAAATCATGTTAAAGTCTTCAATGGCTCCTTTCTATGCCAGGTAGAGACTTACTCTACAGTAGTCCCGTTTTCTTACCAACGTCAACACGCAAACCAACGTGCTGAGATAGGTCTGGAAAATGGTAAAGGGGATGTTACCTTTTAAAATTAAACAAAAGAAAAATGCAGGGAACCAAATCCAATAAAGAGAATACATATCACATCACGGTGTTGTAGAAAGAACCAAGTTGCATTTTCAGCATCGCTGGTATTTATAAGTCACTTGATGAGCCATTTTGACACATCTTTGTTTGCAGCATGTGAAATTAACAGCTGGGTCCCATTTATAACATTCCACTCAATAACATGCTTCAGAGTCCATGCTTAGAATTTCAGATTTGCAATTTATAGACATACTTGCCTATAAATCAGCAGACTTTTAGGTTGGATAAAATCATTGAGAAGAAGGCATACCATGCTACTGCATATCTTTTTAAACTCTTTTTGCAAGTATCATCATTAGTATGATAGGCTTTTCTTATATTGCTTTAGTTTTTCAACATCTTAAAATCTTAAGCTATTCCCCTTCCTACCACAGTCATGCTTAGTAGCTCCTTTCTAGACCTACCCCGAAGCACAGAAATATAATCCTACAAACAATGGAAAATAACTCTTTAACTTGCAATGTTGAGTCTTATGATGAGTTCTGTTGAATTCTCCAGTCTTTGGAGCATAATATTTTGAAAAAAAAAATAAAAAGCAACAAAACAAAACAAAACAAAATACAGTCTGTGGAGCCTGAGTGGTCTGCGTTCAAATAGCTTTTCAGTTAGAACCCCTGTGCTTGACCTGACTGGAAATGCGTAAATTAATGCCAATTTTACAGAATTATTTCAAGGGTTAAATAAGAATGACAAGAATAGCTAAGATACATGAAGGAGTTTCTATGTGCTAGGAATTGGTGGGGAGGAAAACAACTTTTCCTCTACCCTTAGGTCCAGTGTCTGGGAGCCTGTGAATTTAACTGACCAAAGACTGATTAAAATGAGAGAAGGAGCACAAATTTGTTAATATGTTTACATGCACAGGAGTCCACAGGAAAGAAGTGAAACTCAAAGAGGTGGTTAGACTTGGAAGCTTATACACCATTTTCACAAAGTGAAGAGGGTTTGGGCTTCAAAGATGTATGAGTTGTGGGGGAAGTAACAAAGTAATTCATGGTAGAACTCATGAGAGATAAAGGTTTTGAGTAAGGTTGGTTTACGCAGACTCATTTTGGTGTTGACCCTGTCTCTTGGAAGACAAGTTGTTTTCCTCATCCTGGTGCAGGAGGGTGGGGAAACCCTAGTCCCTCTTTAGAAAGGGAAATGCATGCTCTGCATGTAGGCAGAAAAGGGGAGGGCAGAGAACTCTTCTTGTGTTGATTCTTAATTGCTTTTAGTTCAAAATAATCTTTATGACGAAGTGGCATATTTGGGGGTGGCATATCTTGAACTCCTCTGTATTGTGCTGATAGCTTTACACTGACTTGATACTTTACCTAGATCAAGTACACATCGAAAAGGGGCCACATTAATTATTAGGCCAGAGAAATGTGAATTTATTCCCTCTTTCTATGCCATTACAATTTTTGTAAGAGGTTTTTACATAATAAACATAGTAGCCTATTGGACACATCCTTACATATTTTACCATTTCCCTATAGTGGAAGAACATTTAGACTGTTTCTACTCTTTGTTTTGCTATTAAAACTTACACTGCAGTGAATATGACTGTATCTGAATTTATATTTGCATTTAAAATTTTTCACCCTGAGTATAGAGGCTCAGAAATGAGATTACTGAGTCAAGGGATACGAACACTTTAAAGCAAAATTATTTTCCAAATTGGTTACCCTAACTTATCAACCTCATCTCATCCTTGCTGTTATAATTTAAGTATTTTTGGGTTGATGGTTGTAGAATGGTACTTTTTTTTTATTTTAGCACTTTAACATGTCTAATGAATCAAATAATAAAAATATTTACTGGCAATTTGTTTATGTGTTTTTCCTATTTATGTTTTGATGTTTTTCTAGTTGATCCCCAAGAGCACTACGTATACTAAGATTAACTCTTTGTTCACTATTCCAAAAAAAAAAACAAAAACAAAAAATCCCAGGAATCCCCACACCTTGTTGTTTGGCTTTTAATTCAGTTTATGTTAAGTTTTAAGATTTAGAATAATTTAAGGTTTTATGGGATAAAAATCTAGCAAATTTTTTTCTATTATAGCTTCTTCTATTGTGTTTATAATCTAATTCCTTTCACTTTCCAAAGATCAGAAAAAAAATGCTAAAGTGTTTTCTTCCAAGTTTATTTTTAGTTGACCTTTTTTTTCAATTTAATTCTCTATTCGATTTAGACTTTCTTTTGATGTATGGTATGAGAAAAATATCAAAGTATTCTTTCAAATGTTCTTTAAAGATAGGCCTACATAACTTGGGTCCCATTAAAATTAAGTGAACAAAGACATCTAAAACAAAACTCCCAAAGCCAAAAAAAAAAAAAAAATCAATCAATGGATTTTTTTCTTGAAAAACTGTTTTTACAAAAGAAAGAAACTTGGAAAAATTTTATGTAAGTTCAAATTTAGCTCAAAGTTAAAAAATATATATGTTTATTTTTGAGAGAGAGAGAGAGAGATAACAAGTAGGAAAGGGGCAGAGAGAGAAAGAGGGAAAGAAAGAATCCAAGCAGGCTTGTGCTGTAAGTACAGAGCACGACTCAAGAAACCATCTTACAAACCATGAGATCATGACCTGAACCGAAGTCAAGAGTTGGAGGGTTAACCAACTGAGCTGTTCAGGCACCCGTAGCCCAAGATTTTTAAAACACAGAAAATCCCTTTTCCTCTTAATTATTCGAGACATATAAAACATTACTTTTTCCTTGTTCTAGAGTATTCATATGTTTCTTGCTACGTAAAAACTTTGAGTCTTTCTACCTGTATCTGTATTTCTATCTATCTACATACATGCATATATTCTTTGTGTGGCCACTACTCACCTACTAAACCTTGTGAAAATGAAATGATCCTCCAGGTGAATGAGAACTTACAGTCATGATACAAAGGACTTGCTGGATTAATTCTCTGGCATGCTGCAAGTTAAGACCTCAGGAGGGTATCCTGATTGAGATTGAAGCATATACATAAATAAATCCCCAGCCAATGCTTGATTTGAATAGATATATGGGAGCTGGGGACAGAATTGACCAGATGCTGGACCATATGATAAACACAGAGGGTCATGGTGTGGTATAAAAACCGGGCATTTATATGGTTCAGCTGGCCGTGCATAATCCTCTACTAATTTATAAGCAGGAACATCTGTTCTCTAGCTGCTACTCTTTCTAATTTTCTAATGGCCTTCTCCTTGAGTCTCTTGTTTAATCGAGCAGCTCCCCCATGCTGCGGGAAAGAAGTGGGGGATCACCAAGGGGGGAAAATCACATGGCCCTGAATCTGCCTTTCAGAGAAGAAAGGGAGAAATACCTCCAGGAAGATTCTTGGTCTCATTTTGAATAAGACTTCTTTATTATCCAATGGCATTTTGAAAATGGTCTTGAAGCATCTTGGACTGCATCATTGGGCCAGATCTTTATAAGGAGAGATGTCTCTCTGTCCCTTAATCAATACAAGGAGAATTTAGGCCACATTATAGCCTCACATTGCTTTCTGTCAG
The DNA here is from genome assembly GCA_017311185.1 of Proteles cristata cristata. Classification (NCBI taxonomy): domain Eukaryota; kingdom Metazoa; phylum Chordata; class Mammalia; order Carnivora; family Hyaenidae; genus Proteles; species Proteles cristata. The sequence goes on along the minus strand of JAESUZ010002267.1, from coordinate 570,200 downwards.
AGTTGGTGTTACTTTCTGTTTAACTTGGATCAACCAGTGTTCTGGGAGGTTACACAGGCAAAACAGGAAGGCAAGAGCTATTATGTCCTCACCATACAACTCACCTCAAACAAAACAGAACAAAACAAAACAAAACAAAACAAAACCAAACCAAACAAAACAAAACAAAACAAAACCTTTGTAGGGACTATCTCCCTATTCACTGTTCTTCCTTTGTTACCATTTTTCTTTCTGCTTCTTGTCAGGGCTGGGGATGGGGGGTTATGGTGGTGGCATGCCCTTCATCATCTACCAAACTAGGCCCAGCTTTCCACTGCCTCTCTGTCCAACCGCACTGATGTCTTAGGTGATGGGAGCTTAGATTTTTTTTTTTTAAATTTCAAAACGGACTTCTACCACTGATATTAAAAGATTCAAAAAATGAACATCTTAATGATGGAATTTTGTTTTCGGGGGCATATGGATAATATAGTTTAAAAAGAAGGAGCACTTTACCTTCAAATAATACTCTTTTGAAAGAAATGCCATTGGTCTGGGCTTAGAAAGTCTTGAGTCCTTATTCTGCCCCTAATAGTATTGTGATGTTTGTCCTGTCACCTAACCTCTCTGAGCCTGTGTTTCCAGAACTTAATGATGGGATGGGGGAGAATAAGAACTCCACCTCATTTTACAAAAATACCTTTTAAGATATAAGACATTAGACAAATGTGACTATGATTAGATCCATGGACATGTGGAATATTAGAGCTACATTAATTTTTCTGATTTATATAATGCAAGTTATCATCCAAACCAGGATGTCCTGAGAGAGAATAGGGGGTGAGAACTGCACAGGAAACCACGATGACAGTAAACTGTCCTGGGAAAACCTATACATGTGGTCTCTTTGGCCATAAGAGACTCTAGAAGCCATAAGCTGTAATAACTCAACTTTGTCCCTTGACACTGTACACACAAGGGAGGAGAGAAAAATAAATAAGTAAAAGGTCTTTCCACCAACACATTATTATGTATTGGGGGAAACTGAGCACACTGAAAACACTCAATGATGTTATATGTGATGTTGCCTTTTAAAAAAATGTTTATTTATTTATTTTGAGAGAGAGAAAGTGCATACGCAAGCCAGGGTGGAGGAGAGAGAGAGAGGGAGAGAGAATCTCAAGTATGCTCCTGTTGTCAGTGCAGAGCTCACGACATGATTTCACGTATTGTGAGATCACGACCTGAGCTGAAACCAAGAGTCGGACGCTTAACTGACTGAGCCACTCAGGAGTCCCTCTAATGTTGCCCTTTGACCCAGGATCACCTTGGTCACATGTACAGTGGCCTCCCACCTTCTCCATTATATCGTATTGTTAGAATAATAAAAAAGCAGGCCAAGTGGTTGAGATAGTTTCTGCAGCGCTTTGCAAACAGTGGGCAAGGGTCAAAGTAAAACTGTGATCTCCCCACCATGTCCTGCTCCAACCTAAGATTATATTCGCTGATGGTGCTCTGCATTTGATATAATAAAGTTGCCCCCAATCCTTTTCCAGTGCTCTCCTGGTGATTCATTTTTTAAAATTTTTTTAATGTTTTATTTATTTTTGAGACAGAGATAGAGACAGCATGAGCAGGGGAGGGGCAGAGAGAGAGGGAGACACAGAATCCGAAGACAGGTTCCAGGCTCTGAGCTGTCAGCACAGAGCCTGATGTGGGGCTCGAACCCAAGAACTGTGAGATCATGATTTGAGCCGAAGTCTGACTGAGCCACCCAGGCGCCCCTCTCCTGGTGATTCTGAGTCACTAGGTTTGAGGTAGGTTCTGCTGATCTACATATTTAACCAAGCTCCCAGGTGATTTCTATGATCACATGAGTCTGAGATATATGGATTTAATAAATATGAAAGTAGAAAGATGCCTTCCAGATCATTTAAACCAGTGGTTATTAAAATGTGGCTTTCTGTTTAGTATCCGAAATCTATAAAGAACTTACCAAACTCAACATCCAAAAAACAAATAATCCAGTGAAGAAATGAGCTTCCAGTGAAGACATAAATAGACGCTTTTTCAAAGAAGACATCCAGATGGCCAACAGACACATGAAAAGATGCCCAACATCACTCATCATCAGGGAAATATAAATCAAAACCATACTGAGATACCTCCTACCAGCTAGAGTGGCTAAAATTAACAACTTAGTAAGCAACTGATGTTGGTGAGGATGTGGAGAAACAAGGACTCTCTTGCACTGCTGGTGGGAATGCAAACAGGTGCAGCCATTCAGGAAAACAGTGTGGAGGTTCCTCAAAAAATTAAAAACTGAACTACCTTATGACCCATAAATAACACTGCTAGGAATTTATCCAAAGGATACAGGAGTGCAGATTCATAGGGGCATATGTACCCTGATGTTTATAGCAGCACTTTCAACAATAACCAAATTATGGAAAGAGCCCAAATCTCCAATCAAATGTAATTGATGGATGGATTAAAAATATGTGGCTTATATATACAATGGAATACTATTTGGCAATGAGAAAGAATGAAATCTTGCCATTTGTAGCAATGTGGGTGGAACTGGAAAGTATTATATTGAGTGAAATAAGTCAGTTAGAGAAAGATAGATACCATATATCTTCACTTATATGTGGATTTGAGAAACTTATCCGAAGACCATGGGGGAAGGGAAGGAGAAAAAAATAGTTACAAACAGAGAAGAAGGGAGGCAAACCATAAAAGACTCTGAAGTACAGGAACAAATTGATAGTGGATTGGGGGTGGGGGAAGAAGGGAAAATGGGTGATGGGCATTGAGGAAGGCACTTGTTGGGATGAGTACTGGGTGCCGTATGTAAGCGATGAACCACAGGAATCTACCCCAAAAACCAAGAGCACACTTTACACATTGTATGTTAGCCAACTTGACACTAAATTATATTAACAATGAAATAAAATAAAATAAAATAAAATAAAATAAAATAAAATATAATAAAATAAAATAAAATGTGGCTTTCCAATCCACAGTAACAATATCACCCAGGGACTTGTTAGAAATACAAATTATTGGTGTTATATTCAGGAACCCTGGAGAGTGGGGAGAAGTGACCTGTATTGTAACAGACCCTCTAGATGATTCTCATGTAGACTAAAGTTCCAGACCACTGATTTGGGCCAACCCTTTCTTGTCCTCCATTTTACAGATGAGGAATGTTGACACTTTTTTCTCTCACTTTGGGATCTTGATTGTTGAGAAAAGAACAGGCCCTATAATCCCTAGATGATTGAGAACAGGGCAGAAGACAGATGGTAGGGAGCTACTGAGGATGGGCATCAGTGAGTATGGTCCACCACTCTGTCTCTCTGCTTCCCGAGTGAGGGCTCTTGTGTGTGTAGATAAGGACTCATGTTTGCCAAAGGGCTGTTAAAAGACACAAGGCTTCTGAAGAACCACACCCCTGTGGTAAACCAGAGCCCGGGTGTTAATAGTGACTCCCCACTTAAGAAATCCCCTAAGAACCCAGACACCAAGAAGCCTCTGTTCCTTCCAGAGAAAGACATGTTTCACTCTTGGCGAAGTTTCAGCTCTGCTTTTGGTGGTTAGTCTTTGCTATTCTCAGGGTGGTTGACGCAAGACCCTTCTACCTAGTGCTGCAGAAGAACACCTAAAATTGTGACCTATGAGCAGATATTGACCAGTTTGATTACACATCTTTCCCTGTCACACTGAAAGACTGAGTGCTCAGTGGATAATTCAAACATCCCTGATATGCTCAAAACCAGCATTTTCAGACTTCAGTCATTGACTACAATTTTCACAATGTTTTCAATGTTCAAGTACAATATATTCTATTATTTATTTGATATTTTTCATTTTTTCTATTTAAAAACTATTTTAGAATAGTTTTAAATTTACAAAAAATGTATGAAGATAGTACAGAGATTTCCCATATACCTCTCCCCTGGTTTCCCCTATTATTAACTTCTTACATTAGTAGGGTATATTTGTCACAACGAATGACTCAATATTGATATGTTATTATTCACTAAAGTCCATACCTTATTCATATTTCCTTGGGCTTTACCTAATGTCCTTTTTGCCTGTTTCTTGATCCCATCTAAGATATTACTAAATTAAATTTATTCCTCAGGTTATATTTGGCTCCTAACCCTGACCTACTGAATGGTGATCTAATGCAAAATGATGCTACTCTGGTTACTGCTATTACTGTGAGTAGTAAAGCACTTTGTCTTTGATCCAGGAGTATCCTGTCCTGCCAGCATCAAAGAAACTTTGACAGGCTGACTTGTTAGCCTCCATGTAGGATACAATACAAAATCTCTGAAGGTTCCTGACAGTGTGTGATACAGTGAAGTATTCAAAAAGGATATGGAATATATTGCATTCATAAACATGGAAAATAATTCAATTAAGCTGTGAAAAGGTGGCTGTTAAAAGTTAGCAGATTTATAAACAGAACAAGGTTTGAACTTAAAAACTCAAGGAATAACAAGGTATTTGAATTCGTAGTTTTCATAAATTAAAATGTTAATTATATTTTAAAAAAGCACATCCCCTGAGTAAGTTTTCTGGCATGAAAGCCCCTGCAAAGGATGCCATAAAACTCACATAGATAATTCTAGACCGTCGGATCTTGGATAGCTGTCATATGAGAACCCATCCCCAAAGTGAACTTACCCAGAGTACTTATGGCCAAGAATGAAAAGCTCTACTGCTTCAAGGGCATTTAGCATATGACAAAGAGCTTAAACCCAAAGAATGAATCTCTAATGGTGGAATTTGGGCACCAGTGTGGGACTAATACTCTTTGGGTCATGTTATGAGCCAGGGACCTATTTTTCAGATTCAGAGGATAGAGTACAGTCCTCCTATCTTAAGCTCTCCTGAATCCTCATTCGTTAGAACTGGTGCATAATTGGTGCTCATTAAACATGTGTTAAAACATTTTGATTTGGGGTACCTGGGTGGCTCAGTCTGTTGAGTGTCCAACTTCAGCTCAGGTCATGTTCTCACTGTTTGTGAGTTTGAGCCCTGCGTCAGGCTCTGTGCTGGCAGATCAGAGCCTGGAGCGTGCTTCAGATTCTGTGTCTCCCCCTCTCTCTGCCCCTCCCATGATCATGCTCTGTTTCTCCCTGTCTCTCAATGATAAATAAATGTTAAAAAAAAAAAAAAAGCATTGTGATTGAACTAATTAATGATTTTAAATAAGAGAAAGCCATGATCAGATTTTAGTTTCAGAAAGGTCATTCTGGCTATCACATGAAAATTAGATGGGAGGAGGCAAGTCTAAACAGAAAACCAAAAAGGAAGTCTGTGGCAAGTGAACTTGATAGCAGACACACAGCAGAGGTTTCTAGGGTTTTGGAGCAAAATTTTACCCTCCTCAGCAAATAACTAGTCTGGTTCTGGAAAACAGTTATTTGTTGGTCACCAGGCACTCAAAGAGGCCAAAAGCCTGACCAAGCACAGCTGTGTGACCACATGACCTAAGCTTCCCATCACTAATGGGTATCTCTTGGATTCTCAAACTGGGAAGCAGGGGGGCATAATCAAGACTGGACCTATGGGCACCTGGATGGCTCAGTTGGCGAAGTATCCAACTCTTGAGTCCAGCTTAGGTCATGATCTCAATGGTTTGCGAGATTGAATGGTGCATCAGGCTCTGTGCTGACAGTGCAGAGCCTGCTGGGGATTCTCTTTCTCTATCTCTCTCGCTGTTCCTCCCCTGTTCTCTCTCTCTCTTTCTCTCAAAATAAATTGATAAATAAAAATTGGATTCCAACATGTTCTTAGAGAACAAATAAACTTCAGCACCTTGAGAACTGACAGATAAGATGACCCATTCTGTGAATGTGTGACTTACTCAACCTCTTTCCCACATACGCCAGCTTTTTCAATGTGCTCACGAACAAATGTCCATGCAGTAGACACAGAAGTTATTATATATGGCTCAAAAGCAAGAACTTCCTGTCACTGAGCTGGCCTGGCTACTGCCATTCTGAGTGCTCGTACTGGCAACATCAGCAAGCAACCTAGGAACACTTTGTATGTTACCGTATCTTCGAGGCGCCAGTGATTTGTCCCTAGTGGTGCAGGCACATCGAGATTTAGGTTTGCTTTTCTAGCCCACCATGCTTCTGTTTGGCACAGCATCTGTACACTTACTGAGTGTCTTATTCTCCACGTTGTGTTTTGCCACACAGCATGGGTTCTGACAAAAGTAGTCTCTTTATAGGAAAAGAAGTCAAGCAAATATATCCAGCTGTCTACCTGGCATCTCTCTGGGGATGTTTCAAAGGCACTTCACGCTCAACACCTCCAAAACCAAACTCATGATCTTCTCCCACAATCCAGTGCTCGTCCACCGGTTTCTGAGTGAATGACATTGCCATCTACCCAAGTACCTCTCATCATTCTCGGCACCTCGCCTTTCATCCCTCATATCTAATCATATCCAATGATTGCCTTCTAGACATTCCTTAAATTCATCTACCTTTCTCCATTTTTACCATCCATACTGGATGGTACTTTCTTTCTTTTTTTTTTTTTAATGCTTTATTTATTTCTAGGAGAGAGACAGCATGAGTAGGGGAGGGTCAGAGAGAGAGGGAGTCACAGACTCTGAAACAGGCTCCAGGCTCTGAGCTGGCAGTCAGCACAGAGCCCGACGCGGAGCTCGAACCCATGAACTGTGAGATCATGACCTAAGCGAAAGTCGAACGCTTAACCAACTAAGCCACCCAGGCGCCCCTGGATGGTACTTTCAAGAAGACTTCGAATTATGTTACTAAATAAAGACTGTCATATCTTTTGCCTTGACTCTGCTTCTTTGTTACTGACAGCAGAGTGGATAGGAGCCCTGAAGGTGCAGAAACTGCCTGGTAACCATGAGGCAACAGGAATGTAAACAAAAGCCTACATGCAGAAAGGTGGCAAAGTGGAAAAACAAACTCAGCCTGGATCCCTAAGGACTCGTTGCACTGCTATGATGTGTCTGAACCACCTGTCACCACACATAAACCCCTCTTTTTATAAAGTTCTTTCTGGTTTGTGAAGCAGCAGTTAAGAGGGTTTAAATTTTACTTTTTGAGGACTGAGAATTTTGTTTCAAAACAGAAAAAAAATAATGATGTGATGTTTGGCTCTTTGACTCAAGCTAAAATGGTTCCAAAACAGATACACTCAAAATCAGAACTATCCGCTCCCCTAACCTAATCAACATCGAGAGAGAAAGGAAAATAAAATTTTATCTTCATACAAAAAATTTTAAGAATGTTTGGGAGTGTCAGTCCTGTCTCAGCTTGAGTCTCAGCCAACCTCCCTTTTCTCATCTAACACACACACAGATGTACACATACACACCACAGACCTTTCCCTCTGAATGTTTTGGATATAGGGTTTTACTAATCCCCTAATGAAAGGTTGTATTCACCTTTTCCTGAGTTTCAATTTGTCACTGTAAAGGGATATCTTAGTGGTCTGTGAGATATAACAATATGATAAATTTGAAAGATTAATGTGAAATGTACCTTAAAAACATCTATACTTCTTGTTCACTCAACACTAGCAGTGATAGCACTCTCACTTTTCGCAGTTCTTGTATGCACCACCTGCCCTCACATTTTGGTCTCTAAGTCTAGCCTCCAATTCACAGATATAGGACTCTTTAGAGAATCCTATAATTATGACAAAAAAAAAAAAAAGTCAAGATGGGTCTGGAACATCCTATTTCTGTCGTAAAACAGGGTCAGAGCTAGAAGGATGACATAGAAGGAAACTTAAGGGGGTTCCCAACAGCTAAGTCATGTTCATTTGAGAAAAGATTCAAAACAAAGCTTACGAGAGAAAATTCAGGGGATGCCCAAGTGACTCAGTCATTTAAGAGTATGATTCTTGATTTCAGCTCAGGTCATGATCTCACAGTTCATGGGTTTAAGCCATTTTTCAATATTTATTAAAAAACTTTTTTTCTACATTTATTTTATCTATTTTATCTACATAAGCACAAAAGCTACTAATTATAGCTGGTTACTTACATAAAGCTAGTGATAAACGTTTGCATTTTCAAAAACCAGTAGCAGTGGATGTTTACACATGAAAAGGGACAGGCAGTGTCACATAACTTAAAGGCCACCACATTTGAAGAAAGACATGTTTCAAAAATTGAGAGTTTTTGTAAAAGGCAGAAATATGAGTGAAAATGGTTTTATAAAGTGTACTCAACTTATGATGAAAACTCAAGTTTAAATGGTCTTAGACTGGAGTGCCTGGGTGGCTCAGTGGTTAACCATCTGACTTTGGCTCAGGTCATGATCTCCTAGTTTGTAAGTTTGAGCCCCTCATCCGGCTCTGTGTTGACAGCTTAGAGCTTGAATCCTGCTTTGTATTCTGTCTCCTTCTCTCTCTGCCCTTCCTCCATTTGCACTCTGTCTCTCTCTCTCAAAAATAAATGGGTGTGGGGGGAGGAGGGGGAGAGGGGCATGGAGGAGGGCACTTGTGGGGATGAGCATTGGGTGTTATATGGAAACCAACTTGATAATAAACTATTTGTAAAAAAAATTTTTTTTAATTTAAAAAAAATAGAGAATTTCTCACAGCTGCCAAGTGTGAGATATAACATGTATAGGCTTACAGATAATGGCAGAAGGCCTATCAGAAGTAAATACATGTTATAAAATTAAAGAAATAAATAAAGACCACTGTGTTTAAAAAATAAATAAATAATAAAACATTTACAAAATATTAAGTGGTTTTGGACTGTGTAAACCAAGAGCTTGTGGGTTCTCTCTGAGAACCTGCACTATCAGCTGATCTGTGATGGCCTTTGTTTTCTTTAGGTTCAGTAAGGTCGCTAAAATCCTAAGTAATAAAACAGTAGCTGGCACAGTTATTGACACCCTGAGAAAATATAAAAAATCAAAGCCCAGGAATGTGAGGGATAAGAATACAAAGTACTGTTTAATCTATGCTAGTTATTTTTATTCAGCATAATAGTTTTAATTGATTTTATAAACTTTGCAATATTTTGTCTTTTGTATATTTCTTACGGGATTTAGAGCATTTCTGAGCCTTTAAATTTTAAAAGATCTTTGATTATGTTTTTTTTTTTTAATATTTTTATTTATTTCTAGGAGAGAGAGAGAGACAGTGTGATCAGGGGAGGGTCAGAGAGAGAGGGAGACACAGACTCTGAAATAGGCTCCAGGCTCTGAGGCGACAGTCAGCACAGAGCCCGACGCGGGGTTGGAACCCACGGACCGCGAGATCATGACCTAAGCGAAAGTCGGACGCTTAACAGACTAAGCCACCCAGGCGCCCCTGATTATGTTTTTTATTAAGTGTTTAAATGTTTGGATAAATCTAATTTGTTATACTCATTTTTTAAATTACTTGTGTAAGTAATATGTGATTAATTAGGAGAATGCTGCTTTTTAATTTTTTGTTATTATTTTTTTTATTTCTAGGAGAGAGAGAGAGACAGCGTGAGCAGGGGAGGGTCAGAGAGAGAGAGGGAGATACAGACTCTGAAATTGGCTCCAGGCTCTGAGCTGGCAGGCAGCACAGAGCCCGTAGCGGGGCTCGAACCCACGAACCGCGAGATCATGATCTAAGCGAAAGTCAGACGCTTAACCGACTAAGCCTCCCAGGCGCCCCAGAATCCTGCTTTTTTAAAAAGGAAGTCAATTGATTTATAAATTGAACTTATTTATTTAAAAAATTGTTAATGGTTATTTATTTTGGAGAGAGAGACAGAGTATGAACAGGGGAGGGGTAGAGAAAGGAGACACAGAATCCAAAGCAGGCTCCAGGCTCTGAGCTGTCAGCACAGAGCCCGACACGGGCTGGAACCCACCAATCTTGAGATCATGACCTGGGCCGAAGTTGGACACTTAACTGATGGAGCCACCCAAGCGCCCCATGGTTAAACTTATTTATAAATGGATCACTAAACGATGTAGCACTATGAAGAACATATTTCCTCCATATGCTAAAACGCCTTAAACATTAATCTACCCACTCCTTTCTGCTCTGGGTTCCATGGCCTCATCAGCACTAGGTCCCCTCTGGTAAGGTGACCTAACTAACCAGGTGTTGGTTTTTTTGTTTTTTTTTTTTAACGTTTTATTTATTTCTAGGAGAGAGAGAGAGACAGCGTGAGCAGGGTAGGGTCAGACAGAGAGGGAGTCACAGACTGAAACAGGCTCCAGGCTCTGAGCTGGCAGTCAGCACAGAGCCCGACGCGGGGCTCGAACCCACGAACCGCGAGATCATGACCCAAGCGAAAGTCGGACGCTTAACCGACTAAGCCACCCAGGCGCCCCTAACCAGGTGTTTTTTTATTCAATCCAAATATACTGAAAATATTCTATGCTCTACACATCCAGAGCGCTGACATAGTTCCACTCAAAGCTCTAAACATCCGTTCTTTTGCCCTATACGGATACCGTTTAGACCATAGTGTAGCACTTACACTTCCCGCCCTTTATCTGGGAACAAAATAGCTGTGGAGCAATCCGTTCTGTTCTGAGCATGCCCAAGCAGTCGCTCAGATTGCACTAGGAGGACCTGAAATGTAGACTGCTTAGTGAGAGAAAAGACACATCGAACTGCCAAATCTTTTTTTTTCATTACACTAATTAAACTATGTGTTTGCATCCAAAGCATCATTGTCCAAAAGCATCCATTTTCTTGCATTGTTCATGCTCCAAAATATCTTTCCGGAAGTGTTTACAAATTAGTGTAGAAAACACAGCAGTGGCCAGTAGTAGTAGTTAAGACACATTTTGCGGGACTGAATGCTACTTTTTTTCCCTTAATATTGTGCCTCGTAGGTCTAGATGTAATATCATGAAGGGTAGTACCATTGTTTCTCTAGATATCAGAGGGAGATGGAACACTGGAATTGTGAGTTGTATTATTGTTATAAAATATATAATATGATTTCATTGAAATTTAAAATCATTGTTTTCAACTTAATTTAAATAATTTTGATATTTAAATTTTATTGATTATAGATATAATTTTATCAATTATAAAGTGGTCATTAGTTATCCTTTTACTTTGCCTTTTGTAAAAGAAGTTATCCTGAATATTTAGGAAAATAGCTTTTTGAAAACAATACAACAATCGTTTTCATATTCTATCTTAATATTTATTTTAATACATATAGATAAAAACATATCCAAGTTCACAATTAACTGACTGAGCCACCTGGGCACCCCTTACTACCTTACACCTCATTTTTAAAAGTACAGTACATTTTAAAATGCAAAATGCATTTTTGAACTGCAAAAATATGTCCAATCTTGAAATGTCTGTCAGTCATTGATTTAAAAGATTATCCAAGTAAACCTGTAATAATGGCATTAGCATTCTTGGCAATAAAAATGGTACAGACCCAGGATTTTGGCCAAAAATGCAAAAGCATTCTTTGTGCCATGTATGGCACAGTTAGAATTTGTTACCAAGAGATAAGGCCAATAGTAATGATATTCTTTGGAACAGTTACGAGTTTACGTACAATACATTCATCTGCCTAAAGATGAAACAGTTTGGTGAAATACATACGAAATTTGACCTTATAAATACTCTCAAAGAGTGAGTGTTCTGAGGAAGTGCTGCTAAATGAGTTGGTTTTTAATTCAGATGAGATACAAGACGCCCTGAAAGAGTAGAGTGAAGCAGCTTCTCCCAAAAGAAAGTCATGTACGTTGGTGGAATATTAAAGTAATTGTGAAGTTTTGTTCTCTGCGGATATTTGCTGGGAACCCTTATTCACTATTAAGCAAGACCTTCTAAAAATAAAGACAACAAAACCAGGCTGAGTTTGGCTATTTCGCTTTTCCAAAGCGGTGTGTGGGCCTTGGTAGAGGAAAAGTTCTCCAAATAGAAATCAGTAAACATTCTGTCAGAACTACAGTGTCTGTAGGAAGGTTGCTCACTTGGCATTACGGCCAGCAGAGCACAAAGTAAGTGACAGTCTTGACTAGAACACATAATTAGTAATGGTAAAATGAAGTGAATAGAAATGAAGGCATGAATAATAAATACTATGAAGTGAATAATGATAAAAATAGATGATAATGTATGAATCACACACCTCTTTAGCTTGTTACTCATCTGAATGCCACTGGCCCATTAGCAGAGCACTAGACATATGTAATAATGACTAAATTCAGTCATTGTTGATATTTGGTCAACTTGGAGTCACATAAAAACCACAGTTTTCCACAGCTTTCAATTTTTATGCCTATGACGGTACACTTATCAAGGCAGAATGATAGCGTATATTTCATTTAACAATTTATTTGCTTTTAAGCACTCAGGTTTATGAAATGTGAGCCTCATTTATTTCTGCTTTTCCCTTAGTTCCTGTAAATGCTGGGAACAGTTCTGTTCTTCACAAAGAATTGGGCCTTCTGTACACAAGGCCTCCCCCAGACAGACCCTCACTTCTCCCCCACATGCACCTAACAGGAAGTGAAAGGGACTTCTCTCTTCATCTTAGAATTGCTGCTGAGGCACAGAGCTGAGGCCCACATGGGGTGAGTTTCCCCCAAAGTTCAGAGAACAGCCAACTTCTGTCAGATATTTTTCTCCCAAAGTGCAAAGTGGAGGCCAAGTTGGTCCTTTAATCCTCATTCCTATGGCCTCTGCCAGTTTATACGAGCAATGGTAAAAGTTTATTGAAAAGAGAGGAATTCAGAGGAGACATGGTGCTTTCCCCACCTTGACATCAGAGGGGAAGCAGAGGACAAATCCCGGTAGCATCTCACTCCCGTCTGGTACTTGCTGACCTGCCACCACTCATAGGCTCCCCGAAATGCTCCAGAGAGAAGGCTGGTGACAGAGCTCTTGTGGAGAGTATGGTGGTTGCGAGTTCTCGACTCACAGGAGAAATTCATGTGTTCCTAAAATTTGTGAACATACGTCCTGGCGCCTGCCTTCCTCCTGAAAAATTCTGAAAGCAGGAAGCTGGCTAGCATAGACTCGGATGGCTGCACACGGTGGGAGGGAAGCAATAGTGGATGTGCATTTCTCCTATTCAGTATGGCAAGGCGGTGGTTTTCCATAGAGAAAGTAGGTGACTGGGTTTGAGCTGTCCTGGGACCCAGCACCAGAGGCCTGCAGCAGCAGGGGACTCAAGGAGTAACTTGCTATGTATGGGGGGGTGGGCTGCTGAGGGGGTCACCAAAGATCAGCAGTCGTAGTGGTCAGATTTCAAAATGGCCGCCAACAATCCCAGCATCTTGGTATGTACGGCCTTGTGCAGCCCTCTCTCATATTGTACCTGGCCTGACCATGACGGCAGAAGTGAGGACACGTCACTTCTGAAACTGAGTTATAAATGACACTGCTGCTTCCATCTTTTTTTTCTATTGTTTTCTCTCCCTCTTTGTTTTTCTCACAGATTGCTCACTTTAGGGGAAGCCGGTGTCATGTCATGAGCAACTCTATGGAGAAATACATATGGTGATGAACTGAGTGAGGCCTTCTGCCAACAGCCACCTGAATGAGTCTGGGTTTCTGTTTGCATTCTTTAGTCCCAAATTAGCCTTGACGTGACTGTATCTCCAGCTGCCGGCTCTTCCTCAATCCAGGGTTGGGGGAAGGATGTAAATGGCAGGAGAGGAGAAGCTTTGCAGTGGGTGTGATAAAAACCAAAACCAGGTTTTGGTTTAGCCTAGACTGGAGTTTTTATTTATTTATTTATTTCAATGTTTTAGTTATTTCTGAGAGAGAGAGAGAGAGAGAGAATGACAGCATGAGCAGGGGAGAGTCAGAGAGAGAGGGAGACACAGAATTAGAAGCAGGCTTCAGGCTCTGAGCTGGCTGTCAGCACAGAGCCCAACACGGGGCTCGAACCCATGAACCGTGAGCCAAAGTCAGACACTTAACCGACTGAGCCACCTAGGTGCCCCTAGACTGGAGTTTTTAATACCTGGAAAGTTAGTTTGCCTGAGATGACAAAGTTAGAGAAAGGAGAGCCAATGTAGCATGAAAGGAATCTATGATGAGAGACCATTAAAGCCATCTCCTGTTTATATCCTCCATCAGATTAACTCATTGAGCATGATGGGAACAGGCTAGGTAGATGTGTGTGTGTGTGTGTGTGTGTGTGTGTGTGTGTGTGTGTGTGTGTGTATGTGTGTGTGTGTTTCCTGTGATATAGAAAAGAGGTAGGTAAACTCATCTGTAAAGTTCTAAACAGTAAGTGTTTCAGGCCACATACGGTCTCAGTTCCATATTCTTAAAAAACAAAACTTTTGGGAAATGTAAATACCGCTCAGCTAATGGACTGTACAAAAACACAAAATTCAGACCAAGGGCTGGATATGGCCCTTGGACAATACTTTGCCAGCCTTTGATCTACTTGACACACATGAACAAAGAGACACTAAGAAGAAAAAGTTATCAGTGATAAAATAAAAGTTGTTTAAACCTAAGGATGGCATGGCCAGACAGACTCAATCTATATTGAACAGAATGAGTAATGTGAATCTTAAAAATCTTGAAGATTTAAAAAATGTTAAAAAGTACCCATTTTATAAGATCAAAACACCCTAAGTGCTCATATTGTTTTTAACGGGTGTCTTAATATAAGGTCATCTATGGCTCTGCACGTAGTTCCCAGACCCTTTTGAAGCTGGGCATTTAATAGCTAATTCCTACACAATGAATTTAGGTTATTTGGTACAGAGAGGGATCATGACCAGGTCATTAACTTCCACATTTGGTGTGTTCAGAGTCCAAAAATCTTATGGAGAGCACATTTGTTTTTCTGAGTAATGACAATAAAACAACAACTTCTTTTTTGGAAAAATACATGAACTCCAGGGCTTCTTTTTTTTTTTTTTTTTTTTACACAAATAGTTTATTGTCAAATTAGTTTCCACATAACACTCAGTGCTCATCCCCACAAGTCTCTCATGGTTTGCCTCTCTCCCTTTCCCCCACCATTTCCGCCCTTCTCCCCCTTGTTCCTCTGTCAAGTTCCTCCTAATCCTCCTATACGTGCAAACATATGATATTTGTCCTTCTCTGCCTGACCTATTTCGCTCAGCATAACACCCTCAAGGTCCATCCATGTTGCGACACATGGCCAGATTTCATTGTTTCTCATTGCCATGTAGTATTCCATGGTATAGATAAACCACATCTTCTTGATCCATTCATCTGTTGATGGACACTTAGGCTCTTTCCATGTTTTAGCTATTGTGGAGAGTGCTGCTATGAACATTGGGGTACATGTGCTCCTATGCATCAGCATTTCTGTATCCCTTGGGTAAATTCCTAGCAGTGCTATTGCTGGGTCATAGGGGAGTTCTATTGTTAGTTTCCTGAGGGAACTCCAGGGCTTCTGATGTATAGGTACTCACACTTAACATAATTCCAACCCATAATCTAATCCCTGTGTAAATACATACATGTAACTTCTCACACCAGAATCATTTCCTAAAGAGAATTGTGCTTTCTTCTTTGACATTCAGGAAATCTTCATCTTTTGCTTCTCTCCCAAATTTAACTATTTAAAATAAAGTTTTACTACTTCAAAAGAACTTTACAGTACCTGACTAACCACACAGACTCTTACTGTGCTCATTTGAAAATGCTAGTATGTTTCTCATAAGTCTTGGGTTTCTGGATAGTTGGATGTGGAGGGAAAAGGAAACAAAATGCGGAAGAGTTTAAAAGGAGTTTGCTCACAAATGGTACCTTTCTATATTCTACTAACTAACATATATTTCTCAAATGTTGGTGAACTTAAAATTCCATGAAGAGCTTTTCCAAAATACTTGGGTAGAGCCCCCAACACTGGAAATTCTTTCACTGAGTCTAACGCAGGGACTGGCAAACTTTTTGTGTAAAGGGTTGGAAAGTAAATATTTGAGGCTGTAGACCATATAATATTTGCTGTAAAGGAAACCTGAATATGTCACTCTGAAATATGCCTCTTCGACATAAAAATTATTGTGAGCTGAAGGCAATTAAGAAGCAGCAAACACAGGAAATCCCTCAAACCCCTCTCCCTTTTCTGCCTAAAGGCAAGATATAAATTCTCTTTTTACTGGACATCTCAACCCAGAATGGCACCAAAGGAGTCTGCAGACAAACCTTCTTCCATTGCTTTCCTCTGATTTATTTCCCTTACCACAGTTTGCTACCCTTAGAAGCCTAAAACTGCTTTCCTGTGTCCTGTCACATCCTCGCAAAACGTATTGTTCTTCGTTGAAGATGCCAGATAAGCCGGAACGCTTATTGAGTTACTTTTAATTTGGGTTCCTCCCTCGTGATGTGCACTGCACATGTTAAGGAACGATTCGTTTTCCTCTTGTTAATCTGCCTTGTTGTATGGTCCCAGCTGAAAACTTAAGACAGGCAGAGGCAAAGATTTCCTCACCAACAGTCGCAACTACCCAGCAGGGCCATACCTAGCCCTGACTAGCCAGAGGCAGTACATAATAAAGTGAGCATGACCGCATTCCAATCAAATTTCATTTACAGTGTGGATTTGGTCCATGTGGCTAGATTTTGCCCATCCCTGATGTAGAGTATGGCCCAAGTATGCTATATTTGGAAAAGCACTACGTTTTGATAAGGTGCTCATAAAAATTTGTAGACAACAACAACAACAAAAAAAACCCAAAACAAAACAAAAAACCCCACAAAACCCAACAGAAAACTGGCAACAATTTAGAATAGGTAGTTACCAAAAAGAAAAAAAATAAAATTATTTTATAAAGAAAGGGAAAAATTCAATATAATTAAAGAAATGAAAAATGAAACAGAACACCACCTTTTGCCTAATAAATTAGCAAAGACTAAAAGATCAGACAAGGTGTACTTTCGTCAGGCTGTGGGAGAACAGGTAAACTCGATGCCCTCAGTAGGAGGATGAATTAGTACATTTTCAGAGGTAGTTAAGGCACACCTATAAAAATTATGTATAAAGGGGATTTACAATCGCAATAAATTGAGAACCATTTTTAAATCCACCGAGCGGGGCACCTGGGTGATCTAGTCTGTTGTGCATCTGAATTTGGCTCAGGTCATGATCTCACGGTTCATGAGTTCGAGCCCACCTCTGGCTTGCTGTGCTGTCGGCACAGAGCCTGCTTCAGATCCTCTGACCTCCTCTCTCTGCCTCTCCCATGCTTGCGCTCTCTCAAAAACAAACATTAAAAAAAAAAAAAGATTAAAATTCCACCAAGAAGAATGTGGTTGAAAAATTCCAGTATGTGTGCTCTGCCTTATACTACATAAAGGTTATCAGCAGTATGTTGACTATGGCAGACCATTGATTATCCTCCAAAATCATCCTCTCCCTTTTTATTGAATGGGGCTGCCCTGTTTGAGACGTTTGTCCACCTCCCTTGCAGCTAGGTGTAGCCATGTGCCTAAGTCCTTACTGATGGGAAATGACTACAATTGACGTGTATTACATCAATCTTCTTAGAGTTCATCTTCTTGAAGATGTTTCCTTTAAAAATTCTTTTTCTATTTCTGTAGCAGCTTAGAGAGCTATGTGCTAGAGATGACCACTCCCCTTCATTCCAATGGGTCCTTGAATGATTTCCTGGAGCAAATCCTACTTTACAGCTTTGCACTGTAATGTGAGAAAGAAATACCTACCCTACATACCAGGATACCATACCAGGATGGTTTGATTCTCTTTACAGTAGCCTAGCACTTAGCCCTAATACAGAAATGGGAAATGGTGCTGTCAGAATTGAAACATAAAATGTGGCATTGGTATAATGAGAGAGCAGCAGGTGATGGAGGTACAGGTATTTCAGGCTTAAAGGCTGATGATTCTTGTTCTGGTTGACACACACATTTGGAGAAATGATCATCTGCAATAATCGGGAAAGCAGATCACTTCCTCCGTTTCTGCAGAGGAAGCTCTTGGAAAGAGTCAGAATGTTGATCTGTGTTCACTGCTCTTTGCTGATTGTTAAAAGACTTTTTAAAAAGTGATGAACCTAGAGGCACCTGGATGATTCAGCAGGTTAACCATCCAACTTCAGCTGAGGGCATGATCTCACAGTTTGTGAGTTCGAGCCCCATGTCGAGCTCTGTGATGACAGTTCGGAGCCTGGAACCTGCTTTGGATTCAGTGTCTCCTTCTATCTCTGCCCCTTCCCCATTTGTGCTCTGTCTCTCTCTGTCTCTTACTAAATAAATGTAAAAAAAAAAAAAAAGTGATGAACCTTGGTAAGAATTGGCAAGTTTGTGAACATGGAAGAAAACAGCATCCAGAAAAGGGAGGCTTATAAGGTTTGAGAAGCCAACTGATTCTACATCCCAAACTGTAGAAGCTAACCTAATGCTCAGAGCGTTTCTCAAAGGCCTATCAAGACTCCTCAGTCAAGCAAAGAGTGGTGTCTGACAAACACCAAGTTCAGATGCTGCCTTCCTACCCAACCTGATTTTTTTCCCAGGTGACTTCAAGGTACCTGTCATTCAAAGGAGAAACAGTGTGTCAACCTCCAAGCCAGGAACTGTCAGTCTAACACAGTGTGTCAGACAAGAACTTTGTTCTGGAGTCTGAAATCAAGGCACTGGTAAGGCACACTCTCTCTGAAGGCATTTGGGGATGACTATTCCTTGTCAATTCAAGCTTCTGGTGACTGCTGGCAACCCTAGGCCTTCCCTGTTTCATGGCTTCATAACCCCACACTCTGCTTCCATTTTTACACGGCTGCCTTTCCACTGTGCCTGTGTCCAAATTTCCCTCGTTTCTTAAGGACTTCAGTCATAAAGTTACTTCTGGATGAGTCAGAATGTCTCACAATTATGTTACCTTTTATGAGGCTGATTTTTAAATGCTATCTGATCACTTTTATCAGTAGGTGGCCAGGCTACCTACTACGATCATTCTCTGGTCACTGATCACAAGCACCTGTGTTACTGAGCCAAATGACCATCCTTCTGTGTTAATTTTATTGGATTTGCCTTCCAAAAGTCAGATCTTGGATACATAAAAAGATTTTTTTCAAAATGTTTGACAAAGAACCTATTACAAATTGTCATTCCCTGGAGGTCCCCTGGGCAAAGGATGTATGTATATATGTATTTAACTTCATAAAAAGAAGATGATAAAAATAATTAGGTTTGGTATGGTTCATATTTTTTTTTTTAGTTAGTTCAACACAATTATAAGAGCTGTATGGAAAAATCTGTCAAAAGAGAGGCTCAGCCCTTTGTAGATTAATTCTGTGTTGGTAAAATATTACTGATATATGTGTTTCAGAGCATGGACAACTTAACAGGATAGATTGGAAGGTCCTGGAAATTTGTGAAGGTCGTGACTGTCCATAGGCCAATCTTACTTTTAGGGGAAATGTTGATCAAATCCTCATAAGGTAATTAGGTATTATACCCTGATAGAAAATTTTAGTTTCCTCCATTCTGTATTGGTAGCAATTATAACAAATTAACTGCAGCCAGTCTGTCTTCCCATAGACAAATGGTTTCAATCTTCCTCCCATATTTGCCTGAAGGTTCTACCATAAGCTATAATTCTAGAAATGGATCTTTAATAAAAAAAAAAAACATGGTTTCAGAGACTTAGTGGGAAGGACTCTACCAGATTCTTCTGCATCTATTGTTACTTTGAAGACTAGACTCAGAAGAGCGTAGCTTCTGAGTGGATGGTGCTTAGATAGCTGTCACATTATACCAAGAGTCTGGCTTGGGGTTTCTAGAACTCTATTTAGTCCAGAAAAGGATGAATTCATGAGCACAGACTACTTACCCCCAATATCTAGTGATGCAAGAATTAACCAACTAGAACACAGTGAACTGGTGAAAAATATGTGATTTTTAAATTTTTATCAGTTAATATATAACTGATATTGATAATGTTAGTATCAGTTGCAATGTTATATTTTGATAGATATATGACAGAAATTGCTACTTTATCTTGAACCTTTATATCTCTAATGCTAATTAAATAGGTCATTCTTGAAAAGTTATCATTCTCATTGAGTCCTTGGAATTCAGGAACAATTATTGCTAGTGAAGCTTTCCTCTTTAGTCACAATGTAGTTACTTGCATACAGTCAATCACAGCCTTTTTAACCAGAAATAATTTGATGAATTGATAGCACAACCTAACTGATTTTATTAAGAGTGTCAATAAGTTTTTAAATATAGATATGATAAACTCACCATTTTGGAACAAAAGTTGTACTTCACACGTAGAACCCATGACTACAAAGCTCCCTAGTAAACGATCTAGTACCTGCTTAGATTTACAGAGATACTGTTTTACACAAGGAAGCTCAATCCCTGATAGGCTTGGTGTTTGTTTCTTTGTTTTAAGTAGGCTCTACACTCAGCGTCCAACATGGAGCTTGAACTCATGATCCTGAGATCAAGAATCGCATGTTCTACTGACTGAGCAGGCAGGATCCTTAGGCTTGGTGTTTTAGAAGACTTTTGGGACCTTGAAGAGAGAGGAGCTCATCCACATTTATAGTAGCTGCAGGTAAAATTCAGTGGAGATTAATTTCTTGGGTTTAGTGTTTTGATCTTGGACTAGAAGAGCAATCACATCAGGTCGTGCTGGCAGTGTGGAACCTGCTTAGGATTCTCTCTCTCTCTCTCTCTCTCTCTCTCTCTCTCTCTCTCCCCCCCTTCCCCTCCCCTCCCCCACTCATGTTCTCTCTCTGTCACTCTCTCAAACCTTAATTAATTAATTTTATAAATAAATAAATAAATAAATAAACAAAAACATGTCTAGAACTATGGAGACTATTGAAAATGCAATTCATACAAAATTTTGAGATAAAGTTAATTTTCTGGTCTTAATAAATGCTTAAGTAGGTACAGCTTGAGATTTGCTGATTATACCACAAGTTGACTTCTAAATATTAAATAATGTTTCTTGTTGCATCTATGTAAGTACACCAGGCTGAAATATAAAATTATTGATGATAGCAACAAAGGAACCATTAATAAAAGATATCTATAACTTGTAAAGGGAAAGGGATGACAGCAATCCTTTCGTTGTAAATCAGTCTTATCCTTGACCCACTAATTACTATTTATTAGAACATTTTACAACTTCAGATGGATGTTAACTTTTAGAAAACCAAATGGCATGTAAATTATTGTCCCTATAGCAATACAAATGCTTTTTCTTCCTATAGAGATGTATATGATTTTCAGAAGATAACCCTAAAGGTTATAGTTTCACTGACCTGTTGGACATTAAGTAAGTTTGTCTCTAAATAAACATTCTTTCTTCAATGACTTCAATAAATACTTCTCTCTCTCCTGTAGTCTTTTGAAAAAGCTTTACCATTCTTCCTGTACTCTCATTCATGAGTTAAATCTTTAATATACACTCACTTAAAGACACACACACATATACACACCACTGAAATATGACTAAATACCCACCGGGTAAAATACTAGCAATGCCAAATAATTACAAAGATATAAAACAACTCACATTCTCTTGTATTGCTGGTGGGAATATAAATTAAAACAATTTGAAAAAAACGGGTTTGTTAGTACTGAAGCTAAACATCCTTAAACCTAATGACCTACTCCTGGGTAGATATCCAACAGAAATCCATGAGTCTATATACCAAAAGTATACATAAGAAAATTTGTAAAAACTTGGTTTGTGACAGCCCCAAACTAGAAGCAACCCAATGTCCATGAACGGAATAGATAAATTGTGTTTTAAATATACAATGGAGCTTATGCATTGATTTCAAAAGATGAGCTGTTGATACATGCTACAACATGGATAGACTTAACAGACCTAACATGAAATGAAATTAGACAGATGCAGAATACTACACACTGTATGATTCTATTTATATGAAGTTCAAAAACAGGAAAAGCCTGTCTCTGAGATAGAAATCAGCATGTGGCTGCCCCTTGGGGATACTAAACGGGAGGTCTAAGGAAAGAAGCCTTCAACATGTTGGAAATATTCTATATCTTGACCTGAAATACATACAGAATACATATTTAAAAAAGCACTGACCTATATTCTTTTTTTTTTAATTTTTAAAATGTTTTATTTATTTCTAGGAGAGAGAGAGACAGCGTGAGCAGGGGAGGGTCAGAGAGAGAGGGAGTGACATACTCTGAAACAGGCTCCAGACTCTGAGCTGGCAGTCAGCACAGAGCCCGACGCGGGGCTCGAACCCATGAACCGCGAGATCATGACCCAAGCGAAAGTCGGACGCTTAACCAACTAAGCTACCCAGGTGCCCCAGCACTGACCTATATTCTTAATTCTTACATCCTTTTTGGGATATAAGTTATAACTTAATTTTAATAGAAAGAAATAAATGCATTTTGGAAAACTCACAGGCTCTCTGGGGGTTGGGAGTGGGGCAGGAGAGAGAATCTGATTTGGAGGCTGCACAGTGGGAGCAATGTCCCAATTGTGCTGCAGACTGGCCCATTAAAGACTCCTGTGCTGGGGCAGGTGTAGCCAGTGCAACTTATATCTTAAAGTCCAAACACTGGCAATCGAATGCTGCCACCAAAACCACAGCCACAGCTGTCTCTGTGCCATTCTCTCACCACTCTGGCCAGAATAGATTCTGCACAAAGACTGCTCTGAGGCCTATATTGGCATAGCCTGGGGCAGGGCTATCAGATTTGCGTAGTCTCACTACTTGCCCCTTAGTTGCAAAGAAGTGTGGAGAGAAGGCACCTGCTACTACTATTTCATAAACGAGAGGGATTCCTCAAACACAAGATGGTGGTTCCAATTTGAAGCATCCTGAAAGAATAACAAGTGCCTGTACAGGGGAGGTAATTCAATTAGTCAACAAATACTTAAAGTGTGTTTATATTGTACTAGCCATTATGCTAGTGAAGGAAATCCTTAGGCTGCTTTCCTATGAGATTATTTCTCCTCACTTATTTGCAGGAAGGGAAAGGAATTTGCACCCATTCAGTGTGAAGGTGTTGAGAGATTAGGTTCAGATCTTGGCAGTAGATCTTTTCCTTCCAGAACAGTGTGAGTCCACTTTTCTTTTTATAGGTTTATGAAAATCAAGAGTAATGATCTTGACTACCTTTTCCTTGAAAGAATGGAATACTGGTCCGGAGGCAAGATGGCGGAGAAGTAAGGAGCTCCGTACTTGCACTCGTGCCCATACATCACACAGAAAAGATCTGAAGCCATTGGAAACCATACAAAACCTGAGAGACTTGGAGAAAAAGGACGCAGAATCCACTGAGAAAGCCTTCTAACGTGAGTGCGAACCGGGAAGGTAAAATCGGGCCGGGATCGGAGCCTCCAGGGTGGGAGGCGATCCCCCTCTACCCTCTACGGGGAGTGAGAGGGGAAAAGGAGAGAGTCCAAGACAGAAAAATCTCCGCTCGGTGCATAGAAAGACCGTACTTGCCAAATACCTGCACACCAGGTCCCCTCGCGACAACTGGTCCTGGGGGAGGCTGAGCACACAAACTGCTTCTTTGTGCCGCTCCTGGAGGTTGGTTTTTAAAGCGGCGGCGGCGCATCTGCCGCCATTGTTGCTCCAGGGCGGCTGGGACCCCTGAAAGAGACGCGCAGACACCGGGCGTCCGCGCTCCTGGCTGGCTGGAACTGGAGAGGGAAGGCAAAGAGCTAAAAACTGGGAAATTTGCCTGTGAGTTCGTGTTTCGGGTGACGAGCCATAGAGAGACCCGGTTTTCCTCACACCAGCGGCGGCGCGCCTGCCGCCATTGTAGCTCCAGCGCTGCTGGGACCCCTGAAGGAGACGCGCAGACACCGGGCGTCCGCGCTCCTGGCTGGCTGGAACTCGAGAGGGAAGGCAAAGAGCTAAAAACTGGGAAATTTGCCTGTGAGTTTGTGTTTCGGGTGACGAGCCATAGAGAGACCCGGTTTTCCTCACTCCAGCGGGCTCAGGCTACGCGGACCCGGCAGGCAAGCCCCGCGCATGCGCACCAGCCCGACCCAGAGAAGGAAACAGCGATCCTGACTCCGCCCCCAGAGCTCAGCAGGGAGCCTGGAATAGCCCGAGGGGGTTGTCTGGGAAGCTGTGTCTAAGGCAACTTCAGCGGGGCGCGGACTGGGATTTGGAGATTGGAACTGGCCTGGGTTGAAGAGTGCAACCAACTTCGGCTGCGTCCCCGGAACGGGGAGTTGACACGCCAAAAAAAAAAAAGCGAGCTGCAGCGCGGGGTTCAAGAAGGGACTGGAGCACCGTCACTCTCCTCCCCACAATCGCCAAGGCAGAACCCCCGCCTGAGGCATCGGATCACGCCACGCCCATCTCTGCCTGAGAGGTGCCCTCCTCCCTTTTTTTTTCTTTTTCCCTTTTTTTTTCCTTTTTTTTCTTCTTTTTTCTCCCCTTTCTTTTCTCTTTTTTTCTTCTTCTTTCTCTTTTCTCGCTTTTTTCCCCAAAACACTGACCTGATTAACTCTGGTTGCCAGCTTGCTTAAACAATCACAAGTCCATTCTGTAAATGTAAATTCTACACCTACCGACTTTTTCAGCTATTTCTCTCAGGAGTAATTAGACTATATAGTTTCTCTGGATAATTCCAGCATCCTTCTCTCACCTATCCAACCATATTCTACCCTTTACCTCTTTGAAAAAAGTTTCTTATCCCTTCTGCCTGTTCATTCTATTTCCAAATCTGCCTGGTCTCACCCTGCCTTCTCTCTTTTTCTCTATGCTCTTCAACCAGCGCTGCATACACACGGCTATTTAACTGTAGCTGGGAAATCCAGGTACATGCTTTAAACCGTTCTTTGTCCATTGGTTTTCTTCTTTTTTCCTTTTCTTTTCCCCTTTTTGACCCTTTTATGTATTTTATGCTCCCTATTATTCGCCCTCCCTCCTCCGTCTTTTCTATTAACTTTTCGTTTTCCCTCTCACTTTGCATGTTAGTTGAATCAGCCTGTGCGTTTGTGTGCTCCTGCTCCCTGTGTGTTTGTCTGTCTGTTTTCTTTTCCAGGGCTACCTCAAGAAACAAGCTAGAGTACACAAGGTGAAGAGTGCCAAATATCACTACGAATAGGAAAATAAAATAACTAAGGTCCCAACAAGAGTGACCGAGGGATACCATTCAAAAAATAATCTCTGAAAGGATAGGCCCTGGAAAGTCAAAGAGTTTCTTGGATATAGCAGTGCTCATAGAAACAGAGAGCACAACAGGTCTTTAAAACCAACAAGAGCCGGAAAGCTAACTAAAATGACGAAACAAAAGAGCTCTCCTCCAAAGAAACTCCAAGAAGAAATGACAGCCAATGAACTGCTCAAAACAGATATCAGCAGCATAAGTGAACAAGATTTTAGAATAATAATGGTGAAATTAATAGCAGGGCTTGGAAAAAAACATAGGGGACATCAAAGAAACTATGGCTATAGACAGAATGGAAAATAAAAATAGGCATGAAGAATTAAAAAATGCGATCAATGAGATCCATAATAAATTAGAGGCCTCCAATGCACGGCTTGAAGAGGCAGAAAGGAGAATAAGTGATTTAGAAGACACCATTCTAGAAAAACAAGAAGCTGACAAAAAAAGAGACAAACTGATCCAGGAACAGGAAAGAAGAATTCGAGAGCTCAGCGACACAGTCAAACGCAACAATATCCGTGTCATAGGAATCCCAGAAGAGGAAAGGTGCTGAAGGAGTCCTGGAACAAATTATAGCAGAGAACTTCCCCGACCTGGGGCAGGAAGTCAATGTGGAAATACAAGAGGCTCAGAGGACTCCTCTCAGACGTAACTTGAATCGATCTTCTGCACGACATATCATCGTAAAAATGGCAAAATACAAGGACAAAGAGAGAATTTTGAAAGCAGCTAGGGAGAAAAGGGCCCTCACATACAAAGGGAAACCCATCAGAGTGGTGACAGACCTATCTACTGAAACGTGGCAGGCCAGAAAGGAATGGCAGAGATCTTCAATGTGATGAACAGTAAAAATATGCAGCCAAGAATCCTCTATCCAGCAAGCCTGTCATTCAAAATAGAAGGAGAGATAAAAACCTTTCCAAACAAACAGAAATTGAAAGAATTTGTCACCACGAAGCCAGCCCTACAAGAAATCCTGAGGGGGATGCTCTGAAGGAAAGGTTGCAAGGAACAAAGATACCAGAGACACCACCACAAACATGAACCCTACAAAAGATACAAAGACTCTAAACCCACATATTTCAATAATAACACTGAATGTCAATGGGCTGAATGCTCCAATCAAAAGACATAGGGTAGCAGAATGGATTAAAAAACAAAATCCATCTATATGCTGTCTACAAGAAACTCATTTTAGACGGGAACAGTACCTTCAGATTGAAATAAGGGGATGGAGAAATATATATCATGCTCAGAAAATCAAAAGAAAGCCGGAGTAGCGATACTTATATCAGACAAACTGGACTTTAAATTAAAGACAATCACAAGAGATGAAGAAGGGCACTACATAATAATTACAGGGTCCATCCATCAGGAAGAACTAACAATCATAAATGTCTATGCACCAAATATGGGAGCACCTAAATATCTAAAACAATTAGTCACAAACAGAAACAAGCTTATAGATGAGAATGTGCTAATAGCAGGGGACTTTAATACTCCGCTTACAGCAATGGATAGGTCAACCAGACAGAAAATCACTAAAGAAATAATGGACTTGAAAGATACATTGGACCAGATGGACCTGATGAATATATTTAGAACTTTACATCCTGAGGCCAGGGAATTTACTTTCTTCTCAAGTGCGCATGGCACATTCTCCAAGATAGATCACATACTGGGACATAAAGCAGCCCTCAAGAAATATAAAAGAATAGAGGTCATACCATGCACACTGTCAGATCACAATGCTTTGAAACTTGAAATCAATTACAGGAAGAAGTCTGGAAAACTTCCAAAAACATGGAGGTTAAAGAACACCCTTCTAAAGAATGAATGGGCCAATCAGGCAATTAGAGATGAAATTAAAAAATATATGGAAACAAATGAAAATGAAAACACAACAATTCAAAATCTATGGGATGCGGCAAAGACAGTCCTAAGAGGAAAGTACATTGCTCTCCAGGCCTATTTCAAGAGATTAGAAAAAGCGCAAGTCCAAAATCTAACAGCTCACCTAAAGGAACTAGAGGCAGAGCAACAAGAACGCCCTAAACCCAGTAGAAGAAGAGAAATAGTAAAAATTAGAGCAGAAATAAACAACATAGAGACCAAAGAAACAATGAACAGATCAATGAAACCAAGAGTTGGTTTTTTGAAAAGGTAAACAAAATTGACAAACCTCTAGCCAGACTTATCCAAAAGAAAAGAGAGAGCACCCAAATAGACAAAATTATGAATGAAAATGGACTTATTACAACCAACCCCTCAGAAATACAAGCAATTATCAGGGAATACTATGAAAATTATATGCCAACAAATTGGACAATTTAGAAGAAATGGACAAATTCCTAAACACACACTCACTACCAAAATTCACACGGGAAGAAATAGAAAACCTGAACAGACCCATAACGAGGAAGAAATTGAATCAGTGATCAAAAATCTCCCAACAGATAAGAGCCCTGGACCTGATGGCTTCCCTGGGGAATTCTACCAGACATTTAAAACAGAATTAATCCCAATTCTTCTCAAGCTATTCCAAAAAATAGAAAGCGAAGGAAAACTCCCAGACTCATTTTATGAAGCCAGCATCACTCTGATTCCCAAGCCAGACAGAGATCCAGCAAAAAGAGAGAACTACAGGCCAATATCCTTGATGAATACGGATGCAAAAATTCTCAACAAGATCCTTGCAAATCGAATCCAGCAGCATATAAAAAGAATCATCCACCAAGATCAAGTGGGATTCATTCCTGGATTACAGGGCTGGTTCAACATTCGCAAATCAATCAATGTGATACATCACATCAACGAAAGAAAAGATAAAACCATATGATCCTGTTGACAGATGCAGAAAAAGCATTTGACAAAATACAGCATCCCTTCTTAATAAAGACTCTCGAGAAAGTTGGGATAGAAGGAACCTACTTAAACATCATCAAAGCTATCTATGAGAAGCCTTCAGCTAACATCATCCTCAACGGGGAAAAACTCAGAGCTTTCCCCCTGAGATCAGGAACACGACAGGGATGCCCACTCTCACCACTGCTGTTTAACATAGTGCTGAAGTCCTAGCATCAGCCATCAGACACCAAAAGGAAATCAAAGGCATCAGAATTGGCAGAGAGGAAGTCAAACTTTCACTCTTCGCAGATGACATGATACTCTACATAGAAAACCCGACAGACTCCACCAGAAGCCTACTAGAACTGATCCAAGAATTCAGCCAAGTTGCAGGGCACAAAATCAACGTACAGAAATCGGTTGCATTTTTATACACCAACAATGAAGCAACAGAAAGAGAAATCAAGAAACTGATCCCATTCACAATTGCACAAAAACCATAAAATACCTCGGAATAAACCTAACCAAGGATACAAGAGATCTGTATGATGGAAACTATAGAAAACTTATGAAGGAAATTGAAGAAGACACAAAGAAATGGAAAACATTCCATGCTCATGGATAGGAAGAATAAATATAGTTAAGATGTCATTACTACCCAAAGCTATCTACACATTCAATGCAATTCCAATCAAAATTGCACCAGCATACTTCTCAAAACTAGAACAAACTATCCTAAAATTTGTATGGAATCACAAAAGACCCCGAATAGCCAAAGTAATACTGAAAAATAAAACCAAAACGGGTGGTATCACCATCCCAGACTTTAGCCTCTACTACAAAGCTGTCATCATCAAGACAGTATGGTATTGGCACAAAACAGACACATAGACCAATGGAACAGAATTGAGAACTCAGAAGTGGACCCAAAAGTATACAGCCAACTAATCTTTGACAAAGCAGGAAAGAATATCCAATGGAAAAAAGACAGCCTTTTAACAGATGGTGTTGGGAGACTGGACAGCAACATGCAGAAGAATGAAACTAGATCATTTTCTCACACCATGCACAAAAATAAACTCAAAATGGATAAAGGACCTGAACGTGAGACAGGAAACTATCAACACTCTAGAGGAGAAAGCAGGAAACAACCTCCTTGACCTCCACCGCAGCAACTTCTTACTTGACACATCCCCAAAAACAAGGGAATCAAGAGCAAAAATAAACGATTGGGACCTCATCAAGATTAAAAGCTTCTGCACAGCCAAGGAAACAACCCAGAAAAATTAATAGGCAACCAATGGAATGGGAAAAGATAGTTGCAAATGACATATCAGATAAAGGGTTAATATCCAGAATTTATAAGGAACTCACCAAACTACATGCCCGAAAAAACAAACAACCCAGTGAAGAAACGGGCAGAAGATATGAACAGACACTTCTCCAAAGAGGACATCCAGATGGCCAACAGACACATGAAACGATGCTCAGCATCGCTCCTCATCAGGGAAATACAAATCAAAACCACACTGAGATACCACTTCACGCCAGTCAGAGTGGCTAAAATGAGCCAATCAGAGAACTCTAGGTGCTGGCGAGGATGTAGAGAAACGGGCACCCTCCTACACTGTTGGTGGGAATGTAAACTGGTACAGCCCCTCTGGAAAACAGTGTGGAGGTTCCTAAGGAAACTAACAATAGAACTCCCCTATGACCCAGCAATAGCACTGCTAGGAATTTACCCAAAGGATACAGAAATGTTGATGCATAGGAGCACATGTACCCCAATGTTCATAGCAGCACTCTCCACAATAGCTAAAACATGGAAAGAGCCTAAGTGTCCATCAACAGATGAATGGATCAAGAAGATGTGGTTTATCTATACCATGGAATACTACATGGCAATGAGAAACAATGAAATCTGGCCATGTGTAGCAACATGGATGGACCTTGAGGGTGTTATGCTGAGCGAAATAAGTCAGGCAGAGAAGGACAAATATCATATGTGTGCACGTATAGGAGGATTAGGAGGAGCTTAACAGAGGACCAAGGGGGAGAAGAGGGGCGGAAATGGTGGGGGAAAGGGGGAGAGGCAAACCATGAGAGACTCTTGAATGCTGACAAAAACTGAGGACTGGTGGATTGGGGGGGAGGATGGGTGGGCATGGAGGAGGGCACTTGTGCGGGTGAGCACTGGGTGTTATGTGGAAACTAATTTGACAATAAACTATTTGTAAAAAAAAAAAAGAAAGAAAGAATGGAATACTACTTTTAATAACGAACTTGAACCATTGGAACACTATATACATTAAAGACAACTGGTCCCAACCTTTAGAGGTCTTGGCAAACTGTCAGTTTCTTGCCTCCACAGCTCCGTTTTTGCCTCTGTTGCAAAATCTATTGATGGCCTAGGATCTGTGCCCTGGGGTGAAGTACAACATCCAGATATAAGAACAGAAATAGATTTATAGGCTGGTATTCTGTTAAGGAGTTGACAAACAATGTTTCTGGAAACATTCCTCTTTGCTAAAGTTATTTTAAGAAAACAAAAAATAACAGATTAACTTTAAGCAATGAAAAATATTATTCTCTTTGTCTAGAGGGATACAGGAGTTCTGATGCACAGGGGCACAGGTACCCCAATGTTCATAGCAGCACTCTCCACAATAGCCAAAACATGGAAAGAGCCTGAGTGTCCATCAACCGACGAATGGATCAAGAAGATGTGGTTTATCTATACAATGGAATACTACATGGCAATGAGAAAGAACAAAATCTGACCATGTGTAGCAACATGGATGGAACTTGAGTGTGTTATGCTAAGTGAAATAAGTCAGGCAGAGAAGGACAGATACCATATGTTTGCACGTATAGGAGGATTAGGAGAAACTTAACAGAGGACCATGGGGGAGGAGAAGGGGAAAAATAGTTGGGGAAAGGGAGGGAGGCAAACCATGAGAGAGCCCTAAATGCTGAGAACAAACTGAGGGCTGATGGGGGTGGGGGAGAGGGGAAGAGGGGTGATGGGCATGGAGGAGGGCGCTAGTTGTGATGAGCACTGGGCGTTATATGGAAACCAACTTATCAATTAACTATTTAGGAAAAAAAAAACCCTGATATGTTTAAATTTAGATTCCAGTAAAACAAAAAACAAAAAACAAAGAAAAATATTGTTCTCCATGCAAATATGGAAGATAGCGATAAAGTCAGATATTGGCTGGAATTTAAACTTTACAAAGCCCTGTTCTCAAACAGTGGAGTTGACATCCTAGGAGCTTATAATGGAAGCTGGTGTGTGTGTGTGTGTGTGTGTGTGTGTGTGTGTGTGTGTGTGTGTGTGTGTGTGAAAGAAAGAGAGCTGTAAGCATTTGAAATAAGTACTGAAGACATAGTAGGTGTGGTACATGGAATAGAGTTACTAGCACTGTACTGGATGTATATTAGAACATTAACAAATATTTGTGGCCTAAGCGTGAAGCATTCTAAAAGGACTTTTTGACCTTGAAGATTATATTAATAGAGCAATTGGGAAATTCTGGCCCTTTGATTACAACATTCATATAGCTATATGATTTCTAAAGAATATCACATGAGACCTTGACTTGCTGTTATAAAAATGAGTGGAAATGAAATTCCATGTTCATTTAGTGCCAAGGTAGCTGAAAAATGAACCAAGTGTTATAACCAAGTTGAGAATTGCTGAACACAAGACAGTGGCTAATTCTATCTCTGATAAAGCCTTGACCAGGATAACACACACATTTGTAGGGCTTTCCTGAGCTCAAAATGCATTAATTTTATCATCTGTAGAAAGATACACTTTCTAGCAATATTCTTCTCAATATTTAAAAGTTATAGTGGACATGGACAAAGTTTGCCTTGGTTAATATAGCTCATGATTCATGACAAAGACACTTGTTACTTTATTCTATTAGTTAAGGATCTCTGGGTTGAAAGTGATGGAAATTTAGTGAAAGTAAAGAAAGGGGGAAAAGCAAATTATTTGTGTGCTTGAAGTCAAAGTTCAGCAGGCTGACTAATTTTTAGTATGCCCAGATTAACTTGCATACCGTTAGAAATCTCTCCATCTCTGCTCTGCTTTCTTTCGTGTTCACGTTATTCATGAGTGGGCTTTCTCTATCTGGTGGAAACGTGGCTGATGTGTTAGTGCCATGTTTAGTTGATCCTTACAGTGCATCATCCCAGAGGAGAGAGTAGGCTTTTCTGTTCCACTCTCAATATTTAAAAAGAACGCTGATTGACCTACCTAAGATGAAGCCCACCAGGTGAAGGTGCTGTGTGTGTGTGTATGTGTGTGTGTGTGTGTGTGCGCGTGGAGACCCCTTTGGTCAGGGGACAAATGGGGGCAATGGAAGAAGAACAGAACTATGGGGGCTGTCATGTGTCAGTACTGGGGTCAGTGGATGAGATCAGGGGTGACTGTGAGGATGGGCTGGCTAGTCAGTGTTCACACTAGCTGCTGTATGCCTCTTCTTATCATCCGCCACCTTCCTAGACCTCGAACAGGATCATCAGCCTTGGGTACTGTATGATTTCAAGGGCAGGGAAAATATTGATACTAGCCTTCAAAACGACTTGGCGATGGAATTTACCAAGTAGTGAAAGTTTGCCAGTAATTGTATAGACTTAAGAGATCTTTCCAGTGATTACATACTTTCCAACCGTGCATGTCTCTGAAAGTAGAGACAATATGTTTCCAGGCGCACAGTATGTCTGGAATTAGTTTTACCCAAGGAAAAGTGTATTGCTCCAGATTAATTTCTTATAGATAAAAAGCCCCAATCCAAATATCTGGCAGAACTGGCTCATGGTTGCTTCCTGTCACCTATGGGGGACCAGAAAGGAGGAAGGCCTAGACCGGGGAAGGAATGCCCAGTGGATGAGTCCCTGTCCATATCAGGCCCAGGAGGTTAGTAAAGAGAGGCTGGCTATCACTGAAGCACTGAAAGGGACTGAAGTCTTAGCTTTTAAAAGAAATTGGCATCTTTGGGGCATTGAGGTCAAGCTCCCTCCCCTTGAATCACGCTTATCCTTTAGAGATCAATTTTGGTTATTCAGTCTGGACAACACCAAGCACTGAGTTATGTAGTCAGTGCTGTTATTGTTAAGACATGAGGCCCACTTTCCTTTCAGAGGCATGTGACCCCAACCAGCATCATAAAATAAACAAAAGAAAATCCACCGAAACAATGAAAAAATATTCTATTCTCTAGGTTCACTTATGTGTCTGAGTAAATGGCGTATAAGTAAAGGGAATCACATAGTTTGGGATAAGAATTTCTGTGGTTATAATTTGAAAAGACTTGTCTAGAGTTTATTCTACATCAGCTCTTCAAGTCGTAAGGTTGTTTCGTTGCTGTTGTCGTTGATTTTGGTTTGGATTTTTTGATTTATTTGTTTTTGTCTTGAAAACATTGGGTCTTCTGTTACAGAATAAATTCCTAAAGTTTTTCTTGAAAATCAAGATACCATACAAATAATTGATACTAACCTTCAAAGCAACTTGGAGATTGAATTTGCCAACTAGTGAATGTTTGTCAATACCTGTATAGATTTAGATCTTTCCAGTGAATACATACCTTCCAACCATGCATGACAAACAGATACTACTGGTCTTGTTCTACTTGTCTCTGAGAGCAGATGGCTACCCACCAGCTGCCTAGCTGTCCCATCACATCTTCCTGCCCCTGCTGCTCTCTTATCTTAAAGGTCAATACTTGCCCTTCTATATACTGACTGACATCATAGAAAATAAAAAAAGAAGTATAAGAAAGTCCTGAAGTTCAACAGAGCAAAACTGACATTTTAAAAAAGGAACTTTAACTAGGAAACTAAAGGGATATCTGTATGTACCAAATCCCAGAGGAAGTTCTAAAGGGTCTGATAAAAAGTGTTTAAGCTATGGAGTAGTTAGATGTGACCTCTGACCTTGTCAAATCACAACCTCTTGGAGGCTCGCATAAGGTAAATGACCATCTATTTCATGATAATTATGACTGCCTTGTGGGCAAGTGTGAGGGTTAAAGACAGAGTGTGGACTGCAAATGTGGACTTGTGCAGACTGAAGCTTGGACCTGCTGAGGATGTGCCTGGAGAAATGACCAGCCCTTCATCCAGTTGTATGGTTAGTTCTTGGTATTGGGCTGAGACTGTCTCTGGGTCTGTGCTAAAATTCATTTTTTTTCTGACCATATGGGAGAGCAATGAAACTAATTCTCTAGCTCCTACTCTGTCTCTTATTGTCTCCCTCCATGCAATTCTGAGTAATTTTTAATCCACTTATTATTGTGTGCAATTGTGTATAACCAGAGGTACTTACTGTATTGTTATCACATTTTGGAGCAGTTTTTATGAGGAACTGTACAAATATTTCATGATACATATCTCTGCACAAGAAAGACAAACTTAAACACACAGAAAAGACTAGGCCCAAAGTGGAGAAGGCAGCTTTTGATTGCCTACACTGAGCCTTAGGCCAGACCTTTGCTCAGGGGGTAGTGGAGCTTCTGGGAGGTCACTGGTGGGGTTTTTATGGTCATATAATCTCCACTCACACCAGTCCCTCTTCCAAACAAACATACCACCCCCTGTATGCTTTCACTTTCAAGCCAACTTCTCTACCTTGTCCCAATTACTCCCCACACCCCCCAATCAAACTGTCATTCATAACATCCTTGTGCATAGAGAAGATGATAGGGCTACTGGCAAGGACCCTTTGCTGGGAGAGTTGAGTAGTAACTGTGGTATAAATTGGCATTAAAATTTGTTTTTACTTTGTTGCTGAAAGATATTTACTTGATTTTGAGAATAAGGATGAATAATTTTAGGGCAATATTAAAAAAAAAACAAAACAAACACGGAAAATAAATTCTTAATGTATGTATTAAATAAGGAAAATTATATTGCATAGGCTTCCTTTGGTATTTAGATGTTATCGTCAATATTAATCTAGATATTAATCCAGAGATCAGGGGCGCCTGGATGGCTTAGTCGGTTAAGCGTCCGACTTATGTTTAGGTGATGATCTCACGGTTCATGGGTTTGAGCCCCGCGTCGGGCTCTGTGCTGACTGCCAGCTCAGAGCCTGGAGCCTGTTTCAGAGTCTGTGACTCCCTCTCTCTCTGACCCTCCCCTGCTCACGCTGTTTCTCTCTCTCTCTCCAAGAAATAAATAAAACATTAAAAAAAAATTAAAAAAAAATCCAGAGATCATAGAAATTTTTTTCAGATGTTATTTTTATTTACATAGAATAGAAGTTAAAAGAAGATATTGATTCATTCAGTAAAAATATTTTACAACAGAAAATAAATGTGTGAAAAAGTATATTCATATAAAATAGGAAATGCATGGGAAAATATTCATGCAAGTAAAAGTTCCATTTATGTAAAAATTGGCATATTTATGTCAAGTTAACTGTCTCAATAGAGAGTGAAAAAGTATTGCTTCAAGATTGCTTTCATCTGTAGCACTCTCTTAAAAACATTAATCCAACACTATTTTGTTAAACGTCTACTCTAACCTTGTCTCTTAAATGTTTATTTAGCTGTCTTACAGCAATGCAAATTGTTGTCAGGATGCTACATTCAGATATAAAGTTCTGCGTTTCAGAGAGCCTTTTATTCTTTACCTCCTCTTTAAATTCTAATGTTTTGAGCCATGTTGCTTTAATTAGTTTACAAGTAAAATGTAAAGGAAGAAAATGGATAAACAAAGAGTTCCCCAAGGTGTAATTAATGGCAAACACCGCATCAAGAAAATATATACACAACTTTCAGTGAGATCCTTCAAACCTGAGACAGCCCATTCTCAGAGAGTTTTTGATTTCCATATTGTGGAGCACTTCACAACCCTTCAAGGAAGTTCCACACATTTCTCTTCACTTCTCCGACTTCTTCTGTCTAACATGGGCTGGTACATTTCAGCCACTACACAGTAATCCATGTGAGGTGCCAGAGCTCCGATGTCAACAACTCTGTGAGCTCCTTCATATACCTTTTGTTCCTGTACATAAGGGGAAAAGTAAGACAACAAATGGTTTTCAGTTAGTCACTGGTTTGTTCTATTAAGTTGTCCATAGTCTCAATAGTAGTTGGATTGTAGGGTTTCTTCCCAGATACATCGTCTTTCTCCAGAGTTCTAGTTCACAACCTGATAAAGAGACAGGTCATGGCTGTGTACCTGCGACATGAGGGCTACTGACTGGTTGACCCAGTGGCCAGAATTTCTTTTCCAAGAATTTGCACTGTACAGTGAGGAAAATGGAGGCGACTTGGAGACCACTGTAGACAAGAGACATGTGGCCAGAGAGACGGATTGATTGGGATCCTTTAAGACTCTCTATTTGTCCTTCCCTGTCACTTGAAAGCCCGCAGCCCTTTATTTCCTGCTTCTTCCTGTCCCTAAGATCACTTATCTATTTGGAGTTTTATTAAACTCCTCACTTCTCCCTCCCCTTTTCTGTTTGTACCAGTTCGAGTGAGCTTCTGTGCCACAACCATAGGAACACTGTTTTAGATGAACACCAAAAAGGAACATTCAATTAACTATCAAGCAAGATAAAGGCACAGATGGTAGATTAAAATACTATAGAAAAATTGGCATAAATGTATAATGCTGTAATCCAAAAGCCACTTAAAAGGAGTGTGTAAAACCCATAAAAATGAATATTTGTGGTCATCAAATGGAATTAAATATTGTTAACAACAATCTTAAATATGCACCAATCTTTAGACAGTCACTTTCATTTTCTTCAGATTAACCAGGCAAGATGAAGTGGAGACCAGCTGAGCAAAGGCACAAACCCCCCCCGACACACACATACACACACATACATCTGATGGTGATGTCGATTGCAAGTTGTTCATCAGTGGGATGGAAGTGAGAAGGAACTGAAAAAAGGTAAAGAAAAATAAGAGGGGATTGAGCGGCAAAAGAATGGACATACTTTAGAGCTAAATGTTACTTAAGTGAACAAAAGAAAGATACCAAACTTGCCTTTTCACCTGAACTTACCTTTTCTAGTGAATTGTTAATTATAAAGACTCGATATACTAGCTCATAGTAATTTTCTATTGATACATTTTTTCCTTTTTGGTCTCTATATGGTAAACCTGGAGCCTGGAGAATCACCAACAAAGATCCATTAACTTGGGTTATATTCATGATTGGAGGATCAATTTTCGCTGGAGATAGAAGAGAATTTGACAAATCATTAAACAAATGTAATATTTCACATGGACACGTTATACATAATAACAAGTCACTACTAAACTCAGAGATGTGGCCAAAATAATTATGAAGAAATACTGCTGACACCTAAAATATGAATGTCTGAGAATTCTCTTTGGAGACAATCTTTTGTTTGCAAAGACTGGTACCTCCTGATTCAGCTTTAAATTTTTTTTTATTTATTTCTGAGAGAGAGAGAGAGAGACAGCGTGAGCAGGGGAGGTTCAGAGAGAGTGGGAGACACAGAATCTGAAACAGGCTCCAGGCTCTGAGCTGGCTGTCAGCACAGAGCCCTATGCAGGGCTCGAACCCACGAACCGTGTGATCATGATCTGAGCCCAAGTCAGACACTCAACTGGCTGAGCCACCTAGGCGCCCCTCAGCTTTAAGAGGACATTTATCAACATTTTCCCTAGCCCATAGTGATGGTTTTGGAAAATGAAGTGTAAAAAGTTACTTGGATGGAGATTTAAAATATTTTGTAGGCTCTTAAAGATGTGAAATTTCAAAGCAGCTTTAAAACCGTTTGAAGATTTGTTGTTATAAAATTAATTCAACAGGGTTCTGTTATATACTATGGAAGAGCATGAAGGATCCAGAGAGAGAATTTTTGGTCCTTGCATTTTGATATCATTAATCAGATCATTAAGAACTAGGAAAGAAAATTGGATAAATAAACACTTTAATTTTCTTCAGATTAAGTATGGCAATTCTAGGAAGAATTAATTCCATAACGGATTTTGTTGTTGTCTTCCTTTTTGGTATTCA
Organism: Proteles cristata cristata; assembly: GCA_017311185.1. Classification (NCBI taxonomy): domain Eukaryota; kingdom Metazoa; phylum Chordata; class Mammalia; order Carnivora; family Hyaenidae; genus Proteles; species Proteles cristata. Next base: position 532,262 of record JAESUZ010002267.1, on the reverse strand, counting down.
TTACATATTTTCAGTTTGTAGATTTGTATCTTTATAATTCTTGAAAATTAACCATTCTTGATAGATAAGAAAGATGATAGCTAGATAGCTAGACGGACAGAGATAAGTACATAAAGAGCTATATATGCTTTTCTTTTGGAATTTCAGTTCAACACCTGTTAGAATTTCTTACTTGATTCTCTATATATCTTAACTTCTCTTTTGTTTTTCCATCTGTTTTCCTCAGCAGAGTATTCTGAATGGCTTTTTCAGACCTGTCTTCCAGTCCACCAATTTACTAATTCAGCCATGTCTAAACTGATCTTTAAGTCCCCAAATTAATTTTTTTTTATTTCTATGAGTTTTTAAAAATTTTTATGAGCTCTGCATCTTTTTCAGTCTATCTGGTCCTAAAGAATAATATTTTGTCCCTTGATTACGCTTTTATTTCCTCTGTTATATCTTTAAACTTATTTATTTTTCTATTTGCTTCCACTATGGTAAATACTAGAAATGCTAGTAAGGTAGATGACTGTTTCTTCCAAACTTGCTTATATTGATCTACTACCTTGTGTTTTAAGTGCGAGCACATGTTTAAAGTTGATACTTTCAGGAGTGTCTGGGTGGCTCAGTTCGTTAAGCATCTGACTTCGGCTCAGGTCATGATCTCGCGGTTCGTGGGTTCGAGCCCTCCCGTTGGGCTCTGTGCTGACAGCTAGCTCAGAGCCTGGAGCCTGCTTCAGGTTCTTGTCTCCCTCTCTCTCTGACCCTCCCCTGCTCACGCTGTCTCTTTCTCTCTCTCAGAAATAAATAAAACATTTTAAAATAATAATAATGTTGATACTTTCATTTTTGCTGCTTTGGAGCAAAAATTTTTAATTTAATTTAATTAATTTTTTTAAATCCGGGGAAAGTACAGGTGAGTTCACCTGCTTGAGGAAATCACAGGGGTCAGAACGACCTGAGTATAATGGATGGTCTTTGCCCTGAGAGAACCGTGTGATCGAGGTCTCCCCTGCCAGGTTAAACATGAATTTTTAAATTAAAAAAAAGTTTTTTAACGTCTATTTATTTGTTTATTTATTTAGCATGAGAGAGACAGAGACAGAGCATGAGCAGAGGAGGGGCAGAGAGAGAGACCCAGAATCTGAAGCAGGTTCCAGGCTCTGAGCTGTCAGCACAGAGCCCGACGTGGGGCTCAAACCCACAAGCCATGAAATAATGACCTGGGCCAAAGTTGGTCACTCAAACAACTGAGCCATCTAGGTGCCCCTGAATTTTTAAATTTTAAATAAACATTTATTGGCCTGTAAAATAGATACTGACAAATAAACCATATGGCTCAATAAATCTTTACAAATAAACACTCCTGAATAGCTATTATCCAGATTAAGGAACATTACTAGCACCTTGGAAACCTCCTTCATGGTTCCTACAATTACTTAATCCCAGAAGATAACCACAGTTGTACTGATGTCTATTACCATATATATCAGTTTTTGAAGTCATGCAATATACACTTTTTTTTTGTGACTGGATTCTTTCTTTCTCTATACATATCTAGATCTAGGTCTACAGATATAGATATAGATATAGACATAGATATAGATAAAGATATAGATAGATAGAGACACAGATATATAATTATGGGCTGAATTTTGTTCCCTGAAAATTCATAGGCTGAAGTCCTAAGCCCCCTGTTTCTCAGAATACGACCATGTTTGGAGACAGGGACTTTAAAAAGGTTAATTAAAGTAAAATGAAGTCTTATTGACTTCATGGGTGATATTGGTGGGCCTTAATCCAATATGACTGGTGCCCTTACAAGAAGACTCCGACATGCGTGAGCACAGAGGGATGACCACGTGAGGACACAGAGAGAAAGCCAAGCCAAGGAAGAGAGGCCTTAGAAGAAACCAAACCTGCTGATACTTTGGTTTTTGACTTCTGGTCTCAGAACTGTGGGAAAATAAATTTCTGTTGTGTAAGCCAGGGAGTCTGTGGTACTCTGTGGTTGCCCTTGCAAACTAATATATATATATTATATAAAGTATATAATAATCCATATTGTTGCATGTATCAAGAGTTCATTCTCTTGATTGCTATGGAGTATTTTTTTTAATGTTTATTCATTTCTGAGTGAGAGAACATGAGCAGGGGAGGAGCAGAGTGGGGAGGGGGACAGAGGATCTGAAGCAGTCTCTGTGTGGAGAGCAGAGAGCCTGACGCGGGACTCAAACTCACGAACTGTGAGATCATGACCTGAGCTGAAGTCAGGCACTCAACTGACTGAGCCACCCAGGTGCCCCTATAGAGTATTTAATTATATGTATATCACAATTTATCTATTCACAGGCTTACGTTATATCAGTTTAGCTTTTATAGATATTTCCATGCTTCAGGGTACCTACCAGTTAATATTCCCTTTAGTGGTATATGAAAGTCTCATTTTTCACATTCTAACATTTGGCATTATTATTTTTTTTTTAAATTAAATTTAGGCATTCTGGTAAGTGTACAGTACTAATTCACTGTGTTTTTAAGTTGCATTTTCCTGACAACTAATGGACGTGTTTATTGGCCATTTGGATGTCCTCTTCTGTGAAGAGCTGTTCAAATCTTCTGCCCTTTTTTTTTAATTGGTTGTCTCGTCTTCTTCGTATTAATTTGTAAGAGTTCTTTGCACATTCTGAACACAGTCCTTTGTCAGATATAGCACTGTGAATATCTTTTCACTGGGATTTGTATTTTCATCATTTTAATGGTTCGTTTTGATAAAAAGAAGCTCTTAAATTTAGTATAGTTCAATTTATTAGTTATTCTCTCCATCAGTAGTACTTTTGGGGATCTGCCTGTCCCAAAGTCATGAAAATATTCTCCTATGTTATCTTACAGAATAGTAGGTGGCAAACATTTTCTGTAAGGTGCCAGATAATAAATAAAATGCAGCTTTTGGGCTGCATGTGTCTCTGTTTTAACTGCTCACTATGCCATTGCCTGCAGTGTGAAAGCAGTCCCAGGCAAAATGGAAGGAAATGGGTGTGACTATGTTACAATAAAATTTCTTTACAAAAATAGAAGCAGGTGCTTTGGCTCACAAGGTGTAGTTGCTAAGTTTTATTATTTTCATCCAGCCAGATTTGGTCTTGTAAATAGGTGACGTAAGGGAACAAGATTTATTACTTTTCCAATTGATCTAGTGTTGCACATGAATTTAGCCTCAGTCCTTCTATCTTGACCCAGAGTTTACCTTCTGGGCCTGCACTCGGAGGGCTACATAACTATCCTCAGGTGCAAGGAAAAACACAAATAAGATGACAAGGGTTAATATTCCCTGATAATGGTTATTTATGACACAGTTTGCATGCTTTGTCCTTGAGATAATGGCTATTCCCTTGAAACTCCCCAAAACCCTGAGCCATGCCTTCAAAATAACAAATGTTGCCTTCCATACCAGGATAAGGGCTGCTTTCTTTATCACTTTGTAGCCTTTTTACAATGACTGGTCAATTCTGTACTGCCCACTTGCCTGCTTGCTCATTATAGAAAGCCCTAAGTCCTTGGACTTGGGGCCACACATTTAGAGTTCTGTGTTAAGTCTGTGCAGTCCCAGCGAGTATAAAGACTCCCTTAATTTGGCTTCAGCGGTCTCGGTTGGTCTCAATGTCTCTCGGCATAACAATCATCTCATTTAGACCATAGTGACGACGCTGAACTAAACCACCGACACAAATCAAATGACTGTATACATGTGTTGTGTTGCTTCTCAACTCTGGTATTTGCTTTTGTGTCTGCAAGGTATCTCTGTGGCACCATCAACCTGGTACAACCTCAAGATGGTGTTTTCTGAAACTTGAAAGTTGGATATATCTGAATTGCAAGCCTTTATGAATTTAGGAAACACCTGATAACTAAGTCAAGATTGAGTCATACGCCCTTCTTTGTTTCCTCTCTTTCTTGGGAGGGCTTTTCCTAGTCTGCTCTTTTTTCTTATAGGAGCTCTTTGACCAGCTAAGATTTTATGAGGGTGCTAATTGTAACTCCCCACCTTGCATAGACCTACAACCTTATCTCCTGCCCCAAGGGTCGGGGGCTGTTGCCACTTAGGGGCTAGTTACCAAGTCTGGGAAAATGCCCTCAGGACAGCAAGACTTCACTTTGTTTACCCTCTCGTTTCCCCTCTGGGAAACAGCTACTGTTTTCCAGCTACTTTGCTTTGGAGATCCAGGAGATTTCCTTTGTTTCCTTTCATGTTCCTCTGTAGAGTTAAAAAAAAAATTATGTTTTACCAGACTTTCCAAGCATTTTAGAAGAGGACAGTTTCTACCGTCACAAATACCCACCCCATTTAGTCTGAAACCAAAAGTTGTTAATTCACTTCTCAATTGTCAGCAATTTTGTCTAATTGGTTTGAAGATGAAGGATTTCCTGCTTTGTTTACACTTTAATTTTGTGAAGTGGTTGACACTTAAGCCTGTTTGTAATTTCCTTGCTCCAAATTCTAGTGACTGTAGACCCCTTGTCTGTCCCTTACAAGGTGAGAAGAGTTATTGCTTAGTTTTGTAGGCCAGTTTAATGTATGCTTAACTTTCTCCTGGATTAAAAACATTTTTAACAATCTTGGCACATATCTAGCACCAAAGAAACAAAAAGCCAAAAAAAAAAAAATCCACATTTTAAAATGTGACTCTCAGTTTAGACTTAACTGGTGGACATTAGTTAAAGATGGATACTGGCAAGGTTAAATACTACTGTGTATTTTCTTTCCCCACTAATGTATTTATGTGTAAACTGACTAATCCTTGTTCCTTCTGGCCCAAGTTATTATTATTGAAGAATTTTCTTTTAATCACATGCATGCAGAATCTCTCCTTTGAATGTATGCATTCATTATCTTAGATTTGTATTATTTAATGTGATATTTAATCTGAAATACAGGTTATGTATATGTTTCAAGTGTTGGTCTAGAATACCAGTGAGCCTGGCTGCAGACATCACAGGAGCCCCTACTGTGTGGTCTGTGCTGCTGAGCTTTGTAATGGAGTGACCATTCTTGACCCATGCACTGACTTGTGATTTTGTTGTAATGGACGATTTAAGATGACTTGATCTCCCAAGACCATTTTACTCGACTGTTCTCTCCTTGAAGCAATTGCCTTCCAGAGCATTCACAAATATATGGACTCACTGATTTCCTCCTACCTTGTACTCAGGCATCCTTTAGACACCTGGGTTTATTCAACACTCCTTCTCAATACTTTCTGCCTAGACAATCCTATCAATGCCAATTGTACTATATGCAAATGACTCACAAATGTGTGTCTAATAGAGTCCTGGATCTGTATAGGTGTTTCCCTTAGATATCAGAAATCATATTCAAAACTGACTTATGGTCTCCATTACTCTGCACCCCATCAAGTTGGTCTTTTCCCATCCAGCCTCATCAAAAACTATCTCAGTGATACATCCAGTTATGCAAGCCAGAAGCTTGGAAGTCATCTTTGATATGTTCTTCTTCCTTACTTTTTTTTTTTAATGTTTTATTTATTTCTAGGAGAGAGAGAGAGAGAGACAGCGTGAGCAGGGGAGGTCAGAGAGAGAGGGAGTCACAGACTGAAACAGGCTCCAGGCTCTGAGCTGGCAGTCAGCACAGAGCCCGACGCAGGGCTCGAACCCACAAACCGCGAGATCATGACCTAAGCGAAAGTCAGATGCTTAACCGACTAAGCCACCCAGGTGCCCCTCTTCTTCTTTACTTCTATATGCAACCCGTCTCCAAGGCCTGCCAATTTTTCCTACCAAATGTCCCTTCAATGATAAATTTTCTATAGTTCTTTCCATTATCCAAATTTAAGCCAAATCCTGACTCTTACCGGCTATTACAAGAACTCACTAACTCACTTCCCTGCATCCAGTCTCTTTTTTTTGTGATCTGTATTTCCACAGACAGCCCAAGTGATCTTTTCAATACACAAATCTGATGACATCATCCCTGGATTAAAATCCCTTTCTATTTTTTCTGAAAAACTCATAACTCCTTACTAGAACATTCTCATTCCTGGTCTATCTCTCTGGTCCCATCTTATTTCCAGCCCCTCTGCCTGACCCTCATCAACATGCAGCTGTTTTTCAGTCTCTTGAACCTGTCATGCTTCCTCCTGTCTGAGGGCCTTGTCCACCTTTTCTTGTCTAGTTAACTTGTATTCATCTTTCAATATCAGCTCAAGTGTTATTTACCAAGATATGCTTTCCCTGATATCCCTGATCATGTCTCTCCTTGACTAGGCTCTCATAGCACTGCGGGTCTCTTTTGGACCACCTGTCCTTGGTATCACTTTATGTTCATTTGTATTATTATTTTATTAAGATCTGTCTTCCCCATTGAATAGTAATCTCTATGAAGAAAGAAACTTCTTTGTGTCTCATGTGCTTGCTATTTTCTCCCCAGAACCTAGTATAATGCCCAGAACCTAGTAAGTGCTTTATAAATACATGCTGAAGGAGTAAGGTCATTCAGCCATTGCTGAATGATTTTAAGTCTTTCCATTAGAAGATCAGGCCTATTCTCAAACTTCACAGCTATTTTCAATTCAAAAAAATATGGTTTTAGGTAAGACTGACATCATACTGAGCCTCAAATGCTGCTTTAACTTAAGGAGTTGTTTTTTTTCTTAAATGTTGCTTTGTCCCTACATAGATACTAAGAGTCAGAACCCCTTAACCTAAAACAACACCCTGTTGTTTAGAAACGTGTCTCAGGCTGAGTCAGTGCATTCAGTTGATTCATTAGGCCTGTATCATAGGCTCTAGGAACACGCTGTTCTATTATCCTAGAAACGTGTTTCTCAAAACACTTTTTTCAGAAAACCTCAGGACCTGCGGCAGGAGAGGCAAAACTGGAGGTAAAGGATGAGGCAAGTGAGCGGGGCTGTTGCTCTCTCTTCAACAAGAGTAGCTCCAGTGTTGACCGTGTTATGCATTGACCGTGTTATGCACTGCTTTCTTACTCTCTTAAGTGGTCCTGGCTTTAAAACAATTTTTTTTGAGTTTTTCCCTTCCTGGGACAGTCATACAGAAAGAACACAAACCTTTCTTCATGCAACACTATCTCAATTTAAATAGAATTGAGTCAAAACTTCAGCTCATCTCAGCCAACATCGTTGGCTAGTCTTACCAACTAGCCTAACGGATCACACTCAAGAAGGCTTTGTTTGTGAAATAAATTAGAAGTTGACCCCATCTGGAAGTTTGAATATAGTAATTAAACTACTCTGCAAATTCCCCTCACCGCTGTGTACCAGCTTAGTTGTACAGTCTCCTTTTCCTCCCTCAGAGAATTGTTGGTGGAGTGTGTTGGGCTTGAATCTCAAGTTATTCCAGGAAACACTGTGCTGGATGCCATGGATAGTTTACTCGATTGCCATTCCACTCTCTTACTAGTTGAAGAGTTGACAAACTAAAGATGTCTTTTTCTTTTTCTTTAAATATTTTTTTATTTATTTCTAGGAGAGAGACAGTGTGAGCAGGGGAGGGTCAGAGAAAGAAGGAGACACACACTCTGAAATAGGCTCCAGGCTCCAAGCTGGCAGTCAGCACAGAGCCTGACGCGGGGCTCAAACCCACGAACTGCGAGATCATGACCCAAGCGAAAGTCGGACGGTTAACCGACTAAGCCACCCGGGTGCCCCTAAAGATGTCTTTTTCTAAATTCCATTGCATCTAGCATTCTGTAAATGATCTAATTAGTTTGGATTTAATTGGACATTGTACTAGTTAGATCATTAGGGTGAGATTTGGAAGGCAAGTGAAGCAATAATGCTACCAGTTTTATGATAAGTCTTTCATCCTTTCCTAGAGGGTAATTGCGAATTAGAGAAAGGTAAGTGTAGACTCTGGCCAGTAATGGGACCCTGATTCTGAGTTGATGATAATTTCTGGGGACTCAGATGCCTCTTTTAGTGCATTCTTACAGTAGTCAGGCAATAAAAGTAAATTTAATAAGATATACACCACAACTGACAGAATCCATTTCCAAGTTGATTTCCATTTCATTGGCATGGAGGGTATTATGGGATGAAAGGTCAAGTTGAAGCCAATGGAATTCCTCTTTTGGACAAAATTTATGCATCAAAAACACTTTGAAAAATGCAGGGGTAGTGAAATGTATCACTTCCCTCATTTAACTCATCTATTTGAATTGTTCCCTCCTCTCCCAAAACCATAGATCTTAAATAATAAGAAGGATAATTGTAAATGTACTTAGGTGATGACCATGGTATAACTGCTATTCAGTTACAGTGTCTCTGTTTTTGAGTCAATCAATATAGCTATTGGCTGGAGAATTTTTTCCTTCTTTTGTCCAATAATTAGAAAGCATCAGAACAATTTCCTTTCACTTGGCTTTCATAGTCGTCTGGGCCTCTATCACATATAGTCTACAGAGTCTCTGATCTTTTTACCACAAGATATCATGATACTGCTTGAACTTGGTATGCCTAATGTCCTAGGCACTATAGATGCTTTAGTAGGAAACATGTTATAGAAACATGTTGGAATTATATTTCCTCTGGGGTTTGTTGAGATGTTTCCTTTCAAGTGAAAGACAAGTTGTTTCATTTTGCATCCCCTACTGCTAAGAAAGTTTCACTGGTTTGTTGGGCCTCTATGCATTTTGTAGGAAACACATATTTCATTTAGTTGTGCTACTCATTTACAAAGTAACCCATAAGATTTTCAACTTTGAGAAGGACCCAGACTAAATGACAGACTTCTCAACTAGTTCATGTTGCAAATGAGAAAGATGTCACTACTTGTCTTTTATGATCCAGAAAATCCAACAATCTTCAAAATATCTGTGGCAGATCAGGATGCTATTTGGAGACTGTGGCAATTCTAAGTACCTGGATTTCTTGGAACAAAGTCATACCCTCTTCAGAAAAAAACTATGTTTCTTTTGAAAAAAAAACTTCAGACTTCCTTGTTACTGAGCCCTGATGGAAAATGAATGCTTGAATCAAGAGATACCAAGGAGCGATGTGGTCTGAGTTTCCTAGCATAAGCTGGGTGTCCTCTGATACAGAAAGTCATAAAATGCACAAAAACATGACAACAGTAAGTGGAAACAGATTATAGGAGTTTAGCCTCTAGCAGGTCTTAGCATCAAATGAATTTACAAAAGTAGGTGGTCCGTCCTCTCAGCGCAACTACACATACTGTCTGATCATTTCTTCTTCCTCTATAGTTATGGCATCTTGAAGAGTCCCCTATGACTAGTTAATTTAAGAAGAAAAAAGAAAAGAAGCCTGCTTCCCAGAAGGTTCTGCATGACATGATGGTGCTGGTCAGAAGTGGACTGCTACAGCATTATACACATTCAGTTGGGGGCAGGAGTTCTGGAGAAGAGGTATGTGGATGGACTCTGAAGCAAATATTTCTATGTCCATGTGAATGCAAAGTAAAATCCACCTACAAAAAGGAAGCTTTCAAAAATCTAGGTGGGTATGAAATTGCAAGGGACCCAGAATAGCCAAAACAATCTTGAAACAGGAGAACAAAGTGGGAGGGCTCACACTTTTCAATTTCAAAGTTTGCTACAAAGCAACAGAAATTAAGATAGTGTGGTACTGGCACAAAGATTTATGTATAGAACATTGAAACCAAAGTGAGAGTCTAAAAATAAATCCACAGGTCTATGATTAGCTTATTTTCACCAAGAGCACCAAGATCAGTCAAAGGGAAAAGAATAGTCTTTCCAACAAATGACACTGGAACAACTGGCTAGCCATTTATAAAAGAATGGAGGTGGACCCTTACCTCACACCATACATAAAAACAAACTCAATGGATCAAAGATCAAAATGTAAGAGCTAAAACTATAAAACTCTTTAAAAAACATCAGATAAACCTCCATAGGCTTAGATTTGGCAAAGGATTTGTAGATATTACACCAAAAGCATGAGCAACAGGGAAAAAATAGATTGATTTCATCAAAATTTTAAAAATGTGTGCTTCAAATCACTCCATCAAGAAAGTGAAAAGACAAACCACAGAATGGGAGAAAATATTTGAAAGTCATATATCTGACTAAGGACTGGTATCCATAATAAATTAAGAGCTCTTACAACTCAATAATAAAAAGATAAGTAAGCCAATTTAAAAATGGGCAAAGGAGCTAAATAGATAATTCTCCAAGAGGGATACACAAATGGCCTATAAGCACATGAAATGACACTCAACACCATTAGTCATCAGGGAAATGCAAATCAAAGCCACATGGGATATCACTTCATACCCACTAAGACAGCTATATCAAAAGGTCAGGTATGTGTTGCTAAGGATGTGAAGAAATCAGGACCCTCATACACTGCTGATGGGAACGTAAAATGGTGCAGCTGCTTTGGAAAACAGTATAGCAGTTTATCAAATGATTAAACATAAAGTTAATATGAGATCTAGGGATTCTACTCCTGTGTATATACCTACAAGAAATAAAACAATTTGTTTCCACACAAACTTGTGTATGAATGTTTATAGAAAAACTATCATAGCTAAAATGTAATAACAATTCAGATATCTATCACCTGAGGAATGGATAAACAAAAGGTGACATATTCATGTACTGGAATATTATTCAGCCACAAAAGAAGTGAAGTACTGATACACAATACAACATGAATGAACCTTAAAAACGTTATGCTGAGTGAAAGTGGCCAGTCACAAAAGATCACATAATATATGATTCCATTCATGTGTAATGTCCAGAACAGAGAACTCTATACATATAGAAAGTAGATTAGTCATTGCCTTGGGCTGAGGGGCTGGAGAAATGAGAGAATAGGATGGTCATAGCTAATGAGTAGAGCATTTCTTTTTGAGGTGATGATAATGTTCTAAAATTGATGGTAGGTGATGGTTGTAATATCTGTGAATATACTAAAAACCACTGATTTGTACACATTATATAGGTAATTATAAGGGGTACCTATTATATCTCAATAAAATTGTTTTAAAAAATCTAGATGGAGGCAGTGAAAACTTATTTCCCCAGTGTTTCATACTTGCTCCATAGGCTTATGAACAAAATGGTTGTGTGAAAGGAATGGAGGCTTTATACAGATTCAACAATATATACCTCCTTCTTCAAAGCTGAACTGATACACTGAATATCCAACTTCCTTGTAGAAGAGGACCAGTATAGTTCACTTTATATAGTATACATATCTCTATCATCTCTATCTCTATCTCTATCATCTCTATCATCTCTATCTCTATCTTTATCTCTATCTCTATCTCTATCTATGTCTGTCTGTCTATCTATCTGTCTGTCTGTCTACCTACCTACCTACCTACCTACCTACCTACCTACCTACCTATTTTATCCCTTCCATCAGGGAGGGGAAAGGGACAGGGGAATAGACAGTTTGCTGATCATAGATTTGTCTTCTCTGCTTCAATGCTTTTATCAGCAGTCCCTTTGACTACCCCACCATGAATGCAATGAATGCCTCATTCATGAACATAGTACCTGATGATACATTGCTTATGACAGAAGAATTAAGTTAGTATGGAAGAGGTGAAGTCAATCTCATACCCACAGGAGTTTTTGACCTTCTGATATATCTCATCACTTAGAAACTCTTGCTTTTATAAAAGGAAGATAAAGTGGCTAATTGAAAACTCAGTTTGAGAGCATCTTGTGAAGTTGAACATGAACTAGTATATTCTTGTGACCAACATATGGTGCTATTTCTTCCATAGACAGCACTTACTGCTCTAGGATATAAGAAGTGGAAATGGGAGGGGCAATTTTCATGGTTAAACATGATGAACAACTCATGAAATGGCTTGTTTCCCATATACTTGATTATAACAACAATGGTTTTAAAAAACTTGAAATTGAGGCCTCCTCCTGTTTGAGCTCTTCATGCCATCTAACCAACAAGGAGAAAATAAGATCCTTGTGTTGTTTAGGGCAATTGGTTCTGACTACCTAGGGGAAGCAGAGTTGCTATATATACAACAGGGTCAGGTAAAAGTATGCTTGGTGTCACCTGGGATGCCTCTTAGAACTCTTACATTCAGTGATAAAAATCTATGTAAGATTATGTTAAACTAATATAGTAAAGATTAAAAGGACTTAAACTCCTCAGGAGTGAGGAGCTGAGGTACTACCTGGAAAGAAAGCAAATGTTGAGTTAATAATGAGAGAGAAGTTATAAATACTAACTACAGCTACATGATTAATCACAGTTATGAGGACTGTGGTAAATATCTATACTTTCCTTCTTGCTTTGTATGCATATTTTTATACATATAGATTAAACACTTTCTTTTTACTCTTTTCCTTTTATTATTTTACATAAGGTCTGTTGGTCATGGTTTCTTAAACTTATATTTTATATTATATTATTCTAGGATTATGACTGAGAAAAAGAATATATGTCATTGAGGAATGGATACAAGAGCAAACTTTTGGTCTTCCCTTTGGGGAGATGACTAAAGTCTTAATTTCCTCAACAGAAAATCCTTCTGAAGAGTATTTTAAAGAACTTACTTCCTATGCTCAAGAAAGGACTACAGCATTATGACTCCTTTCCTACTGTCTAAAACGACTTTTTTCCTAGCAGGTAACAATCGGGTAGCAGTCTAGACTGTGGGTTCTGCAGTCAGATGCTGTAGAATGGAATCCTGACTTGGGTTGTATGGGCTGTGAGACCTGGCCACCTACTGAAGCCTCTGTGCCTTGGGTTTGTGGGCTATAAAAAAAAGATAGTAAAAGTCATCTTCTTGGGTTGTTCTGAGAATTGGATCAAAGGAGATGATGGTGCAGACCTGAGCAAACATAGGGCCTGCTCTATGGGACTCCTCGGGGTTGGGAAGAGCAAATGCAAAGGAACTCCATGGAACTCACTTTCCCACCAGGGAGTGAAGCGCTGTGTCATGGTCCAGTCTGAGCGGATCCCAGCTGAGATGGTCCTTACCCTCCCATAGTAAGGCTCCTGTATATCTGATGTTTCATTAGTAAGGTCACAAAAGGATTCGAGAATACCCCAACAGTCCTCTTTATTTTTCCATTGTCTCTGTCCATACCTAGAGAAGGAAAAGACAAAGATCTGAGGTGTTTTTTTCCTTCCCATTGAAGGCATCATCCATTTTTTTCAGTCTAGGAATATTTTAGACTGGTTGAGCTCTGTCCTCCAACATCAGCACCGCTGTGAAAGCTTATGGCTACTCTCAAGTACCTTTTACAAATCTTTTATTCTTATTAATCAAAGTGCTATCTTGGTGAAAGAAAAACACCTCTGTATCCATAGCAAAGGGATTTGGGGGTTTTTAATACTTAGTGAAGTTATTCTTCTAGTATATGAACGAACTTCCACTTTTGAGTACTAGCTTCCCACATCCTTAATGCTTCTGAGGTTTCAACCCTGTGGTTTTCTTCACTTCTCATCAGCCTGCTGTTGAGTAATGTGGCCAATTCTGAGAAGTTGCTACCACTTTTTTATCTCAGGTATTGCTTACCCAACACATCTGGACAATCTTTTTGTTGAAAATGGGGCAGAGGTTGTAGTGAGGGAATCCTGGAAGGAGGAACTAGATGTGAGGGAGGGGAGACCATGAAGGAAAGGCCTGAGACAAAGAAACAGATAGGTTGACTCAGCCCAAGACTATGGGATGGTGTAACAGCAAAAGGGAAGATTAAAGCTTCCCTTCTTTTTCTGTCACAACTCAGAAAAGACACAAGAAGATGATGGTGGAAACAGAGTGGAAATTAGAAGCTGGGGTGAAAGTCTTCCCAAAATATTTGTGAAAAGACTTGAAATCTAGCTTTCTGGCCATACAATGAGCAATACTTCTGGCATCTATACTCTGCAAACTATATAATGGCAGCAGTTGCATTTTATCAAAGGATGCCATTAGAGCATAACCTTAACATATACTGAGTACAGTTTTGATGTCTTTTAATTGTTATTTATTGTTGGGACATTGTCTTTGCTAGCTACATTTAGCTGTTGTGTCTGGCTTCTCTTAATGTGATAGCTCTTTTTGTTGTTGTTGTTGTTGTTGTTCCGTCCCAGTAGGACATAATTAAGAGTAGCCCCACATGAATGGAATAGCACCAAAGTGAAAGATTTCAAAAATATGAATCTGCATTGTGCTCTTGAAAATACCATATAAAGAGGAATGGATCCAGGCATTCTGAATCCCATACAAGTTTGGGGGTATTCTTTAAGAAAAAACATTACAAATATAAAATCCTCCCATGGGAACTTAAACGTTAATCTTCATTAGTTTCATGGTAAAACAAGTTCTAATCTACTTTCAATATTAGACCATAAACAGGCACTATTTATACTGCATAAGGTGGAAGTATATTTAAAAAAACCCATCCCTATATTCAACTATGCACAAATCTCCTTTGGGGATGGAGTTTTTATTATAAAGATGCATACATTTTGAAGCTGCTACACAAAATATGTTGAGAAAAGCAGCAGTAGTTAGAGACTGAGAAACTTCTGGGAATAGATCTTGTGAAGGGAGCAAGAGATTAATTAATGGGAAGATCTGACCTTGAGCCTACCCCCATGCCAGAGAGACATGGAGGAATTGATGGAATAAAGATTGAGAGTTTGATCCACAGCTACATCTGATGTTCTGAATTTCTAAGGAAGAAAATCATGAGAGCGAAAGTGCGGTATCTCCTGTCTCAGTATGTCTCAGCCAGCATCTTAAACTATGAAAGAGGAGGAGGAGGAGGCCCAGAAAACCCCAAGAAATGTACGAGTGGGAAAACCCACCATTTGCATATCAGGAGCTTCTGTTTCCAGGCCTGGATCCAGGAAAGGAGTTGATTATATCTGGGTTTTGATAATGATCCACCAGCAACAGCCTGAGGAGCCTAGAGAGGGGCAGGCAGCAGCGTGCTCTGGTCTGTGTTCCTGCTTATAGGAGCCATTCGTTTTTGCAAAGAATTTTCTAAATTTTCAAAAATGGCTTTTAAATTAAAAAATGTATTTTGGACACTCATGTCCCACGGCTTGTTCTTCAATTAGCAATAGCATCACCTTAGTTGAGTACCTACTATGTGCTAACCAATTTGCTTCCAGCATTCACTTGGCAAATGTATCCTGAGAGGCCTCGATGTGCCAGGCTCCACTGTGAAACTGAAGGCTCAGCCTGTAAGATCCCGGTGCTGGGTCTCTGAGGGATGAAACATCTCCCCCAACAGACTCACATCATCATGCATTTTGTGTCCCCAGGCAGCCTTCAAGGAGACATGACACACCTGTCCCCCCTTCTACTTCTTCTCAACCTCTCTGAAACTGAGAAAAAGATCCTCACACTCCACTGCATTCTAGAACATGAAATTCTAGTGACCATCTCCATCAGCTAGAGGAAGCTCAAATTACTTACATTTTATATTGCACAAAATAGATACTGCTATTGCTGGTACAAGCCCTCCCAGGCTGCCAGTGCAAAATGTTGTGAAAATTTTGAGATCGAAAATGTACTCGCTGAGGCATCAGAGACTCATGGGCTGACTGGGTTTCTAGAATAAAAAGAGAAGGAAAAACACTGAACACTGATACAGGCACTATTGTTATTAGCAATTCTTTTCAATGGAATATCTGCATCAGGACTTCCTAAAGTAATTGCTGTAAGTGTAGACGGTGAAGGTGGAGCCTGGAAGTCGACATTTTGGATCTTGAATGTGACAAGTTTTACACACACTGAAGTTTCAGAACAACTGTGTTCCGGACTACACAAACATAAAGGATATCCTCCCGCCCCATTCTCAAGCTCCAGAGGAAGTAAATAGCAGTGAAAAGAAATATTGTCCTCAGTTCCTTCTATGATGGTGATGGAATATAATGACCCATCACCAAGATGAAAAGCCCACACCAAGGCCACCTTCCATTTTATTTTGTATTATTTTATTTTATTCTATTTATTTATTGTCAAATTGACTAACATACAGTGTGTAAAGTGTGCTCTTGGTTTTGGGGGTAGATTCTCTTGGTTCGTCACTTCCATACAACACCCAGTGCACATCCCAATAAATGCCCTCCTCAATGCCCATCACCCATTTTCTCCTTTCCTCCATCCCCCTCACCCCACTCAGTTTATTATCTGTGCTTAAGAGTCTCTTACGGTTTGTCTCCCTCTCTCTCTGTTTATAACTATTTTGTTCCCCTTGCCCTCCCCCATGGTCTTTTATTAAGTTTCTTAAGATCCACGATGAGTGAAAACATACGATATCTGTCTTTCTCTGACTGCCTTATTTCACTCAGCATAATACCTTCCAGTACTATCCACGTTGCTGCAAATGGCAAGATTCATTCTGTCTCATTGCTGAGTAGTATTCCATTGTACATATAAACCACATCTTTATCCATTCATCGGTTGACGGACATTTGGGCTCTTTCCATAATTTGGCTATTGTTGAAAGTGTTGCTATAAACATTGGGATACATGTGTACCCCTATGAATCAGCACTCCTGTATCCTTTGGATAAACTCCTAGTAGTGTTATTCCTGGGTCGTAAGGCAGTTCTATTTTTAATTTTTTGAGGAACCTCCACACTGTTTTCCAGAGTTGCTGCACCAATTTGCATTCCTATCAACAGTGCAAGAGGGTTCCTGTTGCTCCACATCCTCGTCAGCATCTGTTGCTTCCAGAGTTGTTAATTTTAGCCACTCTGACTGGTGTGAGGTAGATTCTCAGCCTGGTTTTGATTTGTATTTGCCTGATGATGAGTGACGCTGGGCATCTTTTCATGTGTCTGTTGGCCATCTGGATGTCTTCTTTGGAAAAGTATCTATTCATGTCTTCTGCCCATTTCTTCCCTGGATTATTTGTTTTGGGGGTGTTGAGTTTGGTAAATTCTTTAGAGATTTTGGATATTAACCCTTTATCTGATGTGTCATTTGCAAATATCTTTTCCTATTCCTTTGGTTGGCTTTTAGTTTTTCTGATTTTTCCTTCACCATGCAGAAGTTTTTATCTTGATGAGGTCCCAATAGTTCATTTTTTGCTTTTAATTCCCTTGCCTTTGGAGATGTGTTGAGAAAGAAATTGCTGTGGCTGAGGTCAAAGAGGTTGTTGCTTGCTTTCTCTTCTAGGGTTTTGATGGTTTCCTGTCTCACATTCAGGTCTTTCATCCATTTTGAGTTTAGTTTTGTGTATGGTGTAAAAAAAAAAAAAAAAAACTAGTCTAGTTTCATTCTTCTGCATGTTTCTGTCTAGTTCTCCCAGCACCATTTGCTAAAGAGACTGTCTTTTTCCATTGGATGCTCTCCTGCTTTGTCAAAGATTAGTTGGCCATACATTTGTGGCTCCGATTCTGGGTTCTCTATTCTATTCCATCAGTCTATGTGTCTTTTTTTTGTGCCAATACTATACTGTCTTGATGATTACAGCTTTGTAGTAGAGGCTACAGTCTGGGTTTGTAATGCCTCCCCCTTTGGCTTTTTTTTTCAACATTACTTTGGCTATTCAGGGTCTTTTGTGGTTCCATACAAATTTTAAGATTGGTTGTTCTAGCTTTGAGAAAATCCTGGTGCAATTTTGATTGAGATTTCTTGAATGTGTAGATTGCTTTGAATGTGTAGTATTGACATTTTAACAATATTTATTTTTCCAATCCATGAGCATGGAATGTTTTTCCATTTCTTTGTGTCTTCTTCAATTTCCTTTATAAGTTTTCTATAGTTTTCAGCATGCAGATCTTGTACATCTCTGATTAGGTTTATTCCTAGGTATTTTATGGTTCTTGGTGCAATTGTAAATGGCATCAATTTCTTGATTTCTTTCTGTTGCTTCATTGTTGGTGTACACAAATGCAACTGATTCCTGTACATTTTGTACCCTGCAACTTTGCTGAATTCATGCATCAGTTTAGCAGCCTTTTGGTGGAGTCCTTTGGGTATTCTATGTAGAGTTATCATGCTGTCTGCAAAAAGTGAAAGTTTTACTTCTTCTTTGCCAGTTTTGATGCCCTTTATTTCATTTTGTTGTCTGATTGCTGATGCTAGGACTCCCAACACTATGTTAAACAACAGTGGTGAGAGTGAACATCTCTGTCGTGTTCCTGATCTTAGGGAGCAAGCTCTCAGTTTTTCCCCATTGAGATTGATATTAGCTGTGGGCTTTCCATATATGGCTTTTATGATGTTTAGGTATGTTCCTACTGTACCGACTTCCTTGAGGGTTTTTATTAAGAAATCACCCACCTTCCTAGGAGCCATTATGTTATTGCTACACTAAGGTGAAATCTGGCTTGGGATCAATTTTGGCCCTAGGAACTCAGCTCAGAACTCGGTTTCTCCTTTCTCAGGTTCTTTCTCAGTCTCCGGGTCTTGTCTCATTGGCCTTTAACCTCTACCAGGTGATGTGGCTTTCTTCCAGGTGGGTGAGGCTTTGCCACTTGGTCCTGAATGGCTGCACTCACCAGCTTACAACCTATGTCCAGGAACCTAACTGTAACTGCTGAGATGAACCTGTCCATGCTTTCAAGGGAGACTGCACAAGTCCCTGTTGTCTTCTGAAAAGAGTCATGACAATAATTGTGGCAGGAGAAGGGATCACTGCGTACTGGCCTAGCTTGTGCTTTCCTCCTCAGATCATTGAATGAGTGACCCAATCTCACCTGCATTCAGTCCTGTGGAAGCAAGAGATCTTGACAAAATTTTATTCCGGAGTCTAAAGGAAACTAGAATAAGTCACTAAAATATGCCTCTTTGACATAAAAAATATTGTGAGCTGAAGGCACTTAAGAAGGAGCAAACACAGGAAAACCTTCTTCCTTTTCTGCCTAAAGGCAAGCATACATTCTCTTTTTACTGGAGATGGGCTTATCAGCCCAGAATGGCACCAGAGGAATCTGCGAACAAACTTTCTTCCATTAGTTTCCTCCCATGTATTTATTCCCCTTAGCGCAGTCTGCAGCCCATGGAAGCCTAAAACTGCTGTCCTGTGTCCTGTCACATGCCTGCAAATGTGTTGTTCTTTGAAGATGCTAGATGAGCTGGAACGCTAAACTGCCCTTTGAGTTATTTAGGTTCCTCCCTTGTGGTGTGTGCTCGCTGCATGTATTATGAATGATTTGTTTTTCTCTTGTTAATCTGCCTTTTCGTTAACCAGCTGACAGTCTAAGATGGACAGACATGAAGTTTTGCCTCCCACCAAGTGCAAAGTTTCTGATCAGGGAGAGGAAGTCGGGCAGAAAGAGAGGACGTCAGGAAGTATATCCTGGTCTTTTCCCAGAGTCCATCTTCCGCCACAAATTCCCCTTCTCCAGGGTGGCCTCTTGGCTCCTGCTTGCCTCTGTTGGGTGTGGTCCCTCCCCAGGATCTTGGCACTGGCCTTGCTTCTCCCTTGGAATTCCGCATGCCTCATTTCTTTACCTCCTTCAAGTGTTTGCTCAAAAATCATTGAGATGTCAGAACATACTTCTAAGCCCTGAGCCCATGATCTCAGCTCTGAACATTTAAGATTTGTTGTATTCTACTAAAGGAGGCTGTTTCCTTAGGTATTTATTTTTACCAACCAAATACTGGTTGTTGTTGTTGGGTTTTTTTTTTGCTTTTATCTTTATTTTTTGGAACTTCTTTCAGTGCATCAAATGGTGATGTGTTCATGGTAAGAGGCTACTGCCACCGTTGATTTTTCTCACCAAAATCACTACTGGATCGATCCTAGGTAGTACATAAACTTTCTGGAAGTCCTAGAACATGATGAACACAATTTCCTGGAGCCTGCACCTAAGGCTGATCTGCCACCCTGAAGAGTATCAACTCAATGTCCTTTATCTCCTCCATCTCTGCATTTTTTTTTTCTCACTTTCGTAACACCACCTCCACCACCACCACCAATAATAGCAAATCTCAGTAGTGGGCACTGCGGGCTTACACCTGCATTAACTCATGTAAACTGCCCAGCTCTTCTATGAGAAAGGCACTATTGCAGTCTCCCTCTTACAGACAAAATCGGTGAGGCTGTTTTTGTACCCAAGCATCTGACTGCAAGACCTGTCTGTCACCCACCACAGAAACCAAGAGCAAAGCCTCAGGAGAGAGAAGTTAATGGTAGGGGAAAAAAAACCCTGAGAGCCTGAGGATATTCTTTCCCCTCCTTTTTCCCTCCCTCTCTTTCTGGCTGGCATTCGCTGTTCACTGGACATGTATGAACATTAACCGTTTATCAGACACGGTGCTGAAAGCTTTATGTCTCATTTCATATTCACAACCACCTAATAAGGTAGGCATTTTTATCAGTACATGTTACACATGGGGAAGCTGAGGCTTAAAGACGTTGTGGATCTTGCCCAAAATTACAGGTCTGGTAACATGTAGAGCCAGAATCATTTTGGCAGTGCTTGAATTCCTGCTGTATTTTGCTAAACAAGTCCTTGCTATTGCTGCAGACCAAAGGTATACTGTACTCAAATCCACACATTTCTGAAAGACGAAGGATTGAATTGTTTTTATGTTATCAGTCACTGAGCAACTCTAGTCTTGGGAAAGTTACTTGAGCCACTGATACTGAGAGGTACCTGTTAACTTGGGGTTTTGATGACTTTGATCAGAGGTATCACGGGATAAACAGATGTTCTCTGCTCTTGGAAAGTTCTCTGTGAAGACCAACAGCAAATTCTTACATGTAGTTTGTGACATCTATACTGTGCCAGGCACTGCTCTAAGCACTTAGTGTATATTAACTGATCCAGTCCTCACAGTGACTTACAATCCCCATTCTACAGATGAGAAAGTAGAGGCACAGGGGGTCAAGTCAATCACCCCAGGTTTTCTGGATGGCAAATGACAGAGCTGAGATCCAGGCTCAGGCAGTCTGGCTCAGGAGGCTGCTCAAAATCACCATGCCACAGTGTTCCTTGAGGGCAAAGGAAGTGCTAAGGAGACAGAGAGATGGATGTCCATTTGTCCTGTGTGAAGTTTCTTGTATGCCTCCTCTTTAGGAGCTACTTATTAAGGCCACGTGGAGTTATTCAGGATGCAGACAGAAACTGACCCCATGTCTGTTTGGATCATTCCACGACAGAAGAAAGCTGACATTTTTTACAAAGCCCAGAGAAGCACTCGTGCCATTTCTAACAGTCCCTGAAGCAGACTCAGACGACAAAGCCATGAACAATGAAAAAGAAATGGAGCACTTACCCACTACAGTCAGGAAGGAACTGATGAGGAAGCCTAGAGAGCAATGTTTAGGCGTCATGGCTGCAGGGTGACTGGTCAGACCTCCGGTGTTGCCCTCAATGAGAGCACAGCTCTGGACAGAAGAGGAAACTGTAGGATCCTCATGCCGGACATCCCCTCGTGGGTTTAACCGGTTCCTTGAAGGAACTACAATTTCATTTTGTTAATACGCTATATTCCTTACTATTTTAGGGTTCTTGTAGTAGTATAAAAATCACCAAAAGGCATTTGCTCTAAGTCACTTCAATGTGGCAGCTTGTTTTTGTTGGGACTGGGACTTAACAGCTTTGAAAAGGCAGAACACTGAGGATTGGTTGAACGGAAGGCAGGATAGGGCAGAAATTGTGCAAGGCACTCAAAGGTGAGGGAGTAACACAGTTTGTGAGCCTTCAGGGGATCTAGCCTTGGGAGCCAGAGAGGCTGCCAGCCACCAGGACTTGGCTGACAGAGTGATCCCTGAGAATTGTACTGGGCAGGTGTAGCTCTCTGGGCTCCCGGCAGTGGTTCGAGCTGGTAGGGTCTGTTGGAAATCCTTCCTTTTCCTTCCTCCTTGGAAGCTCTCTGACTAGCCTCCCTGGTACCTCATACCCTCCACACCCTCTGGCTATCCACTGGGCTCCCTGCTCTACTGGTCAGTCTTCCCAGTCCATCATGGGCCTGGACCCCATGCAACTCATGCTCTTCCTTTTCCATGCCCATCCTATTTCCAGCAAGCTGATAAAGATTTTGAGCTGTCAGGCTACATGAGTCCTTAAAAGGTTGAGTGTGGAGAGCCATCGTTCTGAGCTACGTTCTATCTTCTTCATATCTTCTTTGAAATCTGATCAAACTAGGTCATCTGTGCTCCTTGCCTATGATTCATTACACTCATTTTTCTCGCCAATCTTTTTAACCACATGTTTTGAGAGGAACTAGAATGATACATGAAAGCACACAAAGAAAGCCATAAATTTTTTTTTTTAATTAGGATTTTAGGTCAAAAGAGGAAATGTCTTAGTCTCTTTTAAGTTCTTGGTAGAACAGCCTCTTTAGTAACTACCAGGGATGGCTGCTAAGCAGTTCTCATCCAATCAGTCACTCAGTAAACTGAACAAACATTTGCTGCCTTATCACATGTCAGGAATTATTCTCAGCAGCAAGGGTACAGCAGTGATTAAGGTAGATGCTACCCCTGCCTCCCAAAGACTCCTTCTAAAGGGAAGTAGACGGAACTGCCAGAGCTGTGTGGAGGGATTTGTGAAGATCATGCCAGATTTCCCAGCACCTCCATGCTGTGTCCGACTTCATGCTGTGAGGAGACCACCCCCCCACCCCCTCCAGGGGTGGATTTTTCCACTGCTCATAAGCGAAACAAGGCTTTCAAAGAAGAAACATGAAACCAATTTTAGGCTCCCTTTGTATGCTCTTGGTGCTCCTTGAATTCCAGGGCTCTTAGCAGTATCTACTTCCTTGCTGACATTACCCAGCAAGCTCTGGACTTTGCATTAATCTTGGTTTTTAAGCGGGGGTGGGGGTGATAACCTGTGTTTGAACTACTGATGTTCAATACCTTCAACACCAATGCTCTTGTTTTGATGCAACCCAATTGCTCCAAATTCGAGTTAAGAAAACAAGAAAAATATTTTAATTCAAGGTTTAACTAGTGCAGCAGAGAATAAAATTGGGGTTTCTACTGGGTTACTGACATTGTAAAACAAATAAGGAACAGTTTGAGGGAGGGGAAGGAGCAAAAGCGCAGAATATACTAAGAACAGAATTCTCTCAAAGATGTGTGAACTTTTGTGCTACGTTAAATTACAGAAGCCAAACCAGTGTTAATTGTTACCACCGTTCAATGAGCTCACTAGTTGCGTGATATCATAATCTCATAGTCTGCATAGATGAGAAGATAAAATTAAATTCTAAAACCCTACCAATTTGGAAACAGAATTTGATATCATAATCTCATAGTCTGCATAGATGAGAAGATAAAATTAAATTCTAAAACTCTACCAATTTGGAAACAGAATTTGTACAGAATTATTTCTTAAAAAAATTTTCTTTTAATGTTTGTTTATTTTTGAGAGACAGAGAGAGACAGAGTGCAAGCCGGGGAGGGGAAAAGAGAGAGGGAGACATCGAATCAGAAGGAGGCTCCAGGCTCTGAGCTGTCAGCACAAGAGCCAGGCGCAGGGCTTGAACTCACGAACTGTGAGATCATGACCTGAGCCAAAGTCAGATGCTTTACCAACTGAGTCACCCAGCTGCCCCAGTACAGGATTATTTCAAATGAAATGACATTTGCTTTAGGAAGTAAGAAAATTACAGATAATACGAGATCTCTGCTCCACTTTGCTTCAAGCATGAAATGCTGACTCCCAATGCATTCCCTGCCTTCACCCCTATTCTCACCACCTCTAGCCCATCGGCGGAAGAATCTACCTTAACAATGACAGTGGGTCCCTCCATCACACTGTGTCTGGAGAGAACTTGTCTAAGCCCCTGCCTTGGACAGACCTGATTCTTTTTCCCTCGTGACTTTCAGCAGACCAACAACTCACCTAACTGAGACATCATTATTAATAATTTTTAAGTGTGATATGGGATTTTGGTTATTATTAAGAAATACATATTGAACTATTACAGATAACATGATATAATGCCTGGAATTCACTTCAAAATAATCAAGGGGTCAGGAAGAGGGTTACCAATCAGCCACCAGCTTAAAATTATTGACCCTAGATATTGGATACACAGAGATTCATTATGCTTTCTACTTAAAAAATTGTTTTTAATGTTTATTTATTTTTGAGAGACAGAGAGAGCATGAGCAGGGGAGGAGCAGGGAGAGAGGGAGACACAGAATCTGAAGCAGGCTCCAGGCTCTGAGCTCTCAGCACAGAGCCTGACATGGGGTTTGAACTCATGAACCACGAGATCATGACCAAAGTCGGTCGCTTAACCGAATGAGCTATCCAGCTACCCCACTTTCTACTTTTACATATATTTGAAGTTTTTCATAACAAAAGGAAAAGGATTTTAAAAGTTAATCTATAAGATGCCATCTTTATAAACTTCTTTTGGTAATGAATGCCAGTTTAGTGTTGATAACAAAAACTAATAACTTCGGGGCACTGTGTTAAATTCTTTCCATGTGTTATTTTAGCCAATCCTCACGACAAGCCCAGAAGGTCAGTGTTATTATCCTGATATTACAGAGGAAGAAAATGATACATGAGCTCAAAGAACCTGACCATCTCTATAGCAGGTAGTGACTGAGTAAGGGATGAAGTCAGGTCTGGATGACCTAAGGGGACTATTATAAAATCACAATGTGTTATTCTTCACTTATAATATTTATTCCAGAAAAGGATAAAATGCTGTCAGCAAAAATTTGGCCATTCATTCCTTTGTTTATTCACTCAAATGAATGTTTACTGAGCCTGTGCTGTCGCCCAGGCACCTTGTGAGGCACGCAGTAATGATAAATGGGCTGAGACAGTCCCGCTGGGCCTTTTTCTTCAGCCAGGTCTTGGTAGAGTGAAGAGCCACATGTTCCTTATTCTGCTTCCAAAAAGTGTTTAAAAACTGGTGTCCCAGACTGCCTCAGTGTGAATGAGTGAATTCGCCTCAGTGAATATGCCTCAGCTATATTCAAGGGGTCAGATGGACTGGATTTCTGCCCCAGGTTCTTTCCCTCTTTCTCTGATTTGGTAAGCAGCAAGGCCTCTTTTTAAAGTTAATAATGAATGACAACTTGAAATCCACTCTTTTCCTCAGACCCACAGAGAACCATATATTCATCGTACCGATAACTGGGGAACTATTTGTTCTTTCTTATGTGCTGGGCCCTCAGTAGCTCTGCTGAATAATACCCACGACCTTTAAACAGTTCTGCATTCTGGAAATACCTGGCATGCATTTCAGAATAGTTTGTGGACTTAAGTTCAGGGAAAAATAAGGAACCCCATTGTTGAAATACATGCAATAAACACAATGACCAATGTGATCAAGTTTAACTTTGATTAATTTTTGGACCATGAACACTAATACGTTATTTAAAATCTCTATTCATAAGACTTAGGGCTTCTTTATGGTAGCTTTTTCTGCTCTTCACTCCTATTGCTCTGGATAAAAGACGCTATTGATTTTGCTTTGACTGTTCTTGACCAAGGTCTTTTGCTGACCTTGAAAACCCTACTGGATAGAACCTATCATTATATCCATATACTAGCATATGCTTGGACTCTGTTTCAACTCTGGAAAGATTTTCATGGCATAACCAGAATCCAGCCAGTAAGCACCCCTCCACTGCCAGCACTTGGTCTCTGCCACCACCATCTCTTGCCTGGTTTGTGGCCATAACCTTCTGTCCATCCTCCCCAACTCTGTGCTTGTCCTCTGCATCAGGAGGAGTGTTTCTTTACAACGTTAGACTTTGTTCAAAACTTTCTAATGTCTTCTCATCTCTCTCAGAATACAAGCCAAAAATTTCATAGTCACCTTTGAGACGTTAGGTAATCTGGCTCCGGTTACCTCTAAATGCATCTCCTTGGGGGGCCTGAGTGGCTCAGTCAGTTAAGTGTCTGACTTCGGCTCAGGTCATGATATCACAGTCTGTGGGTTCGAGCCCTGCGTCGCACTTTGTGCTGACAGCTCGGAGTGTAGAGCCTGCTTCAGATTCTGTCTCTCTCTCTGCCCCTCCCACACTTGCTCTCTATCTCTGTCTCTCAAAATAAAATAGAAAAAAGACATAAAAAAATAAATGCATCTCCAGTATTTACACTAGGAATTTACTCTGAAATGTATCCCGTAGGCTCTTTCTTTTGCTCTGAAGTGGGATATATTCTTTATTTTTTCTTAACAATTTTGCAATATAGATTGCTTTTCCTGATGTAGGATAAAGCTTTTTAATTCTCATTTTTTCATGATTTCCAGAGAAAAAGAAGCTGATTTATGCAATCATGTGCAATTTGGAAATCCTCCTTTTTTTAAGTTTATTTATTTTGAGGGAGGGAGAGAAAGAGAGTGAGAAAGAGTAGCTCAAGATAGGGGAGGGGCAGGACAGAGGATCCAAAGCAGACTCTGTGCTAGTAGCACAGAGCCTGAGGTGGGGCTCAAACTCATGAACCATGAGATCACGACCTGAGCCGAAGTTGACCTGAGCCACCCAGGCACCCCTGGAAATCCCCTCTTATTCTTTGCTTTCTGGGAGTTGAAGGGCAGAAAGATGGATTAGTATTCATTTATCATTCATGAGCAAACATAAAATATGGCCACACAACTGCTTAGGTGTAATATCCATTCAGCAACATGTATACTGCGCATCTAAACAAAAATTTAAAACCCTCATGAACCTCATAGTAAATAAAATACCTTTTGAATTTCAAAGTAATGACTTTGTCTTATTTTACCGTAGCATTGTGAGTAACCACCGTAAGCAATGTATTAAGAGTGTATTTCCAGCTTCACCTAAGGCTATTTCTGGAGGTAGCTTCCTGATTATCACAGTTAAAGCATGATTTATATTCAAAGACAGCTGGAAGGTGTAATGTGCCTTTTTTTTTTTTTTTTACCAGAAGCTAGAGGCATCAGACCACAGTGGGAAAAGCCTGCACTTTGAAGATAGGTAAAGCTTGAGTTCGAATTCCTCCAAATAGATCTCTCTTAGCTTCATCCACTTGTGATGGGTTTCCCATCCTGGTTCTCAAAAGCCCAGATGACGCCATTTCTTATTCCCCAAATGCGCAGACACATCCAGAGCACAGACTCAGTTGATTTAATTTCCGGAGTCTCTGGATTCTTTACCTGAACCCATCTAAACGTATTCAAAAGGTACAAACTTTTGAGTTTTAAGATAAATAAGTCCTGGGGACTTAATGTACAGCATGGTGACCAGAGTTAATGAAGCTGTATTGTATGTGTGAAAGTTGCTAAGAGAGTAGATCTTAAAAGTTCTCATCACAAGAAAAAAAAATTGCAACTATGTGTGGTGAAGGATGTTAACTAGACTTATTGTGGTGATTATTCCACAATATGTACAAACATCAAATCATTCTGTTGTATGCCCCAAACTGATATGTCAATTACATTTCAATTTTTTAAAAAACCCATATTCTGCAAAGTAGGGGCTTCACCTAAATACTGCAGAGGGTGCCCAACCTTCTCCCCAGCCCGCGTCCCTCCCTCAGCCACACACGACTCCAGCAGTGGCACCCCTGCACGCCACTGTCCTAGCCATCCTCCACGTTTTAGGTGCATTGTGAGTTCCTTCTATATTGTATTCCCAAGATATACCTCTTTAGTTTCTAGTTCCCCAGAAACCAAATTTCCTGTGCTCCGGGTTCCTCACTTGGAAAAAACTGTGTAAGACCTGCCCCACCAGCTAGTGAGGAGGGCTGATGAGATAAATTGGCCAAACATCTGCCTGTAGCAGAGGCAGGATACACATTAGTCCTCCCTCAGGCGTGGTGAGTGGGGAGGCTGCTGGAACGTTCCCCAAACATCCAAGCAGGAGTCAGGCAGGAATGCTGCTCTGTGGAAAGTGGGGAGAGGGAGTCAGATTGGTTGCATGTGAGCCGTGGCGGAGAACAATGGAGATGAGGGGGAAAAACAGCTCCACAGGCGGCATAACACAGGCAGAATCATTACGCTTAAATGTCACTTCCTCAAGAGGCTGGATCTCACCTAGGTCCCCTTGTCATGCTGCAGATGTACTGTGTACTTTTCCTTCATTATATTAGTCATTTGTTAGTAATGGAGAATTTGAAGATTTAATTGTTGTTTCCTTCCCACACTTTGGCATCTGATCTTTATTAGGTGCTTGTGTACAACCCTTTTGAGTACCGCGCACATGGCTGGCTGAGCTGATTTTGTGACTATAGTGTGCACCTGCTTCATAGTAAACCAGGGCACAGAGAAGCCAAGGGACTTGCTCCAAGTCATGTGGTGAGTAGCAAAGTCAGGGTTCTAACTCAAGGGTCGGACTTTGGAGCCATTGCTCTTCATTAACCACCACCCTGGGGGCTACCGCTGCGTGCTTGGCTCTCAGTAGGCGAAAACACATAGACTGAAATAAGACATTTTTTAGCCACATCATCATTTGAAATTGATCCTTCTCTGAGATTTGAATTTAGAGCACCCTTCTCCAGCACCAGTTTCTAACCCAGGGTAGGTGTCAGGGCCGCCTGCTGCTTAGGCCCCCACACTTCACCCCTGCTCCTGTGTATAACATGCCATTCTAGGCCTCTCACGAGCTACTAAGATTTCCTCTCCTTCCTGGAGCTTCTGGTCTGGTAATCTCATGCTCACTCCCCTTATTTTGAAGATGGCTTTGAATGGGATAGCTCTGTGACAAGATACAGGTTCCTCTCCCTCTCCGAGCCTCAGTTTCTTCACTTAAAAGAACATGGATAATATGAGATTTTAGCAATAAAGTGAATAAAGCATTAAGGCACAAGTGTAGCACTCAGCATAGTGCCTGGCACGCAGTAAGGACTCAATAAATGTCAGTCATTGTTTGCTCCTCAGCTCCGAATGCCGTGTGACAAGAGGCAGAGACTTGAATGATACAGCTATGATTTAAGGAAAGCTGAGGTTTGCCAGTAATCACTGGAGACAAGGAAGAGGCTAAGAAAGATCCTCCCCTAGAGCTTTCCAATATAATCTAGCTCTGCTTCTGAACAGTAGCAGCGCTCAAGCTAAATTTATACTTTGTTTGAGAGAGCACACGAGCAGGGGAGGGGCAGAGAGAGAGAGAGAGAGAGAGACTCCCAAGCAAGCTCTATGCTCAACACAGAGCCTGATGTGGGGCTTGATCCCACAACCCTGGGATGAAGACCTGAACTAAAAATCAAGAGTCAGATGCTTAAGTGACCAGCCACCCAGGTAACCCTTAATCTGTACTTTTAAGTGAAGGGAAATATTTCTACAGTTTGTTAATTTACTCAGAGAGGTATATTATGAAAAATTTTTTTGTCCATTAATTCATTTGAATCTTAGAATTACTATGTTCTTCGTAATTCCCAAGAACTCCTTGTGTAATATAGAAATGAACTCTTCGTTTGCCTCTTGCTGGGACTCTCTTCACACTACATGCTTCTCAGGGCTCCCACCCACTCCAATGGCCTTGACCATCATCTTTATGCTAAAGACCCATCAATCTTCATTCTCTACAGAAAAACCCGCCTTTTTGTTCCCTCCCCAAAGAGCCTGGAACAACATTCTGTACATTGGATGCTAAATATTGAAATACGGGGTGCCTGGGGGGTTCACTCGGTTAAGTGTAACTTCCCCTCAGGTCACGATCTCGCGGTTCATGAGTTTGACCTGCGTCAGGCTCTGTGCTGACAGCTGAGAGCCTAGAGCCTGGAGCCTGTGTCTCCCTCTCTCTGCCCTTCTCCCACTCACACTTTGTCTTTATTATATTATTTCCTAATTATTATATGAATAATTAGGAAACCGTTCTATAGTCTTAATACATGGGAACAAGCAAATGGATAAAAAAATAATAGGTTGACTGCCTGAGTGCTTGAATAAATGAGTACAGAAATGAATTTTAAACATACTTTATTTACAAATATCTAAATACAACGTTCCATAAAAAATATGTACATGTTTCTATTTACATATCCTTTATTAAGTCTATTGACTTGAATTAGATTTTATATTCACTTTTGGAAAGCTTTTAGGATTTCTTCTGAAAGTGAGCATTTAAAACTACTGCATAGACTTCCAAAAACAAATACCAAGCTAAGACACAGAAAAGGAAAAAACAAAACAAAACTAGTTTACGCCTGGAAGTGATTAGAAAGGACCTGAGGCATCTCACCCATTATCATAGGAAGCAGGTTCCTAAGAGTGTTCACTGATCATGCAAGCCCATCTGGGTAGAAAAGTTCACAGGTGACAATGGCTTGTTTTTTGTTTTGTTTTTTTTTTTTACAGCTTTTTGCAGTTTTCAGGCCAAATTGGACAGTGCCAAAGGAGACTCTCTGCCCTTTATGAAACCAAGATACGATTATATTTGGTTAATGTCAACAAAGATACAACTTTTAAAATCATGATGTCTTCATGAAGTCGAAGCAGAAACACCATTCGGGGAAGGCAGATCCTTCAAAGTTGGCGCATCTTCTTCAATCTCAAGAAAACTCTTTGGAATCTGCTGTAAGTCTATAACCAATCAAGGATTCCTTAGCACCTTCATCCACAAGCAGATCCACTAATACGTGTGGCTTGTCATAGCCAAAGGAGGTGGTAGTGTTTCTCAGCATTACGGACTCCTGTCCTTCGGTCTTTATTTCAGGTTTACTACTTGGGGGAAGTTCTGAGTCCGATAAGCTCTGCGATTCCACGACACCACTATCGGAACCATTTCTGGAGTGATAGGAGTTTAAAGCGACAACACAGGTTTCCGACTGGTTACTATCTGAATGGACAGAATTCTCTGTCAGGGCTGGGGTCAGCGGGCTATCAAGAGCCGTGTTAGAAAGGTCTCCTTCAGGGGTCACCACCTGAAGTTTTGCGTGGTGTTCCATTTTTTCCAGATCATCTGCGGTAGGCATATCTGAAATTGTTGCTGGAGACAAGTGCTCTTCCCAGACCATCTTCTCATTTTCTGTGACAACTGGCTGGTAGGTGATGGGTGATATACATTTTGACTCGGATTTGGTCTCTGAAGAGGCATTTTTTACCACAGACAGCTAAGGGAAGAAAAATAAGTGATTAAAAATCATACACTGTTAGACTTAAGTGCATATCCTTAGAAAGAAATGGCCTAAGTGTAATGGTCGATGAAATAAACCACTAAATGGTACATTTATGGTAATGATATAATGGCATCTGGTGGTTGCCTTTCTTGCTTTTTAATAAAATATACTACATTAAGATAAGAACAAGTTTTTAGAATTTTCAAAAAGTCATCCAGCATCTTAACTAGTCCATGTTGCTTTTGCTACATGACTTCACTACATATGCACACGGCATCTGTAATGGGGGAACACCTACTTATATAGTATTTTCACCATTCGCCTTCATAATTGCAATTTTTATTATAATCTTCACTGCCTCATACTCTCTCTATACTGATGATTAAAGTAACTTCTCTAATAGTAGATACTGAAGTGTTTCTTATTTTTAGGATTTACAGAACATGCTGAAGTGAATATTTTTACACATCTTTTTATTTACGAAGTTGCTTTTTAAGAATAAATTCTTGGGGCACCTGGATGGCCCATCAGTTAAGTGTCTGACTCTTGATTTTGGCTCAAGTCACGATCTCAAGGTTCATGGGGATGAGCCCCACCTCAGGCTCTGCGCTGACAGCAAGGAGCCTGCTTGGGATTCTCTCTCTCTTTCTCTCTCTCTCATTCTCTGCCTCCTTCCCTCCCTCTCTCTCTCTGCCTGTCCCCTGCTTGTGTGCACACTCTTTCTCTCTCTCTCTCAAAATAATAAATAGACGCTAAAAAAAAAGAATAATTTCTTAAAAGTAGAAATTACTCAGTCAAGGGCTGGGGTATGTTTATGACACTATACTCTATACCCATTATATGCTTACCTTCCCACTAGGGCTGCATTATTTTTACCAGTATATACCAGTTCTACTACTACTGGAACTCCTGAATATTCAGGTGTATTTTTCCTTCTCTAGTGGGTGTAAAGTTGCGGACTGCAAGGTTGCTTTGTACTTAATTATGTACTTATCCTTAATTAGTAAGGACAAATACTAGAATTCATACATGAATTATCTCCTGTTGATAGAATATTCACTTCACTCAAAGGTAGTATTTTCAAGACAAATTGAAAAGACTCCTTTGCATATCATAGGTATTATTCCTATTATAGTTCATTCAAATAGCTATGATCCTGTTACCTGTAAATGTGCTTTTCATCACATAAAGGCTTTTATTTATTTTTGGAATGTTTATTTGTATTTGAGGGAGCACGGGTGAGGGAGGGGCAGACAGAGACAGGGAGAGAGAGAGACTCCCAAGCAGGCTTCACACTGACAGTGTGGAGCCCGACGAGGGGCTCGAACCCACGAACTGTGAAATCATGACCTGAACCAAAGTCGGACATTCAACCAACTAAGCCACCCAAGCGCCCCAAAGGGCTTTTAAATATTAACCATTAAAATGTCAAAGTTCCAGCCTCATGTGTGACCGCCTTTCCTTCTACACTCCAACCATAACGGTATTTTTGTATTTTCAGATTTTCACATGCCATGCTTTCTTGATGCTGGGAACATACTGCCCCTTAGTACCTGCATAAACTCCTGTCTTTCCCTCAGGATTGCTCAAGTCTCACCACCTCTGGAAAGACCACAAGTAACCGGCCCCTCCAGGGTGGCTAAGTCCTCACCAGCATGTACGGAGACCTCTGCATTTGAATACTGTCCACTCACTGAATCCTTATCTTTTTCTCCCACTGCACTTTACGCTCCTTCACAGACTTATCCAATCATGCTCTTGTCCCGTGCATACAAAAATACACGCTGCAGAGTAAAAATTATGTGGTTTTGGGTGGGTGGTAGACTGAGTGATTTATGATAGGCAACACGCTGCTGAATGTCATTCAATTTAAAAAAAAATGTAAGCAACTATCAAAAAGGTCCATGTTAATGCTTTAGTGTATATAATTAAAGAAAAATGTTTAAATATGGTACCAAGGACTTGGGTAACATGATGCTTTGTCTCTTAAATGGATTAATCTTCTTCGTGTAACAACATACGAGTACTATGATGACGACGACAGAAAGGAAGACAGCAGCAACAACCAAAACCCAAACAGAATCTGAAAAAAAAGGGAGAGATCACAAATTAGAATGAAGAGGGAAAGCTGCTATTATCTGTGAAGTAGCTATAACGTCTTAGCGCTTTGCCCCATCAGGTGATTAATATGGTCAGAATTGCATAGAACACTTCCTGCAGAAGTTAGGCAAGGTGAAAAACGACTCAGGGGCCTGGCCCGGGTCCCAAGATGATTCTTTCCAGCCCTGCCATACTCCACATTCTCTAGCTAATACCTCCATGACACAAGGTGGCTAGAACAGGCACTCCATAACAGTTTTCTTAAAGCCCTGAAAATAGGGCGTTTCCAGAGTTACAGTTTTCTCTCCATTAATGAGGCAAAAAACAAAAAAAACAAAAAAAACTTTAAAACTCTACCCCTTAAAAAATTCTGGCAATACCGACACCTTTTAAAATAATTTAGTCCCACTCCTCAGAATTGTGTTACATTTTGTATTTATTTCAAGATTGCAAACACTCATAAAGACACACAGACCTACACACAGCACACACAGGCATGAAACGTTGCACAGGAACTAAGTGCCTTTCAGTGCAAACAAGAGACAGTGATAGAAAAGGGGAAAGATCTGTTTCAGAGCACATTTGTCCTCACTGCTGTGAATTCTGCTCTAATGCTGGTTTTTATTTTCAAAGCACAGTCTTCCGCATTCTGTTTTCACAGTCTTCTACATATCATGGTGGTATTTGGCCTCTCTACTGCCATTTTATTACCTTTCATTTCTATTTCAAAGTTACTTTCTTGGAACAGTAACTCTGGAAATTACTACTAAGTGAACGCTTGTATAATACCTGTTATGGGATGTGGAAAAAACCAAGTGACTGCAGCAGTAAAGATAAGATAAGGATGCAACTAACCTCAGCACTGTTGTTTAGAAGCACAGTCCAGGCGGGCAGGGACACTGAGCTACAGTGGCGCCACCATGTGGCCACAGTACCAGCCCAGTTTATAATTCACATTAAAAATAAATAAATAAATCTGAAGCATTTGCATTATTTCAAATTCTGTGTGAATGAGGATTTTACTTTTCAAAACAATACAATCCAAGATGGCATAAAATGCACTGCATTTCTTTAGGTCGCCTATTTGAATTTATTTTTTTTAATGTTTATTCATTTTTTAAGAGAGAGACAGATAGTACACGAGCAGGGGAGGGACAGAGAGAGAGGGAGACACAGAATCGGAAGCAGGCTGCAGGCTCTGAGTTGTCAGCACTGAGCCCGATGCGGGGCTCGAACCCACAAACTGTGAGATCATGACCTGAGCCAAAGTTAGTTGCTCAACTGACTGAGCCACCCAGGTGGCCCTTTAGGTCACCTATTTGAAACCGTCATCCTACTGATCTAAAAGTTATTGATATTAAGTTTTAGGCCTTTGGTCTAATTCTTCAGCCTAGATTCCCATTCTTCAAAAAGGTATTTGTACCATAAAATTTTTGTAGCCAGGAGGGGCGCCTGGGTGGCTTAGTCGGTTAAGTGTCCGACTTTCGCTTAGGTCATGATCTCGCGGTTCGTGGGTTCGAGTCCCGCGTTGGGCTCTGTGCTGACGGCCAGCTCAGAGCCTGGAGCCTGTTTCAGTCAGGCTCCCTCTCTCTCTGACCCTCCCCTGCTCACGCTGTCTCTCTCTCTCTCTTAGATATAAAAAAAAAAAACAAAAAAAAAAACATTAATAAAATAAAAAAAATTTTTGTAGCCAGGAGATACATTCTAAAAACAGCCTAACAACTGGAAAAAATATATATACACAAAGACAGTTATCAAAACATGATCTATCATCACAGGAAAAAAAAATTTATAAGTAATCTAAAAGTCCAAAATTGCGGAGCATTAAATGAATATACATTCTACATGATGAAACAGTCTAAAGACATTAAAAAAATAATATTAAGAAAGTATGTGAAATATAATGGAATAATATTTATAATAAATATTTAAAGCAATACACAAAGTAGTATATACTATACAACATGATCATGGCTATGTAGAAAAAGAGAATAGGATGAGAAAAAACCACCTAAACTGTAACTGAATATTTGGATGATAGAACTATAGATAATTTTGTTTTCTTCTGGCTTTTCATATTTTATAAATTACGTGTAATGAAATTTCAATTTCATAACTGCAAAGAACGGCCCACGTTTTGGCTAAGAGAGCTGTCACTTGCGAAAGTTAGTCCTAAAGTTCTAGTATATGTATCCCCTCACACAAAGAAAAGGTAATGAAATGAAATTATTTTTAAATGTTGTCAACACTTACTTTTGGATAATAATTTCCAGTATTTATCCAGTTCACATCACACAGTGAATATTTCCGCTATTGTTTTTAAGCTTGCTATCCCCACGAAGAACATTTTAATGGATACCTAACACCTTGTCACGTGGAAACAGTTATGCTGACTTCTGTCACTACGTGTAATCCTGAAATGCAGACATTTATGCGCAGAGTTTTAGGTGCTGTGTTTTTTCTTTTCCTATGTCAAAAGATCATGCACCTTTCCTAGTTGGCTGTTTTATATCTTTTAATGCCTGATAAATGAG
Organism: Proteles cristata cristata; assembly: GCA_017311185.1. Taxonomy (NCBI): domain Eukaryota; kingdom Metazoa; phylum Chordata; class Mammalia; order Carnivora; family Hyaenidae; genus Proteles; species Proteles cristata. The sequence goes on along the minus strand of JAESUZ010002267.1, from coordinate 496,748 downwards.
CTTCTTTTTATTTTTGAACTTCTCTGAGGAATGGAGCCATTGCCTATTTTTAAAAGAACAGAGATTTATTGAAACTCCTTCTTTCAACGCCTATCTGACTCATCACTGCCTGTATTTAGGAAAAAAACAGAAACTTGCCTTCCATGTGTTTGGCATCAAAAGCGCTAACACAAACTTCTTTGGACTTGTTCGTCGTAACCCCCCAGAAATCAGAGTTTCCTTCTACCGAAGCACAGTACTCAGAATTCAGCGAGGACACTGGGACAATTAGGTGGCACTGAGTCTCGTTGCAATTATCTTCCTCTACATCCGATATGTATGAGCTCTGTATGGTGACAAACCACAACAATGAAAACGCATGGCTTTTATTCTGCAAAGGCAAACAAAATCGCCTACATTTACCTGATCAAACCCCTGGAAAGAATATATGGGAGGAAAGTTGAACCATATCTGAAAATTGCATTGAGATCAAATAGTAAGTCGATTTGCTATTTCAGCACAGCATTATGCTATGTCTCCAGCACAATGGTCTTTTTAGGGCTTATACATTTTAAAACTCAGATACCAAGAGTGTTCACTGGTCACTGTTAAGCCAACAAACGTTCATTAGTTCTATTCCGGGAGTGCTAGAAACAGCTGGGGAGAGCTATGAACCCATCTGTAGGAAGAAGAAGAAGGCCATTTTGCAGAGACTGTAGTGTCTCTTAGCAGCAGTGCGCAGAGGGGCCCGAAGCAGTCTCTGGCAGCTTCCCATTCACCCACCCAAGTGCGCGCGCCACCTGCGCCAGGTAGGGCCTGAAGACGCGAACGTAAGACCGTAGAGCCTGACCGCAAGCAACTTCCGCCAGAGCAGAGAGAAATGAGTCATGAGCAGAGGGAGGGGACCATGAATGGAACTGGGAACAGCCGAACCACAGAGGGGCAAACAGCCTACTGGGTCGGAGAAGACTTCAAAGCGGAGATGAAATGCCAGCTGAAGACTGGAAAGCGAGCAGAACTATGCCAAAGCTGAGCAGGTGGGGAAGGGCGATCTGTAAAGCGCAGGGCACCTGCAGGGAACGAAGAACACGTCGGCAGTTCACCGAAGCACAAATACAAGTCAGGCTGGAAGGGACGGGGAGGCAAAAAGCTGGAAAGGACGCAAGAGGCCATATCATGAGGGTCTCGCAGGTCACGCCACGAGAGCGAATCGGGCCTGATCGCGCAGCTGGTGGGGCTTTGCTAAAGGATTTGAGGCGGTGGAGAAATGTGGTGAGATGCGCACCTTAGAAGGACAACTCGGCGAAGCCTCCAGGGTGATGTTTTAAAATCTAAGTCAGATGTCCCTCTTCCCGCTTAGATCTTTCCAGAGGCACAACAGCTCAGTCAGAATAAAAGTCAAATCCCTCCGGTGCCCCCAGGGATGTGGCCCCCAGTGACCCCTGACCTCATCTGCTCCTGTGAGGGGTCCAGCTGCCCTTCCCGTGCCCGGTGTGCTTTTGCCAGATTCTCTGCCTGAAACGTTCTCCCCGTCATGTCCATGGATCAGGTCACCTGCTAACCTCCTCCAGCGCTGCTCTGACCTCCCTACCGAACACCACTACCAGTCCCAACCCCGCTGCCCGCCCCTCTTCCCTGCTTGGGTTTTCTTCATCGCGCGTCACCGGAGGTTTGTCTGTACCTTTCACTGGGACCTGCTGGTGCCTAGAACACACACAGCACGTGCTTGACAAATACTGTTAAATAAAGCGGGGGCAGGGCCGTGGAGAACGAATGGACTAGAACGATTCCAATCCAAATCCACACCGGTGCCAGAAGGCAAGGGTATCTGTCCCCACAGCCATACCACTGCTTCTTTCAAAAAGAATGATTTCCCATTATAGCTTCATGTTATGTTTCATCAGTACCAATGTTCCTCATTTTACTGGTGAAGAAATAAACAGGTTTAAAATCCATGCTGTTAAGTGAGGGAAAGAAACCAGTGCTAGTGATGAACTCCAAGCCAGCTCCGTCCACCAGCACTCACTTACGTCGTGTTTCTTACCACAACCTATGGCACGGTCTATGATCCCGAAGTCCGTCCGAATGTTCTACTTCTGTTACAGTACATGCAGAAACAGCTTCACAGAGCAACAGAAAAAACTGCCATTTTGGACAAAATGAAATAGAAACACATACCTCATTTCCATCTATTCTCAGATGCACCGTGTACTTGAATGTGTAACAAGTTTCATCACCATATATGGCTACAGGTTCACTTCCACTTATAACAGCTAAAGGGTGAAATATGTCAATAATGATTTGTCTTTCCATCTTTCTGATGCTCAGGTCAGGTGATCCGATTTTCCCTGTGGTTGGGGGAGGGGGGCGGGGACAAAAAAATGCAGATTAGTAGACCCCTGGAACTTTATAGTACATTACATAAAACTGCCAAAGTCAATCAATCAACTTACTCTTTCTGTTGTTCTAAAGCAGGATCATGTTTAAACCATTCCACAAAGATCTAGATGGTATTCTAAATGTTCTTAATAAAGGGGTGCCTGAGTGACTCAAGTGGTTAAGCTTCCGACTTCGGCTCAGGTCATGATCTCATAGTTCGTAGGTTCAAGCCCCGCATCGGACTCTGTGCTGACAGCTCAGGGCCTGGAGCCTGCTTCAGATTCTGCGTCTCCCTCTCTCTCTCTCTCTGACCCTCCCTTGCTTGTTCTCACTCTCTTTCAAAAATAAATAAACATTTAAAAAGAAATTTAAAAAAATAAATGTTGTTAATAAAGAAATGTTTAATTAATCTCAAGCAGGAAGTATTCTTATCGAACCTAAACTTCTCTTTAGCAGTTTAAATTCTAGCCCTAAAGGAAAACAGTTGGGTCATGAGCTCTGGTCCTGAGTTCTGGTAAAAAAAAAAAAAAAAAAAAAGCCTTGACATAACAGAAGCTCTGTTAAGTTATTTTCCTTTTTCTTTGGTTTTGGTAGATTAAAAGAAAACCTGTTCTCTGGGGGGCCTGGGTGGCTTAGTCGGTTAAGCGTCGACTTTCGCTTAGGTCATGATCTCGCGGTTCGTGGGTTCGAGCCCCGCGTCAGGCTCTGTGCTGACTGCCAGCTCAGAGCCTGGAGCCTGTTTCAGTCTGTGACTCCCTCTCTCTCTGACCCTCCCCTGCTCACGCTGTCTCTCTCTCCTAGAAATAAATAAAAAAAAAAGAAAAAAAAAAGAAAAGCTGTTCTCTAAAAAATGTTTCAGAAAAGGCATTTTAGTTACCTTTGAAGACTCACCAAAACTCTTTGTACCTCCAACGCCTATGGACGTCTGGCAGGAAGGCTCTTATAAAAGTTTGCTAAATATATTCAATTCTTATTATGAAAATCAAAACTAGATATTCATTCATTCGACGAATATTTATTAGGTGTCTCTGACGCCTGAGACTCTGTTGGTGAACCATTTACCTACTCTTTACATATGTATTGCACACTTAACCATGTGCCAGGCAGGCCTATTTTTATCTTCAGGGCCTGGCATATTTTCTAGCACAGAGTATCCCCTTGATAAATCTGTGTAGGAAAAACCTGATATACAGATGGGCACAGTTCACAGATGACAAAGGCATGGACACTAGGGATTAAAAAAATTATTTCAAGGCCACGGGGAGGAAAGGCCAATGGAAGAGACTGGGCAGGCACAGCTCAAGAGCAGAAGCAGAAGCACGGCCGCAGCGGAAGAAAGGGCAGAGGGCACTGAACAAGGGAGTGAAGGTGAATGGCGAGGCACCAGGGCCCAGAACGCTAGGGCGGAGCCAGATGATTCATCACTTCTCTACCCACGAGCGAGGGTAAGAGAGCTACAGGTAGAGTTTCAATCAGAAAAGAGGAATTGGGGCGGAAGATTCTGGAGCTTGAAGTGGTAACTAAGATCAGGTAAACCATGGGGATGTGATGCTGGCAGGAGAACGGACTGACAGTCACCGGGGTTGAGGAGACTGCATAGAAATCTAAAATTTTTTAACGTATTACATTGGCATATAAAATTCCCAGGGGCTCTGGGGACTGGACCCACGGAGGAAGAACAAGAGCAGGTGCCCCCGTCCTCCGGGGGCGTAACTGAGCAAGGAGTGATGGAGGAGGGGCGGGGGAGGCCGGTGCGGAATGCACTTGGGCAGCACCGAGGCGTGGTTACAGGGAGTGGAAATGCAATGGTTTAGATGGGGCACAGCGATGGGCACCTCACAATCCTATTTTGTGGGACTCGGGGGAAGAGGAAGACACAACTCCCTAAATTCTTCCAAAGGTTTCCTGGGGACTGCAATAATTTTTAGCAAGTTCTAACAAAAGCAAATATCCATAGAAGACATGTGTAAGTATTTCAAATTTCAAAGTTCTACTCACCGTGTCTACACAAAATAAATTCTTTTGACTCTACATAGGCTGATTCTTTTTGTCCAAGCCTAGCTTTAATTCTGGCCCAGAGAGAGAGTGATGGATCACTAATTGTGGAAAAGATATTACAATAATGATGAGAGGTATTGCAGGCATCAATCCATATTGCTTCCCTAAAATGAAAAGGAATAAAGGAACAAGGGAAACTTTTATTATTATGTAGACTTCAATCATCTCCGTCTATGCTTTGCTTTTCATTCACAGCATGGAGCTGGTAGCTGGCTGAAAGAGCGCAGTAAGAATAGGATGGAGAAAGCAGACAAAGGAGGCCCTTACTCTAGTTAAAAGTCCTATAAATTCCTTTACAATAAAGAGGCTCAATTCAAAATACAACACTTGAACAAATCACATTCCATATGTAATTTTAAAAAATCTGGTCTTTAAACAACTCCAGATTCTATTAACATAGATAGTCATTACTAGATGGCAGAACCTAACATATTACAAAGACTCTTAACAGGAACTCCTAAAATTGCTTGGAAATTCTTATCTTTCTACTCAACAATACATTCACTATGGGAAGTAAGATGACATCATTACTTTTAATATGAATTCCAAGCTTTATTTATCCTGCCTTAAAAAAAAAAACCTCAAAAGTTAATGAGACTCCTGTTCAGTTTTGACAGGAAGGAGAAGTAAAAGGCAGGAAATATTGTCAAAATAACGAATTTGTGTCCTTAGAGCTTCTGGAAGTTCTGCCACATGGGAAAGAAAAGATGAAAACACAGAGTTATAGAAAGTTATACAAAGACCGAGGCGAAAGCAAAATAAAAAGAATGAAAAAGTAACACTTACACATAGTTCTTTACTTGTACGGTAAAAACAGGGGTCTCTGACATGGTCGGGTAGTCCCAAGATAGGACAGTATTAAAGTTATGGGCCTCAATTTGAATATTCGTTGGTTCTGGCACTGTAAGAGATTCAGAAAGTAAAATGGGCAATTGTAAGAAACTAACATTAACATTAGAAAACCTCATAACAAGCCACGGTAGCCACTTATTGAAGAAAAGTAGAATTTACCAGAACAGACGATCCAATTATTTAAATTGAGATGTATAAAAATTAATTTTATTGGAAAATGCACAGAGTTCTGATTCATTTTAAATTGCTGAAACAACACTGGGATATACGGGAAATACAAATATAGGAAAGGCCATAAATTCCTATAATGTTTTGGGAGTTTTTTATAAATAAATGCACTGTCAGTTGTAATAATAATTCTCAATTCATTTAATCACTAGCACTTCCTATATTTGATATCAGATTACCTCTTCAACGTCTAGAGAATTGGCTACTCCAGGGATGGCCAATTTCATTCTAAAATATGATCTTGGCTCTCTACCCAGTATGGTTACACACCTTTAGCACCTTTTCTCTAGCCCAGTAATAGAAGCCCAGTAATGGCCTGAAGGAGCCATACACCACTTTAGTTTCATTAACATTTTGCTCTCCGTGGTGTGTAGGGCTTTTTACAAAACACACCCAACACTTCTTCTCCCCTCTGCTCCCTAAACCATTTTAGAAAGTGCTTGCTGAGAAGATGTGAGTCACAGAAGTCACTTTACCATCTTGTTACTATTTATGAAAAGCAGCCATTTAATCCCCTGCTCAGTGTAGAAGGCTGTTGTCTGGCACTCCCTGGAAAGCAAACGCACACATACATCTCCTCCCTTCCGCCTTTTCTTTCTCCTTCCTTCCTTCTCTTCCTTTCCTTCTTTATGAATGAACATGAAGATACAGAGTTGGTGACAGGACCTCAATTTCAAGATTATTCAATTCTACTTATGTGAAAACCATTAAACATAATTTACAGTTACAATTAAATGAATGGCAATGTGGTCAGGTACTGTGGCTTACAGACATAACTCATCATCAACCTCAAAAATTCTAAGAGAGGGGAGCCTGGCTGGCCCAGTTGGTTAAGCGTACCACTCTTGATATCAGCTCAGGTCTTGATCTCAGGGTCATGATTTCAAGCCCCACACGGTGCTCCGTGCTGAGCATGGAGCCTACTTAAAAAAAAAAAAAAAATCTAAGAGAGCTAAAGTTTATTTTTTTAAAAGGTATCCCAGCTGAAAATGATGATTACTTAGGGTTATATAAAATGGATGGGGCTCTAATAAGAAAAATACTCCCTGGGTTGGACATTAGGAAGTGTGGGTTCTTTCTTCACTATACTACTAGTCATTTCAGATTTCCTGACCTGTTATGTGAGGTGTTAATTTCACATATGTAAGATAGTTGCTTACTATTAAAGGAAACACCTACTATATTTTTTCCCAGAGCAAAAATTCCAATATTCAAATCCAAACTGGTGCACTGCTTTAATTTCCAATTATTTCACACTTGTATTATCTTTTCAAAGCAGAACACAGATCAAAATTTATTTAGGTAAAAAATATAGACTTATGGGCAATTAAATTCTAAGACCTCCCTCCCCACTCTTCTGGCTATTTGTTTCCGTTATATCAGTGGTTTTCAACAGGAGGTGATTTTTTTTTTTGGTCCCCTAAAGGACATTTGGCCCTGTCTGGAGACACTTTTGGTTCTCATTACTGGATGGTAAAGGTAGGGTACTCATAATTTTTTTTTATTACTTAGGAGAAAAAACTAATTGAAAAACAGAATATTTTTGAAAAACCAATATATGTCACTGCTTCTCCCACAATGAATAGCTTTGGTTACTGCCAAAATATCTGATTTCCATACTACTAATCAAACAGTGTGACAATTTGTGCCAAAAGGTTGAGATTATGAAGCCGAGAGAATGTCTCAGAGTCAGATATTACACACTTACACTATGTGTGCCCTTTCTGCAGCCAGTGATCAGATACCTGCAAGTTTTCCATTTGCTCTTCCTAAAATACTGCTGACAGCTGTTGGTACATATCATCTTTGGTTCTTGAAGCAATTTCCTTGCAGGTGAGTCAGAAAGCACTGGCCTTGCCAGATTTAGCCCTGGTTCTTCTCTTTTGCTTTTGGTAGTAGAGCTACCATGACCCTACTTAGCAGTACCGAAGCTTCCTTTTTCTAGTTTTTTTTTTTTTTAAGAGATGTTTTTATATGTTTGCACCTTAATTCATGAAACGACCTAGTCTCAAACAGCTTACAATCTGTGGTTGAGAAGGAAATACAAGGCACTTCCCCACCGCCCAGGTTCAATTCAACATTAATATCAAATAATATTCACACATATACACCTAGTTTTCAACCTAAGATAGGTATTGGCAGATGCTAAGAAAACTCCTAAGGAATGTGAAATTCTTTCAGAAGCCATTTCTTACTTTCTGCATCTCACTGGCTGAGAATTTTCAAACCATCAGGTTCTGGTTCTTATTTGTTTATCACTCTTTCTCTTGACTACTCTTTCTCATCTTGCATTTTACTCTAAGAAGTAAGAAGAAACCAAGCGGCACCAGGTGGTGCAGTGCACCAGGCACGTTTCCTACTCTTCCCTCTCTGTTCCCGAGGGCCGACAGTGTGACTAAGCTCTCTGCGCCTCTGGTGACAAGGGCCTGCCTTCCTCCAGTTTCCAGTAATGGCTGAGTTCTTTACTGCCTTTTCAATCTGTTTAAAAAAACTATTTCCAATAGGAATGACTTTTTAATTGTACAGACTCAATCTGAGATTCCTGCATTTGAGGAACAGGCCAATGGAAGCCGGTCTAGGTAACAGAGTATTAAGTAAAGTGCATTTATATTTAAGAAGAAGTTACTGAATGATAATTATAAAACCGGAGAACAGTGGACTTGCATATCCGATGAGTTTTTAATGTGAATCAAATGAGGTTTCCCATAATTTAAGTAAAAGCTTGCCCTAGTTAGACTAGAACAAGGGCTGACGTCACAGTTTTCAAAGCAATCAAGACAGACAGGTAGTGGGGAGGAGGAGGGTCCAATAGATTGTAACAGACATTGCCATTATATTAGAGGAGAAACTCGGATGTAATCTGTGGTTTTAACGCTACCAGAAGAGAAACCATGTGGTTATTACACATCTGCCTTTGTCATTATTTGCCAAACTCGTATGATAAAAAGACATGAGTAGTTTTCTCGTTGTTTCAGAATTTTGTGACTTAACCAGTCGGACATTCAAATTAAAATAATTAAGGCTTACAGAAAACTTCTATTCATAAGAAATTTACTTCCTATCAACAAAAATATATGTAGCTACAGCAAGAGGATTATCTATAGAGTTTAAGGAAAGATCCTACTCGAGTATCTAAAGAAATAAAATAATGTTACAGATTTCTCCAACTCTGGAAAATGCCCAACTAGCTTTCTGTAACTCATGTTGTTTTTGGAAATGGATTCAGTTATTTGATACATGGTATCTGCATACGACCCAGAATAAACTTTAGCTGTTTGAAAATCTGCTTCCCAGGATGCCTCTAGAACAGATGAGGGTTTAACAAAACCAAACACAGGAAAGAAGAATCCATTCTTTATAACACTGTACAATGCACAGGGGAAAAAAGGAGAGTTCTGGTTACAATCAACTGTTTCCTCTTGATAAACGGGGAGAGACAGGATATGAAAAAAGAGCAAGGAAAAGGACAGAAAAACTGATAAAGATCAGCACGTTGAGGAAGCAGCACCATGAGACGGGACCGCAGCCAGAACAGCTCTGTTCTAACTGTTGGGGAAAGTAGCAGAGGTGAAGCAGGCAACCTGAGACACCCCCAGGACTCCCCCGCGTGGATGATAACCGGAGTACAGGCTGCACCTGCCCCCATTCCGTAACTACCAACAGCATCTGTACGGTGACTGAAAAAGCGACAGTCACAGGAGCACTTCCATCGTAACACAGCAGCAAAGACTGTAAAAGAGGGTCTATGTGCGGCAGAACAGGGCTCTGTAGTCTGAAGACCTCCATTTGCCAATCTGCCTGCCAGCCTCTCTATGGGAAGGACAAACTCAGAAGCATAAAGAAGGACAAAGGGTCAGTAATTAAATTGCTTTGGGGATTCTAAGTCATCTGAGACTACAGTTCAAAGACAAAAGCTCCAAATGAAAACATCCAGACCCTTTTGTGAATGAACAACTGTCAGAGAAAAACTCTAACACTTTACCCGAATGAAAGACTCAGGGCCACCTGCATGTTTTTACATGCAGGGTTCTTACATGCATGCATGTTAAGATGTTTTTACAGAGGGTTCTTCTTTCATTGCAAACTGAAAAATGACATGAGAAGTTCGGGGGGGAGAGTGAAAAATATCAAATCTAGACTTCTGCATTTCTTTTCCAGAATATATTTATGATTACCTCCTGAAAAATTTTATAGCGCTGACAAAATAGCTATTTTCTTTCTTTCTTTTTTGAGAGAGGGAGAGAGCACATAAGCAGGGGAAAGGGGCAGAGGGAAAGAGAGAGAATCTTAAACTGAGCTTATGCTGGGCTCAATCCCACAACCCTGGTAGCAGAACCTGAGTAGAAATCAGATGCTCAACCAACCGAGCCACCCAGACACCCCAAAATAGCTATTTTAATGCCTTCCAAATTTTTCTCTTAGCAAGTAACAGCATCCTCTAGATTTAAGAATAAAGACATTTTAAGAATTCTTGCACATGTTTCAAGTGTTCATACAAGATTTTCACTTGAAAAATATTTTTTATTGAAACATTTCAATTTTGAATCCTTCATGACTTTGTGAAACAAATACAAAAACAGTCTGTTTTCTACTTCTGTTGCTTTCTTATACCTTCAGAAAAAAACGTTCCAGAGCTAAGGGTTCAAATAATAAAATTATTATCGTACATAATAAAATAATAATAAATTACTCTATAAAATAGTTCCTCAGCGGGATCAATGCTCTTAATATCTCTGCATCCTGCTCTTCTTCCTGTTTGCTTTCCGGATCTATTCTGGTTTTATAATTCACTCTCTCTTAAGTTGTGGAGCCCAGAATATGACAGATATGAATGAAATACTAATCTTGCTCTCTTTTTTTTTATTTTATTTTTTTAATTTTTTAAAAATGTTTTATTTATTTCTAGAGAGAGAGAGAGAGAGAGAGAGAGACAGCATGAGCAGGGGAGGGTCAGAGAGAGAGGGAGTCATAGACTGAAACAGGCTCCAGGCTCTGAGCTGGCAGTCAGCACAGAGGCCGACGCGGGGCTCGAATCCACGAACCGCGAGATCATGACCTAAGCGGAGATCATGACCTAAGCGAAAGTCGGACGCTTAACCAACTAAGCCACCCAGGCGCCCCTCTCTTTGTTTTCTTAAAGAGATGGACATATCAAAGAGTGGCTTATGCTGAATTTATAATTACCTCAAATCCTCCCAGATCTTTTATTCAAACCACCACCAAGTTAGTGTCTAACCAATAAACATCTGCTCAGCCACTTTCTGACCTGAAATGCAGGATTCCATATGTGCTCCTATTTATTCAATTTCATACAGAACAAGTTAGCTGCTGAGCCTATTTTAAGTTTCTCATAGTTGAAATGGATGAGTTTGGTTTATTTATTTATTTTTTTAAATTTTATTTTATATGCTTTTATTATTTTTAAGTAGGCTTCACACCCAGTGCAGAGCCCAACACAGGGTTTGACCTCATGACCCTGAGATGAAAACCTGAGCTGAGATCAAGAGGCAGATGCTCAACCAACTGAGCCACCCAGGCACCCCAGAGTTGTTTTTTTTAAAGCCAACAAAATCTCTCATATACAACCAAAACAATTTAATTATTTTAAAATATATTTGTTAAGGGGCGCCTGGGTGGCTTAGTCGGTTAAGCGTCCGACTTTCGCTTGGGTCATGATCTCGCGGTTCGTGGGTTCGAGCCCCACGTCGGGCTCTGTGCTGACTGCCAGCTCAGAGCCTGGAGCTTGTTTCAGAGTCTGCGTCTCCCTCTCTCTCCTACCCTCCCCTGTTCATGCTGTCTCTATCCTAGAAATAAAATAAAAATATTAAAAAATAAATAAATAAAATAAAATATATTTGTTAAAATAAATAACGAAGCACATTATTGAGTGGTAAATCACTAATGTATATTAAACATTTACTACAAGACAAGCAATGTGCTCCACTTTATCATGCACTGTCTTAGTTAACCCACACAAACCATTCTACGAGGGAGGTGAGATTATTATACATATTTTTACCAGTGAAAGAACCAAGGCTTAGAGAAGCTATTTAAAGACATGATAATCTGTAAAGTTTTGCTGGTTTTAGTTAAGGAAAGGTACTTAAGCATTATTTTTGTCATTGTTTAATAAAATAAGAAAATGACCTCTGTATATAAACTGGAATTGGAGATGATTATTTGCTGATGACTTCACAAGTATCTATTTTGAGTAATTTTACCTGATTTATTATAGTACCACAATCATATGATGGCCGCTGCAAAATCTGAACAATGTATTAGAGGAAATCATTTCTTCGGGATGGACATGACCGAAATGGGTATCAAGCATTCTAATTACTATGCATTGGGAAAACCCAAAATAAAGAGACTTTCCTTAGAAAACTGTAAGTAAACTGATTCCTTCTTATCAGGAATTCATTTAATTCTGGTTCAGTTCTCATTATGTTTCTCTGTCCACTTAAAATGGAACCATTAAAGCATTCATCTAGTTCGTGTAACTGCTACACTATTGCTGTGTGCTGACAAATTTTATTAGACAGTCTCTAGGTTTTCCTATATATAGAACTAAAATGTGGACCTTTCAAAGTCCATCCAATTCATGTTTCAGAATAAATTGAAAAAGAAAATTATTACCCTGTTCACGAAATAAAATTAAAGGTCTGTCTTAAGTATTATGAATCTCTGAAATAAATAAATATAGGATCCAAAGAAAATCATGAAAAATTGAAGCACACCCAGAACTTTACCCTAAAGTCAGAAAAGAGACTTTCTCTACTTTCTCAGCTGGAGAAGGTAAGTTAAGAGCCCCACATCTGTGTGAAAGTACAGTGCGCTCTTTAGGTAATATCCAGAGTGGGAGAGCAAGCTACTAGAAGGGAGATGCTGAGTCACTTCAAAATACATACACTACTTTTATTAGTAAAACCATATGAAAAGCAAAATACCACTGATTATTAGACAGCACACATGGGTTTATTCTCCCTATCCATTCCCTAAGAAATATTAACAAAAGCCCAGAACCGTAACACAATACATTTCCAATCACTTAGATTTTGCAGAGACCGGCTATATTCTCTTGCCTGGTGCCCCGTTCCTACCAGATTGCCTCCTCTAAGATGAACTACCAAATAACCAGTGAAACCCAACATGGTAAGAGTAAACACACTGAGTGTTTAGTAAGTGTCAGGCACTGGTGAGACTAGGAAGTTAGCCAAGAGCCAGGAGCAGGTTGTCCGTAGGGGTTTTCCTCCTAATCCCTGGAGACTACCTTCTAAACTAATTTTAAAAGCCTAAGGAACATAACGCAAACTAGAGACACACTGAAAAAATCCAGGCAAATGTACTGAAAACGCACTGAAAAAAGAAGAGTCGGGGAGGGGACTGGCGCTGGCACTAGTGTTTACAAAATGTCGGGAGTACAGGAAGCCATAGGAGGAGATGTTCCTTTGGACGCAGGGGGCCAATACTCCCAGGGCTGGCTTCAAGGATACGCAAATTGTGTAACCACAAGGGGCCCCACACTGTTCCAGGTGTTAGAATACAAAAATGCGAAAATCACTCAGTTTCTGCTTTCAAGGATCATGACTGATAGCTCACAGTTAGTAAGTGCGGGGCACTGTTGTTAACTTCTCATCCCATCCTATTTTCACGACAACCATATGATGTAGGCGCTCTTGGCATCTCCATTTATGGATGAGAAATCAAGGCACAGGGAGGTCTGCCCAACTGTACAGAGGTCACTGCTACCCAGTAGGGAGCTCGGCAGCCGGGCTCCAGGGTCCAAGTTCTTAATTAATCACTCTGCAAAATGCCATTACTTAGGGCAGCTTAGCTGTGTACAAGGATAGTTGCCATGTATTGTGTTGAGAGTCTGGACTTTCACCCAGGTGGCTGGAAAGCGAGATAGGGTACCTGGCTCAGGAGGCGCAGGACTCAGACAGGCGTGGCATATAATTCTGTGTTCCACCTACATCAGGAATCCTGACTTTTAAATGTTTTTCAAACTCTCTTCTCTTCTCCATTTAAACTGCCATTTTCATCGATTCCTCCCAAGCAGGGGCCCAACTGGCCTCCCTCTTTTGAGTCGACCGCCAAACTACTGTGGAAGATGGTCTTTCTAAATGGGCTTAACTGATCCTGCAGAAAATCATCTACCTTCTTAAAATAATCCAGTGACTGCCCACCAACTTGAGCAAGGTACAGTGAGCATATTATTTTGTTGGCTCAGCACCAATACTTCCTTCAGGAACATTACTTCTCTTCTGGGAACCCCCCTACCACCACCACCAGCCTCTGCAACATGGTCCTTCCCATGCCAGCTGGCGCCTGCCCCAAGCTGGGCAAGTCAGAGCCTTCCACTGGGAGTTTGTTAAGAGAAGTGGAGGCTGCAAGATGTCAAAACTCAAAAGTTGTCAACATCCATGATTCCTGCCAAGTAGGAAAAGCTGTCCACATCCAGAGTCAGTAATAAGAAAAAGAGTGTCTTGGCACTTTTGAGTGACTGGTTCAGCTCTCTGAGGCCCAGATGGCATCTACACCTTTATAACTGTTGCCTGGATTCTCTAAGCCAAAAAATTCTTCTTTCTGCCTCGGTTAGCCAACGCTATGTTGCTGTCTGTTACCCGTGACAATGCACTCAATATCTGGTTCCTACCTCTCTACCTGTCTTAACCTGCCTTGCATCCCCCCTTACCTATTCCACAATGATAACCCTTAGTATTCCGCTAATTCAACATGCTGTTTCACACTTCTCCCTCTGCACACAAGTCTCTCTGTACCTCCAGCTCCAACTCTGGGGTGATCCTCCTCTGTGAAGTCTTCCCTGAATCCCCTAGTCAGAGTCAGGTTTCCTATCTTGCTTTCCAGTCACCTGGGTGAAAGTCTGGGCTCTCACCACAATATATGGCAACTGTCCTTGTAGACAACTAAGCTGCCCTAAGTAATGGCGGTTTGCAGAATGGTTAAGAACTTGGACTCTGGAGCCCAACTGCCAAGCTCCCTAGTGAGTAGCAGTGACCTCTCTACAAGTTGGGCAGACCTCTTTGTGCCTTGATTGCTCATCATTTCCATAAATGGAGATGCCAAGAGCACCCATTTCATATGATTGTTGTGAAAATGGGATGGGATGAGAAATTGACAAGGGTGCCTAGCACTTATTAACTGTTGGCTATGTAATGATCCTTGAAAGCAGAAACCCAGAACTCCCATTTTTGTATTTCCCCAAGTCTGGAACAATGCCTGTCCCAAGGAATGATTCTGTTTGTTTGATTCTTAAAGAGCAGTCCGGAGGACAGCTGCGTGAATGCAGCACACCTTAACAGGAGCTCACAGAGGAAGTCATAATACAGAGGTTGCGGCCCAGAGTTTGCCAAGGGGGCAGGAGGGTGGGTCTCTCTGACCCCTTCCAGGCAGCTGCTAACTGTGGGCACTGAACAGACACTCTAGACTGATGGAGCTTCTGATAGTTTAGGTTTAACCCTCTTGCAGGAAAGATTCGCTGATTTCACTGGAGCTCCTAATCACCATGACGCCGAGCTTTGGAAAGCGTATTCCCAGCACCTATTTCTGGAGAAGTCGCAGTGAGCAGGCGGAAATAAAATGGTCGGAGGAACGAAGCTAAGCGAAGAGACGCACAGCCTGACAAATCCACTCCTCAGTCCGCGTACTACACGACTTCCAGACTTCGTACCCGTAAGATGGCCAATCACTGCCACTTAGTGATCCTCAGTTGGAGAAAGAACAATTCCCGCTTAGGGATTTTGGGTCCACCCTAAGAATATTTAAGTCACGAGCGCTGGCCACCGTGTACAAAATGCTGACCGGGAAACTCGCTTATTTAAAAACGAATTAAAAGAACTGGAGGACCGAGAGGCGTGTTTTTACATGGCGGCGACAAAGGAAGAGGAGAGAAAAAGGGAACTTAAGTCTGCGGACGGCAAAGACCGGCGTGGCCTTCTCGGCTGTGGCGAAGACGTGCCGGGGCTACCGGGAACCCGGTGCGAGATCTGGGATAAAGCAGGACGCGGCCGCGCGGGGCGTGCTTCCAGACTCCTTCGTCGGTCACCTCCGCCCCCCCCCCGCCGCCTCCCTTCCGAAAGCCACGTACCCGAAGACATCTCCAGATCTGCGGCGTTAATCTCAGCCCCGCTCTCCGCCTGGAAGACGAGGACGAGCAGAAGGAGGAGAGCCATGCTGCTCGGGGGTGCCTCGGGGTGCGGCCCTGAGAACAGGGCGTCCAGCCTGCAACCCTATCCTCGCGTCACTTCCGGACCACAGGACAAGCGCTCCAACCGGGGGCTGGACCCGCAAGCAATGGAGGAGCCAGAGTTGGGAGGCGGGGCCAGCGCAGGGAGGCGGGGCCAGGGCGGGGCCACCAGGAGTGGGTCAGGCAGCGGGATAGGGCGGGAAGGAGGGACTGGGGCGGGGGAACTGGGCCGTGGGAAGGGAGGTGGGATCAGGGATGGGACGCCGGGAGTGCACCCGGCAGACAAGTAGCGGGTGAAGCCGGGCGTGGGCGGGGCAGTGGGACTGGGGCGGGCAGTCGGAGGCAGGGTGGGGAGGCGGGAGGCGGGGCGAGGGGCGGGGCGGGGCATTGGGGACGGGACCACGATGCTGACTGGGTTCTGGGGACCAGGACTTTAGCGGGAAGGAAGGACCCCTAGTGCCTAACGGGGCGTTGGCTAAGAGACTAGGACCGGAAGGCAGGAAGAGGCAGGTTCCAAGAACGCAGGGCGTTAAGGGCATGAAAGTTTGTGGTCGTGACAAAGGAGCACAGGTTTGTGAGGAACTTGGGTCCAAAGGTTACGTTCTTTCGATTCGGCAACACCTTCCGCGATCATTCTTCCGGTTTTTGCAGAGTTCTGGGGTTGCAGAACTTTTCCTGAGGCCACAACCCAGCCACAATCCTAACTTTACCCTGGTAGACTTCACTGTCAAGGCGTCTGGAAGCCTGAGAGTTTGGAACACAAAGAGCCTTAAATGCCTTCTCTAATCCTTGCATTTGTATACGAGGAAGCTGAAGCTTCAGTGGAGAAATGGTTTGTGTAGACAGCCCATATCTAATTGGCTTGGCCTAGAACTACTTTATCCTTGGAGGAAAAACAACTGGTTATCTTTTCAGCAATTACATATCACATAGCGATTTCTTTTTTTTTTTCAAATAGTTTATTGTCAAATTAGTTTCCACATAACACTCAGTGCTCATGCCCACAAGTGTCCTCCTCCATGCCCACCCCCCTCCCCCCACATCCACCAGTCCTCAGTTTTTGTCAGCATTCAAGAGTCTCTCATGGTTTGCCTCTCTCCCTTTCCCCCACCATTTCCGCCCTTCTTCTCCCCCTTGGTCCTCTGTTAAGTTCCTCCTAATCCTCCTATACGTGCACACATGATATTTGTCCTTCTCTGCCTGACTTATTTCGCTCAGCATAACACCCTCAAGGTCCATCCATGTTGCTACACATGGCCAGATTTCATTGTTTCTCATTGCCATGTAGTATTCCATGGTATAGATAAACCCCATCTTCTTGATCCATTCATCTGTTGATGGACACTTAGGCTCTTTCCAGGTTTTAGCTATTGTGGAGAGTGCTGCTATGAACATTGGGGTACATGTGCTCCTATGCATCAACATTTCTGTATCCCTTGGGTAAATTCCTAGCAGTGCTATTGCTGGGTCATAGGGGACTTCTATTGTTAGTTTCCTTAGGAACCTCCACACTGTTTTCCAGAGGGGCTGTACCAGTTTACATTCCCACCAACAGTGTAGGAGGGTGTCCGTTTCTCCACATCCTCGCCAGCATCTAGAGTTCTCTGATTGGCTCATTTTAGCCACTCTGACTGGCGTGAGGTGGTATTTCAGTGTGGTTTTGATTTGTATTTCCCTGATGAGGAGCGATGCTGAGCATCGTTTCATCACATAGCGATTTCTTAAGCAGCCTCTCATCGTGTGATCCGCCTTCTTTCCTCTCTGACCACATCACCTATTATTACTCTGCATTTCTCCTATATTGATGTTTATTTTCTCCTCTTAGAATGTAAGCTCCATCAGCCTGAAGTATTTGGCATTTGGTTGGTACAGCCTGAAGTATTTGGCATTTGGTTGGTGTTTGTTGAGTGGAAGAATGCATGATTATGCTAGCATTACTACTATTTTAGAGAGAAAAAAAATCAAGATGCTGTACAAACTAGAGAGGAATTATCAACAGGATCGTTTTGTTTATATTAATAAATACCTTAGCCCTGAAACTTCTGAAACTTCAAGGAACATAGGAACCACTTGAGGATCTCGTTAAAATGCAGATTGATTTAATTAGTCTGATTCAGTTGGGCCTGGAGATTCTGCATTTGTTAACGGAATACACACAGAATGCCAGGGCCACTGGCTCTAAGACCATACTTTGAATAGGAATGCTTTAGCTCCATCTGGACTAAGTTTGGGGGAATATTTTGCTTGGGGGAATAAGATGCCCACTGTCTTAGTCTGTTTGGGCTGCTTTAACAGAAACACCACATAAGACTGAGTAGCTTATCAGCAGCAGAATTTTACTTCTCACATTATGGAAGTGTGAAGTCAAAGATCAAAGTGCCAGCATTATGAGACACTCTTCTGGGTTAGAGACTTCTAGTTGTGCCCTCATATAATGGGAGAGGGAGGGAGCTCTCTGGAGCTGCTATTATAAGGGTGCTAATCCCATTCATGATGTTTCCATCATGACTTAGGCACCTCCCAAAGGCCACATCTTCTAATACCGTCCCCTTTGGGAGTTAGAATTTCCACATATGAATTTGGGGGAAGGGGACACAGACATTCAAATGTTAGCACTCAGTATATGAAAGCACCTAGTCATTGCAAGAATGCAAGGATGAGTAAGAACTGAAATTTGCTGTGTAGGAGTTTATGGAGTAGGACAACACGTAATCAATTCAGTTCAGTAAATATTTTTTAGTAGCCATCCCTAGTTGGGCTCTCCATGAAATGGACTCTGCAGGGAAGATTAGTACGCAACACATGCTGTTGTGTGCTGTTGGAATAAACCTCTGTGAAAGTGAGGGAGCGGAAACAATGGAGCAGAGGGAGAGACTGATCTGTGTGTCATCCTAACAAAGGCTTCAGGTGACCTCTTGGAGCTAGGATGGCCATTTAGAGGGAGGTATCATGAGTTGATATGAGTGGCTAGGCCTTCAACTCCCAATGTTGATTGGTCATTGGATACACACCACCCCTGGAGGGGGACATGATTTGAGCTTGTCCATTTCTTTAACTGAGGCATTATCCAAAGAGTGTTGACAGTTAAAGGGTTTTGCCAGCACTACTACCAGCAGCAAGGAGGGGATGGGGCTGTCTTCTGTCCCTAAAGGGGGATATGGACAGAGCTTCACAGTCAGCATCCACCATAGTACCTATCTTTCTGAGGCAGCTTGCTAGTCCCTTGGAAACTAAGGACATTTATTAATTTATTAATTCATTAAATATTATTGAGTACCTTTATGTCTATGCAAACCCTGTTATGCCTCGAGATACAGACCTGAATAAGACCGATATGCCCCAGCCCATGGTGCTTACAGTCTATGAGGAATTGAACAGACATCATTCAAACTATTATGTGAATAAGTACTAAAATTGCTGTCATCCTTATCAGGAACACCAGTGGATTTACAGGTGAGTAAACAGAAACTTACTTTAGTCGAAGTTTTAAGGAAATTCTTAAGGCAGTTACAATAAATGACCTGAAGGATAAGAGGGAATTCATTTGGACAAAACTGGGGGATAAAGACTCACAGGCTAGTAAAGGAGGTAGGAGGATGATCAGTAAAATATATTTTAAAACCCAGTGTATAAATTTTATATAGCCACACAGAAGGTAAATGAGCAGTGCCAGTTTCCTTGGTAAAAATCTTATGTCTAAGGACTGGAGAATATCCAAGGATATGTTAGCCCTCACTATATCCTCTGGTGAGATTTTAAAGCCAAAAAAACAAGCAAACAAGCAAACAAAAACACCAATGGAGGGTAAGGGATGGAGATTTCCAAAGCCAAGCTTGAACTGAAGTGCCACTCAGAAGCTAAGGCTGCATTGTATAGGCCACACTCAAAACAGGAAATTAATAGTCCAAATAAAATAATTTAGGATACTAGCACTATGATCTAATGAGAACAGAGAGTACATGTGCAAACAAGCTATGCACTTTGGGCTCCCAGCAGGCACTGTGTATTTCCTTCCTTTTTTCCTCTAGAGCAGAAAGTTCTGCCAATTTCCCTTTGAAGCCTACACATTGTAAACTTTGTGTCTAAAGTAGTTAGTACTGAATTCTAATTATTCTATAAATTATAGCTAACACTTCCCTACCCTCTCACTTTACCATTGCCTCTCTACAGACCCTTACTTACGTTTTTCACAATAGCACTTATTACCACCTATATGTGTGTATATATCCCCAAATATATAAGTACTGAAATTGCAGTCATCATTGCCAAAGAGAGCAACGAGGTTATTAGAGTATAAATTCTCTCTCTCTTCCACTAGAAAGTAAGCTCCTTCTTTTCTTCACCACCATATCCACTGTACCAAGGCAAGTACCTATCATTATTACTAATACTTAGTGAATAAATACATGAGTGAACAAAACAAGCTTGTGAACGGATGTGGGATTGTGGCAGATCCAGTTAAATTTATGGTTGATTAAGCTATAATTGGGTCACTGATGAGAATTTAGACACGTTTGTATATCATACTGGTACCAAAGTACTATTTGTTTTTGCCCTGCACACAGCCCCCTTCCAAGGAAGCCTGTCATGCTGACATTGAATCCTCTCGTATGAACCCCTGACTCAAAGACAGTTATCCATAGACTGAAAAGTCTCCTAGTAGATGGCTTGTCTTGAAGCATTGCCTAAGAGACGCCACCCGTAAGATGGTGACTGTGGTAGACGTTGTTCACTAGCTGAGTGCTAATAACGTTCTCAATATCCTTCTACCTCGCTGCCGTCTCACTACAGAGGCTATAAAAACTCAGTACTCACTTTCCCAACCTTCGTGGCAGCTACGTGTAGTCATATGACACAGTTCTGGTCAATAAGACATAAGCAGAAGTCTTTGTGTGTGAGTGTGAGCATGTGATGGGTGCAATAGGAGAACTTGCTAGCCTTGACCCTTCTCCACTCTTCCTGCCTTAAGTGTAGACTCATGATACAGTAGTCCTTTTGCAACCATGAAGCAACATGACTGAGGATAAAAAAGCCAACGGCCAAACCAGAAGAACAGAAAGAAAGCCTGAGGAGTCAGTGTTAGTATTAAGCTGCTGGCCCAATGTCGGCAACCACCTTTCTCTGGACTCTTGTTCTAGGGGAAAAAATAACAAAACCCTATTGATCTGAGGTGCTGCCAGTTTGGTTTTCTGTTAATTGACCTGAATTTTTCTTCTCACTCCTTGTCAGGACAACCTAAATAAATTCTCTTCCAGAGAGCTGGAATGTAAACCGCAATGGAAGGGAGAATGGCTTGGGGTAAGTGGGAAAGAAAGAAAAAAAAAAAGGCAACTGGGGCATCTGGGTGGTTCATTGGGTTAAGCGTCTGACTCTTGGTCTCGGCGTCTCGGCTCAGGTCATGATCTCACGGTTAGTGAGATCAAGCCCTAAGACAGGCTCTTCGCTAACAGCACAGAGCCTGCTTGGGATTCTCTCTCCCTCTTCCTGTCTCTCTGTCCCTCCCTGTCCCCCGCATGCTCGCTCTCTCTCTCTCAAAATAAATAAATAAACTGTAGAAAAGAAAAAAAAGCAACCAACTCAAGGACAGAAAGTAGAACTTTATTTTTTTTACTAAAAAAATTTTTTTAAATGTTTTATTTATTTCTGAGAGAGAGACAGACAACGTGAGCAGGGGTAGGTAGAGAGAGAGGGAGACACAGAATCAGAGGCACGCTCCAGGCTCTGAGCTAGCTGTCAGCACAGAGCCTGATGTGGGGCTCGAACCCATGAACTGTGAGATCATGACCTGAGCCGAAGTCAGATGCTTAACCGACTGAGCCACCCAGGTGCCCCTAGAAAGTAGAACTTTAAACAATTTTTTATCTTTTTTTAATTTTTTAAAAAATGTTTTTATTTATTTCTAGGAGAGAGAGAGAGACAGCGTTAGCAGGGGAGGGTCAGAGAGAGACACACACACAAACTCTGAAACAGGCTCCAGGCTCCGAGCTGGCAGTCAGCACAGAGCCCGACGCGGGGCTCGAACCCACGAACAGCGAGATCATGACCTAAGCGAAAATCGGACGCCCAACCGACTAAGCCACCCAGGCGCCCCAAATGTTTATTTTTGAGAGAGAGAGAGAGAGAAAGAGAGATCAGGGAAAGACAGAGAGATAGGGAGACACAGAATTCGAAGCAGGCTCTAGGCTCTGAGCTGTCAGCATACAGCCCAAAGCAGGGCTCGAACTCATGAACCATGAGATCATGACCTGAGCTGAAGTCAGCCACTTAACTGACTGAACCCCCCAGGTGCCCCAGAAGGTAGAGCTTTAGAATACAAAGCAAAAGTGATGTGTCACTGAGGGGGAATGGAGGCCCCAGGCTTGGAGTTGCAGCAGCAGTCAGAAGCTTGATGGCACTGCTGTGTGCCCTGACCAATGCTCCCTCATTGTGTGTGGCCCCCGGGGACCCGCTACTGGTGACTGCCTCCTATTCTCACTTTCCGGTGCATCCTCACCCAAATCCCTAGTGACTAAAGGTAACCTGAGTATCTGTCCCTGGCAATTATAAAAGCTCACTTCACATAATTTCTAGCCATGGGTGGTCAGTCTCTTAAAGAACAGCTACCATTTTCTTTCAGAAAACATCGGACAAAACACTGAGCTGTTGGATAATTGCTGCTGGAAAAAAAAAAACAAAAACACAAACAATGTAAAGAAGCTGCAGTTTGTCCCCAGGACTCTGGCTTCCTCTTTCAGTGCTTCTTCCTCTCTAAGTGCTTCCTCCCACCACACCAACGTCCAGTGCCCTCTTGCTGCTTTTTATTCTTTTCTTTTTTTTTTATTTTTTGAGACAGGGCACAAGTGAGCGAGGGGCAAAGAGAGAGAGAGAGAGAAGTGGGGCTCATCCAAAGTGGGCTCGTGTTTTACCTGAAGCAGGGCTTGAGCTCACCTGATGTGGGACTCGAACTCATGAACTGTGCGATCATGACCTGAGCCAAAGTCAGATGCTTAATGACTGAGCGACACAGACTCCCCATCTTGGTGCTTTTTAGATACCAAGAGTCCTCCTACATTGAGAATACCTAGAACTGCCCTTGTTCACAAGGCTTCAACTTAAGGCTTCTCTCTACCTTGGTCTTTAACCAACATTTACGTAAACTGTTTTATAATCTGCAGGCACATGCTCTTAGCTGACTTTGGGTAAAGATGGATAAACAGCTTATAGGTATCAGCATTTGATAACTATTTCAGGGTGAGAAACCTTAGGTATTTTAGTATTATAACATTTCCTTGCTAACAAAACAACAGATTTGCAAGACTGTTGTCTTTTTCTTGACTCAGTGCATCATCAGATGTTTTATAAGAGAGACTGTACAGTGCAGTGTACCAAGCATGAGGCATCTGACACCAGGCCACCTGGCTTCAGTGCATCCATCACTGAATTAGCCATGTGACCATGGGCAAGTTACTTAACCTCTCTGTGCCTCAGTTTCATTACCTATTAAGTGGAGAAAGAAAAATGTGTATCACACAAGATTATTGTGAAGGTTAAATGAGATCATTATGTGCAGTGCTTAGCCCATGTCTGACAGGTGAGTAGATATCATTAGCTGTGTATTATTATATGCCAGATACGCTCTGTCACAGGGATTTAAAGAAGAATAAGCTAGAATTACTATTCGGAAGGAACTTACTCTATGAGACAGAGGACTGTTAACAAAAATGGTATTTGAGATTTGTCGTGTAATAGAAGCTCCTATTAGCTTTGTGAGAACACAGCACGGATGTTCTGTTTAAAGAGCCACCTGGAAATTCCTTACAAGAAGACGGAAACTTTGAACTAAACTTTGAAACCAGTTTCTTTCTGGTCTCACCTGGGAATCCTAGCCACCACCAATTAGTGGTGGAGAAAACAAAAGAGAAGATTTTCACAATACACGGGGGCCAAGATGGACCACTTTGGCATGAAAACTATTTTGTATTAAAAAGCTGTGAAAAGCTGAGGGTGCCCGGGTGGCCTAGTTGGTTAAGTGTCCAACTCTTGATATCAGCTCAGGTCATGATCTCACTGTTGGCGAGATGGAGCCCCGCGTCCGGCTCTATGCTGACAGCGTGGAGACTGAGCCTGCTTGAGATTCTCTCTCTCCTTCTCTCTCTGACCCTCCCCCACCTGGCTCTCTCTTAAAATAAATAAATATTAACAAAAAGGTAATGAAAAGCCAGCAGATTCAGGAAAACCTCTTTACTTCCCTACAACTGCCTATGAGAATTTAGATAAGATCTGCTCCAGGAAGACAGCTATCACCATAGATAATGATGGCATGCTATGAACTAGGCGTGCCTGATAGGGAGGAATCTCGAAAGGCTTGTTTGATCAAAGTCCTCTATTGCCCAGCTGCTTCTTTTTTTTTTTAATGTTTTATTTATTTCTGAGAGAGAGAGATACACACACAGCGTGAGCAGGGGAGGATCAGAGAGAGAAGGAGATGCAGAATCTGAAGCAGGCTCCAGGCTCTGAGCTAGCTGAGAGCACAGAGCCCGACACGGGGCTCGAACCCACGAACTGCGAGATCATGACCTGAGCCAAGGTCGGGTGCTTAACCAACTGAGCCACCCAGGTGCCCCAGGCCAGCTGCTTCTGAGAGGCCAAGCAAACATTTGTCTCCCAACATTTACTCTTTTTCATCTTCCTGTGAATTGGATTCCTTCCCTTTGAAGATCTCTACCCACTTCTCCCTAGTTCAGAATGACATACATATCTCATTTTGCCTGACTGCCCTTGGAATGTCTGTGTGTGTGGATTCCTCATATGCATTAAATTAAAGTTGATTTTCTCCTGTTAATCTTCTCATGTCAGTTTGATTCTTAGTCTGGTGGAAGGACCTTGAAGGGGACAAAAAATTCTTTCTTCCCAAAGGGTATGTTTTTTCCTATCGATTAAAATAAAATGACTGTATCCTTGACAAAAGGTGCTTAGATTTCAGTGATTGTAGAGGATAAATCTGTAAGCATCATCAGCTTGCATTTCCCTGTTTTTGCCTACATAACTCCTGCACATACAGACCCCCAATTTCTGCACCTCCCTTACATCCCACTTCTTAGTTATTCATGTCAGGTTTAAGTATATCAGCAGGTTGGTAAAAGATCATAACAAGAGTTTGCTTTTTTTCTTAATTGAGATATAATTGATATACAGCATTTTATTAGTTACAGGTGGACAGCATAATGGTTCCATATTTGTATATACTGTGAAATAATCACCACAATAAATCTATCTAATATCTGTCAGCATACCTAGTTACAGTTATTTTTTCTCATAAAAACATTTAAGATTTACCCTCCCAGCAACTTTTGAATATAGTATTATTAACTATAGTCACGGTGCTGTTTATTATATCTCTATGGAAAGCTGGAAGTTTGTAGTTTTTGACTCCCTCCACTCATTTCAATCCCTCTGCCCACCCACCCCCTGCAACTACCAATCTACAGTCTGCATCTATGAAGAAGCTTGCTTATTAAAATTCAGATATAATGAAGCCAATGCTAGCCCTCAAGCCAAAAGTGAGAGGAACAATTTAATCATGACCTAAGTGGAGACATTAGCATAGTTTTTTAAAAAACATGCATCAATGTAAGAGGAATGGTAATGATGGAAACAGAAAAAATGCAGAGTCCTGAGAGGCAAAATTGCTCAGTGTGTCCCCAGCAGAGCCCCAGAGAGAGAGGATGTCCGTTCCTGATGATGCTCACATTCAGCCCCATGGCCAGCGAAAGCAGGGGTGGGAAAGCAGACTGCCTGGGTTCGAATCCCAGTCCCATGCAGTGGCCCTGTGACCCTGGGGAAGTTATTATGCCTCTGTGTGCCTCACTTTCCTCGTCGGAGATGTGGATAATAGTGACACTTACCTCAGCAGTGCAGATGTGAGATTTCAGTGAATACATGAGAGGGTAGC
Organism: Proteles cristata cristata; assembly: GCA_017311185.1. Taxonomy (NCBI): domain Eukaryota; kingdom Metazoa; phylum Chordata; class Mammalia; order Carnivora; family Hyaenidae; genus Proteles; species Proteles cristata. Next base: position 471,114 of record JAESUZ010002267.1, on the reverse strand, counting down.
ACAGGGCCTGGTCCCAAGAGGGCACATGAGAAATCACGGTCCATCTGTCTTTTCCCACCATCAACTGATTACCATTTTCTCCTCTTTCTCTGGCCCAGGGAACTCAGGCGTTGGCATACGATACGAGCAGAACTAGGTCTTCCTGTTGCCATTTTGGGGGTACGGGACCCTGAGCAGGCCGAGGAAGGAGATAGGGACTGCACAAAACAGAATTCCCAGAAGCAGGCCTGGGAGAGGAAGAAGAGACTTGATGACCTAGCCCCACCTCTGAGAAGCAAAACATCCAGAAGGCAGCAAATTAGGAAAATCTGCTTCAGGAAGAAGACAGCTGGTGTCCAGCACAGTTTTTGCACATATTCTAGGCACAGTACCTCAGGAACACTGGAAATCAGAGGAGACATTCAGGAGGTGAATGGGCCCCATTTCTGACTGAGTGAGAACACAGACAAAACTGTTGTTGGCAATGCTCAGCCTCATGGGAAACAGATTTCGAATTTATCCCTGATTAGTGTCTCAGCATTTCCAGCACTTTGATTATAAAATGGTGATGGTAATGATGAGTGTATTAAATTTATTTTTATATTTCTTTTAGGAAAAGGAATGAAAATTCAGAAATAATTGTTTATGGCAAAAATTGTTCTCATTCTCTCTGTGGAAAAATTGCAGAGATTTTAAATCAGAGCCTAGAAGTTTAAACAGCTAATACTGTTTCCTTTTTAGAAAGTGTTAAATTCGAATCATTACTTCATTATCACTTCAAAAGATTGGTTCTTTCAGCTTTGCGGTTTAAAATGTGTGTGTTAATTTGTCAGCAGAAGAGAGGAGCTGGGGGAGTTTGCTGAACTATAATTGTGGTTTTTAGCTAGAATACTTGTGAGAATCCTCACATTGCTTTAGTCCGGATTAAGGTCAACGGACTCTTCTCTTTTAAATGTAAGAGCCGGAAACAAAAAATAGACTGAACATATCATCCATTTTTTTTAACATGATAGTGGCATTTATTTTTTTAATTTTTTAATTTAATAGTTTATTGTCAAGTTGGTTTCCATATAACACCCAGTGCTCATCCCCGCAAGTGCCCTCCTCCATGCCCATCTCCCCCCTTCCCCTCTCCCCCACCCCCATCAGCCCTCAGTTTGTTCTCAGCATTCAAGAGTCTCTCATGGTTTGCTTCCCTCCCTCTCCCCCACTGTTTTTCCCCTTCTCCTCCCCCATGGTCCTCCATGTCAGTGCAGAGCCTGCTTGGGATTCTCTCTTTCTCCCTCTGCCCCTCCCTCACTTTCTCTCTCCCTCAAAGTAAATAAATAAACTTTAAAAAAAAAAATCACACCTGTTTATTTATACCTTTTTATTCTTATTTAGTGTGGCAATTGGAAAATATAAAATCTCTCTCTCTCTCTCTCTCACACACACACACACACACACACACACACACACACGCACATATATGGCTCACATTAAAATCTACTTTACTAGTAGCACCTGGGGGGCTCAGTCAGTCAGGCATCCAACTCTTGGTTTTGGCTCGGGTCATGATCTAACGGTCTCTGAGATTGAGCCCGTCATCCAGCTCTGTGCTGACATTGCAGAGCCTGCTTGGGATTCTCTCTCTCTCCCCTCCCCTCTTCTCTGTCCCTCCCCTACTCTCTCTCTCTCAAAGTAAATAAAAATTAATAAAAAGGAAAAAGAAAAATCTACCGGGCTAAACATGGAAGTCCTTTATTTCTGCCATTTTCTTTGCAGGTGTGGGGACACCATGTTAGTCTCAGGCTCTTCTGCTCGGATCCTACAACAGCCTGCCATCTGCTATTAATCCCTGTCACTCCGTCACTCTGTCAGCAGTCCTTGCTGCCATGATCTTCCTCAATCATTTCCCTGCTAGAGAGTGACAATGACTCCATCCTGCTAAGTGTGAGGTTTCAAGGTCTTCTTCCTGGTCTTCCTTTGTATTACCAAGAGGCTTTGAAATGATCTCTTGTTTTAGTCCAGACAATAGAATTTGCTGGGAAGGATACCAGGGCATTTCAGGAGGTCCAAAGGCTGGGTCTTGGGAAAGGAGGCAGGGACAAGGAGAGCACCGTGGGCTACTCAGGAGAGTTATTTTTGTTGTTTTCCTGTTTCGATACTCGTAGTTAAAAAGGCTAGTGGTTAGCTTCTGATTTTTACCCATGAGGCTGTTTCAGCTACTGGTAGAATAGCACTTGTCACATTCTGATTCTAAAGTGGAGGTGTCAAGCTTGGGGGACCTGGTCTAATACTGTATCTAATAATCCTTTTAATTTTTCAAATTGCCGTTGGCCTGAGTATATGGGCTGTCTCAATACTGACTGGCTGGTATAACAGTAGTAATAGGAAATTGTTGTTTGGTTTACATTTTAGGAAGCACTTTTAAACAGCCACTAGAATTCTCACAACTACAGGCTATTTATTATCATTCTGTGGACATGCCAGCAGAAGTGTAGATCAACCAACTGACTTTCCTGAGGTCCCAAGCCAGATGACTGGGTTGACTCACCTGAAGGCTGGGCTCTTGACCACATGTCTAGAACCCTTTCCACTTTTGAATGCTTTCTGCTACTGTCTTTCCTCAGGAAAACCCCCTTGGCTCTGACCTTGCAGAAAGCATGTTTTCAAAAGTTGTCAAATAACATCTGCTTTTTATCAAAGGTAGTTTGGACGTGGGAGGAGGAAAGTGGTAAACTGTACTGAATAGATGAGTCATTGTCTCAAGATTGAGGAAACAAAGATTTGTATCTTGGGGACTTTTCAGGAGGATGATGAGTTTCTTGATGTTGAAAACAAATAAGTGAAGGAAGAAAGGAAAACAGACCTCAGGTTTTTATCTTCCCTTCTTCCCTTTGATTCACATTCTTCTTATTACATTTCTCACCTGCCACATTTCTTACTAATATTAATAATTTCTTGTTAGAAATACCCAGTATTGTTGTAATTTACTTTCTATAATGTGTCCTTAATTGACAGCCTTAGGAGAGGTGCTCGTACACATATTTTACAAGGCCATCTTCCTTCCTTCCTTCCTTCTTTCCTTCCTTCCTTCCTTCCTTCCTTCCTTCCTTTCTTTCTTGCTTTCTTGCTTTCTTTCTTGCTTTCTTCCTAATTTGAGAGAAGGGGGGCACATGCCTGCTGAGGAGAGAGGCTGAGGAAAAAGAGAGAGAGAGAGAGAGAGAGAGAGAGAGAATGTTAAGCAGCTTCCACGCTCAGCCCAGAGCCTGATGGGGGGCTTGACCCCACCCCCCTGGGATTGTGATCTGAGCCACAATCGAGTCAGATGCTAAACCAACTGAGTCACCCAGGCACCCATAAGGCAGTTTTTGAAGTCTTTTCCTACTAACATTCAGGTCTGGACTTCATTGAATGAGCCTCACTGAGGTTTATCACTTTTTTCTTATTTTTTCTGCTTGGCTGTTCTTATTCTTCTCAAATACTCCACCCATTTGCAAGAAAGCATTCTGAAAGGTGTCTTTATTTCCTGGCCAGGAAGGAAAAAGCAATGAATCTTATCAGCAGGAAACACACGTGGTTGAGTCACATTCATAGCATAATTTTTTTCTGTGCTTGTATTCTCCTTAAACATTCCCTTGCCAGCCTTTAAATGCTTTGGGGTGGGGGGGGAGAGATTTAGTCTTATCTGTGAGAAACTGGAGAACTAGTCAGTATTAAGATCTTGTTAGATAGAAGCTAGATAGGGCCAGTGGACAGAGGCAGAGTCCCAAGTCCTTGAAGGAGAATGATAGAGACTTGAGCTGGAAGCAAGGAGAGTGATAAATAGATTACACATTAAGAGCCAGGGGACACAGCATCCTGACCCTGTGGCTTCCAGGACCTTGGGCCTGACAGACCTTGAGTCACGGGTGCATAACATACACTCTCCTCTTTCACCTTTGCCCCAGGGTAACACCTAGACTCATTATATACGCTGACATTGCAGGCACAGTCACCCCCTCCCCCCACCATTGAGAAAGGCTGCCATGATGGTTCCAGTACAAACCTCATAGGGTCAACAATTCCCCCTCCCAACCTGTGGCAGGAGTTTCCCAAATGACTGGAAGCAGCTTCTGTTCAAGGTCACCCCACTGTCACAAGTCTTTCCAGCCCAGAGAGACCCAATAGCATCCAATCCCAAAACACCTATTCCATCTGGAACTTACCTGTTCTCCCACTGCAAGAGCGCACTTTCATTTTAATAAACTGCTTTGTGCTACTTTTTCTTCTGGCTGTCTTTATTCAAGTGCAGATCCCTATGCAAATCTCGTGGAAATACAAGGGCCAAGGCCTCCATTCACCCAGTGCAGACTCTCACCCCTGACAGTCTGAACTGTTATTATTTTACTTGGCTGCTTGCTGTAGTGGGATGAGTTAAGTTCTGAATTGAGAAAACAGATTAATTGGATAATGAATGTTATGTTTGGGTATAGTTTTATGAAGGTTTCTAGGCTCTTTAAAATAACAAATTTCGCCTCCTTCTGGAAAAGAACTATAATACTTTTCTTCAAAAAACCTTTAGGGGCATCTGGGTGGCTCAGTTGGTTAAGCACCCAGCTCTTGATTTCAGCTCAAGTTGGGGGGCTCTCTGCTGATAGCACAGAGCCTGCTTAGGATATTCTCTCTTCCTTTCTCTCTCTGCTTCTCTTTCTCTCAAAAATAAATAAACATGAAAAAATTATTTAAAAAACTGTTAATGAAAAAGGGCACCTGGGTGGTCCAGTTGGTTGAGTGTATGACTCTGGATTTCAGCTCAGGTCATGACCCCATGTTTTGTGAGACTGAGCCCCGAATCAGGCTCTGTGCTGACAGCACAGGGCTTACTTGGGATTCTCTCTCTCCCCCTCTCTCTGCCTTCCCCTGCTTGCTCTCTATTTCTCTCTCAAAATAAATAAAAATAAACTTAAAAAATTTTAGTGAATTATACACAGAGAAAAGCATACATAAGAAAATATTATTCATTTTCAAAACCTGACTATACTAAGTAACCAGCACCCAGAAGAAATAGAACATTACAGTGACCTAGAATTCCTCTCATGCTCCTTGCCTGAAAGAGAAAGAAAAATGGGTTAGAAATGAGCTTAGTGGAGTACCTGGGTGGCTCAGTTGGTTAAGCATCTGACTTCAGCTCAGGTCATGATCTTGTGGTTCATAGGTTTGAGCCCTGCATCAGGCTCTGTGCTACCAGCTAGCTCAGAACCTGGAGCCTGCCTTCATATTCTGTGTCTCACTTTCTCTCTGACCTTCCCCTGCTGATGCTGTCTCTATCTCTCTCTCAAAAATAAATAAAACATTACAAAAATTAGGAAAAAAAAGAAATGAGCTTAGAAATGGTACCTTCTAAGATATGCAAGGCTATGTCATTATAGATTAAATCTTTGGTTAAAAATGATGTTCACTTCCTCTATCCATTTATCTCTTAGTTTTTTTAAGTATGTTGGAACTTCTAAATGTTCGATCTTGGAATCACTTATTATTATGAGCCTTGGTCTTAAAATGTCAGCTGTAGATTGTCACTAGAAAGTCTAGCCACCTCTCTTCCTTGGCAGTCACTCATTGTCTCCTATGCAAACCCCTTCCTGCAGTCTCTGGGTCTCAATTTTCCCTCTTTCTAGTCCAAGAGGAACCACTGTCCTGACTTTGGACACCAGAAATGGGTTTTGCCTGTGTTTGTACTTTACATAAATGAAATGGATTGTATGTACTCTTTTATGTCTAGGTTCTTTCAGTTACCATCTATCATTTCATAAGCCTACTTTGTTTTGTTTTGTTTTTATAAAAAAAAATTTAATGTTTATTTATTATTCAGTCAGGGAGTAACACAGCATGAGTGGGGGAGGGGCAGAGAGAGAGGGAGACACAGAATCTGAAGCAGGCTCCAGGCTCTGAGCTGTCAGCACAGAGCCCGACATGGGACTTGAACCCATGAACTGTGAGATCATGACCTGGGCCGAAGTCAGATGCTCAACTGACTGAGCCTCCCAGGCGCCCCTCATAAGCCCACTTTGGATCCTCTGTCCCTCTGTCCCTCTCTGTCTCTCTGGCCCTCACCATGTATGCTCTCTCTCTCTCTCTCAAAACCAAATGGGGCGCCTGGGTGGCTTAGTCGGTTAAGCGTCCGACTTTCGCTTAGGTCATGATCTCGCGGTTCGTGGGTTCGAGCCCTGCGTCGGGCTCTGTGCTGACTGCCAGCTCAGAGCCTGGAGCCTGTTTCAGTCTGTGACTCCCTCTCTCTCTGACCCTCCCCTGCTCACGCTGTCTCTCTCTCTCTATCCTAGAAATAAATAAAACATTAAAACAAAAACAAACAAAAAAAACCCCAAATAAGCATTTAAGAAAAAAAAGTGTTTTTTGATGTGTTTTCCATACATGCTCATATAGAAAGCCTGAAATGTACAGAGAAGCATACAGAAACAAAAAATAATAATAATAAGCATAATCTCACTATACGGGATTACTCTTAAGACTTTTGGCTAATTTTTCAATCCTTTTTGTAAGAAATGCTTTTTTTTTTTTTTAAAGATTGTGTATTTTGAGAGAGACAGAGAGAGAGAGTGCAAGGTGGGGAGGGGCAGAGAGAAAGGAAGGCAGAGAATCTGAAGCAGGTTCTCCACTGACAGCAGAAAGCCTGATGTGGAGCTTGAATCCAGAACTTGGAGACCATGACATGAGCTGAAGTCAGACCTCACCTGAGCCACCCAGGCACCTGTATGAAATGTTTTAAAAATTTGCATAGCTAATATGTGCTGAGTAGTCAACTTTGAATTCTGCCTTATTTTGGCTTCATACTGTATTTTAGCATTTTCTTTTTCACTAAAGACTCTTCATAAATATCATTTTTTGAGCAGAAGGCAAAAGTTTATTGGAATAAGATTAGAAAGGAAGGATACTAGGAAAGCTCTCTTTGCAAAGAGAGGGGACATGAGAAAGTGAATGCCCCATAAATGTCATTTTTTTAAAGACTGGATTTTTAAAGACTGGATATTCTCATTTCGTAAATGAATCATCATGTACTTACTCATTCTCCTGAGGGATTCTTTAAATTGTTTTTAATTGCCAAACAATGTGGCAGTTGACATCTTTATTAACACATAAGTCTTTCCCTGCACTTCTGATTATAGGGAGGTATCTAGATGTAAAGGTACTTGCCAAACCATCTGAATGCACTAGATGTGCGCGGTTAATATGTCCCAAAATATTTTCAGGAGTATTGTACCAGTTTATACTCCTACTAGTAGCGTACAAAAGCATCTTTGCTATGCATCCTTATTAGCACTGCTTCTTGTATCACCAAGAAAGGTTTCTGGGGGCTCCTGGGGAGGTCGGTCAGCTAAGCTTCTGACTTGATTTCGGCTCAAGTCATGATCTCACGGTTCGTGAGTTCGAGCCTTGTGTTGGGTTCTAGGCTGACAATGCAGAGTCAGATTGGGATTCTCTCTCCCTCTCTCTCTGTCCCTCCCACCTCCCTTTCTCTCTCTAACATATTCTTTTTCTCAAAGTAAATATATAAACTCTAAACAAAATAAAAAACAGAGGGGCACCTGGATGTCTCAGTTGGTTAAGTGTCCAACTCTTGATTTCGGCTCAGGTCATGATCTCACAGTTTGTGAGTTCTAGCCCCATGTCAAGCTCTGTGCTTAAAGTGTAGAGCCTGCTTGAGATTCTCTCTCTGTCTACCTCTCTCTTTCCCTCCCCTACTCATGCTCTCTCTCTCTCAAAATAAATAAGTAAAGTTGAAAAGTATAAGAAAAAAAATTTATAAAGAAAAAAGAAAGATTTCTGGTTTAATGGGAAAAATATTGAACCATTCAACTTTCAAGTGAGGTTGAATATTGTCTCACATGTTTACTTGCCATTTGTATTTTTTCTGTAGCAAAATCAATTCATTTCCTTTGTCCCACTGTATGATTTGTTAAGCATGATTTATCTGTTTATATTATTTCTCACTATTTCATCTCAGAAAGGAGGGGGTTTTGGTCTCCACTTAGAGAATGAGGGAAAGGGTTTGGCCTAGGAGAAAATGAGTAACTGCCAAGGGACAGGGATGGCTAGACTTCATAGTGACAATCTGTAGCTGACATTGAAAGATTAAGGCTGGTAGTAACAAGTGATTCTAGGATTGGGCTTTGAAGAATTCCAAGATAGCCAAGAGAAGTGATATCTTTCCTTCCCTCCTCACTTCCTCCCTCTCTCCCTCTCTCTTTCCCTTTCTTCCTTCTTCCCTTCCTTCCTATATATACTTATTATGTGCCAATTACTGTTCTGACTGCTAGGGATAAAACGAATAAGACAAAGTCTATGCCCTCATTGAATGTTCTTTCTAAAATCAGGTAGATTGAGGTATCATTTACATGCAGTAAATCTGCCATTTTCAGGTGTACAATTCTATGATTTTGACAAACCTACAGAATTATGTAACTGCCACCACAATCCAGTTAGAGTACATTTTCCAACTTCAAAATCAAAAGACACTTTATACTCATACCCTCTACCCACCCCTAGCCCTTAGTAAACACTGATCTGTCTTTTGTCTCTATAATTTAGCCTCTCCCTGAATGTCATATAAATGCAATCATTTACTATGTAGTGTTTTGTGTCTGGCTTTTTTTTTTTTTCATGTAGCATAACGCTTTTGAGATTCATACATGTTGTTGCATGCATCAGGAATTTGGTCTTTTTATTACTGAGTAGGATTCTGTTTCATGGATGCACAATACGTTTATCTGCTTACCATTTGATGGTCATTTATGTTGTTTCCAATTTGGAGTTATTATGGCTAAAGCCCGCTGTAAACATTCACTGACAGGTTATTTTGTGTGCACACATGTTTTAGTTTCTTTCGGGTAAGTACCTAAGAATGGGAGCGCTAGGACATACAGTATATGTGTGTTTAACATTTTTTTTAAATTTTTTAATGTTTTCTTTATTTCTAGGAGAGAGAGAGAGACAGCGTGAGCAGGGGAGGGTCAGAGAGAGAGGGAGTCACAGACTGAAACAGGCTCCAGGCTCTGAGCTGGCAGTCGGCACAGAGCCCGACGCGGGGCTTGAACCCTCGAACTGCGAGATCATGACCTAAGCGAAAGTCGGACGCTTAATCGACTAAGCCACCCAGGCGCCCCTCTCTTTGTTTAACTTTATAAGAAAGCGCCAAACTCTTTTTCAAGTTGGCCAAACGACTTTGCATTCCCATCAGCGGTAAATGAGCGTTCCAGCTGCTCCTTCCTTGTTCATAGCAGTACCTTTGCCAGTATGTTTCTTTGCTTGTTTAATTTTACCATAACCATTCTAATAGGTATGTGAGCTTGTATTTTATTGGCTAGCACCAGTCTTTTGCCCAGTTAATCAGTGTTGATATTTCTCAATCTTCCCTATTTTCTCTTAGATTGGAAGAGACAGAATCAGTCCATCAGGCTATGACAAACAGAGGAGCTCAATCATTCTGATGGATGGTTCTCATTGTGGGTTCTCTTCTGTGGAGTTTAGGCAGAACTTTGCTGTTCACAAACATATAGGGGTGGGTATGCTATATTTAGGAGCTCATATACTCGCGCACGGAGTTGGGAAAGTAGGTGAGAGAAGCCTCTTAGTATGTTTCTGATGAGAACCAAAGGGCCTAGGGAATCCCTGAGAACAGATTTGTTCTAGGATCACTAATTGGGATGGGTTGCTTGTAAAGAGACTAGAACCAGGAGACAGTGTAGGAGGGCACGTGGTAATCCAGTCCTCAGCTAGCAGAGGTCTGAACTAGGTTGTAATATTGGTAAAGGCTGAATATGACCAAAACCAAACCAAACCACAACAAAAAAACCCACAAAAAATGATTAGGGATAGATATCATAAAAGGATAATCTAAAGGAGGCACCTGGGTGGCTCAGTCGGTTAAGTGTCTGACCTTGGCTCAGGTCATGATCTCATGTGGTCTGTGAGTTTGAGCCCATCATCTGGCTTTGTGTTGATAGCTCAGAGCCTGGAGCCTGTTTCAGATTCTGTGTCTCCCTCTCTCTCTGCCCCTCCCCTGCTCACGCTCTGTCTCTTTCTCTGTCTCAAAAATAACGAAAGACTAAAAAATGTTTTAAAAATAAGGATAATCTAAATTAGTAGCTGAATATTGATGTGAGGGCAAATAAATGAGTTGGAGAGCTTGGAGTTTTACATTTAAATAAGGAGAAGGATCTCAATAGCAAAGTGAAATAGCATTTCACAAAGTCTCAGTCTTGCTAAATCCAATGGTCAGACAGTTCTCTAGATACATTTTACTGACTTATCAGCAAAATAGACATAGGTCAATTGACACACCAGATGCTCTTTTTGTTCTTCTCTTAACCTTAGGATACTACTCCCTCTGAAGTCTTCTGTAACATTGCCTGCTTCTTCGCTTCTCCTTTGTTGGTTCCTCCTTATCCCCTCTACCTCTGAATTTTTGTATCTTTAGCCTGAACCTTTTTCTTGGACTTGACATGCCTATTTAACTACCTGCTGAGTACCTCTGCTCAGACTTAGCATATCTACAGCCAGACTCATGGTCTTCATACACCCATACCCATGTCTCCTACACTCGTCCTCTTTTCTTCCAAATGCTCAGGCCCCAAATCATGAGTCAAGACCCCTTGACTTCTCTTCCTCTCACATCTACAATGTACTTATTAGCGTATGTTTTTGGCTTTTCCTTCAAAATATGCTCAGAACCTGACCATTTCTGTCGGCTTCTATTGCTACCATCATGGGCTGAGTACCAACTCTAGAAGCCTTATTTTCCTCACCTATAGAAAAGGGATAATAATGACTAATAATGTTAATAATAATAACATATTTTTCATAGAATTGTATGAAGAATAAATGGGATAACCCACGTAAAACAGTATAGCATCTTGTACCTGGTAAGTTATTAAATATTTCTGTAACTTACAAAAGGAGGTATTCCTTATCAAATAAAGCTATATAAAGTTACTTTTCAAAAAGATTTTCCCACTTCCATAGTCCCAAAGTTGGATCTATTATTTTTGTTGCTCCTTTTAAGGATGTGACCATTTATTTTGTAACTGTGGTTTGTTTAAGGGGAAGTTGCGCAATGTACTTTATTTGTGCTGACTAAGAAGTTTCTAAGTTGTTATGAGGAGTCACATATCTGAATAATCTAAAGCATGGCTTAAAAACAGGAATTTCTGGGCATTGAAAAGAGTTAGCACGTTTCTGAATTGTTGTTGACCTGTTCTTTTTGTTTAGCAGAGAATAAGAAATCCTTTGGGTTGGCAGGCCCGTTCCTCTGATTTCAGACACTAGAACATGCAATATTTCTTGTCTCCCTTGCCTCTAAATTGAGGCCTCTAATCCTTGCACTGCATGGTCCCTTTTTAAAAATTGGAGAATGATTTTGTTATCTTTTATTTGATAAAGAGACCTATATAAGGGGGCGCCTGGGTGGCTCAGTCGATTAAGCATCCGATTTCGGCTCAGGTCATGATCACACAGCTTGTGGGTTCAAGCCCCACATCCGGCTCTGTGCTGACGGCTAGCTCAGAGCCTGGAGCCTGTTTCAGATTCTGTGTCTCTCTCTCTCTCTCTCTCTCTGACCCTCCCCTCTTCACACTATCTCTCTCTCTCTCTCTCTCAGAAATAAATAAAACATTAAAAAAAACAAAGAAAGACCTATATAGGGAAGATTGTTATTTTTTAATTATCTATTGTTATCAAAAAAGAGAGGCTATCAATGCTCTTATTCAAATTTCCTTAACCTTTTCATTTCAGAAGATGAGATGTAGAGTTTGGAAAGATGTCCAGCATAAATTTTCTGTTGGCTACTGAAACAGTCTTTATTGACTGATTCTAGGATATGGGTTGTTTTTCTGGTCATGATTTTAAAAAAAAGAGCATTTGCTACCCCAACCTTTTCCTTGGTAATCCTTGTGAAAATTGACTGATGAGGCTGATCAGAATGTGGGACACAACCTAGATACTAAAAGTGACGTTAAGCGGCAATGAAAGAGCCCCAAGTGTCATTGAAGATGACAGTGGGAACTGTCTTAAAGCCTTAAAGTCTTAGAAAGCCTGGTGGTATACACTGTCAAAGATTGGAGGGAACACATCACAGAACCATGTCGGTTTCTTGGAAGTCCTTTTTGCATGCGGATTTTCTTGACTGACTGTGATTATTGCTATCACTGTGCGTTGGCTGAAATTTACCAGCTCAGTGTTGGGAATGTATATTGAGAGGAAGCTGTAATTGCTATGATTGAAAAATATAATTAGAAGAAAAATCAAAGAAATACAAACACTTAAATACAATTAATGTTTTCTTCCCTGTTTCATAAGTACTGGTTTTTCTTCATTCTTCATTTCTTCATGGAAAAAATACTTTTGAGATTTCTTTCTAAATCTCATGCCTGTATGTCCCCAACTCTCACATGTTATGCAGTTTCAGGCTTTTAGAATTCTACCCAATCCTTGGGGCAAAATCCCTAACATTTTTCTTACAACGTTCTGACTGCTGAATATTAAAATTCTTGCCTATTTTTCCAGCCCTCCCTCAAAGCTGACTTCTAAGGTAATTCTCAGAGGTTCTCATTCCCTCTCATGGAAATTTCTGTTTTTCTTTGTTCCATAGGGACGCAAAAGAGAGATTGTTTCTGCCTATGAAGAGCTTTACAGTTGCCTGGATAAAACCTTATTGATAGTATCTAACTAGTCAGGAAATACTTTCTCTTTCCTCTCAGCTTCCAGCCCCTGCTTTATTATTTTCTTAATGTACACTGAATAGTCTCTTCCCAGCCACCTTTCTCAGGGGTGAGCTCTACAGAAAACAAAGTTATAAGAAATCTTCACTTTAAAAAGTATATTTAAGCCTACTTTTTATAAACAGTAATATTTGAAAACATATATAAGGGATATCAGCATAGTGGCCCATTTTATCACATAAAAGCAGATACAGTATTGCATATTTTGCTTGAGTATTTATTATCTTTCTCCCCTCCAGTTGTGTCTGTTTTTGTTAATTTCCATATTCTCATCACCTAGAATAGTACCCAATACCTACAAGACAATAAAAAATATGGAACGAATTAACATCTTTTCTTTATTTTGTACTCCCTGAAGATATTAATGATCCATACCATATTGTATTATGTTTAAAAGTTGGGTTTTAATGAGAGGTAAGAGGTTCCAAATAAAAAACCCGTATACTTTAGCTATTGCTAATAAAAAAATATAATTATGTGAGAGATGCATCTTATGTTCTGAGAATTCCACACAGAAAAACTTAAGAAGGTATATTTATTTTATATGTCATACAAATATAACATTTTGTCACAAAAATAAATTAGTACAAGAGTTAGAAATTCTGGAATCCAGGACCAGCTCTCTCCTTAATTATGTCTCATACCATGAGTAAATTTGCTTTTATTTTCTGGACTTAGGTCCATTAGCAGTGTCCACCAGACTGGATTAAATATCTCCATTATCTTCACTTTGTCACGTTCTCGTTGCATCCTGGTCATGCATCTATGAGTCCTCCCACATACCGTATTATATTAAAAAGATCTACTCATGCATGTTTTTCCCACTAGATTTAAGAAACTTGGACTCAACCCTATAAAAGTAAGAGCTACTATTTTTGGTACTTTTAAAAATGTTTTAATGTTTAAATGTTTTTAAATGTTTAATTCTTTTTCAGAGGAGAGAGAGTGTGTGAGTGGGGCAGAAGCAGAGAGAGAGGGTACAGATCTGAAGAGGGTGTCTCGCTAACAGCAGTGAGCCCAATGTGAGGGTCAAATCCATGAACCGTGTGATCATGACCTGGGCTGAAGTCGGATGCTCAACCCACTGAACAGCCAAGTGCCCCTACCTATTGAATGTTTTTAAGAAATCCATTAAATAAGTATATCTAACTCCATTTTATTGAAGAAAATAGTTTAAAATTTTGAGAACTTAATCAACATGCCCCAGATATGTAAACATCTGGGATTCCAACCTCTACTTGACCCCAAATTCTCTGCTCTCATTACCTTATACGAGATCCTACTGCCTCTTTAAGAGATGACCACCCGATGCTGAATACCTACCAAGTGCCAAATACTAATATGTTGACTATAACCCTGAAAACAACCTTGCACAGTAGATAATCATTATCCTCAGCATACATCATATAGATGAGATAACTGATGCTCAGAGTTGAGAAGTAGTCTCCTCCTCAACCATGCAACTAGTAAATTCTGAGTAGTCTAATACTTCTTTCTGAAATTATCTTAAGGCTACTTGATATTTATACTTTTCTTCATCCTCTACCCACTTATTTTCCTTTTGCTTTTAGCCAGCACCTTAGCTGGTTGGGATTTTTTGTATGCTTGAATCATTTTTTTATTTGGTTGAATTTTTTTGTTTTTGTTTTTGTTTTTGTCTTGTTTTGTTTTACCATTGTTCCGGTCTGAGCCCTTAGTGGTCCTACCTCTATTGAGTTGTTCTGGTCTTTCACAAAATTTGTCACTAAATAGGAAATCCTAACAGTTGTTCCCTGCCTCCCAATGATTTGCTGGGGCTGAGTTGAGTTGATGTGCTCCAGGAAGGAGACCACATTTGTAAAAATACCTTAACTTAGAGTCATCCCATATGTGATTACATTTATGGTAACTCACAGTCATTCTCTAGGGCCCATGCATCTCTGCTACAAGCCAGGCAAGTGAACCAAGTGGGGATTTCATAGATTTACATCCCAGGCCCAACATTTTCCAAGTGTTTGGTAGTAAGTGGCACTGATCTCAATAATTTCCTTAGGGCATGCTATTTTCAGTTGCTATTTTGGAAGGAAGAGGCAAAGGGGTTCCCACTTAGTCTTTTCTACCACAATATCCTTTATTCCATAGTTGGAGGATTTGGTTACAACTCTTTTAACTATGTACTCATGAACTAGAGAAGCAGTCACAATTCGAGTTTGGAGACAATTTGAGACCAATTCAGGCCAAGACTTCATTTTCATCTCCCTCTTTGACCTCTTCCACAGATAGTCCAGAGAAAGATTCTGGTTCTACAGTCATTGGGATCAGCTCAGATCCAGTCTAATAATGGCCTCCATTTTCCCAGTGCTGAGTCACCCTGGTAAAGAACCACATACTTCTTTCCCAAGGATGTAGTAAAAAGATTTATAGTGGATAATTACGGCAGTGATAAAAGATATTTCCTCAAGGACTCTATCAAGTCTTCACTGAAGGAACTCTGTACTTATAACTGGCTTAGATCTGGGACCCAGATCTAAGACCATGGTTCTTAATTGCAGCAGCTCAAGTTAGGCTCACTAGTCCCAAAGATTTGTTTGTTTTCTTTTGTTTTTTCTTTTTTGTTTTAAACATGTAAATATAGGGGCGCCTGGGTGGCTTAGTCGGTTAAGCATCCGACTTTCGCTTAGGTCATGATCTCGCGGTTCGTGGGTTCGAGCCCCGCGTCGGGCTCTGTGCTGACTGCCAGCTCAGAGCCTGGAGCCTGTTTCAGTCTGTGACTCCCTCTCTCTCTGACCCTCCCCTGCTCACGCTGTCTCTCTCTCTCTCCTAGAAATAAATAAAATAAAAAACATTTAAAAAAATAGTATTGTGCTCACGATCTTTTTCCTGTACATTTAAAACTCAACATTCCATATTCCTTCTCACTGTAGCATGACATTCATAACGGAAACATCCCAGATTTTACTAATTTGTTCCCGCAGTATTGGGCATCTGTGATACTTTTCACTTTCTGCTCTGCAGAGATGCTCCTGCGTGCAGGCCTCCTGTCTGCGGACCCACGTGGAGGCTCCTATCGGGTTATAGCCAGGAATAGGGCTGCCTGTTCAGGGGCCTGCTGAGCACGTGGTGTAGCCCCTCCTGGATGGCTCTAACACTGCATTTACACCTGTGCTGCGTAATCATTCCTGTTTCCCTCCTTTTTTACTAAAGCTCAACATTTTCTGATCACCTGATTTTTGTCTATCTTATGCTTTGTCTAAGTTTACCTAAAGCTTGATCTTATTTAGATCTCATTGCATGTCTGCAGTGACAGTAGGGTTGGATAACTATATAATTGCTAGCCTCGTGTTTCCCCTTCGGTAAATTGCATCATATCCTTTGTTCTTATTTTGTTTCCCGTCTTTTGTTGATTTGCACATATTTCTTCTCTGTTTTAGACACAACTCCCTTTTAGAGTTTAGGTGATACAAATGTTTTCTCCCCTGCTATCACCAGTGAGTTTATCTTGTCTGTGGTACCCTTTGTTGGGAAAAAAAAATCCTCAATTTTAACATAAGTTAATCTGTCAATTTTTATTTTTACCTTATGACTTGTAGTATGTGGGTCTCATTTGAAATATTTCTTCTGAATTTATTGTTGTTTTTTTTTAAAGGGTGCCTGGGTGGCTCAGTTGGATAAGTGTCTGGCTCTTGACTTTGGCTCAAGTCATGATCTCACGTTTCATGGATTTGAGCCTCACATTGGGTTCTACTGTTGGCAGTGCAAATCCTGCTTGTGATTCTCTCTCTATCCCTCTCACTCTACCCTCTCCTGTTTGTGCTCTCTCTCTCTCTCTCTCAATAAATTAATTAATTAAAAAAAGATTTCTTCTGACTTTAAGTCTGCAAAAATATTCTCCTATATATACACATATATTTTAGGTTTTATTTATTTATTTTGAGAGAGGGAGAAAGAGAGTGAGCAAGAGAAGGGCAGAGAGAGAGGAAGAGAGAGAATTCCAAGCAGGCTCTACACCATCACTGGAGAGTCCAGCACAGGGCTCACTCGAGCCCACAAAGCATGACATCATGACCTGAGCTGAAATCAAAAGTTGGACACCCAACTGACTGAGCCACCCCAGAGCGCCCCTCCTGTATTTTTTCTGTTCCCTTTATAGTTTCCTTCCATGTTCAATTCTTTAAAACATTTGGAGCTAACCTTATGTATGACGTACAATAGGAATCTAGTTTTCTTCTTATAAAAAGCCAATTTTACCAGCATCATCTATTAAACAATCCATCGTTTCCATAATGATTATATTAAAATATATATGAAGGTATATTCTTGAACTTTTTTCTATTCTGTTGCTGTGCTATTTTTTAAAAGTTGTTACCACGATTTTATAATATGCTTATTATCTCTCAGGGGGAAGCCCCTTACTTTGCTCTGCTTTTTTTTTTAATGTTTATTTATTTTTGAGAGACAGAGAGAGACAGAGCACAGTGGGGGACGAGCAGAGAGAAATCTGAAGGAGGCTCCAGGCTCTGAGCTGTCAGCACAGAGCCTGATTGTGGGGCTCAAACTCACTGACTGCAAGATCATGACCTGAGCTGAAGTCACATTCCCAACCAGCTGAGCCACCCAGGAACTCCTGCTCTACTTTTTCAAAACTATTTCAAGGTACGCATCATCTTTTATTCTTTCATATATATGTTTTGAAACCATTTTGTTGCGTTCTTCAAAACTATCCCAGCTGGAACTTTGATTGGAATTGCATCAGATCAGTTTGGAGAAAATTGACATCTTAATATTGTTAAATTGTCTTGTCTACGGTCTCCTTTAATAGAATTCTAATTTTTTCTCCATATAAAAGTTTCTTTGCTAGTTTTATTGTTCTATTATTTCAATTATATTTCTTTTTAGTAATTGCTCATGTAGAGGGGTGTAAATTGACTTCATTGCTGGCAAGCTTCCTAAATCTTGTTATTTCCTAGAGTCCATTTGTTGATTATGTTTTAAAATTTTTTGAGAGAGAGTGTGCCCATATGAGCACAAGTGGGAGAGCGGCAAAGGTAGAGGGAGAGAGAGAATCTTAAGCAAGCTCCTTGCCCAGCACAGAGCCTGACTCGGGGCTCAATCTCACCAACCACGAGATCATGACCTGAGCCAAAATCAAGAGCCAGAATCAACTGAGCCACCCAGGCGTCCCTATTTATTGATTCTGTAGGCGTTTGGGTATTTTTATGATCTCACTTGTGAGTAATGACAGTTTCACCTTCCTCCTTCTAGTCCTTAAACTTGTGTTCCTTATCTTGATCTGTTTGCTGACGCCTTCAGTACTAAATCCAATAGAAACTTGACAGAGGATGTTACTCCTGATCTTAACATGAAAGCACCCAAAGTTTTTCCACTAGGTAGGATATATGTTAAAGGTTTTTGTTAGATAATCTTTTTTCACTTAAGGAAATTCTCTATATCCTTAGTTTTCTGAGATTTTTAAAAAAGTATTAAGTAGGTACGAAATGTTTAAAATTCATCTATTTTGCCTCTGCCATGGAGCCTTCCCTCACACTCATCCAGCGTATCTTATCCATTCACTCTACCAGTAGCAGATGTCTGTGCTCAGTCTAGCTCCATGACTCCATAAATGGTTCTCCGTAGTTCAGCCTTGTGCAGCCTGAACTATTCCCTCGGAGGGAAGATAGAGATAAGATATGGTAAGAGCAAACAGGAAGATGTAGATAATTTACAGTGTTTTAATTTGTGGGTGATGGGTTCATGGGTAATCATTATATTTGTAAAAATGTATATATGAAGATATATACATGTTTTGAAAAATTAAAGGGGGTCATGTATAAAATGATGACAACGTATCATGATTAATCCATCTAAATATAGCAGAGGTCTCAAAAGAAAATAACAAAGACTCCCCCTCCCCTGGACAAATAAATCCCTAACAATCCTTGACTAAAATGGTAGGTAAAACCAATGGGGTGAGATGTAGTAGGATATAAGGAGTAGAACCTGAGGAAGATTAAGAATGGCTTGTTTAAGGGAAACAAATAGATCTTGACAAAAAGTTGAATGTGGAAAGATAAACAAATACAAATATGCATCTTAGAAAATAAGGCTTCTCCCTGGATAGACAAAAAGTGTACAAATTTCAGAACAAGGAAGTGTGAATTATCTAGTAAAAAGCATAGAAGAGGGGAAAAAAGAAATAAAAAGTAAGGTGATAGAAAGTATGAAATACAACACAGAAAAAGTTCTAATACAATAATATCAATAAGTTTAAAAGAGTCAGACTTATTGATAAAACCCCCACATTTTCTGGCAAAGAAGGATACAGAAAGGTTGAAAGTAGTACATGGAAAGAGAAACAACAGGAAACATGAGCCTAAAGGAAGCTCAGGTAGCAACAAACATCCTAAGGGCCAGAGACATTAATATGGGAAAAAGGAGTTTTAGGTCAAGAAGATGTGACAGCCATAAATGCCACAGTCAATTTAACATCAAGATATATAAGGATATAACAGTCAATTTGGGAGACATGCTTAGAACTTACTGTCTTCTTGTTTGCCCAGGAAGCTAACATGTTGCCCTTACCTGGTTGGCATACCTGAGGGAGGGGACAAAGGCTTAGCCCTTAGCTCTTGCCCTTCTAAGAGCATTTTTTTATTTTTTATATTTTTTTAAATGTTTGTTTATTTTTGAGAGAGTGCAAGTGGAGGAGGGGCAGAGAGAGGGAGACAGAATCCAAAGGGAGCGGGGCGCTTCTGTGGCTCAGTAGGTTAAGCGTCCAACTTCAGTTCAGGTCATGATCTCACGGTTCGTGGGTTCAAGCCCTGCATCGGGATCTGTGCTGACAGCTAGCTCAGAGCCTGGAGCTTGTTTCAAATTCTGTATCTCCCTCTCTCTCTGACCCTCCCCTGTTCACGCTGTCTCTCTCTCTCAGAAATAAATAAAACATTTAAAAAATTAAAAAGAAAACAAAAAAAGAATCCAAAGGGAGCTCCAGGCTCTGAGCTGTTTGCACAGAGCCAGACGTGGGGCTTGAGCCCA
The DNA here is from genome assembly GCA_017311185.1 of Proteles cristata cristata. Taxonomy (NCBI): domain Eukaryota; kingdom Metazoa; phylum Chordata; class Mammalia; order Carnivora; family Hyaenidae; genus Proteles; species Proteles cristata. Next base: position 451,366 of record JAESUZ010002267.1, on the reverse strand, counting down.
TGGACTGCAAGATCATGACCTGAGCTGAAGTTGAACCTCAATTGACTGCTCCCCTGCCCTTCTAAGTTCATTTAAAGAGTGAGTGCCCCCATCCTCACTTACCTCAGCCTGGAACGTTCTGGTGTGAGGTCTTATTTACTGTGTCCCAACTCCCATGACCCCATATTTCAGGGGACGTCCCAGGGCCTCAGGCCAGCACTGCCCTTTACCCAGAGATACCTCCTCTGGGCTGTCATCTCTTTTCCCCCAAGAATGTTGGGACAGGGCTGAAGGATAAATGATCTGCTGGCATCTATCTGGTCTGCCTGTGCCTGCTGCCATTTATCCCCATGGCAAATGGCTCCTCAGTGCTCCTGATGTGACACCACAGTGCCTGACAATTGCTGTGGACCCTGACTAGTAACGATCCAGCTAAGGACTGAGGGACAGAGAACAGGGACCACAGGAAATGTCTCAGCAGGCTGTCCCCTGCTCTGTGGCCCTTGGTCTCTTCTGCTCCAAAGCTAGGATCCTTCCTCTTTTGTCTTGTCTGATTTTCCCAAGTCTTTTCTTTTCTCATCTATCCACTCCCTTTCTACTATGGCCCTTCTGGGCTTGGTCTAGGGTGGAGTGATGGCACTCAACATTAACTCATCATCTGAGGAACTAGAATTCCTTAGACATCTTTGCTTCCTTACAGACAGTAAGAAGCTGCTTAAGATATGTTTGCAGCAACATTGGCCTGCACTGTCTCACCTAACTCCCAAGTTCATTATGAGGACCAAGTATGTTTAAAAAATATAATACACTGTACTTAAAATAGTATGGTTTAGCACATAATAACTACTTAGTAAATAACCACTAAAGAAATATTAATTTGGATGAGTGATATGAGTAAATTACATGCCACTATTACAGAATTATTTCCTAGCACTATAGCTGTTATGCTTTGTTTAGAGAAAAGACATCTTGTATCAAATTCAGGTGACTTTTGACCAAATCCTTTAGCACACTTGGGTATAGTTTGGGATTTGTCATTTTAAAAACATTGTAACCTCTCAGTTTGGACCAAAACACACGGATTGTTTGTGAGTGAGCTTTGTAAAATTGAATGCAGAAGTTTTGGTCATGAGGCAAAAACTCACTTGCCCTATTTTAAAGAAAATTCACATGACCTTCTTGGTGATATTCTAGGAAGAAAAAGGAGAAGTTTTCTCTGGAAGTGAATTTTCTTTACCCTTGTTTTCCACGTCCTTGAGAAAGTGGACCAAGTCTTCATTTACTTGGCACATAAGACATACTCCATAACTTCCAAATAAGTAGTAAGGTTTGCCATGTACACATCTGCCACATTAAATCTGTGGATCTGGTCTCAGTTAATAACGAAGAATGTCGATATCCTATCATTTCACCAGAAAACTCAGTTTTGAGTTGACTTAGTTAACTCATGCAAAAAAAAAAAACAAAACAAAAACGAAAAAACATCATTCAGGTATCTGATACATGACAACGTTTAAGTTCAAAGTTTAAGTTCAATATTAACCATTTATCCTTTATAATGTTTCAATTCTAGCCTTTTGTCCAGTTAGATAACTATAAATTAAATATCTGGTCTGAATTCATGCAATTCTGTGTAAAATTGGCTTTATTAATGCAACTTAATATTGCTGTCTTTGACATTCTTGAATGTTGATACGAGAAATGGTCCTAGGGAGTTCAGATTTCTGCATCCCTTTAGACATCTCTGTTGCAAGAGATTAATAATCCAGCAAGAGTGCCACCATTCAAAGAGTACACTGTATGTTCTAGGTGCATGCTTTACTGAATTTCTCACCATAAACTTGCTAGACAGATATTATAATCCTCCCTGTGTAGTTGAGGAAACAAGGCCAAATCAAGCAATTTGTCCACAACTATTTAGTGTTTGACCCAAGATTCAAACTTAGGCCTGTTTGATCTTGAAGTCTATGTCCTTAATCTTTGTTTTGCAATATTACACTTCTTCTCAGTCTCCCTAAGGCAGAGGTTCCAGGAATCAGCTCTTCTTATAAATTGGCAAGAGATGATCTGCAGAAGGGACGAGCAACACTCTAGAGCCAAGAGTTTGCACGTCATGAAAAGGTACCATTGGGATGCTCTCTGACACATGTAAGCTTGTCTGGTAATTCTGAGAATCCTTTTGCCAGGAAGCTAGAAAAAGACTGGGTTTTACAACCAAGCCTGCTGGGGACTCAGCTGTTTCTGATTTGGATGTCAAAGGGAAACTTGATTTTATGTCTCACATCTGGGACATTTAGGTGATGTGCCTGTGCAGCAGTTAACCGTTGATTTCAGAATTCTCAATGAACCACAGGTCAAGAAATCCCAGTTTAAGCCTCATTATTTCCCGGTTTTTGTGACTTTAAGGAAACCTTGTATCAAATGAAACACTCAATGGGGCCCCTGGGTGGCTCAGTCCGTTGAGCGTCTGACTTCGGCTCAGGTCATGACCTCATAGTTGGTGGGTTTGAGCCCTGTGTTGGGCCCCGTCCTGACAGCTCAGAGCCTGGAGCCTGCTTCAGATTCCATATCTCCCTCTCTGTCTGCCTCTCCCCTGCTTCTCTCTCTCTCTCTCTCTCTTTAAACTAAATAAGCATTAAAAAAGAAACTCTCAATTCTGACATGCCTTTGAATAATCTTATGTAAGTAAGTTTCAGACTGTCTCTTGTCATACTGGGAATTCTCCACACCCTTGCAAAGGGTGCCCTGATGCTAGAAGAGAAGGAGGAATGAAACTTTGGCTGCACACCCTCATATCTCAAGTGGGGCAGTCTTGGAGACACAGGCATAAGGAACATAAGCTCAACTCCACTGTCCACTGATTTGATTTTTATCAGTAACCTAATCTGTGAAAAGGTACTAATAATCCTACTCTGTGGGTTTCCAGTAATGATTGAATGACTTAACACGTGCACAGAACTTAGGACACTCCCTGACGAAGAATAAGCATTCAGTAATTATTGGCTGCTACTATTGCTTAATCATACTTTTGTACCTAGTTTTGTAATAATCAGAGAGCTAAAACTAAAAGAAAAAAAAAGAAAGAAAAGAAAATCACTTTTTCTGTGATGGCTGAACTTCTTTATGTTTAAACTGTTTCTGTTTATTTCATTTTTGTTTATGTTGTATGTCATTTTCACAGTGAATGGAGTCTAATTTATTCCCTGTCTCCTGCTTTGTGTCAACACACTGGCCTCCCTAAAAATAACAAGAGTTATCCCTGACTCTTCCCAGGAAGAAACTTGGAAATTACCTTTATTTCTTGGGTAGGTGATCTGGTAAATGAGATTGGGACAACTTAAAATATTTTACTATCTTCTCTGCAAATGAGGAAAAAGAGAAGTAAAGGAAGTACTAACAGCAAAGGGAAAAATAATGCCTATTATTAGTCATTTCGATGTTTCTTACTTTCCCTGCTCCTCATTTCTACTTTTGACATCTTTAAAATGATCCTTGGATGAGAAAAAAAATCATTATTTTTGTTGTATTTTTTCCTATTTTTAAGCTCTAAAACATATCATGTATCAAACTGATATAAATACTGACTTAAAAGGGGAATGAAGTAAGCTTTATTGTATGGATATCTTCAATTTGCCCTTCACCTTGACTTTGCTTCACCCACATGCTCTGTGCTCTAGCTGACTGGCATGGCTTCCACCTAAAGTCCCTGCTGCCTTCCAAGTTTGAGTTGGTTTTGGTCAATGGGACACTACATTAACTTATTTTTCAACACACAGCCTCTACCTTCTAAGTAATCCCATTAGTAATTTCCCCTTAAAATTAACTTGAGTGTGTCACGTTTTCTTTAAGGCCAACCAGCTCTTGTGTTGACCATTCCCTCGCTTTTTAAAAATGCAGCCTTGCCATATATGTATGCTAAAATACATTGTTTAGGGGCACCTGTGTAGCTCAGTGGTTAAGCTTCCAACTCTTAGTTTCGGCTCAGGTCATGATCTCACGGTTCGTGGGTCCGTGGGTCCAAGCCCAGTATCTGGCTCTGTACTGACAGTGCAAAGCCTGCTTGGGATTCTCTCTCCTTTTTTCTCTGCCCCTCCCCCACTTGTGCTGTCTCTATCTCTCTCAAAATAAATACATAAACTTAAAATATATATATAGTTTAGTTTTGACTTCTGTAAATGCAGTGATTTAAGGTCGCCCTCTACCGTGTTCCATTTTTGCTCTTTGCTAATTTGGAAATCATACATTTGTTAAAAAACAAAATTCAACATGTGGTAGGAACCCCCCCTAAAGAGAGAGAAAAAAATGAAGAAGAGAGGAGAGAAGACTTCAAGGTCACCTAGATATGGGTCCAGGTGCCTAGGTCCCCCATGTTCTTGTAAACTGAGACAACCTAATCAGACTGCATGTTTATGTGTGTTACCATATATGGGAGACACAGAAATAGAAAATGTATAAAAAAAAACTATGCCATGTGATGTGGGCCACTCAGTTCTTTTGGGTACGAACCCAACTGAGCAGTGCCAGCAAAATAAAGTTGCTTCCTGGAAAGAAAAGTCTCGGCGTCACTACTCTCTGAGGGAGAATCCTGCAACAAACAGTAAATTTAAAGGTCTAATTGGCTTTATTCAAACATTTATGGATCAGGTAGCATACTTTCTAGGAACTAGAAAGGAATTCCAAGGAGCTGTGTAAATTGGAAGGATTTTATAGGCAGAAGTGGGATGAAACAAGAATGTTATTAGAGAAAAAGAAAAGATTATTTCAGGCAAGGTCACTTTCCTTGGGGAAAGAGCAGGGGATCTTATCATGCAGATTATCTTACTAGTGCTCATAGGAAATTCCAGGTTCATTGGTTTAAAATTCCACATTTGAAAGTGGCTGAAAGTACGGTTAGGTTAGGTCTGATGTCTTGATGGGACATAACATAAATGACTTCAGTTTGGGCCATTTTCTTTTTTATACATTCTATTTTTATGTTGTTTAGTAGCTATTCTATAAACTTTAACACTCATATTTAACTTAACAAAGTTAGTTAACTTAGTTAACTAGTCAACTGGTTAACGAGTCAACTTAGACCTTTCCGTTCCTTTTAAACACCAGTATCTTAGAATGCTTAACCCCGATTACTGTTATCTAACTTCAATGCTATTTTTATCCAGTATTTTGATTCTGTCTTGTTTTTATACTTGCAGAAAGTAGACATTGTAGAATTTATTTTTTTATGTAGTAAAGAAGTCTCTAGATTTAGCCATATGTTTGTCATTTTCTTCACTCACCATTCCATCCCGTACCTGAGATCTTTCCTCTGGAATTGTTAGAGTAGGCAGTTAGTTAGGTTCTAACTGAATACCTGGAGGCCAAGGATAAGGAAGTCATGGTCAGTTATTGGGAAAGTCAGAAACCTGTCCTGGCGCACTCCACATGAAGCCAAATTGAATCAGACAAGCCCAAGACGGTAGGTGCCATGACAGGAAATCCCTGACCAAACAAGAGAGAGAATGCACAAAACCCTGCTTCCAAGAAGTCCCTACCCAAGTACTGAACATTCTACCCTGGCATTAACTACCGTCAAAATGAAAGATAGCAACCCAAGTGCTAGAATGTACAGCTTTCTCTCTTGAACTCAGAATCTCTTACATCTCAAGAGTATACTTTCACTTTAATGAAATGTCTCACCTGTTTTTTTTAAGTTTATTTATTATTTATTTTGAGAGAGTGAGAGAACGAGCAGGGGAGGGGCAGAGAGACAGGGAGAGAAAATCACAAGCAGGATCCTCACTATCAATGCTGAGCCCCATGCAGGGCTTGAACTCATGAACTATGTGATCATGACCTGAGCTGAAATTGGACACTTAACTGACTGAGCCCCCCAGGGCCCCCTGAAATCCCTCACTTGTATACTGTGCCATGGTTTTCTCAAGTAAAGACCAATAACCTTTGGCAACATGTTTGAAATAAGCTGGGTTGAGGCCTCAGGCCCTGAGGTCTTTCATTTCACCTAGCAACAGGATCATTTTCCTTCTTCTGAAAGAATATACTTCAGAAATTCTTTTTTTTAATGCTTATTTATTTTTGAGAGAGAGAGAGAGAGAGCGCGAGAGCATGAGTGGGGAGGGGCAGAGAGACAGAGGAAGACAGAGAATCCCAAGTAGGCTCTACGCTGCCAGCACTGAGCCCAATGTGGAGCTTGTACTCATGAACCGTGAGCTGAAACCAAGAGTCAGATGCTCAACTGAGTAAGCCATCCAGGTGCCCCCATATTTCAGAAATTCTTTAGTGAAGTTCTATTATTAGTAAAGTCCATCTTTGCTTGTCTGTGTCATTTTTAACCCTTATTCTTGAAAGATAGTTTAACTGAGCATAAAAACTTTTTAGTATTATTAAGATGCAGGTAAATATCTTTTTTTTACTACTTTTGGATATTTTTGTTGTTCTTTTGTTTCAATACTTTTTAAGTTTTTTAAAATGTTTTTATTTATTTAGAGAGAGAGAGAGATGGAGAAAGAGAGAGAGTGGGAAAGGGGCAGAGAGAGAGAGATGGAGAGAGAGAGAGAGAGAGAGAGAATCCAAAGCAGGCTCTGCACCATCAACATGAAGCTGGAAACTGAACCAGAACCCATGAACTGTGAGATCATGAATAGAGCTGAAGTTGGAAGTTTAGCCGATTAAGCCACCCAGGTACCCCTGAATACATTTTCTATAGATATAGATTCCTTTTTATTTATCCTGCTGGGAGTTCCTTGAACTCACTCAATCTGAGAATTGTTCTTCTTTTTCAGTTCCAAAGATTTTTAGTCAATGTCTCTTCTTTGTTCTCTCAACTATTGACTCATTCTGCAAAACTGATTCAATATACTTTATATTTTCTCATCTATGCCCTGAAACTTGCAACCTCTCTCTCTTAATTTCCATTCCATCATTTTCTGGCTGTGTTCAGGTAGTATTTTTTTTTTTTTTTAGCTGTGTCTAATCTACAGTTCATCCATTGAGTTTCTAACTTCAAATATTACCTTTAAAATTTTATAAGTTCTTTTCGGTTATTTTCAAATTTACTTGGTCATTTTTCATAACTTCTTATTTCTTCATCTTATTTTTAATTCTTTCTATTATTTCCTTATAACATAGTGAACATACTTATTTGATATCCTGTATACAAAAATGCCATTATTAGGAGACATTTTGTGTCTTATTCTTGCTGACTCTTGTATTCAGTAGCTTGGTTTCTTGCTGGCCTGGGGTTATTGATGTGGGAAGCAAAGGCCAACAAAAAACTTAAATTTCCTTACTGCCTACAGTCCAATGACGAATTTTTGAAACAGGCAGAGTGACATTACTCAGCTGGCATTACTCAGTGACATTACTCAGTAGGAACTCAGCTGCCACAATGTTGACACTTTGCTAAGGGCAAAAGTCAATCTTAGCCCTACCATTTGGGATCCTGTAAGTCTACTTTAACATGAAAAAATTCCTTTTGGAGCTTCCTTTATCTCTATCCCGCAAATATTTGTTAGCAATCAGTCTCCAAGTATATGGCCCACTGATATACATCTGAAGCTGTCTCATGACTAAGGTTTTATTAGATAAAATAAATGACATTTTCCTAATATCACCTAGCCCCTTCAAAGTCCTGGAAACCTTGTTTCCAAAATTCCTGAGAGACTTAACACTATCCCTACACCCTTCCCAACTTTAAGGTATATAATCAGTCACCCATTACAACTCCAGTGTAACTCTTTCTTCCCACTGGTCCTGTTCCTATGCTTACATAAAACCACCTTTTTGCACCAAAAATGGTTTAAGAACCCTTTCTTGGCTATTGACTTTGAACTCCAACATTTCTGCATCAGTGAGGACTGTCGAATCCTCATGCCCACTGTAAAGTTTTTTTGTGGAAATTCCTTGATGTCTGGACTTACAGTGCAGTCTCTGAGAACATATTCATCCTTACTTCTGCTAAGAACCTTAGTATTCTACCAACCTAGAGATTTTTAATTAAATCTTCAGCTTGGGTTACTGGAAATATAGATTATTTGAATTTTAATTCTCAAACTCATAGTTTAGGGTAGGAATTTTCCAAAGAGACTTTTCCCTCTTTCTTTTCTCTTCCCTTCTCTTCCTCTTTCCTTTATAATTTCTTCTTTTATTCTTACATTCTCTTTCTTTTCTTATATCTTTAAGCTCTGTCTACCTTCTTTCTTTCCTTCTTTCCTTCCTTCCTTCCTTCCTTCCTTCCTTCCTTCCTTCCTTCCTTCCTTCCTTCCTCCTCCACAGCTACAATTGGCAATTACCCCTAGCACCTGCAGAATGGTTTTTACCACCACTTAGCCTCCCTTTATGCTTTATGCAGAGGGCTTCAATCTGATTAATTTGAACACCAGACTATATGCCCTGGGCTACCAGGATTAGCAATATACTCTCAGCATAAATACCACCTTAACTCTATTGTTTGGAGGCTATAAGGACTGTGTTACTGTCCCATAAGTCCAGCTGGTGTGGGAAACAAAGAAGGAAATGGCAGAGAAAATTAAATTTCCTTATAACCTTCAGCCCATTGATAAATACTTGAGGCAGGTAGAGTATCACATTTCTCCAGGAACTCCCTACCGTCTTAATGTTAATGCTTTGCTAGAGGGACAAACAACCTTAACTTGACAATAGCTAAGCCTCCAGTATCCAGTGATTCTTCAGCATATGAAAATCGCTTTGGAAATTTTCTCTTGACTTTACCTGCCCCTCCTCCCCCAAATCCCAAGTATATAATCAGTCTCTCCTTAAGGTCCAGGGTAGCTCTTTCTGCCCATGGGTCCTGTCCCTGTGCTTTAATAAAATCACCTTTTGGCCCCAAAACATCTCAAGAATTCTTTGTTTGCCATCAGCTCTGGATCCCTACCACTCTCAAACCCCATCACAACCATTCATTTAAAAAATATTTTTAGGGACCCTTGGGTGGCTCAGTTGTTTAAGCATTTGACTCTTGGTTTAAGCTCAGGTCATGATCTCAGTTTTCGTGGGTTCAAGCCCTGCATCAGGATCTGTGCTGGCAGTGTGGAGCCTGCTTGGGATTCTCTCTCTCCTTCTCTCTGCCGCTCCCCCACTTGCCCTCTGTCTCTCTCAAATAAATAAAATAAAACTTTAAAAAATATATTTAAAAATAAATAAATGTCTTTAATGTAATTTTAATATGACTTTTGCACTGGGATTTTTTTTCTTCTCTATAGTGAAGGGGAGTAGAATATACTACCCCCAAATATGCCTCTTTGGCAGAAGGATTATCCTAGCATCTTAAGGTAATTTTTAAGAAAAAGCAGAAACAGAGGGAAAAAAAGAAACGGGAAAAACTTTAAAAACACAAGTAACCTATTCGTCAGAGAAATTTGCATTTATAAGAGAAATCTCCATTTGTAAGTGTGTCTTCCTGTCTTCAGTAGGAGAGAATAGATGACTTCAGCTCTAGAAAACCATGTCAATGAGAAAACAAGGACTTAAATCTGCATAGAAGCCCATATCCTTGTTTATTGAACTTTTCCTGATAACCTCCCATTACTTATTCCCAGCTCACCTCCCACCCTCCAACCTTCTTTTATTTCTGTCTGGGAATGGTATTTATTGTGATGATGGGTTAGGACATTTGGGGGAGTTATTCAGGTTTTTTCCCCCCTGTATACATGTTATTAAATTTCTGTTTATTTTTCTCCTATTAATCTGTCTTTTATTACAGGAGTGTTTTAGTCAAGAACCTAGGAAGGCAGAGGGAAAATTATTTTTCCTCTCCTACAAAATGGAAGTTACACATACAGTTTTGGGAGTTCAGATGCCGCCTAAAGGAGAAATAGCTTTCGGATGGCGGGCATAGAGAAAATTTAGAGATAAAGCTTTTGAGCTAAGTATGAAAGATATATTTCAAAATCTGTCTTTGAAAACTCAACTGTCAGTTATCTAAGACAGCATTTGCATTAGATGAAAGGTCAGTTTTTTCTTTAAATTGAGATATAATTGACATAGAACATTATAGTAGTTTCAAGTGTACAATATGGTGATTTGATATTTGTATATATTGCAAAATGATCACCCAATAAACCTGGGTAACATTCATCATCACACAGAGTTAAATTTTTTTTCCCGTGATAAGAAATGTCAGTTAAATGTCCAACTTCAGCTCAGGTCATGATCTCATGGTTTGTGAGTTGAAGCCCTGCATTGGGCTCTGTGCTGATAGCTCGAAGCCTGGAGCCTGCTTCAGATTCTGTGTCTCCTTTTCTCTCTGCCCCTCCCCAGCTCACACTCTGCCTCTCTCTCAAAAATAAATAAACATGAAAAAATAAAACAAAAAATGTTAAAAATAAAAGATCTACTCTCTTAACAACATTTCAATATACAACAAAATATTAACCATTGTAACCATTTTGTATATTACACCCCCAGGACTTGTTTTCTTTTGTTTGTTTGTTTTTTAAATGTTTTATTTATTTCTGAGAGAGAGAGAGAGAGAGAGGGACAGCGTGAGCAGGGGAGGGTCAGAGAGAGAGGGAGACACAGAATCTGAAACAGACTCAAGGCTCTGAGCTGTCAGCACAGAGCCCAACCTGGGACTCAAACCCACAAACTGTGAGATCATGACCTGAGCCGAAGTCAGACGCTTAACCAACTGAGCCACCCAGGCACCCCTGTTTTCTTTTGTTTTATCTGGTCATTTTTCCATGTTTTAATCCTTTCATTGTGATTTAACTGCACAGTGAATGAGCAGTCTCTCGGAAAGGACAAATTCAAGTGAGCAGGTAGAATTCTTACTTTAGATAGTCTAATATAATTTAATTTTAGATTTTTTTAATTGAAAAAATTTAGGAGGGTATCAGACTTGGAGGGATGTCTCTGCTCTACTCTTGCATCTCTAGCTGTTCATTCTTAGAATCTTTTGTAAGCTCATCTTCTTTCTATTCACTATTTTATTCTTTAGTTACTATCATGGCCCATTACAATTGTCATGTTCCATGCTCTTTGGCGATCTTATCTACTTTCAATGTTTAATTTCTTAATTTGAAATCTGCATTTTAGATGAATTTTTTAAGGAGAGACAGAGAGAACATGAGTGTGGGAGAGGGGCAGAAGGAGAGAGTCTTAAGCAGATTCCATGCTCAGCGCAGAGCCCAGTGTGAGTCTTGATTCCATGACCCTAAGATCCTGACCTGAGCCAAAATCAAGAGTCAAATGCTCAGCCAGCTGAGCCACCCAGGCACCCCTTGGATGAATTTTAAAAAAGAGAATATGTATCTTTAAAGTATAATAATATTGATGATGGTGATGACAATTATAATAAAGAATGTTATCTAATATTAAATCAAACACATTTCTAGACTTGAATTCCAGCTCTATCATTTATTTGCAAGCATTGTGACTTGGGTAAATTAAGTTATTTAAACTCTCTAAACATTAGATTTCTTAGCTGTAAAATGTGATAACGGCATGCATATCACATGACTGTTATGAAGATTACACTCAGCAATGGTCATAAAGGCTTCTTCATAGTTTCTGGTACTTAGGAAGTAATGACTGGTAGAAGTTACTATACAGAATATGGCTTTAGTGATGCTTTTTCATTTGTACCTCACCAGTCAGTAGCTCTAATTCAGGGATCTCTGCTGAGCTTCCAGCACAGATATCTGACTGCCAGTGGTGTATTCTGCCAGGATGCACAGACATCTATCTGTCCGAGGCCAAAACTGTCTACAATCAAGCTTTTCCTATCTCAATGGCATCCCCATGCTTCTGTCATTCAGATGGAAAACCTGTCTCATACTCTCCCTAAGCAAACTGATAGCCAAGTTCTGGAGCTTTTACCCATCTAGCTATGCCTCATAATGTCTTTGGTATATGGCTTCTTCCTTCCATCTCTCATAAATTCTGGCATCATTGACATAGTTTCCTCATCATACCACCCACCTTCTCTTGGGTGCATTGCTGTCAGCTTGTCTTTTCTAAGGTACAAATCTAATTGTGTTGCTTCCTTGCTTAAAACCATCTGGAGGTTTGGGGGAATACAGGACCCTCCCAGACTTGCCCCTCACCTTCCTTCTAATCTCCTCACCTCCTTCTCTCTCTGCATTCACACTGTGATCCTGCAGAGTAGAATGACTGAAGTTTCCTAAGTCAGCCCTGCCTGCAATCACGGCTCAAGCTCATATCTGGCCCAATGCCACCCTCCTCCCGTATGTTCCCAGAGCCACCCCACCCTTCCTTCTTTGTTTGGCAGCTACTTCCTTATCCTTCAAGATATGGTTTAATCATCACCTCCTCTTGTAAACCTCTCCCCAAGGGTAGGCCTGACATGGTGATCATCATGTCCTCAGCACTTCAAGACTTCAGCCATACTTTCCAGACTTGTCCTCATTGCAAGACTGTGACCAGGTTTTTCATTCCTGTGTCCAAGGGAATACTTCCTGGAGTAAATATATGTGTTGGATGAGTGCTTTTTCAAAACAAAATAAAAACACTGAAAACTATTCGATTCATATTGAAACTGATTGTGAAATAGGTAGTAAATATTTATAGTTTCTCTGAATAGAAGGTTCTCCATTGCTTGTGTAGATACAGTTACAGCACAACTTATCTGTTTACACAGTATAAAATAAAATTCCCACCCAGCTAATACAGTGTTTTTTATATGTCATCATGTAAATATTTGTTAAATTCACGTAATGGCCTAGACACTTGGGGGCTTTTAAAAAGTATTGGGTGAAGTATTGGTGAAAAGGATTAAGAGATAAACACTTCCAGTTATAAAATAAATAAGCCATAGGGATTAAAGAAATATTTTGTCATTTTCTACACTCTTAAAGAGGATAAAGTCTAGATTATTTTGCGTCTTTTATGTCTTAGATGTTACCACCACTGGTCCTATCTAGAGAACCTATCTTTCTGCCTGTGCTAAATCACCAACTCTGAGTTCCCATTAAAACCCTCCTACACCCTCAGATCCTGACCATATTCCTCAGATAAAAGCCAGAGCCAAGGACACATCCTCTCTGCCTTGGGGTCACTGATGATGTCCTTACTCTGGTGCGGTGGGCCCTTCTCATCCCATTGGACTCCAGAGACCTGGGGCTGAGAAGTTACCCCAGTTAAACATATTTTCTTTCTGCACTAACACCCTTCCTAACTCCACTGTATTTGTTTTCTTTTGGTGTTCTAACAAATTACTGCAAACACAGTGACTTAAAACAGCACAGATTTTATAGTTCTGGAGACCAGAAGTCTAAAGTGGGTTTCAATGGGTTAAAAGCAAAGGGTAGAGGCAGGCTCTGCTCCTTTCTGAAGGCTCTAGGGGAGAATTAGTTCCCCTGCTTTCCCAGTGTCTAGCAGACACACACAGTCTTTGGTGCATGGCCTTCTGTCTTTTCAAAGGCACCAACTACAGAGTGCATCCTCCTCATATTGAATTACTCTTGATCTCCCTCCCTCTTCTACTTTCAAGGAGTACATCATGATTACATTGATCCACCACCTGATAATCCTATACTTCCTTTTCTCAAGGTCCTTAATTTTTCAACATCTGCAAAGCTCCTCTTGCTATGTAACATATCGACAGATTTTGACATTAGGGTGTGGACAACTTTTCTTGGGGAGGGGCATTATGCTGGCTACCACAGCTACCATTTTTTTCACCCAGATGTATACAGCAATCTGATTATTTTGCGTCTTTTATCAATTCATTGATTATATTGATTACTTTGGTTGCAAATATGGGTTAAAATATTGCTGTTCACAGTCTAATATAAAATATATACAGCCAAGTAAATAATTACAAAACCATGTGAGAGTGTTATATTAAACGAATTTCAGAGTACAAAGAGATCAATTAGCAAACAGTGTCAAACTGTCCCTGAATGAAACAGGAGATTGTAAAGGTAGGGGCAGGTTCCTTAAGGGAGGCTTCTCCAGACAGATTCTGAAAGAAAGTGCATGGAATTTACCAAATAGACAAAAAAGAGGAGAAGATATTAGGTAGAGAGGACAACATGTACAAAAGTTCTAGACTGTGACAAAATGTACAGAGTTTGGGAACAGAAATTTGTTTGGTATCCAATGAGCAGCAGTGTCCAATCCCACTTTCTGCAATGGTGGGGATGTTCTGTAATGTCCATTATGGCTGTCACTGGCCACATGTGGCTCTTGAGTACCCAAGATGTAGAGATGTAGCTAATTGCCAGAAGGACTAAATTTTTAACCTGATTTCACATGAATTTAAAGAGTTCCAGGTGACTGGTGATTACCATATCGTCAGCACAGCTATAGAGCATAGGATTATCCCTGAGGGAATAATGGAAGCAAATGAGGCTAGGAGTGGGGGTAGGATGGCTAGAGGCCTTTTCTTGCCATGCAAGAAATTACAAATGTATCCTTTGGAAGTGAATTTTTCAAATTGTGTTCCATGGAGGCCAGTGGTTCCATGACGGTTGCTCAGAGCCACTGCCAGTGCCAGCTGTAGAGGTGGGGCAGATCCAAGAAGGCGAAGTGGGTGTGTGGATGTCTGTGCCTTCTTTTCCCATCAACCCATCGTATGAGTCTCCTTCATCTGAGCAGCTTCAGTTTTAACAGTTTAATATATTGGGATTCTGTATATAGTTTGGGGGGATGAAGGCTGTAGGGGATGGTGAGAAATGGGGTGACAGATTTACATTTCTAATAGATCACTTTAGCTAGAGGCTAGATTTCCACGGTAAGGAAGGGACCATAGGCAGAGAGAGGACTCGAGAGTTGGCCTTAACAGTCTGGACACGAGATGGTGCTGCCTGAACAAAGCAGCTGGCAGTGGGGGTGCCTGCAAATTTCAAGGGGACTCGGGAAGGGACTAGTCAGGCCATAGTGAGCAGCTGTCCATTGGGAACAAGAGAGAGAAAAGAGTCTCCGATCGCTGCTAGTTTTCTGCTACAAGAGAATGAGTGAATAGATGGGTCCAGGGAATACAGGAAGAGGAAAAATAATGAAAATCCTGGACCCTGTGCATTTACATCTCAAATCACCTGCTACCTCACTACCTGAGGACATATTTATCATGGTTAATAAACTGACCATCCGAGCGAGGTGATATATTGATTACAGGCTGACCCTCCACAGGCTCAGGTGGATTGTGGACAGCACCCTGCTGTTAGAGGGGAGGGGCAGAAATGACTTAGAAGACATGCTGTGGACATTTCAGAGGGACTGTTACTATTCAAATCAGCGGTACCCAAGAGGCATGTTTTCCAAGTGACCTGTGGACCTTTAACACAGAAATTCGATTGAGACTGAGTGTGGGGTTAGCAGTGTGCATTTTCAACAATTAATTAGCTGATTTTGATGCACCTTGGGGTTGGAAACCCACATATCCAGAGAGGGTTTGCATAGACTTCCTGTCCTTAGAACTCAGCTAGGGTAGAGATTCCTGATAGAAACTCGGACCAGGGTAGAGGTTTTGAGAATCAAGTACAAGGATAATTTCAGGTACCCGACAATCCTCAACCTGTTAGGCAATCCTATATTCACTGGTGAAGCATCAGCAGGTCCCGTTATGGACGCAGGGAAGCAGAACAGGTTTGTGCCCATAGTGCAATGTGGAGAAGAAACGGTGCTCTTCATGGTATGAATGGAACTCATTTTTTTTTTTTTTTGCAAGTAAGCACATGTTGAAACACATGAGGAAGATGAACTTTATAGGGAGCCGGAAATCCTGCGTGAGCTGGAGGGGACAATCGCCCAGGAAGTATGTATCATTTCTGTTGATGTGAACTCATCTGCATGTCCAGGTGGTGAGGCTTGGATGAAATCAGGTTACAGGCATAGATGAGGAAGCTGAGGTTCACAGGCTATAGGTCTGTTTTTGTTTTTGTTTTTGTTTTTCATATTGTCCAAGGTAACAGAGCTGCTTAGTGGAATTCTAAGCCAGGTCCACTTAACTTCAAAGCTTGAGGTTTTGCTATTATACTTCCATGTGATGAAAAGATTCAGAGTTCTTCTGATAGTTTTGAAAATAATGGGAGAGTACCACATTCTCTAATTTTGAACTCACTCTCTGTTCTTGGCAAAGCTCCCACTGATGCAACTCAGCAACCTCTACAGCCAAGTTGTGAGCAGTGTTTTCAAATGGGATGAGTAAGAGGCTTATTCATTACTGATATAGAATTGAGTACGGATACACTTTGTGTAAATTACTTTTATTAGTTTTTTTTCACAATACTCTTGGAAATCATTTATTAATGCAATTCTTATGTAAAAGAAAGAGATAGGCAAAAAAGAATACAGACCCAACAAGTCAAATTGTTTTCTTTCCCAAACTCTTCATAAATTTAAATGTTCAAATCTGGAGCCACTATTAAAGGTTGACAGTGTAGCCTGGGCAATCTTAAGATACAAGAGAATCTTGTGTTTCAAATGATGGGAAGCATAGACTTTTCAGTTCTATGAAAATAATTGACCACTTCCTTGAAAAAGTTTTAAGATTTCTCTAGAGACAAGGTGAATCATAACAAGTTGCCAGAACACACTTTAGTTTTGAATAAGCATATAATTCAAGGCAAAGTGGTGATTTTACTAATGTGAAAAAAGAAGAAGTTGTTAAAAATGAGATTTGTTAAAAAAAATCATGAGGAAGAAAAGAACTAATGAGTACAGGCTGTCTTTTTGTGGCCATGAAAATGCTCTGAAATCAGACATTCTGGAACTTGATGGTTGCATAACTCTGTGAATCTACGAAAACCCCTGAGTTTGATATTTTAACAGGATGAATTTTCTATTTTGTGAATTATATTTTATTAAAGCCATTGTTAAATAAAAGTTAATATGAAGATGTAAGATTTAGTTACAGCACACACATGGACACATACCTCCTTCTGGACCTAAAAATTTTCTTCAATTATATATATATGCATATATATATATATATAATTTTAATTATATGTATACATTTTTGTATTATATATTTTTATATTATACCCTACATGAGTTGGGTAGGGGCAGACAGAAAGGGAGAGAGAGAATCTTAAGCAGGGTCTTAATCTTAATCTTAAAAAAAATTATATATATTTATATTATATATGTTAAATATATATTATATATAATATTTTATATTATATTTATTTATATATTTTTTTCAGAGGGGGGAGGGAGAGCACACATGAGTGGGAAGGGGCAGACAGAAAGGGAGAGAGAATTTTAAGCAGTCTTAATGTTTTTAAATATTATATATATTTAATATTATATGTAATATTTTTTAGGAGAGAGGGAGGGAGGGCACACATTAGCGGGGCACATATTAGGGGCAGACAGGGAGAAAGAGAATCTTAAGCAGGGTCTTTACTGGGCTCCGTCTCATGACCTTGAGATCATGACCTTAACCAAAATCAAGAATTTGACACTTAACTGAGACACCCAGATGCCTCTCAAACCAAAAGGTTTTTAAACAAAAAAATTAGAAGATAAGATAGTCAGTGTTGAAAACCAAATTAGTTAACTTGGGAGACTTTTTTAAATTGCAAGAGGGAAAATATATGAAAAAAAGGAAATCATGACCAAAAAAATTAAAAACTTGAAAGATATAACTAAAAATAAAACACAAGTCACAAATTTCCGGAAGAACAAAATATACGGATTTCAAAATTTATAGGGAAGAATGCATAGGTGGCTCAGGTGGTTAAGGATTTGACTCATCTTTGGCTCAGGTCATAATCTCACAATTTTGTGGGTTTGGGCCCCATGTTGAGCTCTGCACTGACAGCTTGAAGCATTTTTGGGATTCTCTGTCTCCCTCTCTTTGCCCTCCTTCACTCATGCTGTTTCTGTCTCTCAAGATGAATAAATAAACTTAAGAAAATAAAAAAAAAGAAATAAAATTCATATGGAAATGCAAGAAATCCAGAGTAGCCAAAACAATCTTGAAAAAGAATAAAATTGGAAGACTCACACTTACATCAAAACTGACTTCAAAACTACAGTAATCAGGTCAATGTTGTGCTAGTCTGAAGAAAGCTTTATAGATCAATGCTGTACAATTCAGAGTCCAAAAATAAACCT
The DNA here is from genome assembly GCA_017311185.1 of Proteles cristata cristata. Lineage (NCBI taxonomy): Eukaryota > Metazoa > Chordata > Mammalia > Carnivora > Hyaenidae > Proteles > Proteles cristata. The sequence goes on along the minus strand of JAESUZ010002267.1, from coordinate 433,345 downwards.
GTATATATATGGCCCATTGATTTTAGACAAGAGTGTCAAAACAATTCAATGTGGGAGAGAATAGTCTTTTTAAAAATGGTGCTCAAATAACTGGATATTTACATGCAAAAAATGGACTTGGACTTCTATTTCATGCCATATACAAAAATTAACTCAAAATGGTCTGTAGACCTAAATGAAAGCACTAGAACTATACAAATGTTAAAACATAGGATTAAATCATTGTGACTTTTGGTTAATCAACGGTTTCTTTTTTTAAATGTTTTATTATTTATTTCAGAGAGAGAGAGAGAGAGAGAGAGAGAGAGAGAGCATGAGTAAGGGAGGTTATGAGAGAGAAGTAGATACAGAATTTGAAACAGGCTCCAGGCTCTGAGCTAGCCGTCAGCACAGAGCCTGACATGGGGCTCGAACCCACGAACCATGAGATCATGACCTGAGCCAAAGTCAGATGCTTAACCAACTGAGCCACCCAGAAGCCCCAATCAATGGTTTCTTAAATAAGACACTAAATGTACAGCAGCAAAAGAAAACTTAAACTGTATTACATCAGAATTAAAAAATTTTATTTTGTAAATGATACCATCAAAAAGTGAAAAGACATCTTGCAGAATAGAGGAAATATTTATAAGTCATATAGCTGATATGACATAAATATTTTATTCAGAACATACAAAGAACTCTAGTAACTCAACAATAAAGCAGCCCAATTAAAAAGGGTCAAAGGATTTGAATAAATATTTTTTTAAATTTTTTTTAATGTTTTATTTATTTCTAGGAGAGAGAGAGAGAGACAGCGGGAGCAGGGGAGGGTCATAGAGAGAGGGAGTCACAGACTGAAACAGGCTCCAGGCTCTGAGCTGGCAGTCAGCACAGAGCCCGAGGAGGGGCTTGAACCCACGAACCGCAAGATCATGACCTAAGCGAAAGTCGGACGCTTAACCGACTAAGCCACCCAGGCGCCCCTGAATAAATATTTTTAAAGAAGACATTCAAATAGTTAAGAAACACATGAAAAGATGCTCAACATTAAAACCACATCTACTAGGATGGCTTTTAAAAAAAGACAATGACAAGCTGTCGAAAAATTGGAAACATCACACACTACTGGTGGGTATATAAAATGAGGTAGCCACTTTGGAAAACAGTTTAGCAGCACCTTATGAAATTAAACATGGACTTACCCTATTATCCAGAAATTCCACTCTTAGCTATGTGTATCTAAGAGAAATGGAAATATATTTACACACAAAAATTTATATATTGATGTTCATAGCAGCATTTTTTATAGTAGCTGAAATTGGAAACAACCTAAGGTTTATCAACTGATGGATTAATGGATAAACAAAATGTGATGTGTTTATACAATGGAATAGTATTTGGCAACAAATGAGTAGGTGGCTCATACCTGCTACGACATGGATGAACCTGGAAATCATGTTAAATGAAAGAAACTGGTCACAAAAGACCACTTACATGATATGATTTATAGGAATACTTCATTTTGGAATGCCTGGGTGGCTCAGTCAGTTACGCACCTGACTTCCTCTCAGATCATGATGTCATGGTTTTTGAGTTTGAGCCCTGTGTCAGGCTCTGTGCTGACAGCTCCTTCAGATTCTGTGTCTCCCTCTCTCTCTGTCCCTCCCCCACCTCCTCAAAAATAAATAAACATTAAAAACAAGTTTTACAAGAATACTTCATTTTATTGCACTTTACTGAGCTTTGCAGATATTACGTTTTTTACATAAAGTTTGCGGCAACACTGCATTAAGCAATTTTATTGGTGTCGTTTTTTCCAAAAGCATTTGCTCACTTTGTGTCTCTGTATCATATTTTGGTAACCCTTACAATAATTAAAACTTTTTCATTACTATTATATTTGTTATGATGATCTTTGGTATTGGTTTTGCTATTATAATTCTTTGGGGATGCTGGTAACCATGCCCATGATCACAAACTTAGTTGATAAATTGTGTGTGTTCTCACTGCTCTACCAACTGGCCATGACTTTGTATCTCTCTCTTTCCTTAGGCTTCTCTATTCCTGAGACACACCAATATTGAAATTAGGTCAATTAATAACTCCACAATGACCTCTAAGTGTTCAAGTGAAAACTTGAAGAGTCACATGTCTATCACTTTAAATCAAACACTAGAAAGGATTAAGCTTAGTGAGGAAGGCCTATCAAAAGCTTAAACAGGCCAAAAGCTAGGCCTCTTGTGCCAGTTAGCCAAGTTGTGAACACGAAGGGAAAGTTTCTGAAGGAAATTAAAAGTGTTAACTCCAGTGAACATGTGAATGGCAAGAAACTCAGAGCCTACTGTTAATATGGAGAAAGTTTGAGTGATCTGGACGGGAGATCAAATCAGCCACAACATTCCCTTAAGCCAAAGTCTAATCAAAAGCGAGGCCCTAACTGCCTTCAAGTCTACGAAGGCTGAGAGAGACGAGAAAGCTGCAGAAGAAAAGTCTGATGCTAGCAGAGGTTGGTTCAAGAAGTTTAAGGAAAGAAGCATCTCAATAACATAGAAGTGCAGGAGGAAGAAGCAAGTGCTGATGTAGAAGCTACCGTAAGTCATCCAGAAGGTCTGCTGAGGTCATTCAAGAAGGTGGCCACACTAAACAGATTTTCAATGTGGATGAAACAGCCTTATATTGGAAGAAGTTACATCTAGGACTTTCGTAGCTAGAGAGGAGAAATCATTATCTGGTTTCAAGGCTTCAAAGAACAGGTTGATTCTCTAGCTAGAGGCTAATGCAGCTGGTGACTGTAAGTTGAAGCCAATGTTCATTTATCTTTCTGAAATTCCTAGGGCCCTTAGAAATATGCTAAATCGACTCTGCCTATGCTCTTTAAATGAGAATGGGAGACCTAGATGACAGCGCATCTGTTTACAACATGGTTTACTGAGTATTTTTAAACCCACTTTTGAGAACTACTGCTCAGAAAAAAAAGATTTCTTCCAAAACATTACTACTCACGGACAATGCACCTGGTCACCTAAGAGATGGAGATGTACAATGGGATTAACTTTGTTTTCATGCCTGCTAACCTCTGATGAGTCTGGCCAAAGTAAATTTAAAAACTCCTGGAAATAATTCACGATGCTAGATGCTATTGAGAACATTCATGATTCAAGGGAAGAGGTCAAAATATCAACATTAACAGGAGTTTGGAAGAAGTGGATTCCAACCCTCATGGATGACTGTGAAAGATTCAAGACTTCGGTGGAAGAAGTAATTGCAGATGTGGTGGAAATAGGAGGAGAACGAGAATTGGAAGTGGAGCCTGAAGACGAGACTGGACTGCTTACGTTCATGGTCAAACTTGAATGGGTGAGGAGTTGCTTCATATGGATGAGCAAAGAAGGCAGTTTCCTGAGATGGAATCTACTCCTGGTGAAGATGCCAGGAAAGTGTTGAAATAACAAAAAAGGAATTTAGAATATTACCTGTACTTCATTGATAAAGCAGCGGCAGGGTTTGAATGGATTGGCTTTAATTTTGAAAGAAGTTGTACTGAGGGTAAATGTGATGAAAGAGCATCCCATGTTACAGAGAAATCATTCATGAAAGGAAGAGTCAATTGACATGACAAACTTCATTGTCTTAGTTTAATTGCCACAGCCCCTCCAACCTTCAGCCACCACCACCCTGAGCCATCAGCAGCCATCAACACAGAGGCAAGATCCCTCATCCACAGAAAGAGTATGGCTTACTGAAAGCTCAGATGCTTGACAGCAGTTTTTAACAAAAAAGTTTTTTTTTTAAGTTAAGGTATGTATATTGTCTCTTTAGACATAATGCTATTGTGCATCTACTAGGCTACAGTATAGTGTAACCATAACTTTTATATGCACTAGAAACCAAAAATTTCATTTGACTCACTTTATTGCAGTATTTGCTTTATTGCAGTGATCTGGAACCAAACCCACAGTATTTTCAAGGGACTCTGGAATATGGAACGTGCAGAATAAGAAAATCTAGAGACAGAAAATAGATTAATGGGTTCCTAGGGCTGAGGTAGAGGGAGGGGGGGAATGAAGAGTGTTTGCTAATGAGTATAGTGTGGTATAGTGTGGGTTTTTTTGGGGGGGAAGGGGTGACAAAAATGTTTTAATTTGATTATGAAGATGGATGTAAAAATCTATGACTATTTCAAGAATATTGAGTTGTATACTTTAAGTAATCGCATATTCAAAAATACTTTTGAATTTTATGGTATGTGGCATATCTCAATCAAGATAGTATTATAAAATTCAAAAAGTGACAATCTTACAAAGTATGCAGTTCTTTAATTTCTTTTTTTTTATTATTTATTTATTTATTTCTAGGAGAGAGAGAGAAAAAGAGAGAGAGACAGTGTGCGCAGGGGAGGGTCAGAGAGAGAGGGATATACAGACTCTGAAATAGGCTCCAGGCTCCGAGCTGGCAGTCAGCACAGAGCCCGACGCGGGGCTCAAACCCACGAACCGCGAGATCATGACCTAAGCGAAAGTCGGACGCTTAACCGACTAAGCCACCCAGGCGCCCCATTTTAATTTCTGAATCCCTTTAATTGAAATTCTTATGACTTGTTACTTCTCCAGATCCCTAGGCCACATGATAATGAACTTGTGCTGAGCTAGGGATTTTCTGGACACACTCCAAATGGAATTCTTAAGCTGGGCCGGGAGCCCTAGAAATTCTGTATTGTCTTTTGGTCAACAAAATTGGCCCAAGGAATTATTATTACTTCAGAAATACACGCTTTCTCTTAGACCAAATCTTTCAAAACATAATTTTAATAGGGGAAATTAATAACAGGTGATAGAAGGATTGCAAAAGTTGGCAAGGCCTCTGCAGGAGATCATTCCAGAGCACAGATGTGTTTGGCAGGTGGCATCTGAGCGTCTGTTACTTGCCAGAAGGTATTAGGCACTGGAAAAAAAATGGTTACAGGCTGGGGTCCTGCCCTAAAGAAGCTTACAGTCTAAGGGGAAGAAACAAACACATTTAAGATTATATGTCAGTGCTATAGAGAGAGAATGCAAACAAACTGAAGACAGGCAGGAGGGCAGGAAAGGTTCTTTGGAGGAGCTTCTAAGAAGGAATCAGGATTGGAGTGTGTTAAAAAGAAATAGGCCCAGGGCTGCCTGGGTGGCTCAGTCCTTTAAGCATCTGCTTCGGCTCAGGTCATGATCTCACGGTTCGTGGGCTCAAGCCCTGTGTTGGGCTCTGTGCTGACAGCTCAGAGCCTAGAGCCTGCTTCAGATTCTGTGTCTCCCTCTCTCTGCCTCTCCCCTGCTCACACTCTGTGTGTAGCTCTCTCTCTCTCTCTCTCTCTCTCTCTCAAAAAGAAAGAAACTTAAAAATTTTTTAAAAAAGAAAGAAACAGGCCCAAACTGGAGTCACTTTTGCTAAAGTCACTTTACCAAACTGAGACTTAATATCTAACCTAAATGGAATTTCAACCTTCCTCAGGAATGTCGTCTTTTAACTGGTTAGTCTGGAGTTTTCTGGTCAGTAACAGTGAGGTAATCTGCCACATAGACCCTTTGCCTGAAATAATTGTTTTTGGGGGTTTGTTTACAGCTTTTTTTGTTGTGCCTTTAAAAGGGTTCTTCTCCTCCTCCCCCTGCCCTCTCCTCCTCTCCCCCCTCCTTCCCCCACTCCTGTCTTCTCTCTCCTCTTCCTTCTTCCTGTAGCCTTTTGGAGTTCCTTCCTACTTGCTGGATGGGATGCTGCCTGGTAGATGAATTATTCAATAAAGCCAATCAGATCTTTACAGTTCACCTGGTTGGAATTTTGTTATTTAGCAGGAGAGAGTGTAGCTGAGAAACACAGGCATCTGAAATGAGCATTCAGGGAGAAGAAAGGTCCTATGGACAGGGATAGCCAATGTCTGAGAAACCACACAAAAGATTGCTCTTTTCTGTAGTGCTGTGTTTAAGTTTCTTTGAGGAAGGAACTACTTTAAGAGACAAAGTAGCTGAGCTGAAGGAAGTTGTCTGACTCAGTGTGATTTCCTCCTTAAGAAGTAGCATCTCAGAAGACTCTAAAACATGTATAGAAAACAGTAGTCTTCGTTTTCACTTCTTCTCTCATCTCTTCTCACATTCAAATAAATTAAAAAACTAAAGTTTTTCACCAGAGGAGCAGCAATCTATTTTTTTTAACTCCATACAATTTATTTCATTTCCTTTAAAAAAAAAATCTTTTGATTTCAAACATATACAGAGAGCAGTGTAATGAAACACCATATTCCTGCCAAAATGGAATTTGTATATTCTATATATTCTCAATTAGCATTTGTTTTCTGCTTCTTCAACTGAATCAAATACTGCTGTATTTATTTTCATGTATCTTCTCAGTTCCTAAAATATTTCTGACAAATTTACTTTTTCGTTGCCTCGGTTTTCATAGCTAAACGATCACACGGTTAGACTAGGGATGATCTTTACATTGTTTTTCAGCTTTAACCTTTTTTTCTAAAAAGTGAGAGCGATCTTCCACCTTGTAATAACGGCTTGAATCCACCAGGTGTCAATGCAGCATAGCAACGTACATTTGATCACGTCAGCCCCTGAGATTCTGGACTTCAAATCAGGAGCCTAATAGTAAGAGTAATTGTTATTTATGTTATTTCTTTTTGTTCAAAGTTCGATGCCAAATATTCTTGTTTAAAAAAGCACTATAAATACGCTTGTTCTCCTTCAAAGACTATAACTGTAATAGAGTTCATATTTTTGAGAGGCGTCGCCTTTCCATTGTTCAAGTTTAAAAGTTTAATTCCACTTCTAAAACTAACAGTTGCAGACTATGTCTTATTCCATAAGCAAGTGGCATAAGCTCCTGAAAATAAATCATTTGGTCACTAAATAACATTTAAAATTTGGTCTGTTCAGGAGCAAATAATGTTCAATATAACCTGAGATGATGGTCTTCCCAAATAGCATAAAGTTTAGAGTTAAATTATATGTGTGAAATTACTTATTCAATTATTAATTTAGTAATCTGCTCCATGGAAGATTTTTAAATCCCTGTGATAAAGTAATATTTATTCAGCAGATGAAGATAAACATCTTATTTCTTACCTCCTTGAAAAAAGGGAGGATAATAAAGACAGTTTTTAAATATAGACTGATGCCATGTTTAATTCAGAATGCTGGAAAGTGTGGTTTCTATTTTTCTTTTTCTTTTTTTTATTACAACTTTAAGTGCAGCAGGGTGAAAAAAATCACAGATGTTATAGTTGTTCAGTTTTTTAAAATTCTGCCTTTTGTTTGTGTGCCATTATAAATAAGAAGCTCAACACATTTGAATTCCAGGCAAATGGGTGCGCACACTCACATACACACAAGGCATGTAGTTTTTTCTAAGCAGAAACTGTGAAAACTACAAAAACCACAATGTTAGAGAGAATAATACTAGTCATTCCTCAGTTCCCTAAACCAGCACTGATCAGGGTTGCAACAGAAGGTGAGGCAAATAAGTGGAGGCAACTGTGGATAAATAAAGAGTTCACTTTGCATGAATTATCTGAAATAGTTGAGTTACAATCTCAACTGTGAACTGCTGATAAGAAAGCCTTCAATTCAGAATGACTTGTTTCCAGATAAGTTCAGAATAGCGATCTATATTACTGAGAGTGTTTTCTATTTGCTTCAACACATTTAAATCTGTGTTTTACATTCTTTTTTGTTGGTAAAATCATTGTTGAAATGGTCACCAATTTAACCAAATGCCATCTTCTTATTGTACAACTACTGAGATATTGATGATTGCCAGCCCTAAGGCAGGAAGGAGAGATACATATGGCTTAGTGATTTCCTTCCCTAGGAAATTCCTCCTTCCTGGAATGGTTTACAAAGGCTTCTCCATAGTTATGAATGGTTACCTTTTTGGGAGGAAGTAATCCCAGAGGCCAGCCTGGATAGAGTGGCGGGGGAGGCAGAGTCCCATGGTGGCAGAGTCGCTGTCCAGGTCCACTGTTGGTCCACTGTTGGCATCTCTGTGCCAAAGCCATTCCTGAAGGGAGACAGAGCGCCGAAAAATAAGTTAGTTTAAGATGAAAATTGCAGTGAAGCCCAGGGCAAAATCTGTGTGAAAATTTATTTATATGCTTGTATTTATTTATATGCTACTTGCTTGCAAAGAGTTTCAAGTACCAAAAGATGAAGAAAAAGAAACCAAGAGTACAAATGGTGCTTCCCAGGTGCTGCGGGGTGGGATAATTGGGGACATGTGTGGTGGTCAAAGGGAACAACCTTGCCTTTATAAGATGAATAAATTCTGGAGATCTAATGCAGAGCATTGTGATGATAGCCAACAACACTGTGTTATGTACATACTTCAAAGTTGCTAAGAGGCTGCATCTCAAATGCTCTCTCCCCAAAAAGGAAATTGATAACTGTGACATCATAGAGATGTTAGCTAAGCTAGGGTGATAGTCATATTACAATAAATAAGTGTATCAAATCAACACATCGTATAGCGTGTTAAACTCACACAATGTTATGTATCTATTACATCGCATTTTTAAAAGATGAATTAAACAATGAATGGTGGGAAGTCAGTAGAAAATTAAACCAGTGTTAAGTTTTATGAAAACTCATTTAATACAAGGCAGAAAAGCAATGGACCTCCTCAGCTACCACATTGCCTTACAACAGAAAAGTAATGTAAACACTTGAGTGAATGCTATTTAATGTGACTTTTATTGTGATATTGTGATATATATGGATATGTATCTATTTTTTAAATTTTTAAAAATGTTTCATTTATTTTTGAGAGAGAGAGAGACAGTGTGAGCAGGGGAGGGTCAGAGAGAGAGAGAGAGGGATATACAGAATCTGAAGACAGGCTTCAAGCTCTGAGCTAGCATGTCAACACAGAGCCTGACACGGGATTTGAACCCACAAACCGTGAGATCATGACCTGAGCCAAAGTCGGACGCTGAACTGACAGAGCCACCCAAGCACCCCTGAATATGTATCTATAATAGCAACATATCTCTGTCTATATCTGTTTATCTTCTAGTCTAGCTATATCACCTTGTTACTCAGATAATGTCAATGTACAAGGTTGCCTGTCTTATCTCTAAAAATTTTTAAGAAATTTTATAGCTGTAAAAGGAGTATACAGCACTGTAAGACATTTGGAAAATATAACGAGGAAAAATTATACTTGAGCTTACCAATATTTTGGTTTATTTTCATTTGTAATGTTTATTTTTCTTAGTAATTATACCAATATAAGTTTGAGTCCTAAATTTTCGCTTAACAGTGTATCATGAAGAGTTTTCAAGTTAATAAATATGCCTTGGAAGTATCACTATATAATATTCTATAAAATTCATGAATTATAAATCTAATTTATTTTACTATTTACCTACAGGTGGATATTTTGACTAATGCTAATTTTTCACTATTATTAATAACACTGCAATAAACATCTTTGCAAATACATCTGTGAACCTATCTCTATTTCCTGGGAAGTAGAACTACTAATTTAAGGACTATAAATAGTTGTGACATAATCGTCAGTTTGTTTTCTTAAAATTGATATTAATTAACATGCTCACAAATAATGCTTGAGTACCTTTATAGTGGGTACTGAAAATTAACATTTAAAGTATATTTTGTCAATTGTACAGATTATAAATTGTGTCTTGGTGTGACTCTATTGCATGTTTTTCTAACAATGAATTTGGTAATTTTTACATATATTTGTTGTAATTGTTGTTTTCTCAATCAAGAATTATCCATTCTTTTTCTTCATTATTAGGGTAACTGATTTTTAGAGCCACTTATTATGCATTAAGGATACATACCTCTTGTCCAAATTATTTTTACCCAATTAAGTATTTAATAATTTGTTTATAGTTTTGTGCTTGTTTTTTAATAATGTACAGGTTTTAATTTTATTACGTCATTTTCTTTTTGTGATCTCCTTCATTGCTTTTATCTTAGAAAATCCTTTTTACCCGTATACCAGTTAAAAATACACACCTGTTTTCACGTAGCATTTTAGAGTTTCATTGTTTACACTAAGATCTTTAATAAATTCGTTAGTATGATGTCAGCTAAATGCTTAGTTATTCTTTAATATGTAATTTTCCAAAAGCCTCTTCTGAATAAATGATCTATCTCTTTTGCATTAGTTTATGATGCCTCTTCACAATATATTTATTTATTATATATTAGGTTTTTTCAAATTGTTTTGTTCTATTAATCTATATCTTAATTCTTACATAATACCACACCACTTATATTGAAATATTATAAAACTTTTAAACATGTTGCTCTATTCTTGTCTTGGTTCAAGTATTATTAAGCCATTCTTGCTTATTAATTTTTCAAGAATCACTTTGAAAACTGTGATTCATTTCAGGTAAAATCTCTTTGCCATGTTATTTTTATTTGGTTCATTAATATATAAGAATTAATTTAGGAGGAATTACAGTCATACATTATTCTATCCATAAATATGAAGTGTTTCTAACATTTTCAGCTTACCTTTTATTATCGTTCTATGAAAGTTTATAGTTTTCTGTAAAAAGGTCCTGCTTATATCTTGTAGGGCTTTTTCTCGGCATTGTATGTCATCCCATGGCTATTGATATTTGTGTGTTTATTTTATATCAATTTATGTTACTGAACTCTAAGGGATGTTGTTTGATTTTTTGAGATGATCTGAATATGTAACCATATCACATGCAAAGAGTGATAATCTATGTAGATCATTAAGGCCTATTAAGGTACACTTTGACAATATAATCAAAGCATGATCTAAATTTCTTCACTAAAAAATTAGTATTCACTAGTTTTTCAATTTATATTTTAGAGTAAAATAAGAGTTAACAAAGTAATTTTATTCTTATATGATACTTTTTCCTTGAAAATCGTTAAAGTTGATTAATAAACCTGGAATTTTTTAAGAGTAAAATGCAGTTAAGTGTGTATTTTTGATATCATAATACTGAAAGCACTAGAAATGTTATTTTAAATGTTTTATTCAACACAGTAAGACTAAAATTACAAATGAAATAAATTGTGATTATATTCAGCATTATCATGATCTTCTACAAATAAAGTATAAATTCTGCATTCACTTAAGAATATCTTTGTTAACTAGCTAGCTAATTTTTTAGGGTAAGAAACAATTATTATTCATATAAAATCTTTGACAACATAATCTATGTATCTTACTTGGGCAGAAAGGTTTTTAACCCTTAACCTTTAACCCTGCCCACAGCATGGAGCTACTGATGTTTTGAGCTTAAATAAGAAAAAAAGCACACTGTGAAATAAAATAATCTCTTTTCTATAGTAAAGTTATGTTTATTTTAGAAGTATGTGGGGAAATCTATGTTGATAAATTTATAAATAAAACATACTTCATTCAAGGTGATATTTGTCATAAGCTTGCTTTTTAAAAAATAATAATTTGATATATTTAATCAAAGATCACTTACTAGATTGACTTTATTTTTCCTTTTAATATATATTCATACTTACAAGAAATTTGTATTATTGTTCAAAATTGATATATTCTATCAAAAATGGTAAAATACTAAGTGCCACATTTAATTAATATTATCCTAAGGGCAGGTTACTGGAGTACATTTACTGAGAATAAAGTTACCGAGCCTTCAAGAAAAACTCTGAATGAACAATATTCAGAGAGATTCTTAAATAAATCCCTGTAAAAGGGTATATATCAGCAAGTTATTTTACATTATTTTTAGGTGAACTATGTAAGATTAAGATCTCTAATAAAATGGTAAAATTTAAAAATTCTTGATGCATTTATATGAGAGTATGTTTTCTTTGATCCATGAATATAATTTCATAATTAAGATTTCTACATGCTTCAATTATGTAAAAATAATAGAGCCTGATTCTTATTCTTCTTATTACTTAAAGTGTCAGAAAAATGTATTGTTGTTTACTTAGAATAGAATTTGTAAGCATTTATATAATTATGCATTCTGTGGCATAAAATATATTTTTACATTTCTGAGGTTTCTGCTTTCCATTGTTTTGATCACTGGGATTTCGGACACTGAGATCACCATTAATTTACTAGAGTTAAAGATAAAATAATTTTAAAAACCCCACAACACTGCATTTGTCATCCGCTTAGTGAAACAAAGCTGTGTGTTTAAGACACAGAACCAATTAATTTGACTTCAGTTTAGAGATACTTCATAAAACTGTAAATCTTATAGATAAAGCCATAGCAGTGCTACATTTCACACTAAATCATTGTGGTGATTATTATTAGCATAAAATAGGTAATTTTAAGTGACTTTCATTTTGGATAGTGTCTATAGATTAATACATATTTTACATATAACTTGTTACATACAACAATAGAACACATATTGAGATATAGTGAGATGAAATTTACTTAAAATAAAAATAACCAGTACAAAGAAATACTCTAATCATATTACATAAGTAAATAGCCAGAGTTCTTATTTTAATTAAAATACATTTGAGAGGTAAAACCAAACATAAAACTCCTTCAATTACATTAAATGCATACCATGGATTTCAAATTCATACCATAGAATTTAAATTCATACTACATACCATTCAAATGCCAACTATCTTTAAATTTTATTTTAAAAATAAACAAAATAAAATTTATCTTCAAAAGGTTTAAAATAATACCAGAAACTTTATAGCTAATTATATTCATAATGGGTTATAAATAGAATATCATAGGTAAGTTATTTTTAAGTCAACATGCTCTTAATTTAATCTATGGCTTGAGAATTTGAAAAAATTCTTTAAAATGTTATTTTTTATATTCTATTTAAACTCATTTTATAAGGTTTTGTTTGCTTATTTCTGTTTGTGTTTTTGTTCATCTGCTTATAAGCAGTTTTTATTCAAGGGGTTATCAAGGTAATGAACTCCACTATATACTATGACAATATATGAAATTTAATAAATTAAATAAAAACCATCAGAGGCAGAATAGACTTCTACCCTTCCAAATAGATCTGAGTTCTAGACTGGCTGAGGGACCTTAGATAAATCACTTAATCTGAGTCTAAGTATATTTTCAAATATACTCATATGTATTTTCATACATATATGATGACAGACAATTATTAACATAGCATCTATCTACTGTTTTACAAATTTTAGATTTATTGACTTTTTGACCTTGAAAGAAATCACAGCATTTAGCTAATATCATCATTCCTTCTTTTATTGAGAATTTTGAAATAAATGTCCAATTCAGGAGCATGTCTTTTGGCTGAAGGTATGTATTTACTCTTAGAAGAAATTTGAAGGATTTTATCGTTGACAGGCATGCTACCAGCCTAGTTTATCAAACCATTCTCTAACGAATTCTGGAGCCCTGGACTTATCCATGGTTGGGGAGATTTTCTGGGTGCTTGTGAGTTACTGTGAAAGACAGGCAGGGAGAGGAGCACTGACGGTGTTCGGTTGACCTGGGGACTAATTTGCCTGGTGAGTGTCCATAGGAACAAGGATTTTGATTAAAAAGATGTTAGAGAATCTTTGTGGGAAAAACAAAGCTAATTCCGTCCGGAATGCTGACCTGAGCCTCTTGGTGGTGTAAGTGGGTAGCAACCTAAAAGCAGGTATACAAAACTTGAATATCTGTTTGGATTGAAAGATGTATTTATATTGCAACTTTGTATCATTTGATACTTTTCTGATTGGGCTTGTTTCAGTACACCAAAGAGCAAAGAGTGGAATCTATTAAATTGATTTTTCTGTCTGTAGTCTTCCGAAAGTAATAGCCTGTCAGTAGAATAGATAATGTTTCCCCATAAAAATCAGCCATGAATTTTGAACAAATCAACCCTAAGCTTCCCTACACCCCGAAAAGTCCATTGTGAATATTAAAGAGTGTTGTCTTTTCCTGGCTCCATCATACACACTGTTCCCTTGGGGAAAACTCTGAATTGGTGCTCTTACAGAACTTTCCTACCATTTTTGTTTCAATGAAGAGGCATCGACTTTCGGAAATTATTATACCACATAACATCTTCCTTTCTTAAAAACCATTTTACTATGAATTTAGAGAATGACTGATTAGATTTTAGCTATTTTCCCTGCTGTGATTTTCCTCTCAAGCACAAATCATGTCTCATGTTTTACAAGGACGGTGGACTCCAGCCTTCCAGAACGTGTTTTAGAAAGTAGCTAAATAGAGTTCTTGTATAGACTTAAATTGCATGTTGAGGACATGCAAATGAATTGTAGTCCAATTAACCACTGAAAAAAACAGCCCTAAATATCCTGTTAATGAACTGCATCCAAGCACTAAAAAGACATTCCATCATGATGGGATTATAAAGATCCTGCCCTTAATTATAAGTTGTAAAAGCCACTTTCAGGTAGAAATAAAGAGGGTAACAGTTGTTCAATTAGAGGTGAACATTCATCTAGGAGGGGAAAAAAGCCTTTCTGTGATAAGACCCAGAAATCTTGTTTTTCTGCTAATGCGATTTCATACATTTTTGTTGCACGGTGGGTTGAGCAGCATTCCTGGTCTGTTGCCTCGGATGGGAATTGTTCAGCGCCATGTCACACATAGCTGTGCCCCGAGTCCTCATGCTGAGCGGTGAACTGATCCCATGGTTGTGATGACAGTTGCTGGAGAAAGCAAGGGCAGGCTGATTCATTCCCAGCCTCTCTTCCCATCTCTGCCTCCAGCCTAGCATCCTTTTCAGGTTTATTCATGAGCTCATCACTAGGGTCGAAAAAACTTTATTTGCATTATAACATTACATTTAGAAGCTATAAATTACTCAGAGCTATAAATACTGCCTCCTGGTAACCACCACCTCTCATAAAATCTATGTGTGTTTGTGCACGCACACGCATGAATGTGTTCTTTGGATTTTCTCCCTTTTTACTTACTTACAACTCTATTGGATCTTCAGTGTTTTGAAATCCGGCAGTTAAATGAATGAGAATTTTGCTTTGCTTTCTTTAAATGGAGAGGAAAGAATTTGGACACTTTTGAAACAAGTTATGATTCTGTGTGAAGCCTGGTGCCAGGCTCACTAGTTGAAGTCATCATTCCACAATAAGAGTCTTGTTCTTGCTGCAATATGATGGATGTATCTGGAAAGTTGAAAAACAGAAGGTCATTGCTGTTCTGTGCTGTCCACCAGAGACATAGGCAACTGAACTGATGAATAATTTTTCACCAGCCTTGCTTCCCTGGAATATCTGTTAAGAAGTTCTTCCTACCCAGCCCAGACTTTGAATCATCAAAATAATAATTTCCATTGGTCAAATATTTTCAAACACTGAAGAGTTGATTATTTGAGAAGAACCAAAACTTTTTTTCAGGTCTAATATAAGAATAACCATGCCTAGGGGAGCTTGGGTGGCTTAGTCGGTTAAGCGTCCGACTTTCGCTTAGGTCATGATCTCGCGGTTCGTGGGTTCGAGCCCCGCATCGGGCTCTGTGCTGACTGCCAGCTCGGAGCCTGGAGCCTGTTTCAGAGTCTGTGACTCCCTCTCTCTCTGACCCTCCCCTGTTCACACTGTCTCTCTCTCTCCTAGAAAAAAAAAAAAAAAAGAATAACCATGCCTATATAGCTTCCTCTCATTGTAAAAGAGAAAATCCTTTAGTGTCTTACTCAGACATGTATACAAACTTGAACTTGCAGAGAATCCTTGTGTCCTCTGCCTGCCATGGCTCAGGCACTGGGGCTATTGTGACACATGAGTCAGGGGTTGGCTGTTAGATTATTGCATCTTTGGAGCAGCCTGAGTTGGGGATGGAGTAGGGGTGACCCAGGATCAGGTTGGCTCAAATCTCTTTCTCCAAGGTAAAGCACACATTGCGTACATCAGTAATTATAAAGCAAGTATGAACTACAACTTCAGGAAGATTGTAGGCCAATCTTCTCTTTTAAAAATAACACAATTACAAGGTTTGTCTGGTGTCGTGTATTTGTTCTGGAAAATCTCTCTCAAACCCAGTTGGAACCCTTCTTGCCTCACTTATTTTTTTATTTCTTTAAATTTTTTTTTTTTGAGAGAGAAAGAGTAAGTGTGAGCGCAAGTGTGGAAGGGGCAGAGGGAGAGAGAGGGAGGGAATTGTAAGCAGGCTCCATTTTCAGCCTCATGCAGGTTTCAATCTTATGACCCTTGGATCATGACCTGAGCTGAAATCAAGACTTGGAGGCTTAACCTACTGAGCCACCCAGGTACTCCTTGCTTCATTTTATTTATTTTTATTCTTTTTTTCTTTCTTTCTCTTTTTCAAGTTTATTTATTTATTTTGAGAGAGAGAGAGAGAGCACAGGTAGGGGAAGGGTAGAGAGAGAGAGGAGAGAGAATTCCAAGGAGACTCCTCACTATCAGTGCAGAGTCCGACTAGGGGCTCGAATTCGGGAACTGTGAGATGATGACCTGAGTTGAAGTTGGACACTCAACCGACTGAGCCACCCAGGCACCTCCCTACTCCCCGCATGCCTTGCCTCTTTTTAAACCCATTTCTTCTTGCCTGGTCCCAAGTGAAAATCCATCAGATAACTCATATTATGTCCTTCCAAAATCCAAAAGTTTGTGATACAGTGCTTCTCAGTTTATATTTGGAGGAGCAAGAAATGTAGGTATGACTCTCAGTCTTCAAGAAGCATGTAGGAACCTAATCTATAACCGAGACAGATTTCAATGAAAATGCTTCATTCTTTTGGGTAGTAGGAAGTAAATTCAGTCAATTTAGGGTGTCGCTAACTTCCTGTAGTGTTGTGCCACATCTTGATTTTCTTCAGGGGACAAAGAAAACATCCCCCCACTCCCTCAGCATTCTAGAAGGAGGAAGCCCTCTCCTGGCTTTCCACGCCCACACTCTGCCATGCTGGGTGAAATGCAGTGGTTTTAGGGCTTCTCTCTATGCTCACTGCACATGTGTTCCTTCTGCTCCCGCACTTTTCTGGTCACAGGAATCCTAGGGCCTGATGCTCTCTCCCTGGGCTTCACTGAGAGTAGACACAGTCCTCTTGATCTTAGAAATTCTAAATCTAGCTGAGGGTGGAGCACTCAGGGCTCTCACTCAGGCTGCCTGGTGTTGCTTCCTTTCCTCAACTCAGGAATCCTCCTTGAGTCTCATTAGGACCTGACTTTGTGAGGCTCAAAAGCCAAAACTAGGCTATGTCATCCCTTCCAGAAAGGTGGGCATCTTTAAACTAAGTAAAAGGAGAAAATATGGGAATGAAACAAAATGCAAGCAAACAATTAGTATTCTGCCAGTTTTTGATAGATTAAATAAAACAGTTCCCTTTGGAAGCCTGCTTATCAAAAAAAATCATCATTTCATTGCTTCAGAAGAAAGCAGGGGAGGTGAGGTGGTGGGGTAGGTGGCGGGGAAAGGATACACACTTACTGAGAAGAGGAATGGATGTAAAAAATACAGAAAGGGCACAGTTAGAGACCCTACTGTGGGCAGCTATGTGTCTCAGGTAGAGTGTGCTGGAGGTGAGGTCCACACTGGACCTGAGCCACTGATGAGCCTTCTATGCTACACTGAGGAGTTCCCCCAAATTGTCCTGAAGCCAATGAGGCCACTAATGGATTTAAACAGAAGGGGACATGATGAGATTTGTGGTTGGAAATTCCAGTTTGATCATTATGCAAGATAGGAAGTTGGGGGCAAAATGGGAGGAAGTTAGGAATCTTCCTTGGCAAATTAGTTGATCTAAGATTGTAACTGTTGCAATGAAGGTGAGGAGGCAATTTGAGAGATGAGGTGAAGAGGGAAGTGTACTGAGTGAGAGAGGAGAAGTTAAGGATACCTTTCCCGGAACTTTCATAGTCAAGTGGGGCATGAGATAACGGGCCTGGTCCTTGAGCAAAGAGTTGGAGTTCCTAGAGATGCATAATCCAGCCCTCAGCAATGGAGTTTCACACCAGGAACTGTTAGAGGGGGTTTAAGTCCCTGCCTTCCTCCTTCTTTGTACACATTGCTCTTCCTCCAAGGTGAGTGGTGCCTGTTGTCTCAGGGGAAGAAGGATATAGCTGAAATAAGGCTTTTAAACTTTGAAAGCTCTAGAGTTTGAGAAGTTTAAGCTTAGAATGTCTCAGGACATCAAGTTCATTCACAAACATTAGATTTAGATTAATGAGAGATGGCCAAAATAGTCTTTCAGCATGGATGCAGTTACGAATATTTGTGCTGGGGGGAGAAAAAGTGTAGGAAGGGGACTAATAGATGTTGGGTGTATCTGGAAAAAGCTATGCTCTCTGACTTCTCAGATACCATTTCTGCCCTGTCTTGCCCCAGATTGAGTCCTCTGGGTGGGATACAGGACTTTGGCCCTGGAGAGTCAGGAGGAGTCCAAGGCTGTGGCTTGCTTCCCAGATAGAGCTCAGACAGGGGATAAGCCATGTAGATTTTCCCTGTATTCAACATGTGTGGAGTGGGAAAACTGCATGAATAGACAGGTAAGGTAGTATCAAGAAGTTCTCCACCTTTTGTCTGGTATAGGGAGAGATCACATGATCCCAGTGACCCCTGGAGTGGTCAATCCCTTCTCCACATCTTTCTCTTCTTTATTTTTTTTCAGGTTTATTCATTTTTGGGAGACAGAGACAGATAGGGCATGAGTTGTGGAGGGGCGTAGAGAGAGGGAAACAGAATTTGAAGCAGACTCCAAGTTCTGAGCTGTCAGCACAAAGCCCGACTCGGGGCTTGAACTCATGAGCTGTGAGACCTGAGCCAAAGCTGGATGCTTAACAGACTAAGCCACCCAGGCACCCCTGAACATCTTTATTTTATTATAGAAAGTTGGGACTGGGGAGGCAGAGACTGGGAGGTGGAAATAACCAAGTCTGCCTGGAACTGACACCAATTGAAATTACGTTTAGTCACAGGGGATGAAGAAAATTACATTTCTTGAACACTTGATTTTGTTACACAGGGATAAAAACCAGGCATAGAGTTCCTTAAAGATGATAAGAAACAAAGTAGCTGGAGACAGTGGAATAGAGCAACCAGATTAACAGGAAGAAAGGTGGTGGAGGCCAATGAGATTCTCTACTGTAGCACAAGAACTCCAGCCAAGTACTGAGCAATGAGGGGATTCAAACAACTTCTTCTTCCAGTCTGGGTGACCAGGGAGGATGATGGCGGCTCTCACTAACGTGGAAAAGTACAAAAGGCAGATGTACGGGGGAGAATGTGAGCCAACTTTGAACATGTTGAATTGGGAGAGTTCAAGTGAGATCAGCTTGCAGTATATGGAAGTCAGGATAGGTGTATAGTAGGGGTACAGTGTGGAGACTTTGAGATGGAAGCCATGATGAACACAAGATAATCTTGGGAAAGTGCAGAAACTGATAGGATTAAGATGAGGACTTAGGGGCCATCACAGGATTTGCTGAAAGAATAGGAGCCTACCACAGAGACTGAGAACGTGTCACAGTTTGACTGTAATGGGAAGGAGAGAGCCATATTGATAGCTGAAGAAGGGTTGCCTGAAATATGGGAAGAGACTCACACAATCTTGTCGGCTGAGAAACAAGACAGCATGCTGGGTGGGTGGGTAGGGGTGTTGAAGGCTGAGATTTACAGTGTTGGGAGAAGGTTAGCCTCATCTGTCACACAGCACCTCCCCTGAAGCCAGAATGGAGGGATGGTAGAGATGGAGACATGCAGAAAAGCTTCAGAGGGAAATGCAGAGGACATTATGGCTGGATATGCTCTTACTGCTTCTGCAAAGTACTTGTAAGTGGGACAGGAAGCTGAAAGTCCCTTGAGAATCATCAGAAGCCACAACCGGATCTCCGAGTACCTCAATTTTGAGATTTCCTGTAGCTGCAGACGCAGTTTGGGTGTGGGCACTGAGAAGCCAGATCCCAAATTTGATCAGGTTTGAAGCTTTGCTGCACGTAGAGGTCTAGTGGAAAGAACGACACTGGAGGGGGAAAACTGAGGTTCTTGCCAAGCTCATGATTTTCCAGCTCAGCTAAAAATTGCCTTAGGTTTTTTTCTTACTGTTTCCAAAGGGTATGTAGAACCTGTGGATGTCTTACCATACAATTCTGACTCAAAGAAACCAGCAATGATCATGGAATATGTTTTTCCTGTTTGGGGGAGGAACACCCTTACTGTTTTGAACACAAAAATGGAAAGCCGAAAACAAACTCTATATGTAAACATTAAAAAAAATTATTTTAGGAAGAGAGAGAGAATAAGTGGAGGAAAAGGGTAAGAGAGGGAGAGAGAAAGAGAGAGAGAATCTTAAGCAGTTTCCACAATCAGCTTGGAGCCCAACATGGGGCTTGATCCCAAGACCCTGGGATCCCAAGACCCTGAGCTAAAATAAAGAGTAGGCCGCTTAACTGACTGAAAGAGAAAACACTAATTCAGCCTTAAGACTGGTCTGTTGGAATTGTGTTATGACTTCTTGTCCTCTTTCAGTAGGGTTATCAATAGTTTTGTGAAGAATTACCATAGAGTAACGTGAAGCCACGAGAGCGTGCCTGGCCGTCACGAAGGGATGCAAGGAAAGACTGTGCTACCGGTATCAGTGTGAGAAGGATGCCATCCAGAAGGAATGTTCATCTGTAAATAGCTTGGGTTTACAGCGGATAACGCCAAATGAAAAAACAAGTTAAGGGGCCCCTGGGTGGCGCAGTCAGTTAAGCATCTGACTTGATTTTGGCTCAGGTAATGATCTCATGGTTGGTGAGATGGAGACTTCAGTGGACTCTGTTGACAGCATGGAGCCTGCTTGGGATTCCTTCTCTTCCTCTTTCACTGCTCTTCCCTCTTCCCTCACTCATGCTCCCCCCACCTCTCTCTCTCTCTCTCTCTCTCAAAAATAAATAAATAAACATTTAAAAAAAAAAACCCACAACCTAAAGAGGAGTTAGATTGAAAGAAGAAAGAGATAATGCCTTTAATTTTTAAAATTTGCCGAAGGTCTCATTTGGATCATAATATGCTTTTCCATTTGCGCGGATGCTTTATAATCTAAATTAGTGGAAAACTTATTGTGAGCTTTCTACGTAGGCTCAGATTATGTTTGGGTACCTCTCTTTCCACTTATTTGTCTGTCTGTCTATCTATCTATCTATCTATCTATCTATCTATCTATCTATCTACCATCTATCTCATTTTATTTAGTCAAGATACAGGCTACAATTTCAAAACAACTATCAAAAAAAGAAAAAGAAAAAGAGAAGACACGATTGATTAAAAGAAACAAATATATGAATGGCACTTACCATCAGAAATTCGGTATTTGCTGCTGCTGGAAGCTTAACACAGCTCTGAGTTTTCTAGAGGTCATATACATACATTTCTTATTGTCTAAGGAAGTATTTACAGTATTCTGCAGAGTAACATGTTCCTAATCCCAATTTCAGAAAGGAGTGCATTAGTTTGTGTCTTTATAGATGATTATTAAATAAGATAATATACTTTTCCTCTCTAAGACAGAAATTTTGTTTAAACCGCCAGTCTCAAGTTATTAAATGTATTTCTCAGAATCCCAAAGTAAAATGATATAGTTTTAGAAATAAAAACAGAGCATGACACGCCACAATCATGGAGGATCTAGAATTATACTAATTGGTAGTAGTTAACACTCACATTTCCCTTACATATTTTACATATTTTATCTTACGAGTTTTTACATATTTTATCTCATGTAATAATCATATCAACCTTATAATGAAAATAGTATTAATACCAGCTTCATTTTCTGTTGAGGAAAACAAGATTCAAAGAAGTCAGAAAATTGTCACAAGTTACAACTTCTAAGAGACAAAGCTAGAATTTTGCCCAACAGGCTGGTCCCAGGGCCTGATCTTTAAATAGGTAGAGAATTCTCCCCTTTACATTGTATTTCTCAAATATTCACATGCTATCTAATGCACCGGGTCATAATCATTTTGCAGTTTAAGTTTCTCACAACTATCTTAAGTGCTAGTTATTATGTGTGGTAAATATAAAAATTTATCTCAAATATTTTATACGAAAGACTTGTGGCTCATGTATTCCTAGTAATCTCTTGTTCATGCTGAGGTGAACTAGCTACAAATGTGCCTAATAGAAAGGCCAATATTTTGTACAAAAATCTTTGAATCCACTTAAATACTGAAAATCTAGTTAAGACTTCAGAAAGTATCAAGTGCCAGAAAGAACAAAGTCCCAGATTTGTTTTTTGTTTGTTTGTTTGTTTGTTTTTTCAAAATTAAGGGGAAATGTTACCAATCAAAACCTTTAAGGTAGCCATGTTAAAATTTGGACTTTGAAGAAAGATTGTTAAGTGGGTCTTATAACTATCACTTGGTTTATTTTATTGATCAGGGTTATTTTTATCATCCATTTCAATTTTGAAAATGATTGCATTAGTTAAGTTTCTTTCCATTGAATGTAATAGGAACTTAAACTTGCTTCAGCAGAAACATAATTAGGAATTTGTTAGGGGCACCTTGGTGGCTCAGTCGGTCGAGCATCCGACTTTGGCTCAGGTCATGATCTCACAGTTTGTGAGTTCAAGCCCCATGTCAGGCTCTCTGCTGACAGCTCGGAGCCTGGAGCCTGCTTTGGATTCTGTGTCTCCCTCTCTCTCTGCTTTCCCCTCTGCTCATGCTCTGTCTCTCTCTCCTTCAAAAATAAATAAACAGTAAAAAAATTTTTTTTAAATGTTCCCCTTTGACAGAGTCAGAATGGGAATGCATTTGTCAGTTTAACTGGTTGTCTAAATGAATTTTTAACAGAGAAGGAATTAGGATAGTAGCTAATAGTATTCATCAGTTTTGTTTTATTTGAAATTAAAATCTCATTTGCTGTGAGACTGTTTCTGTGTACTTTAATTTACATAATGCTTAATAACTTTGGAAGAACTGTTGATTGAAAGGGTTCATAGTAAGAATTCATATTGGTCCTAGTAGCTTATAAGAGCAAAGACTAATGAAAGATCAAACAAATGCTTATTTCTAACGCCAAGAACAAGAGAAAGATGGCCAGTATCATCACTTTTATTCCTGGCCAGTATGATAGGGCAAGAAAAGGTAATAAGGGGTGTAAGAAGTAAGAAAATAAAGCTATTCATATAGACAGTATGATTGTTTAGACAATATATTCAAAGATAACCTACATGAAAACTAAAAAAGTAATAACAGTGTTTACACATTATTCTCTTGTAGATCAATTTGCAAAACAAATTGCATCCCTATATGACAGTAAAAGACAATAAGGAAACATAATAGAAAAAGTAGCCCATTCAAAACAGCAGTAAATACTACTAGGTATGTAGCATAAAAACATATAAATTTAATAAAATATATGAAAGACTTTTATGGAGAAAAGTAAAACACCATTGAAACTCTTGAAGAAATTTGTAAAGAGTATAGAGGTGTACCATGTATGAGCATCAGTAGTCCCAATAATTTAAATAATTTAACTGATCTTCTCTAAAGATTTACTGTCAAATCCAATGTGATTTTAATAAAAATTCTCATAAGCTTTTTCGTGAATTTTGATAAGTTGACAAAAATATTTATATGAAAGTGTAAAAGACCAGATGTAGCCAAGACTATTTTGAAGATAAAAGTAAATTGTTAGAAATTTAGAAATTTTCTTACCAGGAAGTGCCTGGGTAGCTCAGTTGATTAAGCATCCAACTGCATCTCAGGTCATGATCTCACAGTTCACGGGTTCATGCCCTGTGTTGGGCTCTGTGCTCACAGCTCAGAAACTGGAGCCTGCTTTGGATTTTGTGTGTGCCTCTCTCTGCCCTTCCCTGCTTGTGCTCTCTCTCAAAAATAAATAAAGAAATATTTTTTTAAAAATTTTAAAAGATTAAGAAAAGAAATTTTCTTACTAGATATTAAGACTTGTTATGTTATAATAATAAAGATACTTGATACTGATGTAGGAAAAAATAATTAGACCAAGATATAGAAAGAGACAAAGATAAAAAAGGCAATTTGGTCTATGAGAGAAGTGTTATTACAAATTAATGAGGAGTAGGTGGACTTTTCAATCACTGGAACTAAGAAAATTGCTTATTCTTATTGGAAGAAAGCATAAAGCTGGATACCTACTTCTTTCATACAAAATAATGAATTCAGATTGGTTAATGCTTGAATGTGAGAAGCAAAATTTTTAAACATTTAGACATCTTTATATTCTCTAGGTAAGAAAAATTTCCTAAATACATATGCCCAATGGAAACAATTAGAAAGAATATTAATTAGTCCGATGGCTTTTTTTACATTTATATTTATTTATTTGCAGTTTATTTATTTTGAAAGAGAAAGTGCTTGAGAGTGGGGGAACGGCAGACAAAGTAAGGGAAAGAGAGAATCCCAAGCAGGCTCTGCCCTGCTCGAACTCATGAACTGTGAGATCATGACCTGAACAGAAATGAAGAGGTGGATCCTGAAACTGACTGAGCCACCCAGGCCTCCCTAAGTCCAATTGCTTTAAAATATGTTCCAGACAATTAGAGATACTGTGAACACAGCGAAAAGGCACAGACTGGGAAAAACATTGACAGTGCGTATAATTGGCAAAGGGTAGATTCCAGGATATATAAATAACTATCATAATCAAAAGGAAAAAGGCAAATTTTTAAAAAGTAAACATGACATAAAAAATGATTCCTGTAGTAGGAAGCCCCAAAATCCGTTAATGAATGAAAAAAGATGTTCAATTTGACTGGCCATCAGGAAAGTGCAACTTCTACATGTGAAATATAATTTGATAAACATCAGATTGGTTAAAAAAACAAACAATCTGCCGAAATGAAGTTTTGTCAAAGTAGGAGAATGATGGCTGGCAAACAATAGTAGGAGTACGATGAACACAAAGACTGTGGGAAGCAATGAAAGTGACGTAGTATTTGAATTTTGATGTTTTCTACTTCTAGATTTATAAACTGGTGAGATCTCTACCCAAGTGTTCTAGATACATATATAATGTTTGTTGCTTCATCATTTGTATTAGTAATAATGGTGACTTGAAAGGAATCTTAGGCTGCTGGGGGGCTATAGTCAAGTACCATCGACTGAGTGGCTTATAAACAACAGAAATTTAATTCTTACCATTGTGGATCCTGGGAAGTCCATGATCAAGGTGCCAGCAGATTTGTGTCTCATGACACCCCACTTCCTGGCTGTCTTTTGGACGTGTCCTCACATAGCAGAAGGAGGGCTGAGAGAGGTCTCTGGGATCTCTTTTAAGAGGGCATTCATTCCATTTATCAGGGCTTCACTTTTATGGCCTAATCACCTCCCAAAGGCCCCACCACCAAATACTCACCCTGGAGACTAAGTTGAAGCATATAAATTAAGAGGAATACAAGCATCAGTCTATAGCAAAATCTAAATGTTCATCAAGAGAAGCACAGGTTAAAAAAAATTGTGTTCTCGTCATCCAACACAATAATACAGTAGAAGTGAATTAGAGAAACAAATATTAACATGGATGACTCCCCAAAATATAATGCTGAGCGAAAAAAGCAAAGTGTAGAATAGCATTTGAGAGTATGACGTCGTAAAATTTAGAAATGTATAAAACAATACTATATATTATTTAAGAATGCATATGTAGGTTGTGAAAATATCCTCAAGAATGATATAATACTGGGGTGCCTTGGTTAAAGATATGACTTCTGCTCAGGACATGATCTCACGGCTCACAAGTTCAAGAGAGCCTGAAGCCTGCTTCAGATTCTGTGTGTGTGTGTGTCTCTCTCTCTGACCCCGTCCCGCCCCCACTTGCTCTCTCTCTCTTTTTCTCAAAAATAAATGAACATTAAAAAAAACGAATGACATAACACTAAATAATTGCTATGGGGAGGAAGACAGGGAAACGGAAATGGGAAAGGGGTAATAAGGATTTCGGTCATGTAGACAATGTAGTAGTTATTTTTTATTTTTATTTTTTTACAAATAGTTTATTGTCAAATTAGTTTCCACATAACACTCAGTGCTCATCCCCACAAGTGCCCTCCTCTATGCCCATCCCTCCTCCCCCCACATCCATCAGTCCTCAGTTTTTGTCAGCATTCAAGAGTCTCTCATGGTTTGCCTCTCTCCCTTTCCCCCACCATTTCCCCCTTCTTCTCCCCCTTGTTCCTCC
Source organism: Proteles cristata cristata (assembly GCA_017311185.1). NCBI lineage: Eukaryota > Metazoa > Chordata > Mammalia > Carnivora > Hyaenidae > Proteles > Proteles cristata. Next base: position 407,245 of record JAESUZ010002267.1, on the reverse strand, counting down.
GTCAAGTTCCTCCTAATCCTCCTATACGTGCAAACATATGATAGTAGTTCTTTTTTAACAATCTCAAGCAAGTATGATAAAATGATGAGATGATAAAACTGGCTAATATATCTTGTTTACACTTTAATTATTCTCAATACTTTTCAACATGCCAGAAATCTAAGAAAAAATGATCAATTAGTAATTTTTCTTTCTAGAAAATGGGAATAATAATACTGATTTTGCCTATTTTTATGGTTGTTATAAAAATAAATTTGGATGAATAAAATTATAGCTACTCTAACAGGTCTGTGGTGGCAGTATCATATTGGGACTTCGATGTGCATTTCCCTAATGATTAGTAATGTTAAGCATATTTTCATGTATTTATTAATTTTGAATATATCTTCTTTAGTAAAATACTTATTTTTAAAAAATGAATTTGGACCACAATTGTGAATACACTTCAAAGAGTCCTATAGGTCCTGCTCTTCTTACATGAATTACAAAATAAAATTCAATTAATATCATGGTGAGTCCTATATTTTTTACAATATTGAAAAATTAAGTGTAGCAGTAATCACTGAAATTAGAAAATGTAGCAGTGATCACTAATGGAACATACTTGTTTGAGACTGATATGGCTATGGGTAATATTTTAATAGGATCCAGGATTTCCTATAGGGCTATAAAGTACATTGTGAATGACTGTTTCATATGTTAGAAAAGCATCCAATTTATTCTATTATAATTCAAACCATATTCTTACATTAGTTTCTGCTTCCTGACATTATGTATTCCCTCTCTCCCATTCCTATGTATGAATGAGGCTTAGGGGGAAAGTGTCTTCTTAGATCCTTATAGTCAGATGATTACATCATGAAAACAAAATGCTAAATTTTGAGAATTAGCCTGAGATCTTCTTGCAAGTCTTTATGTTGCCTGCTAAATATGAGTCATTCAAGTTAGAATTGAGTCTATTGGCAAGAATGGTTATATGAAGAAAATACAGTACACTTTATCAACTATGGCGTTTCCAGCTCAAGTTTTTGAGATCACACAATTTTATTTTTGTATAAAATAAAACTTTAAATCTTCTGTTTTGCATATAGCTCTAGAAGTTGATAAGAGATTAATCACTGTTTCTTCTATAGAGGAATTTAAAGGGAGAGCAAAAAGGTACTGTAAGCTACTTATCCATATGCAAAAGAATAAAGTTGAGTGCCTACTCCTCGACATGTATAAAACTCAACTCAAAATGGATCAAAGACTTCAATGTAAGAGCTAAAATTATAAAACTCTTAGAAGAAAACATAGGTATAAATAATCTTGCATTAGGCAATGATTTCTAAAGCCCAAGCAACCAAAGGGAAAAAAAATCGTATTTTGGACTTCATCTAAATTAAAAATATTTGTATTTCAAAAGGCACCATTAATAAAGTGTAAAAACAATTCACAGAATGGGAGAACATATTTTCAAGTCATATATCTGATAAGGGAGTTTAACTCAGAATGTATAAATAACTTTTACAACTCAACGATAAAAAGATGGCTAATTCAGAAAATGGGCCAAGTATCTGAACAGACAGTTCTCCAAAGAAGATATACAAATGGCCAGTGAGTACATGAAAAGTCGCTCTATATGATCAGTCATTGGGGAATGCAAATCAAAAGCATAATAAGCTATCACTTCACACCCATTAGGAAGGCTACAATAATAATTTTTTAAAAGGGACAATAGCAAGAATTGGCAGGATATGGAGAAAATTCAGAATGTAAAATGGTGCAGCCACTTTGGAAGATGGTATGGCAACTCCAAGAGAATTGCAGAAGTATGTCTACATGAAAACATGTACATGAATATTTATAACAGCATTACTTATAATATCCAAAAAGTAGAAAGAACCATCAATGAATGGATAAACAAAATGTGGTATATCCATACAATGGAGTATTACTCAGCCATAAAAAGGAATTAAGTATTAATGCAAACCACCACGTGGATGAACCTTGAAAACATTATCCTGGGTGAAAGAAACCAGACACAAAAGGCCACATAGTATACAGTTTCATTATATGAAATGTCCAGAATAGGCAAATCCATAGAGAAAGAAAATAGATTAGTGGTTGCCATCACTCTCCATCCTCCTAGTGGGATGTCCTAATGACAACAAGGTGATGAAATTTTCTGGAATTGGATAGCAGTAATTTTTGTACAACCTTATGAATATACTAAGAACCAATGAACTGTTTATATTAAAAGGGAGAGGGGAGGAAAGAGGTGAAAGACAGGAAGAGCTATGTGGTAGAATTGCTTTTGAAAGACAAAGATATATGATATTCAATTGAAAATCTGTGCTTCTGTGATGTTAAACCTCTTTATTCCTCCAAACCATCAGGCAAGTCTGTTTCCATTCCACACTCCTTGCTCCCTCAGCCCCCCATACACAAGAGGAAAACTGTCAGGAAGAGTAATGAGGACATGGATTCTATCTGACTCTGTCAACACTCCAAAGAGATTCTGCTGTGTAACAGGCACTTGATGAAAGTGTGCTACATGAATAGATAAATAGTTGTATGAACAGGTTTGATTTAGCTCCACAATGATGACCACAGTGATTTTGATCCCTATGCACATGTGAATGTACAGAGACATCAGATTTATATATCACCTTCTGAATACATCTAACAGCTCTGTCATCAGAATTATGCTTGTAAACACTGTGATGATTTGTGAGAAGTCTCAGTGCCCACACAATTAATTTGTGGAGACTCTTGGGAGTGAAGTAAGGGATGATGAAAGTGAAATAACATTCAATTTCTAGTTAACTAGAGATGATTAGGGAAAAAAAAACTTACAAGAAGGATAGAACGTCTTGAAATAATAGTGTATCAGAATCTGCCATAGAATATTAAGGTGATGCAATGCTATTTTTTGTGCAGATGAATTTGTGCAGGAGAATTTCTATCTGAGTAGGTTAGTGTAAGCGGCAGAAGTCATCTATAAAATTTTTGAGTTAAACTTAAAAAATATTTGTATGAAATTTAAATTATAATAATCTTACCATAAACTTTACACATTTACAGTATTTTATAGTTGTGCTATTTTGGTACTGCCCCAGTAATTTTTCTCTCCTGAGCTTTGGATGTAACCAACTGTGTTTTGCTTTCTACAGTCCGTTTTGGTACTATAACCCTTGAGGTAGGCAAGACTCACTAAAGATATAGTCTCCTCTCTGGAAAGATGAAAACAAACAAAGGAAAAAGTTGATATTACCAGAATTATTAGAAAAAAAAGAAATCTGCATCTCCAAATAAAGTTCTGAAAAAATTTCTGAATGAACCTGGATTGCATCTACCCACCCCGGATGACTGCTAATCCTGGTGTGAGTGGTAGCAGAGGCATCCCGGTTTAACTCTCATATGCCCAGAGACTAAATGAAGTGACCAAAAAGAAAATAGAGTCTAAATAGCCATACCGATAAATGAAAATGTCTCACTGACTACCAGAAAGAAAACAATATCGCCATTCCTTCAGAAAATATTAATGACCTACTATGTGTCAAGCACTGCTCAGAAATGTACTAACTAGATAAAATTCTGCCCTGATGGGGTTTTCAGGTTGGTGGGCTCTTTTCTTTTGGCTACCCAATTATTACTAGAACTCCTAAAGAGGAACAATAGTGAGGGGGGAATACAGTAAATACAGTGAGGGGTCTAAATCTGCCATTGTGGACAACGGCCACAGGCTGATCCTTAATCTGCTGGCTACCCGGGCAGAGTCAGCTCCCCTACTAAGCACAAGAGGCCATTTATGAGGCCAGAGGATGAGATTAATTTCCTGCCATTACCTCTCCCCTTCCATTTCTGACAAAAATGAAAGGGGGGCAGTCCCTCTCTCCTAAGAGCCTTCACAAGGGCTGAGTTTCAGGGTAGTTGTAGTAGGAGGCACTTGAGAGGAGGTATCAGAAGATTTGGGTTCTAGTAGATTGTATTGTTAACCAACCATTTAATGGTGTGTAAAATGAGAAGTTTAACTTACATAATCACTAAGTTCTCTCATTCTAAGGTATTTATAGTTCTGTAGCTCACTAGAAGCAGGAAGTAAGGGGATCCCTGATTTGTGTGCACAGTTTTTTGATCCAAACTCAAATCTTTGCATAATAGTTACCAGCAGAATGAACAAATAGGGTGTGGGAAGTCTTATTTATAACAGAATGCCTGCTATACAGATATACATAAGAATATGTACAAATATAAGTTGAAATATCTCAACTAAAGTTTAATTATTAATATTGAAACTTTATGGTATGAAAAGTCACAATAATTTTTAAATCTAAAACCAATCCAATGGCCATTTTTTCCCCAATGTAACAACTACATCTTCTTTGCCCTACTATTTGTCTTTGATCATATCAGAAATATTAACTTTCCTATAAGTTCCTAACATCCTCAGTCAGAGTGAATTTTTACTTTTCTCTTCTCTCACAACTTGCTTATCCCTCTATTGAATTACTTGGCATTAGTTGTTGTGTGTGTGTGTGTGTGTGTGTGTGTGTGTGTGTGTGTGTGTGTTATACAAGATTATGTCCCATAAACAGATTGTGAGTTCTTTGAGAGTAGGACTTGGATCTTACTTATCTTCCTGTTCAAACAACAAACACAACACCTTGCATAAAACAATTGCCCAGAAAGTGTTTGTTGGATTGCATTTCTCTGTCCTCTGACACATTATGCCAACTGTTCTGGCTCATGCAACTTCTCAACTTCCTCAATTCTAGGAAACTCAGCTAACAGAGCTTAAAAACCACAGTTTAGAGAAAGAAGATGAGATAAAAACACACAGATTGCCTGAATTTTGAAAAAGACATATTACAGATGGAATTGCCATTGGCAAAGCACCAACAAATATAAAAGTATAGTAGAATTGATTAATTCTTTCCAGTAATAAACAAAATTAATTAACTTTCCCAGTTAGCCGTGGACCCATTACTTCTGCCCCAGCCACAGTAGAGCCTTGCAGACTCCTCTGGTCATGGGGTAGGACTATTCAAACTGGATGACCCAGAAAGAGTTTTCCAAAGTTCTTTGATCCAACCTAAAACTACCCAGTGTACAAGATAGAAAGGCTGGGCTCTACTTGTGAGAGTTCCAGTTTTCCTGCCTTCCTTGTTTGTGTTTATTTATATTTTTTTGTTGAGGCATGGGTAATGGTGGGAAATTGATTTTACCACCAAGGGTCATGTGTAGTCTCCTTTGCTTAGTAAAGAAAGGAGGCCCCCAGGAAAAACTCCAGGCAGCCAAACCAGAATATGCTCTTGGTGTTGAATTCACCATCTTTCTAGCACTAGGACTCATTTCTTAGTAGATGGCTCTTTGGTATAAATTCTCAGGTTGTTATAAACCACTTTGGTAGTCTTTTTTAGTGGGATGGTAGAGAGAGGGTGGCTGGTGCAAAATGAAGACAAGATGAAGATGAGTGAAAAATAATTTTTGTCATCAAAGTTGGTTGCAGTTCCAGAAAAAGATTGACATGTCCACATTGGTAAAGGAAGTGGTTTTTGTGGGCAGAGTGTGGAATTTAAGCAACTTCTAACTTTTACATTTACAACATTCTAAGTCCTTTTCCCTTCAGGTATTTGCTTCATCAGCCTTTACTAATGGACTCCCTCAAAGCAGGTTAACAACCTGTTATAGTCTTCAACACATTTATAAGCATATGACAAAGTTATAGCCTTTAACGCATTTATAAGCATCTTGTGGAGAAAAAGATTGATTCCGTGAAACAGAAATCATTTAAAATAGTCTTTGGAAAAAGTTTATTTATTTATTTTGAGAAACAGTGAGAGCACAAGCAGGGGAGGGGCAGAGATAGAGGGAAAGAGAGAATCTCAATCAGGCTCTGCACTGTCAGCAAGAGCCTGACATGGGGCTCGATCCCAGGAACCATGAAATCATGACCTGAGCTAAAATCAAGAGTCAGACGCTGAGCCACCCACGTGCCCCTAAAATAGTTATGTGTTATGGTATAGGATACTAATATTAAGTGTAATTGAATTTCGTATATGAAGAACAATTTGATGATGACCTGAGTAATTAAAATGTCATGGAAGAGCTAGAACTTGAGGTGGACTTTAAAGAAAGTTAAGGTTTACAGAGGGGAGAGAATCCCAAGTGATAATTCACCTACTTGCACAAAGTCTTTTCTGCTATAACGTGATCGCTGGTTTAAGAAACCTTGTGTATTCATAAATGTTTTATAAAATATTGGTTTCAGTGGGGTGGTTGGGCAAAGGGTGGTTAGAAACTACAGAGTTTCAGAAGCTCATTAAAAAGTTATTTTTTGGGGTTGCTGGGGCAGTTCAGTTGGTGAAGCTTCTGACTCCTGGTTTCAGCTCAGGTCATGATCTCGCTTTGCAATGGGTTCTGTGCTGACAGTGCAGAGCCTGCTTGGAATTCTCTCTCCCTCTCTGTCTGCCCCTACATAACTTCTTGTGTTCTCTCTTTCTCTCAAAGTAAATAAACTTAAAATGAAATAAAATAATTTTCTAAAAAGCACAAAATGAGGGCACTGGGTGGCCATTGGTTGAGTGCCTGACTCTTGATTTTGGCTTGGGTCATGATCTCATGGTTCATGGGTTGGAGCCCCAAATTGGGCTCTATACTCACAGGGCAGAACCTGCTTGGGATTCTCTCTCTTTCCTTCCCTCTCTCTTTGCCCATTCCCTGCTCTCTCTCTCTCTCTCTCTCTCTCTCTCTCTCTCTCTCTCAAAATAAATAAATAAACTTAAAAAAGAAAAAAAAGCACAGGAGCACCTGGGTGGCTCAGTTGGTTGAATGTCTGACTTTGGCTCAGGTCATGATCTCACAGTTCCTGAGTTTGAGCCCTGTATTGGGCTCTGCACTACAGTGTGGAGCCTGCTTGGGATTTTCTCTCTCTCTCTCTTTCTCTATTTCTCTGCCCCCATCTACTTGCGTGTGCTTTCTCAAAATAAATAAATAAACCTAAATAAATGCACAAAATGAAAACAAAGCAAACTATAGCATAGCTCCCATGCCTCAGCTAGCTTGTAGTCCCTCAAACAAAGTAGCTGCGTGTTTCTGGGCAGCTATTTTCTCAGGTGCACAAGCTCAAGCTTGTGCTCAAGCTCACATTCTAACCAACAGGTATGGAATGCAATTAATGCAGTTAATCAATAGAATTATATCCAATTCTCATTTTGAAAATTTAAACTGAAAGGGAAATGCCAGGTTTGAATAGCAACCATAACCTTGCCAGATTTCTAAGTGCTTTCAAATATGTCACCTTCTTGGATTCCCACTAACGTTTCCTGTCCATGGTAAAAAGACTTCTAAGATGGCTCCGCAATGATTGTTGCCTACTGGAATTTACATCTTCTGTAATCCCTTCCTCGTGAATGTGGACTGGGTACAGGGGCTTGCCTACTGATAAAATATGGCAAAAGAAGTAGGATATCATTTTGTTATTAAATTACAAAAGAGTATGACTTTTGTCTCACTTACAGACTCTTTCATTGGGTTTAAAGCTATCAGTCATGTTGGGCAGGCCACATGGCAAGGACCAAGGGCAGCCTTTGACCAACAGCCAGTGAGGAAATGAGGTCCTCAGTCTAATAACTAGAGAGGAACTGAATGCTTTCAACAACCATGTACGTGAACTTGGAAATGAATCTTTCCCCAACTGAGCCTTCAGTTTGCCTTGATTGTAACCAGTGAGAGACCTTGATACAAAAGACTCAGATAACTATGTCTGGATTCCACTAGAAACTGTGCTATAAATATGTGTTGTTTTAAGGTGCCAGCCCTTGGAGTAATTTGTTATACAATATAGGGAAGGAAAAACTTAACTTTTCTTCCTTTTTACTCCTAAGTTTTCCAGCAGAGGCTCTGAAAATTCGATTGATAAAAAACAGATTAATAAGAGAAAAACAAATAGTTTGTGGACTGAACTCATCATCTGGAACACTCAGTGATGAGTAACTCAAAGGGTGGTTAGTACTTGGGCATCTATAGACTCTTAGCAAAGAACATTTTTTTAGAGAAATGATAAGACAAAGGAAAAGGACTTTAGGCTTCCAGGAGTGGGAGATTGTGGGCAATCAAATGATAGATAAGGGTGAGGTGGTAGGTTTTCTATGTAGATTCCTGGTACCTGATAAAGGTCTAGAGTCATCACTGGTGAAGTATTTCTGTTCTTCCTGGTAGAGACAGGAGGAGAAGGGCGCAGGTGTATACATTTATTTCCTTCTTTTAAGTACATAGGGAGAGAGCAGAGAGCTTTTCTTGTACCTGCTTCTTCTCAATTGCCTTCAGCTCAAAGTAATCCTTATGCTAAAGTGGAATATTTTGGGGTGACAGATTCTGCTGTCCTTCAACAGCAACAGATAACTAACACACTAATAACAAATAACACACACACTAATGTGGTTAGGGGTGGGTTTATCTCCAGTTTACAAACCAGCAAGTATGGCTCAGAGATATTAGGTAACCAGTGTTCAGCAGTACAGAGTGGCCAAACCAGAATGATTATGATTCTCACCCAGCAGAATGGCATTGAACCCCTCACACTAGTGCTCTTGCACACAAGTGTGGCACATAGGGACCAACAATGTTGATATCTCCTGCCACTTTTCTTCCCTTTTTATCCACTAGTGCCTGTTACATTAGTCACTACGTTACATTAACTCATTACATCACACTAGTAATCTATAACTGTGTGGAGTCTTGGAAGATACTGAGACAGTGTATTTGGGTCAAGTTCACCTCACTTTGGTGATACCAAAGCATCACATATTTGTGCTGTCAGGAGACAATGGGGAAGCGAGGGTGTTGAGACCATAGGTACTGGGATCAGGCAGGCCTAGACTCAAATCTTAGTTATGTCATTTTAATGGATATATATCACATTTATAATTAAATGTTACCAAATGCCTCTGTACATCAGTTTCTACATCTCAAAAACAGAAGTGATAAAAAAACTCCATCTCAGAGTATCATGAAGATTAAGTCGGTAACACAGAAAGCCCTGCTACCTGAATGCTCAAATGTTAATTTCCCCTTGATCCTATTCATTCTTAAATGGAGCTAATGGAGCCTGTTTATCCCTGCATCTTGTTCTGAGAAGCATGTGCATGCTAGGAAAGCTCAAGCATTTGAAAAGTTATGATTTTCTAAATTTTAACTTCCATCCCTTCCAAATTCACCTTTCTCCCCAAGAAATAATTTCTCAAAGCAGTCAAAACTGCATAAATATCTAATAGGCCAAATATCTCTACTCAAGGAGTGTACAATTGTAAATCCCATGGAAAATAAAGATCTTTTAAATAGGAGTACAGAACACACTGACTAAGCACATGGGCTCTGAAGCCAGTCTTCCTGGGCTGAAGTCTCTCTGTCACATGCTAGCTTTATGACTCTGAGCTTTGTCACTTGAAAAATGAATAAAGTAATGGGACTTATTCATAGAAGAGAGTGTAATCAGGATTCAGTGACTCAACTTTGATAGGTGTTGTTAAAAAAACAAAGTTTAAGTATCTTATTACCTTTATTGAATGATTCATGGATCGGGCAACATCCCATCTAGCAGATATAAAAGAGCTTCCGAAGACCTATACAAAATGAAAGAATTTTATAGGCAGGAAGGCTGGAATAGGAAGTTATATGAGACAATAAAGCAAATTGGTTATTACAAGATTACTTTTTTTCATGGATGGCCAGGGTAATCAGGCAGATTACCGATAAAAAGGCTGATCAGATCATTCCTGATCCATTAATTTAAGACTCTATTTCTGGGAAGGCTGAAACTCCAATTAAGCCTCAGTGGTGATGTGGAGCTTAGCATAAGTGACTCCCTCTGGGCCTGTTGTCTTATTTTTAACAGCGTTCAGTACAGGGTGTGCAGCATAAGAATTACTTTATAGGAGGCACCTGGCTGGCTCAGCCAGTGAAGGGTGTGACTTTTGATCCCAGGGCTGTGAGTTCATGCTCCATATTGGGTGTGGAGATTACTTAAAAGTAAAATCTTAAAAAAAAAAAAAAGAACCACTTTTTGATATGATTGTTAGGTTTACTGAGAATTTTGGAGGAACGGAATAAACAGCTAACTCCTGATCTTATCTAAGGTAGAAGCCCAAAAGAGCACACTTGTGAAGAGAAGTTTTGTTTTACAAGATGCATTCGGGGTACACGCTTTATCATTCTGCATAGAGGGAAATTAAATTTGTCTAGGCAGGCGTTAATGGGGCTTGCTCAAAGCTTCAGAAGATGCAATGGGACTAATTAGACATTAAAATGTCTTGATGAAATCATACCTTATTTTGAATTGATTTAAGAAAATTGAATTTACTCAAAACCCTTGCCCGTGAACTTGTAACCCTTATATAACCAACCAAACTCTCCCCAAATAAGTACACTTTTAAATTCTAATCTGTCAGAGGTAGCTCTTTTCAGTTTTCCTTGCTTTCTAAGAGACAAGGATAGACACATTCATCAGGGTATTTCTTTTATCAGGAGAAGGAAGTGTTGAGTTACTTGGTTGATCCCAGGAACGCGAATCTGAAAAGTTGAGTCTGCCTCTCAGCCTCCTTTGTCGGTAGCCAGGCTCTGGCCTTGGGAACTGACTGGCGGCAGTTTGCAAATGTACGTGCTCCATGGAAGCCTGCAGTTCCCTTTGTTCTTGAACCACAGGTGGCCTAATAGAGAAGCCGGAGTGTGTCATCCCTGACTACTCTAGTTTCCAAGTGAGAACATGATGGGTAACTTTCCAGACAACATCCATTTTGAACATTCAGAATTCCACTTATTCTTAACTCTAGGTACAAATAACTAGTTGTGTGTGCTTCCCTACAAATAGCCAAGTGGAAACAGAGAGGTTTTTTTTTTTTTGGTTGGAGTATAGTTGGCACACAATATGATATTAGTTTCAGGTATAAAACATAATGATACATTTATCATCTAGCTAGGAAGTGATCATCTAGCTAACATCTGTCACTATACAAAGTTGTTACAATATGACTGACTATTCTCTTTTTTTAAAATATTTTTTAATGTTTTATTTATTTTTTTGAGACAGACAGACAGCATGAGCAGAGCAAGGTCAGAGAGAGGGAGACACAGAATCAGAAGCAGGCTCCAGGCTCTGAGCTAGCTGTCAGAACAGAGCCTGACATGGGGTTCGAACCCATGAACCGTGAGATCATGACCTGAGCAGAAGTTGGATGCTTAACCAACTGAGCCACCCAGGTGCCCCCCCAATATGACTGACTATTCTCTATGTTATCAATTACATCCTTGTGACATTTACAATTGGAAGTTTCTACCCTTGAATCCCCTTTCCCTATTTGACCCATCCCCCCATCTCCTTCCCCTCTGGCAATCCCCGTATTGTTCTCTGCATCTATGAGTCTGTTCCTCTTTTGTTTTTTAGATTCCACATATAAGTGAAATCATACAGTATTTGTCTTTCTTTTATTTATTTGACTTAGCATAACACCTTCTAGGTGCATCCACATTGTTGCCAATGGCAAGATTTCATTCTTTTTTATGGCTGAGCAATATTCGTGTGTGTGTGTGTGTGTGTGTGTGTGTGTGTGTGTGTGTGTGTCTAGGTATATACCCCACATCTTCTTGATCCATTCATCTAAAATAGTGAGTTAGACAGATGAATGGATCAAGAAGATGTGGTTTATCTATACCATGGAATACTACATGGCAATGAGAAACAATGAAATCTGGCCATGTGTAGCAACATGGATGGACCTTGAGGGTGTTATGCTGAGCGAAATAAGTCAGGCAGAGAAGGACCAATACCATATGTGTGCACGTATAGGAGGATTAGGAGGAACTTAACAGAGGACCAAGGGGGAGAAGAAGGGCGGAAATGATGGGGGAAAGGGAGAGAGGCAAACCATGAGAGACTCTTGAATGCTGACAAAAACTGAGGACTGGTGGATGTGGGGGGAGGAGGGGTGGGCATGGAGGAGGACACTTGTGGGGATGAGCACTGGGTGTTATGTGGAAACTAATTTGACAATAAACTATTTGTAAAAAAAATAAAATAAAATAATAAAATAAAATAAAATAAAGTAAAATAAAATAAAATAGTGAGTTAGATTGCTTCCATATCTTGGCTATTGTAAATAATGCTGAAATGAACATAGGGGTGCATATATCTTTTTGAATTAGTGTTTTCCTTTTTTTCAGATACAGTCTCAGAAGTAGAATTGGTGGTTCATATGGTTATTCTGTTTTTAATTTTCTGAGGAACGTCCATACTGTTTTCCGTAGTGGCTCTACCATCTTGCATCCCCACAAACAGCACATGAAGGCTCCCTTTTCACCACATCCTCACCAATGCTTGGTATTTCCTGTCTTTTTGATTCTAACCATTCTGAAAGGTGTAGGATATTATGTCACTGCGGTTTTGATTTGACGAATAGTGATGTTGAGCACCTTTTCATGTGCCTTCTGTATGTTTTTGGAGAAATGTCTGTCAACATCCACTGCCCAATTTTTCATCAGTTTTTTAAATATGGAGTCATGTGAGTTATTTACATATTTTGGCTATCAACCCTTTAACGATTATATCATTTACAACTATCCTCTCCCATTCGATAAGTTGCCTTTCCATTTTTTGATGGTTTCCTTTGCTAAAAACAGATGTCTGACCAATTTTGAAGTCTGAGCTTCTGCAGAGTGTGGACAAGAGTTCCTAAACCTCTTTTGTGTTCTCTCCCACCTCCTGACTCTTTACAATCTAACTTTCATTTCTCTTTGCTAGCTTTTTCCAAACCCTTTGGAAAGTGATCACATTAACACTATTACTTTTACTCCTATCCTAATGACTAGAAATTATAGACTTTGTCTGCTAAATTGTTTTCTCTGTGTGTTTTCCCTTTGTCTAAGAGCTTAGGAAGTACCCTCATGGAGAAAGTAATACACGTATCACCTGACAGTGGATTTAGTTTCATGCTATGGGATGCCATCTTTAAGAACAGATGATCCCCAGAAAAGTCATTTTGAGGAAGCTCATTCTATCTCTACTTTGCTTTTGACTCAGCTGTGAGTGAAGTTCTTTTCTTTTCCAACCCCCGCTGCGGTAGATATTATAAGGATTCATCAATCCCGGGGTATTTTCTAATTCTGGGCTTCTTGAAATGTACTTTCCCACCCACTTCAGTTTAGGTTTGGTCTTATAATTCAATCAGGTCAATGAAAGTGATGTGTGTAGGGGCGCCTGGGTGGCTCAGTCGGGTGATCGTCTGACCTCAGCTCAAGTCATAATCTCACAGTTCTTCACTGACAGTGCAGAATCTGCTTAGAATTCTCTCTCTCTCTCTCTCTCTCTCTCTCTCTCTCTCACTCTCCTCTCTCTTTGTCTTTCTCTGCTTCTACCCCACTTGTGTGCACTGTCTCCCACCACTCAAAAATAATAAACTTAAAAAACCTAAATATATATGTACACGTACACACCACACACACACACACACACACATGCAAGTGTTGGGAGAAGAACATTTTCTCTGTTACTTCAGGTTCTGAAGGTTGGGGAACCTGCAAATTAACTGACAACAGATGAGGAGAAAAGACAATGTTTATTTGCACGCAGTATTCAGTACTCTGGCACTGACTAGCCAGAGGTAAATGTTTATATACCAACCTAAAAAAGTGTATGTGAGGGGAAGGTTAGGGTTTCAAATGGGAAAGTATGAAAAACTCTATTGTTTTTTTTTTTTATGACACTGGGGAACTGAATTCACACTTTTGAGTGCTAAAGGTCAGTTTTTTTCCAAACAGAAAACTCCCTTGGAGAAGAGGTAATGGCAGCTGTATTTTGGGGTGTGTCCACTCAAGTGTAGGCAATGTTTCTTTTTTATTAAGAAAGGATGCTATATATTGTCCAATGCTTGTTCTGCATCTATTGACAGGATCATATGGTTCTTATTCTTTCTTTCATGAATGTGATATATCATACAGTTAGTTTGCAAATACTGAACCAGCCCTGCACCCCAGGAATGAATCCCACTTGATCATGGTGAATAATTCTTTTAATATGCTGTTGAATTCAATTTGTTAGTATCTTGTTGAGAACTTTTGCATCCATGTTCATTAGGAATATTGGCTTGTAAGTCTCCTTTTGTGTGGAGTTTCCGTCTGGTTTGGGAATCAAGGTAATGCTGGCTTCATAGAATGAGTCCAGAAGCTTTCCTTTTGTTTCTATTTTGTGGAACAACTTGAGAAGGATGGGTATTAACTCTGTTTTAAATGTCTGGTAGAATTCCCCTGGGAAGCCATCTAGCCCAGGGCTCTTATTTGTTGGGAGATTTTTAATAACTGATTCAATTTCTTTGCTGGTCATGGGTGTGTTCAAATTTTCTATTTCTTCCTGTTTGAGTTTTGGTAGCGTGTGGGGGTCTAGGAATTTGTCCGTTTGTTGGCATATAATTTTTCGTACTATTCTCTGATAATTGCTTGTATTTCTGTGGTGTTGGTCGTTGTCTGTCCTTTTTCATTCATGATTTTATCTATTTGAGTCCTCCCTCTTTTTGAGATGTCTGGCTAGGGTGTTATCAATTTTGTGTATTTTTTCAAAAAACCAGCTCTTAGATTCATTGATCTGTTCTACTGTTTTTTTTTTGGAAGGCAACGCTTCTTTCTGTGGCTGCTGATTGTTTATATGGGTTCAGTTACAAGTAATTTTAGTCCCTTCAAGAGCACTTAAGTGCCAGGGCCAGGCTTTCCATGTCCTCTGCCATGCAGAGGCACCTACCAAATGAACTGTTAGTTCTTAAAGTTTCCAGTTGGTAAATTTAGTCTTATAATTCAATTGGACACTTTTCAGGTTTTCAGAAAAACTATATGGTTAATGCTGTTCTTGATCATATTTCACTCTCAGGCTAAAACATATACATTTAAAAGAAATGTGATAGAAGTGCCTACGTGGCTCAGTCAGTTGAGCCTCCAACGTCAGCTCAGGTAATGATCTCACGGCTTGTGGTTTGAGCTTCATGTTGGGCTCTGTGCTGACAGCAGAGTCTGCTTGAGATTCTCTCTCATCTTCTCTCTCTGTCCTTCCTTGCTTGCACATGCTCTCTCTCAAAAATAAATAAACATTAAGAAAAATTTTAAGTAAAAAATAAAATAAATGCGGCCACGTAAATAACATAGCTCATTTTCTTCAGAGACAGGTACCTATATGTTTGTTAAGGTTATTCTCAAATTGTACATTTAAAAATTGATTTATGAACGTGTGGTTGTAACAAGTCCTTATCTACAGGTAACTTTTGTTCACTATTACATGAACTAGAAACTAAAATGCCCTGCCTAAAATAGAGCTGGCTATTTCTTTGGTGAAATAGCAAAGATGAAAGCCTTAGTCTTAAAGCCTTTGCTCCTCTGAGACTTTTGTTCAGTTGTGAATGAGCTCAGTGTGACTGCATTCATTCACTGATTCGTTCGTTCACTCACTCATTCATTTATAGATTCCACAAACAGTGTGTAAATGCTCACTGTGTGCCAGGCATTGCATTAGGTTATTGGTTACTTGTGAATAAGAAGACAAACCTCCTGGCATCCAGTCACTCAAAATTTAGGCAGGGGAACTGACATGTAGACTGATAATAATAATACATGATGGTGGTAAGCCTGGTGACAGTGATCGTGCATGGTTTATAGGAGAGCAAAGAATTAACAACTATCATCATCTACGTGTGAGGGAATGAACAGAGGAGCCTTTTGGAGGGCATGATACCTATCTGGAAAGAAAGACAGAAAGAAAAACAGAAAGGAAGGAAGAAAAGAAGGAAGGAAGGAAGGAAAGAAGAAAGAAAGAAAGAAAGAAAGAAAGAAAAGAAAGAAAGAAAGAAAGAGAGAGAGAAAGAGAGAGAGAAAGAGAGAAAGAGAGAAAAAAAGAGAG
The DNA here is from genome assembly GCA_017311185.1 of Proteles cristata cristata. NCBI lineage: Eukaryota > Metazoa > Chordata > Mammalia > Carnivora > Hyaenidae > Proteles > Proteles cristata. Next base: position 391,332 of record JAESUZ010002267.1, on the reverse strand, counting down.
AGAGAAAAAAAGAGAGAGAGAGAGAAAGAGAGAGAGAGAAAGAAAGAAAGAAAGAAAGAAAGAAAGAAAGAAAGAAAGAAAGAAAGAAAGAAAAAGAAAGAAAGAAAGAAAGGCAGGCTGGGTGGGCAGAGGAAACTCTTTAGCCATCTTGCATGTACCTGATTATTGTGGGTACAAGATTGTGGGATGGGGTAAGCACATTAGTATGGGCAGAAGTAATGATGGGCAGAAGTAAGATAGTGTGGAGACAGATTTTGCTTTCTCCGTTAATTGTCAAAGATCCAGAAAGGATTAAGCAGAAAGGAAGATAATCTGCATGCATTTTGGGTGGTATTAGAGGCACTAAATGGCAGAGGGAAAAGAGTAGGTACAAAACAGTCAGGAACATCTTAGCTCTTCTGATAGAGCAAAGTTTACTTTCACTTTTAACGGGCTGGGTGGTCTCTGGGGTCAAGAGCATTGGTAGCCTTTCCAGGCCTCTGTGGTGTGTAGGATCATGGTTAGAACTTCATTACTGAACTGAAGTAATTAAGAACTTAATTATTAAGAATTAAGAACTACTTGATTAAGAATTAAGAATAAGAGTTAAGAACTACTTGATTCTGGCCTTCACTCAGTAGAGCCACCTAGCCACACCAGTGTGTTGTTGCCAAATGGGTGTAGTCCCATGGCTCTGGCACTAAAAGCACTCAGGGAGAAAGTTCTTTGTGGATCTCTCGTGTGACTTGTGAGCCAAGGCCCAGACAGCTGTAGTTCCTGAGCTGGACTGTCTTTTCAAAGATGTTTGCATTAGGGAGCAGGCTTGGAAGATGGCCACAGTGTCTCTCTCGAGAGCTGAGGGCGGATTCATCTGTTGTCGAGTATAATAACATCTCTCTCCGAGGCAAATATTGGGCAGGTTTGCTGATAGCACATTACGAAAATTGAGTTTCCTGAGCTCAGAACTCTTCAGCCGTGATGCAAACCCACTCCATACGCAACGTGCCCCCAGGCCGCCTTCATTCATCACTCCAGCAACACTTAGGAGATTAGAGACTGATGTGACCATGAATACTTAGGTTGCCTGTTGTGCAAGCAAGAATGAAGTCGTTTGTCTTGAACCCGGAGTCTCATGTCTTTACCACTATACATGAAGCTGTTGCAGCTTAGATTGTGCACATGGGGTAAAAACCTCAGACCCTTCAAAGTTCTTTACAGACAGGATATTGGGGTAGAACCCAAACTGTAGCAAGATCATCATAAGGGTGTCTCTGACCAATACACCTGTAACAAGGCATCGTCTCCGTGGGTGTGCTTACTGGTTTCCTCACTGCCTGATGTACATCGATAATAAACCTGACAGGCTTCTATCACTCAGATCTCTCAGAACATCCTTACTCCTGGAAATGATTATATAGGGAGATTATAATTTTATTTACAGAGTGTACAAGTTGAAAGTGTACATAAGGGCATACACTAAAGATCTTATTTTTCATCCATTTCCATTCAAAGTTCTGAGCAGATAAATAAATATTAATATACATTAAAAATTAAGGTATGTGTAAATTTACCACTTTGGTTTTCATATGATAAGCTGAAAGAATAGATGGAATTGAGCCTGGGTTGGAGCTCTGTGAGGAGCAGACTTTTCTTTAACATGAATTGTCATTAAAATATGCCCAGGAAAATACGCAACAATGGAATGTATGAGACTCGCTTTGTGTTGCTGGACTTTCCCTTGGGAGAAATTTCTGGCCTCTGAGAGAGACTAGAGACTGGAATGAAATAAACAGCAGTTTGTTTATTGGAGGAGCTTCAAAATATTTGGATAAGAGCACAGCTAATGAAGATAAGCTGCTTGTATTTGAATTCTGGTTCTATCACTTACCAGTTGTGTTCTCTTGAGCAGCTCACGTAACTTGCCTATGCCTGACTTTTCTCATCTGTAAGATGGGGATAAGAGTATGTACCCAGAGGGTTTTTGTGAGAAGCGAGTCTATACCCACAAACATAGTTGTGCTTAGAACAGCATCTGGCACATAGAAACACCATGAGTGTTTGGTATTATTATATAGTTTTTATTCTTGATGCATAAACTAAGACCACTATTTCATATCACTTTACTAAGAATAAGATTTCAAATAACCATTATTTGATTTTCCCCCTCCCACTAAAAAAATTGTTTATTTGCTTAAAAATAATGACCAGTATGGGATCTCTGGCATGGAGTTGTTACTCTAATTATTCCATGCTGTATATGTGGGGCCTAAGACATAAAACAGTAGTTTTCCTTTACAGAGTTGAGGGGTTTTGACTCTAAGAATCTATCATTCAATACATTTTTATTGAGTATCTATGTGCAAAATTACGTTCTTGCCATCTTTTAGTTCAAAAGATTGCTCTCTATCAACTCTTGAATCCAGTAGAAATCCTCTTTGTTAGCTATGAGGGCATTAAGAAGATTGGCTTGAGGGACACCTGGGTGGCTCAGTCAGTTAAGTGTCAGGCTACAGCTCAGGCCATGGTCTCAGGGTCGGTAGGTTCGAGCCCCGCATCAGGCTGTGTGCTGACAGCCCAGAGCCTGGAGCCTATTTCAGATTCTGTGTCTCCCTCTCTCTGCCATTCCCCTGCTCATGCTCTCTCTCTCTCTTTCTCTCAAAGAATAAACAGTAAAACGATTTTTAATTAAAAAAAAAAGAACACTGGCTTGATAATAAAAGTAATTATTTCATGATTCTTAATTATAGGGTTTTTTGGTCTTGCTCTCCCTATATTTCAGATTACCTAGAGCTTTATCTTTAGCTGGTCGATCAAGAGTCAGCATGTTCTGATTTATTTTTAGAATTTGAGGAACTCTGTGATCAGAAGCCTTTTTTTTTTTTCTTTAACTTAATTTTTTTATTTTGCAACCTAACTTCCTCTTTGGGTCTTGTATGGCACGGTCTATTTTCTAACACTGGCTTCCTTCCCTTCTGCATTATATAGTGTCTGACTTTGCAGGACTATTTACCCAGTAAATGTTGTTCACTGATTGGTAACCTATGATTTTATTTTGGCACAAATTTAGAACTACAGAATGTCTAGGGCCTGTACAACAGCCTGGCATGAAAATGCTAAATCCTACCCTTTAAAAAAATTACATAAAAATTACACATACACACACGCACACACATATATATCACATTTTATAAGTAAACTTTCATTTAATAATGTTAAATTGTATTTAAAGAACCCAGTTATTAGGATTCAAATAGCTTTGAAGCAGCTCAGTTTGCCAACCCCAGAATTATGAGTATTACATATGATATTTTATGCTGAGTTAGGTCTAAAGTCATACGTAGATATTGCTTACCCTCATATAACAATTTGGGCCAAGTGTAGCAATTTGGGCCAAATGATAAAGTTTAATTCTCTTGGCACATGAAGCAGAGGTTAAGGCATTAAATATTTGGAATTTAAATCATAGGAAATAAAAGGCCACAGGAAGTTACATTTCTCAACCAGGTTTTGCACATTTTAATTATGTAAAACATAATTTTAACCACTTTTATTTCCTTATAAAAAAGAATATATTGTGGTTTAAAAAGAGCATATCCTGTATAGCTCTATCAATGTCAATATCAATATATAAAAGGACGTTGTCCACACATATCTTTCCTATAGCTTCCACAGCGCCTGTGAGAGCATAGGCTAATGTTGATTCTTCAATGTTCTCTGGTGCTGGTGGGGTCCATTTTCTATTCCCAAGTATTAGATGCTTTGAAAAATCGTCTACTTCCATTTCCTTGTTTTACAGATGGCAAAAGAAAGGCTCAGAGAGATAAAATCAACCCAATCAAAGTCATTGAAAAATAAGAAAGAATAGTGGAAAATCACACTGCTAGAAAAGATTCCTTCATAATTAATTTGAAAATTCCATGTCTAATCTGGAACTAAATATATCCTGTAAAAGAAAATTCCTTGAATACCATGGATAATGCGTTCTAATATCTAACAACCTTCTAGTCAGAAGTGTCATTCTTGAGTGTAATAACCTTTTTTCATGCAAATTAAGCTTATTTCCCCTTGTTTGATGCTTAATAGAGATGGATGATAGTCACTTTAATAATTACAATCACACACATGTATATTAAAATATTTTCCAGTATTAACTTATTCTCCATTATTTTGTTTACATGCATGAAAGAATCCAACATCTTTAATTTTTGCACTAAAAAATCCAACATCTTTAATTTTTTAGCTTGTCTTTGCTTCCCTTCTCTAGCTGCTGAGCCAGAAATCTGAATATCATGATTCACTCCTCTATTTTCTTTTTTTTTTTGCTTTCGCCTCTAATTCATTACTAAGGTCTTTTTGGTTTTACTTCCTAAAGAGCCCTCAACTCTCCTAAATTCAGTGGCACTGCTCTAATTTAAGCTACAATCATTTTTCATCTGGATTATCACATTTTATCTGATCCATCGGTCAAAAATTACTGCAACAACAAGCAACCCCCAAATCTTAGTTGTTTAACAAAACAAACATTATTTCTTGCTCATATGTGGACTACAGGTTGAACTTGTCTGCGACATGACAGGGCTCCCTGTATCTTCTCATTCTGGAATGCAGGCTGAAGGAGCAGCCTTTATCTGGAAAGTTGCTAGTTTCAAGGTCAAGGGCAGAAGGCAAGGCACATGGAGCCAAATCATGCACAGTGAAAGCTTCTGCATGGAGGGGGCATATGTCATGTCCACTAAGATTCTGTTGGCTGAAGTGAGTCTCTTGGTCAATCTCAAAGTCATTGGGGTTGGGAGACAGACTGTGCCCATAAGTGAATGTGGCAAGGGTAGGGAGGGAATAAACCATCATGAACAAATAATGAATCCGCCACACTTGGTAACCTGTGTTCGGTGTGTTGGTCTCCAGCTCATCTCCCATGCTATCTATCTCACAACACACAATAACCTTGGGATTATTAATAGCCGGGGTGAGGAAAGAATTAGCAACCTCCTCTCTATTTATTGAGAGATAGGTAGAATTTTCTAGAAGAGGAGAGGAAAAGGAAAGCATTCTTCACTCTGAGAGTTCCAGAGGACAATCCTCTGAACATTCTTCTGAATGACTAGTTTCTTCTCTTTCTGATACTGCAGAATTCTGCAGATAGCTCTTTATTAGAATGTCTCAATTGTAAAGCAAGGATTTATTTTATTGTCCATCTCTCCTCTGTCTTGGACAACTGTCAAATTCTTGGTGGCAGAAATCATCTGTCTCTCATCTTTGATTATCAAGCACTTAGCACAGTGCCATGAACATAGTAGGCACTCAAAATGCTGGAGGGCTATGTGCTTTTGTTCAAAAAAGACTGCTTTAGATAAAATAAGGTCCTGTTGATCATTCTGCTGGTCTGATAGTAATGGGCGTTGGCTGGCGAACAGACTGTCTTTGTACAAATCCCATCCCATGCATGTTCTAGAGCTACTGCTCGTATTAGCTCTTGTTTAAGTGTCCTTATTTAGTGCCTCTGCTCACTTGTCTTTACTTAATTTTAAGAAGTCACTGCTTCTCCATTTCATTTAGTCATTTAAAATGTTAGCATGCTTTCCTAATCTAGGCAGCATCTGTGAGCCTAAAAGAACTCATTATTCTATCCTTCATATGAATGCTTAATATCTTGTTCAAGCTTGACTTTTTATTTGCACATTAGTTATATACTTTAGTCCAGCTTTGGAATTTAATCCACATGCTAACTATTTCTTACAGGATAAAGGCTGAGCTCCGTATTAAGTTTTTCATTTCAGGCTCAAAACACCTCACTGCCCGCTATGTGCATAGCTCCCTTGGCCCGTCCTTCCCTCCCTCCACAGACCACAAGCCTTAGCCAATTATGCGTCTGCCATTTTGCAAACACATTCTGCTCTCCCATACCTCTGGGCTTCGCTTTTGCTGATCACTTTACTGGGAAGCTCTCCTCCTTTGCCTCTTCTAGGAAAACCCTACTCATATTTCAAGGCTGTACTCTGTGAAGGGGTCACTGAATGGGCCTCTAACGCTCAGTAATTGTCAAATGGATAAATGAATGAATCAATCAGTGAACGAGTTATTTCCTCAACAGTTGAGATTTATTTCATATACATTTGCAACTTCTATCTTCTATAGGGGTTATAAGTTTATTTTAAAAAGTTTTGATTTGACATTTTGAACTAATTCTATTTGTCCTTTTCATATTTGAACTTGAGAGCAGCAGTTCTTTAGCCACTCTCTTTCAGTATCACAATGAAAATTTAATAATACACTTTTTGTAGATAGTTTTCTTTTTTCTCCATATTTATCATCCTAGTTTAACCAGTGCTGGCTAAGGCTCTAGTGATTATTTTTGTTCACATTAAGTTTCTGCCTTCTGAAAATTCAAAACCTAAAATGGACATTCTTCTCCCTGAAAAAAGTCTTCGTATGACACATAGGCCTGCAATAGTGTGAATTTCAAGGAAATATGGAATGCATCTCTCCTCTTAAATTATAGAAGGGCTGTTACGATTATAAAAAATAAGGGGAAATATGGAATTGTACCTTTTAAGAAGATGTGGTAAGAGGAAGAAATCAGTATCTGACTTACACTCTGTGAGAGAGGCTGATAACCCAGTAGATAAAAAGAGTATTTTGGGAAGTCTCTGCTCTAGCAGCTCTACTACTTGGCTTAAGCAAGTGACTGAAGCTCCCCATGCCTCAGTTTCCTAAACTGTAAGATTGGGAGTAATAACAGTGGGCACATCCCAGGGTTATTATCGGGACCAAATAGTTAATATATATAAGGGATTTAAAACAAGTGCTGGACATATTTAAGTGCTATTAAAGTGTTATTAGTTCTGCTTTGGAATTTCTTCCACTTAAAAAAATGTTATTTAATTTTGAGGGAGAGAGAGAGAAGCAGGCAAGTGAGTTGGGGGTGGGCAGAGAGAGCGGGAGATCAAGGATCTTAATCCGGTTCTGTAAGGACAGCGGAGCTGGAAGCCAGCTGGAAATCATGCAACTGTGAGATCATGACCTAAGAAGTTGGAGGCTTAACTGACTGGTCAGTGGAAGGAAGCGCTCCCTTCCACTTTTTTAAAAAGGTGGAATAAAAAGACCTTACTCTCCCACTTCTGGATTTCCACTGGGAAAATAGAAACAGTATAAGGACTTGAAGTTCTGAACAGATGCAAGCTAATCAGATTCCATCCATTCTGGATCAAGAAGATGTGGTTTATCTATACCATGGAATACTACATGGCAATGAGAAACAATGAAATCTGGCCATGCGTAGCAACATGGATGGACCTTGAGGGTGTTATGCTGAGCGAAATAAGTCAGGCAGAGAAGGACAAATATCCTATGTTTGCACGTATAGGAGGATTAGGAGGAACTTAACAGAGGACCAAGGGGGAGAAGAAGGGCGGAAATGGTGGGGGAAAGGGAGAGAGGCAAACCATGAGAGACTCTTGAATGCTGACAAAAACTGAGGACTGATGGATGTGGGGGGGAGGAGGGGTGGGCATGGAGGAGGGCACTTGTGGGGATGAGCACTGGGTGTTATGTGGAAACTAATTTGACAATAAACTATTTGTAAAACAAACAAACAAACAAACAAAAGATTCCATCCATTCTCCCATCCTTCGGTCTCCGTTCTTCCACCCACAACCATTTGAGGATGCTGCCCTCTGCTGGTCAGTCGGAAGCACTATATGGCTCTGTCCGTCTGACTCCTGCCAGAGTTTTCTTTTGTCTTCACCTTTCTGTAACTTAAAAATTAATAAGAAGTTAAAGTATTTACTCCTGGGTATTACTTAAAACATACTTACTAAATCACACAAACATATAGATTTCAAAAATTGGAATGATAATTAAATATTGTCATTTTTATTTGAATGGTTAGAAACTATTAAAAAATAATGTATGCAATTATAAAATGCATCGCCTAAGTCTTTTTATTGATATTCTTGAAAATGAGATAAATAAGAGCCAAGTATCTTGCTTGATCTGAGCATCAAGCAGATATGTCTTTGATATTGATTTAGGCATTCCTTTTAGGAAAAAAATAATTATGCAAGCTAGTACAGGTGTTATATTTCACATTAAAATTTAAAATCTTACATTGAATCTTGTGATTTTGGCAAAACGTTTTCCAGAAGTGAGAAGACAAAAATCATAGTTACTAAAATTAGAACTTACGCACATATACGAGGTCTGTTCATATGATCGGTTTTGTGTTTTTTATTATCAAAACGTCTTTACTCACTGTCTGAATTGCCCAAGCCCGATTTCTTCAAGAATCTTATTTACAGACATTTATTTTCAAATTAAATGATAGGAAGCTGTTCTTTGCTAATTCTTTAAAAAAAAAAACAAAACCTTACGTAGGTCTGGAATGGAGTTTGATGAAATCAGCTCACCTCTGCTGGATGAACTGTTAGGTAATTTCCAACACCAAAAAAAGGAACATCAGATCACTGACTATTTACTTACACATTTGTTATCGTTTCTGCTTGAGAATAAAGAATGAGTTTGAACTCTAAAAAGCGGAGCCTGTGGGAAGCCTCATCAGTCTCTCCACACTTCTGCTGTCACTCCTATTGTAGTGGAGGCATTATTCAAACCGCAGGCTCCGAACTCCCAGGTAACTGGAGCCAGCAGGGAGCTCTGTTTGATATCAAGTATGTTCTTTATCAACGTTTTTGTTGTGATGGGAAGAAATGGACTAACTTTACTTTTATCTTGCCCTGTTTTAACATAACCCAGTAGGTGAATGCTTTATTGGTGTGGCTTGGCTAAACTCTTTGATACAGACTGACTTTCTGATCATAAATTTTCCATATAAAAAAAATTAATGTTTTATTTTCGCCTATCAATACCAACCGGAAAGTACTACACGTTCGTAGGTTTTTATTAAAAGTGTGTTTAAAGTTTTGCTAAGAGGAATGGCCACAAGGAAAACACAACTTGATTTTTCTAATTAGAATCGGAGACACAGAAGCCCCTTGGCTGTAGGACAGAGAACCAGACATAACAATGTGATCCTGAACCTTGGGGTCAACACTGTAGACTCTACCGAACATTTTGCCTCAATGCTTTTTTTTGTATTAGAAAGACTTGTGTAAGATAAGAAAGTGAAGTGTCTGTATTTTTTCCTCAAGAGGTTGGTTTTCAATGAGCGCACTAGTAGTGCTTGTATGGTGGAGTTCATTAACAAATGTACTTCTAATGTTTGTTTTTGACATATCATTAAACCATATATTAAATTTACTCTGTTCTATGTAGAAAATCGTTTGAATAAGACATAGCAGCTTTAAGCAACACAGAGATTTAGAGTGATCGTAAACTCATGACTTCATCTTTCCTGTACTGTTTTCTGTGAAGCTTGGTCTATGGGTTGGAAGCTTGGATGCCGAGTTTGTTACAGATCTCCGGATTCCAAATAATCTAAGGCAGGGAATTCAGCTTCTAGCAGCAGAAGAGAAATAACATAAGGAAATTTTGCTACTTTATTTTAGCCCAACATTTAAAATTTTATAGTACTTTTCTCAATTTAAAACTTATAAATAATTTAAATACCAATTATTTCAGGGCTGTCTTCATTCCAATATTAGAGTCATTACATATATTTAAACTTTTAATTATCTCATCCAGAACCATTGTAATCTCACAATTCAGAATTAATGTACAGAGGAATCCTGCACTTGACATTACTGTCAGGATATTTACAGACTATTACTGAAAATGAATCATTAGAAAGAAAGAATGTTTCTTTACTGGATTTTTTCATTTTATTTTTTTAATTTTTTAAAATGCTTGTTTATTTTGAGAAAGATGGAGAGAGAGCACATGTGTGTGAGCCAGAGGGTGGCAGAGAGAGAGGCAGAGAGAGAGTTCTCTGTGTCAGTGCAGAGCCCAACATGGGGCTCAGTCCCATGAACCATGAGATCATGACCTGAACTGAAATCAAGAGCTGGATACTCAACAGACTGAACCACCCAGGAGCCCCTGGATTTTTCACTTTAAGATAGTTTCTCAATCTTGGTGCTATTGGTATTTGGGGGCTGAATAATTCTTTGTTGTAAGGGGCTGTCCTGTGTACTGTAGAATGTTTAGCAGCATCCCTGGTATGCCAGTCATGTCTCTTGCTCTTTGTTACAACCAAAAATGTCTTTAGATGTTGCCCAATTGCCCGCCCCCCCCCCCCGCACCCAAGGGACTAAATCCGTGCTCCCCTCTGGCAGCACCATGGTCCTAAACCAATAAACTGTGCTCCCTATTACTTTTCTGCCAACATCTCCAGTCAGGACATTGCCATTTTGCATTACTTCCAAGACAATATTTAAGCTATATAGTCACAAGCTACGTGTCTCCTTATTTTTTGACTTCTTTTCCATTCTTCACCTCTACCTGGAACATACTTTCCCTGAACATACTTCACACCTGTAGTAGCTAAATCTTCATCTTATTATGGTGGCTCTCAGGGGATGAACAAGGACTGAATGGGACAATGGAAAGCATATATCTGGAGACACCAACAGACCTTTGCTTTCTGATTATTCTCTGTAAGCCGGAATTAGTTCGCTCACAGGGTCACACAGGTGTTAAGGAGAGAAGTCAGCTCTGCTTTCAGGATACCTAACACGCGTCACACAGCTCCTGAAACAAGGCAAGTTCTCAGAGAGTGTTTATCTACTTGTCTTAAGGAGGGCCACACACAGTTTGTTGAAGTTTTGCTAAAAGACAAATCTTTTTTTTAATTTTTTTATTCTTTTTTTTACAAATAGTTTATTGTCAAATTGGTTTCCATATAACACCCAGTGCTCATTCCCACAAGTGCCCTCCTCCATGCCCATCTCCCCTCTCCCCCCCAACATCCATCAGTCCTCAGTTTGTTTCTCAGCATTCAAGAGTCTCTCATGGGCTAAAAGACAAATCTAACCAGGTATTAACCCTGCCCATAATAATCCAAAATGCTCTGGTAAATTTAGAATTATCATCACTGTCCTAATCCTTCTTATCTTCATGGCAAGTTTTGTGTAAGCCTTAATTCAATCAGCTGGGAGGTTTATGTGGATGGGAGTTAGTTAAGCATATTTGTTAGAAACGAGTGTTTGTTTCTGTGGCTCCTGGTTATTCCTTCTGTTTTAGTTGCTTTCACATTTGAGTTCTGTTTTCAAGTGCTACGAGCCATGTTGCAAACAGATGAGAAAGTAGATCTGTGAGCAAATCCTTGAGGTGTTGGAAGTAGACTTTTGACACCCATTTTTGAAGGAAACGAGTGTAAGTAACTATAAGAGTTGAATGCAGTATGTTTTTCAGATAAAAAAATATATCTTCAAGTAGAAAGGAACTCTGACAGGAGTCAGATCAAAGGAAAAAATTAAGCCGGCTGAATTTTTCTCTGGGAACTTTTTATTTTTATTGTTTCCATGGGAAGATGATATGAAAATGTCTTGGTGTTAGGGGCCAAGGGCAGAGCAGAGAGAAAAGTTCTGTGACTTTCCAGAAAGCAGGAGTCCATATTGGAACCATGCCTTATTGTGTGCACCTTCACCTTCCTACTAGAATCTCAGCATGTGTGTCTTCAACCAGAGGAAGCAGAGCGACAGTTTACCAGCAGTGAATGGTAGAATCCATTGGAAAGATGGGGCAGTGATCCAAAGGACAGCATGGAGGCCATGCTTTCCACCTGGCTTTTCTCTTCACCAATTCCACTTTGTCTCTTGGCATTCTTTCAGCTCTAAAAACACAGTTTTATTCCTAGATTTATGTAATCCCACAGCTGGAAGCCTTCTACATTCAGAGTTTAAAATAATTCTTTTAAAACTCTTTAAAGTCCATGTAAGTTTTTGTCCTGGAGAAAAATTTTCTGTGGAAAAGAACTGAAGGAAGGGAGGTCTACGGGAGTCAAAGCTGGCGGTGCATGGCTGTAGCTCACCCCGTTGCACACCCACTCAGACGTGCACACCCTTGAACATCCTGGGAACACTGTATCTACACTTCGGACAGTAGAAAGCCCTCACTGGTGAGGGGACCATTGCTGGCACATCTGAGTGGAATGCGTGTGGCCACAAGGGTCTCTGGACCCTTTGCCTCTCTGCACAGAATCAGGTAGAAGGTCGTTGGGAGCCATACCACCTCTGCTGGGACTTCAGGCCTCCTCTGAGGAAACAAGGGTTCAGGATTGTGGAGTGTGCAAGACTATATTCTGGTGACTTTCATATGGGCCCCAGGGCTTCTGTAAATGCTTCCCAGGGTTTTGGTTACAATCATAGCCATAACAAGCCCTATCAAATAGCTTTTAGATATATTGGGAGGTTTTTGTTTTGAAAATGCTGCCTCTGATTTATCCAATTCTTACGATATTGCTTCTGTGTGGCAGCATTTGTAATCATCTACCTATTACAGAGAAAGGAAGGCAAGGCACAGAAGGGTAAAAATCACCAGCAAATGGAGGCCATGTCAGATCATGAATTCCTGAGTGCTTTTCTAATATTAGGTTCAAACAGCACTTATGAATATTTTTAACTTGTGAAAAATAATAATGCTGTCAGTCGACATTGGTAACTTTGGAGACCAAAATTTAATAAGATGGAGAACATACCAAACAAGAGAGAAAAATGTGTGAAAGATTAAAATGACATACCGAGGAGACAGGGTGCTGTAAAGTCCATTTATGCAGGCTGTGATGGGGCCAAATGAGATGGCCTCAACTTGCCAGAAAAGAATTTCAGATTTTTATAGAAACCCACTTCATAAATATAAAATTATACTTTTATATTTATATGTGCTGTTTTCCTATAAATTTTGATATCTGTGGTCTGTGTTTTCAGCTCTTATTTTATTTTTGCTTGAATTTGAAGAGCTATGAATGTAGAATTGTGAGATATCAAAAGTTCTGAATGAATTTCCTTAACTTCAAACCCAACTTATCACCTAGTCTATTTTTGGCAAGGCACGAAGGGCAGATATCGCTCTGCTTTCCAATAAAACAATAATTCATTCATCCGATGTGTTAGCATGCCTTAGAGATCAACCACGATAGGAAGTAGTTCACTGTTTATAATATTATTTCTCATTTCATGTCTGTGATTCTGAAATCCCTCCTGTTCCTGCATAAAGTGAGAAAATATATTTTCAATCACAACAGTGACCATATACTTAGGAGGACATCGCTGGAATTGAAGTGTGTGTGTGTGCGTGTGTGTGCGTGTGTGTGTATGTGTGTGTATGTGTTTCACTCTAATATTATTCCAAACCTATTAGGGAATTTGGAGAGTTTGATAGAGAGAAACGCCATGACTATCTTGCTGTGATGGTCAGCACACATTCTGAGAACCTGATTAACAGCTTGACCGGGCAGCCTCTGGCACCCAGAGTGAGGGGCTCTGGCCGCAGCTCTCAGGCATGAGAAGTGGGTTCTTCCAAAAGCAAACAACCTTCGACCCACGGTCTTCATTTGGGCCCATCAGGTCAACAGTTGTTTCACAGAACATCGGCAATTGTCTTTCTCCTTGTTGTCAGGAGCCTCTTGAAACCTTATACGAGGATAATTAAGTGGTGAATAAGGGTCAATGTGGACAAATAAATCAAACTGATAGTTTGAACACAGACTGATTGAGCAAAAACAAGGAATTCTGCCATGCCTGTTACCGCAGTGCTTGATGTTAACTGACTTTGTTAACATTACATCCAAAGGCAGCAAGTGGGAAAGCTTTGTGTGGAATCAAAAGCTGAGCAAAGAGACACGGGATTTAATTGTTCAGCTTTAGTTTTGAAATAAAGACATGCAGCGCATCCATTTAGTTGACTTTAATGGAGCACAAAACCAAACCCATTCTTTAGCATGCTAATTGAGTTAGAAGATGCTTTCCTCTTGTATCACAGAGATGCAAGAAATACCAGGGGAATCGTCAGACTTCTGGAAGTTCAGAGTTAAAAAATATGATGACAAGTTCAGTCCCCATATCTGATGACACAGACAAATTCTACCAGCAAATGTATTAGGATCCTATAAATATTTTAAATTATGTGTTACAAATCTACTAGGGGTAAATGTTTATACAGTAATAAAACCATTGAAATCAAATATATCAACTTATGGAAGAGATTTTGTTGGCAAAGGACAGCTAGAATCAGGGAAAGAGCAGGAGAGAACGGACGAGAAGGACAGAGAAAAACCTTCAAAAGGCTGCTGTGGGTCTACAGCCTTGTTCTGAGGGGGAAGAATTATTAAAAAATAAACACAACAAGAAATCTTGTCATGAGAATAAAGAGGAGGCTGGGGGTTTTTTTGTTTTTTGTTTTTTTTACTACAAACACGTGCCTGGATTACTTTATTCGGGTGCTGTAATTTATCTTTTCCTGGTGTTCACATTTTAACTTCACTACCCACTAAGTATGTTGCAGAAATAAATATGTAGTTGAAACTGGTATTTTATGTTATGTTAATTATTCCGATGTTTCTCTAACTCTTGTTTCAGCTTCCCAGGCAGGGTTTCTGTCACACGGTGCAGGCCGTGGGATTTAATAATGTAGCACATAGATCTTCACACGTGAATTGCATGGACCTCTCACATGGTAATATTAAATAGCCTCACCGAGAAAGCAAAGGGAGCTAAGCCTGAGACATCAACTGATTAAAATATGGACATCGCTATTATCATATCATAAACTTATCAAGCAATTAATGAGCTTTTTCATAAAGAAAACCATCGTTTCACATTATCCAACGAACAAATCTACAGGGAAAAGTGAAAAATTAACTACTTCTACTCTTCTGTGCATTTTCCACTTTGTGTTTAGATCCCTTGAAGAAATTGGCAATATGGTAAACAGTAATTAATGAATTTAAAGACACTTTAATGGCATTTGTTTGAAAGCATTGATTACACATCCATTCTCACATCTAGACATCTATCTTCATCTGTTTAAGTACAGTCATAAATACCAATATGCTTAGATTAATGAAAATAACAGTATCTGTCACTGATGTTAGAGTAGCTATCAAAAACGAATTGTGAATGGGGGAGGTGGCTACTTATTTCAGTGCTCCTGAGTTTTTTCCCTCATAAATAATTTCACATAAAGAATCTAAGAGAAGCTCGTCTGTGAGCCGCCTACCCTGAGAAAGTGGGCTGAGAAAGGTGTAATGCATTATGGAGAGAGATGAAGGCAAGCTCACACCATATCCAATCAGGCTTTTTCTTAAAGGTCAGGACATTCTGTCTGGGTCCATTTGTGTTTTTGATTCTGCCGTTTCACTATTCAGGAACACAATGTAACTGTCAGTCTCAACAACAGTTCCCGGCTCCACTGGCTCCGCTGCTCTCGGGGTAACATACAATATTTCACATCCACAAAACAATTCGGCGTCTGCGTGGGCAAACCATATGATGACCACGGGGAGCAATATGGTCACACCCTACTGAGCACTCTTAAGGAGACTCTGTAAAGAACTACATCTAAAAAAGAATAAGGCTCTGCTCCTCTGTGCTTTTGCGTACTTGCCAGATAGCATTTTAATGTTAAGTTTCCATCAGCAGAAGTCAAATGCAAATGTTCCTCCCTATGCTCCATCTCAGTAGCTAAAGACGGCTTTACTGCTATGCAAAGCATTTGCAGTCATGGAGTTCCGAAGGGGATAGATATTAGAAATAATTTAGCACATTAATGATGGCCTTGTTGAATTTCCCCCGTGTGTGTTTTGGTATGTTATTTATTTTTCTTTCCAAACAAAATCAGACACCGGCTCAAATTTATAAGGGCGAAGGATGGGGACTGGTTGTCTAGGGAGAGCATAGAACCGACATCCTGTCTAACATAATTTTTAACCAGTGAGATCTGGGCTGAGCTCCGGAGAATTAATGCATATGGTACATTTTCAAAAGATTTGGCCTAGAATGCTACTTTTTTGACAGCTGATTGATTTAAGTTACAGTCTGGTCTGTTGCTTCACTCAGAGGAAGATTAAATAAAGCTATCATTTCCATAAAATGACAACAAAGAAACCATAAAGAAAAGAAAAAGCTTATCTTCTTAGGCACACAGATCTGCCCTTTCCCTCCTATCCAATATTTATTCTTATTGCTGGATTACCAATTTCTGTTCTTTCTTTATCCAGGTATCATCATGAATTCAGATTTTGAGTGAGTTTATTCTTTAGGATTTTAAAAACAAATTCTTAGGGGCACCTGGGTGGCTTAGTCGGTTAAGCATCCGACTTTCGCTTAGGTCATGATCTTGCGGTTCGTGGGTTTGAGCCCCGCGTCGGGCTCTGTGCTGACTGCCAGCTCAGAGCCTGGAGCCTGTTTCAGTCTGTGACTCCCTCTCTCTCTGACCCTCCCCTGCTCACGCTGTCTCTCTCTCTCTCCTAAAAATAAATAAAAAACATAAAAAAATCAAAAAAAAATAAAAAAAATTCTTAGTTCTATGCTCATAACACACACAGTGATTGTCTATGTGTATACACCTATTCCTATTCATGTGAGAACATGAGATGACGATTATGTGGGGGGTTTTTTTCCTGGTTAACTGCAGTCTATGATAAGAGCCAGTGAGACTTAACCGCAAATGATGGACCTTTGGTTTAAGAGTGCATCTTTTGTGTTTTTCTCAAGTAGGGCTCTGTCGTCTGATGTTACGGGATTTTGTCACGCAAATTCTAATTTTAGTGAATCCGTGAAACCACGATGTTAAACACCGACTCTGGAAAAACTGGAAAACCATCCAATTGTCCCAATTTGTCTCCTGTCCTGAAATCCTACTCTATGTTACTTTACAGTAGATACGTCCATTAGCTTTAATATTGATGGAAAGCACCAGTCTCAGTGAATCTTTTTTGTCTAAATTGACAACTCAGTACTTAGTAGAGATTATAATAAAGAGTATTTAAAAGGTCTAATAAAAGAATTAGTTGGAAAAAAGTAAACGAAGGAGAAATACACAGTTGATTGTGAAGAGATAGTAAACCTGCGACAGGCTGAATCCTGTTGAGGATAACCATCCCATTTCCCTACAACAGGGTTTCTTGCCCTGACAACTAAAGTTAAATACTAGGTTGGAGTGTGTTGATTGCAGTGTGTATAACCCAGGCCTTAAAAGTTCAAATGTGTTTAGGGGCCAGGCTGGAGCAGAAGAGGTGCAAGATAGGAAGTTGTGCTGGAGACTGTAGTGAGCCAGCACCTGCCCCTGCGAATGCCAGCCTGTTGCCGTGGAAGTGACAACTGTAAGACTTTTGTCAGAATTCCTTCTTTCCCCTCAAAGACATTACTTGTGGGGACATACTGATGACCTATATCTGGGGCTTCTTTCAACCTGCTGGATGCCACTATGTGATTCAGGGACATATCAGGTATCGCTCTTCTTAGTTCTTAACGACATCATTTATTTAGGTTAAGTCTTGCGTTGGGCCACAAGTTATATGGCAAAATGGTGAATTATTTTAACATAGGCCTTGATCTTTTTCTAAGTTTAGAGGAATTGAATGTCTTCTCCAGGAAGCAATAAGGAAACAGGGCTACTCAACCGCTTCTTTGAGATGTTTACCATATAGCTTCCTAAGTCACGCATTGAATTATGAATGGCCATAATACCAACATGGTGCAGACTGCTGGTTGTCTCCTTAGATTCCTTTCCCTTTCTCTCTGGGTACATAACTCTAGCTAGAGTCCGCATTTCCCGCTCTCCCTTGCAGTTCGATGTGATCAGGTTCTCCCTGAAAGAATGCGAAAGGGATGTGATGAGCACTGTCTCAAGACCTGGAGCATTAAGCGTGGGGCTCCCTTGTCCACATCTTCTTTTTCTTTTCTACTGGCTGAATCTAGACTCCGTGGTGACCCAGTTTCAACCAGGACAACCATGCCCGGGGGTGTGATGAAACAACGTGAAACGTTCAGAGTGTCTGAAACCTGTCCAGAGCCACTGTCCCTCAGACCTGGACCACTCACTGCAGAACTGTTATGAGAAAAAAATAGCTTCTACCTTTTTAGCATCGCTCTACTTCAAGGTCACTTTGTTACTACAGTTTAGCATTGCTCCAAGGAATACATTCAAGTACATCCCTTTTAAAGAAAGTTACAAAAATATATTTTAACCCGAAACAGAAATAATTTGTGGTTAATGTATCTCACTGTTTTCCTCTATTATCATGTATTATTGAAAACTGATTATAGTCTTTCAGGGAGGCAAAAGTCCTTAAGTGAGCAATGCTATTTTGCAAAATTCAAAGCATGTCAACTAATATTTGCCAAATATGACTCATACTTGTTTTCTTACATAGTAATCATATCTATCCTTATATTTCTAATAAAAGTAAACAATTTACTTAAGATATTTCTCTGAGGATCTGTCAAATACAAATTTAGCGTAAATTTACTCAGTTGTTGTTAGTGACCAGTTTTATGTCTGGCAAAATTGTGAAGGAATGACCCACAGTGCCTTTCTGGCCAGTCAGAGACCATTCTTGTTTGCCATCAAGTAACTCAGGCATCGAGAGGAATGGAACCAGTCATTTAAACACAATTTTATTTCTTTTCACTCTCTTTATGTCCTTGGTTCCCACCTGTTCACTATCTCTTCTAAGATTAATTCCAGATGCCAAAGGAGAGGCATGGAGGAGCCAAAAGGAGTATTCGCCAATTAAAACGGCCGGGTCTTTCACATCTAATTCATGTTAGAACAACTGGAGACCTATTATTGTAATCATGACTAAACATCTCCTCAGAATGAAGAGCCATAAGGTGATACCTTCTCAATCTCCTCACTACAATCTTCTTGCTCCCACCCCAGCTGGTGCATAAGCAGTGCATGTGTTGATTATGTTGAAGAGGGTCAACAAATGATGTGAGGTAGATAGTTGATGAGGGCAAACAATGATAACAGTCAACCACTGTGTTAGTTGACTGTGTTATGTATGTTATGTGTGTCAGTCTGACCAAAACAAACAAACAAACAAACAACAAAAAAACCCACTATCCAGATTCTACGTGGCTAGCCCTGATGGGATGTACTTCTTTTTTAATCCCTGCCCTCAACTTTGTTTCCTGGAATAAAATAGTTTTCATGCCCATGCTCTGTCATTGATAGAATGAGCAGGTGGTTTCTTTCCACCAATCTTCAACAAAGACATCAATTAGAGCAGCTTTGCCCAGGTCAGAATGGTTTGATGACTACAGGACATGATGAGTTTTTGGTTTTGTTTTCTATATTGGAAACAGGAGGTAAGGAAACTCATTCCATCTAGAATTTTTTGAAACTCCTTTTCAAAGTTTTTCTTCAAGTCCATTCTTAGTCTCTCCAACCCCTCCTAGTTCTATCAGAACCAGACCGTTGATTAGAGTTTGTATCATAAAAATATTGCATTTTTGTCAAATGTGTTTTCTGTATCTATTGAGATGATCATATTTTTTATCCTTCCTTTTATTTATATGGTATATCACATTGACTGATTTGGATGTTAAACCATCCTTGTATCCCTGGAATAAACACTACTTGATCATAGTGTATGATCCTTTTAATGTATTGTTGAATTTAGTTTGCTAATTTAAAAAAAAATTAATGTTTATTTATTGGGGGGGTGGGGGCAGAGAGAGAGACACACACACAGAACCTGAAGCAGGCTCCAGGCTCTGAGCTGTCAGCGCAGAGCCTGACATGGGGCTCAAACCCATGAACTGTGAGATCATGACCTGAGCTGAAGTTGGACACTTAACTGAGCCACCCGGGTGCTCCTAGTTTGCTAATTTTTTTTAAATAAGTAAGTTATACACTCAACGTGGGGCTTGATCTCACAACCCAGAGATCAAGAGTCTCATGCTCTACCAACTGAGCCAGCCAGGCACCCTCAGTTTGCTAATATTGGTGGAATTCACCAAAGAAGCTATCTGGTCCTGAACTTTTGATTTTTTGGGAGTTTTTGGTTACTCATTCAATAACCTTACTAGTAATCAACCTGTTTAGATTTTTCATTGCATCATGATTCAGTCTAGATAAACTATATTCATCTAGGAATTTATCCATTTCTTTGTGTTGTTTAATTTGTTGGCATGTAATTGTTCAGTGTAGTCTCTTACGATCCTTTGTATTTCTGTGGTATCAGTTGTAACATCTCTTCTTTCATTCTTTATTTTATTTTCGATTCTCTATTTTTCCTTGGTGAATCTAACTAAAGATTCATCAGTTTTGTTTATCTTTTTAAAGATAATCTTTGTTTCATTGATCTTTCCTATTGGGTTTTTAGTCTCTATTTCATTTGTTTCTGCTCTGATCATTATTATCTCCTTCAGTCTACTAACTTTAGGCTTCATTTGGTCTTTTTTCTAGTTCCTTGAGATGTAAAGTTCGATTGTTTATTTGGGACTTTTCTTGTTTCCTGAGATAGGCATTTTATTGCTATAAATTTTCCTCTTAGAACTGCTTTTGCTGCATTCTATAAATTTCGGTATGTTACGTTTTCATTTCTGTTTTGTCTCAAGGTGTTTTCTCATTTCTCTTTTAATTTTTTCTTACATTCACTGGATGCCCAGTAGCATGTTGTTTAATCTTCACATATTTGTGAATTTTCCAATTTTTTTCATGTAATTAATTTCCAGTTTCATCTTATTGTAGTCAGAAAATTCCTATGTGTTTCATAGAAAATGATAGACACATACCATATAATTTCCTTTATATGTGGAATCTATAAACAAAGAAACAAACAAATAAATACCAAGCTTGCAGATACATTGAACAGACTGGTAGTTCCCAGAGGCAGGGCATGTAGGGTGGAAAAATTAGGTGAATTGGGATTTTTAAAGTTTAAATACATTTAATAACAATAATAATACTAATAATGAACCAGATCATTTGCTAAATCCTCCACACTTCATTGATATAAGTTCCCAATTCTATATATAAAATTATGAAAAAAAAATACTGTAAACTACTATTTTGATAAAGTCAAAAGACATAGATATTTTCTCTACTTATGTGAAATTAAAATATCCATTCAGAGCAATAAATGTATACCAGTTTAACAAACTCTATCGACTTTGAGGGTGGATGTTGTAACAAAAGGTTAGTTTTAGGTTCAAAAAATCCTTCTAGTTAACCCTCACCAGAGTTGCACACACAGTGGCCTTGCTGGGCCCTGTGCAAAAACTTTAGAGTCAGAGGATGGGATTGAAAGATGAGTAGCTCTAAATTCTAACCTCTGGAATTGAAACTACCAGGTGGGAGATCTTGGGGGGCTTAATAAACCCTTTCTACTCTCAGCTTCCTTCTTTCCTGTGGAAGAGTGAGCAGCAATAATTTCTACCTCACGAGGTTGCCATGAATCATCGACGAGATCCTCTAAGTCAGGAGCCCTGCGCAGGGACAGACTATTATTACAAGAGCAATGCTTGTTTCCCACCTCCTGCCAGATTATTTAATGATCATTACTTAGTAAAGTCTTGGTGAGATGGATTATCTTCGGCCTTCTCATCTCATTGTTGGAACCACCAAGTACCAGATGTTTCCATTTCTTCTACATCATAGAGCAGATAACAATAAAGGCAAAGCCTCAAATTCATAGCCTGGCCTTTCTTGGTTTCTAACCCATGTTATTTTGCTTGTGGTTGCCCTTTGGAGGCTTATAGTCAGTCTGCCCTCATACAATCTTTCTTTCTTTTCTAAAGGTTACTTCTTTAGAGAGAGACAATGAGTGGGGGAAAGGAAGAGAGAGAGAGAGAGTAGGAAGAGGGAGTGGGGGGACAGGGGATCTGAGGCGAGCTCTGTGTTGATAGCAGAGAGAGCCCAATGTGAGGCAACAGCTCATGAACTGTGAGACCATGACCTGAGCCAAAGTTGGATGCTTAACTAACTGGCTGAGCCACCCAAGTGCCCTTCAAATAATCTTTCTGATAGGAATTTTTCACTGATGTGAATGCCTTCCTCTACCCAAGCTGGCCTCTTCATCTCCCATGAGACATTAAAATTTTATTTTCTTCATGCTCCTTGCTCATATATCCCGCTTGTCTGGAATAACTTTACTTCTCTTTCTGCTTAGATAATCTTACTAATTTGTTTTCCAGTCTGCAGCTCACCTGCTTCCTTGATGAAGCTCTTCCTAATATTGCGTCTGGAGTGATCTCAAGTTCTTACATGTTCCCAGAATGCTTCTGGCACTTTATTACTCATCTGACATTCAACATTTGCTGTCTTCTATTAAACTAGTAGAGTGTGGCAGAAAAACCCTGGCCTAGGTGTCAGCAGACCTGAGTCCTGGGCCTGACACAAAATATCACACACTCATTGTAACCTTGGTTTCCTTGTCTGTAAAGCTGAGGTAATGAGACTCAAGTGAATTGCTTTGACAACCAAAAGAAATGTTAAAACATTTTACAAGTAATAAAATGTTATACAAGAGAAGGCATTATTACTGTTACAAGCATGTATGTTTATTGTTTTCCCCACAAATACCCAGCACAGTGCCTGAATATAATATAAAATATCAATAAAATAAATGGATGAACCAACCAGGATTTCCAGAGCCTCTTCTGCCAGCTTTGGGAACTTCAGCCTGACATTTGAATTCTGTTCACTCTTTTATAAAATAAATGAGAGGATTTGTCTAGAGTCTAAACTGCTAGGTCTCCACCCAAGGTGTACAATGGAGACACCAGGGGAGCTTTGAAAAAATGCACATGCCTGGGTCCCGCCTTAAATCAATCCAGATTCTCTGCAAGTAAGGCTCATGCATAGGTATTAAAACCCTTTCTTTTAATTAAAAAATACAACCTTATAGAAAAGTTGAAAATACAGAATGAAGAACTTTTATCCCCCTGAATCATTAGAGCAAGTTGGCCACCGAATTCATCACCCCTGAATACTTCAGTGCAAATTTCCCGTAAACAAGGACATTCTCTAACACAGGTGCAACATAACCATCAAAATCAGACAATTAACACGGGTCCATTCAAGATCCTGTTCAAGTTTCACCCATTGCTTCAAAAATGTCTCTTGTAAACTCTGCCTGTTCAGAAGCACACCTTGCATGCAGCTGTCATGTCCCTTTAGTCTCTTTCAGACCAGAACAGTTCTTCAGTATTTCCTCTACTTTTATGACCTGGACACTTTTGAAGATGACAGGCCATTTATTTTGTAGAATGTACTTCCACTAGGGTTTGTCTGATCCTTCCTCATGTTGAAATTCAGGTAATACATGTTGGACAAGCATATCACTGAGATGATGCTGGTTCTTTCTGTCAGAAAGTGTGATTTCCATTAGTGCCACTGCTGATGAAGTTCACTAGGTGGTTTGATTAGGGTGATGTCAGCCAGCTTTCCCACTGTGAAGTTAATCTCTCTCCCCTTTGTAATGAAGAAAATAGTTTGTGGGAAGATCTCCTAAAATTATGTAAGTCTCTTGTACCTTATCGAACTTCATGTATTCATTTATTCCCATCTGTATGTTCTCACAATGTTTTATTTTATTCAGTGAGTTCTAATACATTGCTATCATTATTTATTTTGATGCTCAGTTGTCCCCAGTTTGGCCAATGGGAGCTCCATGAGGCTGGCCCCTGTGTCTTTTTTCACATGTCACTGGAGTTCTTTGAGCGCTTCAGGCTGTCTGGTGAAATAAGTTGTTCCAAGCAGTCGGAACATCATCAGATACTTTCGCGCCCCGGCCCTGGAATCAGCCATCTCTCCAAGGATCATTGTCTCCTGTCAATGAAGACAGTATTTGAGGCCACGCTCAGGGTGCTAAGTACACTCATTGCTGTTGGGCTATCATGGCTCTTACAACCTGCCAGGATACAGGCAAGGAATGTGAGAATCTATGAATATGTGAAACTCACACTTTTATATCTATTTATTTGTATCTCTTCTATCTATATATTTTGAAACCAAGAATTTTACACTAATTCCAACTCTAACCCAATACAACAGGCTTATCTGGGTTTTCTCCCTTTCAATATTTGTAACTCATTCTCATGTTCAGGAGTTTAGGAATTTAAAACAAACACCAACAATCTGGAGATTTTCTTCACTTTCATTGACTGCCAAACTGATAATTAAAATCACAAAATAATTGAACACGATACATCTTTTTTTTGTAGCTCTATTACATTAAGGTTCTTTAAAAATACACGAGCACACACACCCCTACGCATTTTGAAGCTAAGAAAAAACCCATTGTACCAGATATTTTAATATTGTTTTTATACAAGTGTATGGATCTGTGCCATCTTTTATAACCATTTTATTGCAATTAAAGCATTGTCTTCAAAGAGTAAATTCTTTCAAAATATCATAGGAAAAGTGATCTTTCACGTTTCAAAACCAGAGGCAGCATACATAAATAGATTTGTCTCTTGTCGAGAACAGTGGAACAGAAGTCCGTGTACAAGATGGGAAAAGTTGTGCATTCAGCAATCCGTGACGAGCACACATTGAGGCACACAACACCATGCTGGAGCTCTGTCTGTCTGAAGGACACCCAGAGATGAGGCTGTTTGTGTTGGTAAAGCTTATATCAGTCACAACAGAGAGGCAGCGGTTACTGTGGACAGAGACAGTTATTTGGGAATGTTCATGTCATGTTAGTTGCACTTTCTTTCACGTGCAATATTCCCTTTGGTTGAGAGACCATTTTTATTCAGAGATATCACACCTTTCATTCACAACATACTCAAGATCCAGACAGTTGTAAGTAGGGTCTGGGATGACCTAACTATCACAATTTTCTGTTGAAGTAAATACATATCTTTGAGGTGTGAAACTGCCAAAGAGAAATGTAATCATGGTTGAGAAATAAAAGAAAAATTTAAATTCTCCCTTTGTGAACTTGAAATTGCTACGATCATGCGTAATTTACTGGATTGCCAATTTGGGTTCATTCTTCGTTACCCAAACATTCTTTACATTTTAATAATTTCATACTTCCTATCAGTATAATTCTAAGTATCCTGAGTAGTTCATGTCTTTCTCACTACCCACCTTTTATATTTTTTTAATCTTCCTTAAATCCAAGTTAGCTAACATATAGTGTAATAATGGTTTCAGGAGTAGACTTTAGTGATTTCATCACTTCCATATAACATTTCTGCTCATCTCAACAAGTGCCCTCCTTAGTGCCCATCACCCATTCAGCCCTCCCCCCATCCACTTCCTCTCTAGCAACCCTCAGCTTGTTCTCTGTATTTAAGAGTCTTTTATGGTTTGCCTCTCTCTATGTTTTTATCTTATTTTGGCTCCCTTCCCCTATGTTCATCTGTTTTGTTTCTTAAATTCCACATATGAGTGAAATCATATGGTATTTGTCTTTCTCTGACTGACTTATTTCACTTAGTATAATACATTCTAGCTCCATCCAAATTGTTGCGAATGGCAAGATTTCATTCTTTTTGATTGACGAGTAATATTCAATCATCTATATATACCACATCTCCTTTATCTATTCAGTCGATGTACATTTGACCACCCACCCTCTTTCTTTATAGATGGTTGAGTCTCTAGGGTATGTACCACATGCATGCATTCATAGTAGATGTCATCTTATATAAACAATGATTGCTTTAGCTCCTATGTCTTGGCTGGGTATTCAGTCACGCATTAATTTCTAACCCACCATGCCATTCAGTCAATCATCCATCAATTAATAAGAATATTTTTAACCTGCTAGCTTTTCATTGGGTGGAAAAATCAGCTATCCTTAGAACTTCTTTGGCAGTGATAGTCAAAGTTATCTTTTCAAAGATTGAGGCAAACAGCAGAAACAGACTTTTGCTTTTAGATTTTAAAGGAGATGATTATTCAATGACAAGATTCTAAAATATATATGAATTCCATGATTAAGTTAGCATAGCCCAGTTGGTAGCTGGTTGTTTTGGCTCATTTGCTTAAAATATCCCCTGGGGGTGAGAGGAGGTAGAAATAGATGTCAAGATTGTCCTAGAAAATGATTCATCAGTAGTGTGAGGCTATAAATGAACCATTTTTTCCATATAGAGTATCACGTCATCTGCGAAGAGTGAAAGTTTGACTTTCTCCTTGTCGATTTGGATGCCTTTCATTTCTTTGTGTTGTCTGATTGCTGAGGCTTAGAAATGAATCATTTTTGAAGAGATGGGACCATTGCACATCAAACAGATTTTAAAGTTAATAAGTGGAAAATGTGGGGAAAAGTATTTTACAAAATAAAAGAAGGAGAGTGGAATTTTCTCTGAAGAGAAAATAGTAAAAATGAAACTAGAATATTGTTCTGAAAGAGTATTTTTATATAACGATAATTTCTTGCTCATATTTGAAATGTGTGTAAGACAGTTTATTTTCCTAATAAGTCAGCTGAATGGTCTAAACTATACAAAATTATACTGTTGTATTTATTAGAGGAGTGATACTACAATAAAGAGAATAAAGAGAAGCTTTCTATATTTTAGGAATTTCTAACCATGCATTTGAACTAAGCTGAATCTGTCCAAAATAACACAATGTTCCATTTGAGATCTGAAAAAAAAAAATTAGATATTTCTAGCAAACCTTTAGGTATCCTAGGAATTGCCCCATCTCTGTGGGTCTTTTCTGACTTATTCAGAAAAGGAAGTGCAGAGAAAGTGGCCCCGTTTATAATAAGACCTCTATTATTTTGTATAAAAACAGTTAAGTAGAGAACATTGCATCACGCATGAGAGAACCTTCCCCTGGGTGCGTCTATAACCGACTACAGAGTGCCATCCACAAACTCTAACAGATGCCCAGTAGAGGAGTTCCAGGCCCTAACCTCCCTCTAGTCTCTTGTGTTAATGAGGACTCTTGATGCAGTTTAAGGCACACTAGTGAGCAGCCCTAAATCAGAGCTCGTCCCGTGGAAGGAAACTTTACAATGGGTACCGAGGCCAGTTGGTTAGAATTCCAGATGTGGGGCCAGTACCCTGCCTCTGACCAGCATCCATTTCTGCGCTCCACAGCTGGTCCATGTAAATGTGCCATATTGCCGCCCATCTGCTCAGAGAGCACACAGTGGCACATCTCTCTCTGACAGTGGACCGTTTTATTGAATGCTATAAATATTGAAATTCATAGGCATGAAGCAGCAGATTTTTAATGTTACTTAGAGAGACATTTGAGCCCCAACCTTTGGCAGAAGCATACACTGTTAGTATCTCAGTACACTGTGCACCATTTGGTTCAGAATCATGAACAACTTTTCCAGAGATTTCATGGCTCTCCAATCCCAGGTAAAATGAAGTACAGACCCTGAGGGATGATATTTAGTGTGAATGTCACCCTGCATACAATGTGCATTTGGGATATGGACTTTCCAGCCCTGTGCTGTGTTAAACCATATGTTAATGTTTTTATACTCAGAAAAGATTAGATTGGGGACCAATAAAGTTTCAAAACTACAAATAATAGGCTAACCATGGCGAAACGTGAAGCATTCCTTCAGCTGATTTTTTTCCAAAGTCTCTGCAATTTTCATTTTTGAAATGGCAGGGCTAGGTTTTGTCATAGGAAACCAGCTTATCCATATTTTATAAGCTAATATGTGCAAAATTTGTACCAGAGAGTAAACATCTCCATTAATTTGAAATTACTGGCGTGTGATCCAGATACCAGATAGAAAATGACTTTGCGGTCTTTTTCCCCCTCTTGACCAAAGAATCCCAAGCAAATTTTGGGACAAAAAAGGAAGTAAATCAAAGCACAGGAAAGGCGAGAGTATCAGCTACCTAGTATGGTTTTGACTTCTGAGATAATGCTCTTTGTCCTTAATGAACTGTGAGGCAAAGCAAAGCTGTTAAGATGAAAACAGACATGGTTTTTATATCATGGCCCTTTCACTTTTCCTTCAGTTCTGCAAAAACCCTAAAGAAACAGAAAATGCCTTTCCAGCAATTGTCAGGGTTTTAACTACAGAAGCGACTCACTCATTTAGAACAGTAAGTAGTTGGAAGAGGACACAGTAACATTCCCAGTTTGGCATTTGTTTACCCCAGAGCTGCTAACAAAGCTAATGTGACAACTATTAAAAAAGAAAATACTTTTCCTGCCTAATTGATGTAAAGAATTGAAAATAATCAAAATCCAACCCGAATTTCAATTATTCTTCTGGCACGTACATTTCTCAAGACTGTGATGCTTTTTAACTTTGCTTCATTATCATTTTCCGATTGCTCTGTGGTCTTTGAATTTTTTAAATGGCAACTTGCGTCTTTATTACTGCAGATGTAGCATTCCAACAATAAGCTGTGTCATTGCTCAAGCATTTCCCTGAGTTCCCAATCAGCAGAGTTATGTAAGGTGGCAGGTTAATAAATGCGACACACTGAAATCATTTGTATCAGACTACCTCCCCTTCCAAGCCCTGACAGATGCTAAGTCCAGCTGGTAAAAAAAGTTTATAGGCGAGTTGGATCTGGGGTCTTCACACACTCCACAATGTTGGCTACCAATGCTTGTTTTAATGAGTCACGGATTGCCTGTTTATCTTCTGCTCCCTGCTGTTTCTGCATTTTCTCTTCCAGAACAATCCTAGAAACACATGCTGCTACAGACGCTGGAGCAATGTGTGTAGACATTTGAGCCAAATTGTTATAAAGAACTCTTTCTTCTCTGATATGAAAAAAGGAGCGAGAATTGCACATTGCCTAGCAAATCGTTATCTCAGATGTTCACTGTGACACGCTCAATATGGCCTACCAGAAAAAGTTGGAGACATTTGCAACCTTAACAACTATACAAAATGACACTGTAATTGGCGGGTTTTGTTGTTCATGTTCTGGCTCAGCTAAAACTGCTCTAAACACTTTGTTTAATGATGTTACATTATGACAACACATGGCTTCTATACAGCGAGTCATCATGTTTAACATGCGACTACACAGGAAAAGTAGTGAGTAGCCAGGAAATGGCACCAGGAGTCGCTCTTCAAAGTTCTTGCCGTGAACCAAAAATGATTAGTATGAAGGCTCCTGATAAGGTCTCTTTTCACCAAAGGCTCATTTAAGTTGGGTTCCCATTCTTAATGGTTTAAGGTGACTTTTCTAGGAAAGCCCTTGGTTTGAATGTGTATGTGTTGGGAGAGGAAGTATTGCATCACAATCTTTACCTTTAGCCGCGACTTGGGAAAACAGCTTAAAAGAAAAGGAAAGAGAGAAACACATTAGTAAGATCGTGCCTTAAGCAAATAGCTCTCTGAGATTCAGAAACTTTTATTTAAACTTCAAAACAAATATTATATACATATATATATATATATATATATATATATATGTTATGTGTGTGTGTGTGTGTGTGTGTATATATATATATACACGTGTGTATTATATATATACACACATATACACATACCCTAACCTTAACCCTAACCCTAATTGTGTGTGTATGTGTGTGTGTGTGAGTTTGTGTATAAAACAAGAAAGTGCATATTCTTCTCCAGATAGATTTGTGAGTATTCTGTTGAATAAATATTATTTATTCTAATAAAGTTTCTGATCATCTGTTGGATGTCTGGCTTTTGCTATCTTAGAAAAATTCAGTGGAAAATAGATGCCACCTCTATCTGCAGATATTTTGATTTATAATAGCATGGGGAGATGAGAGAGAAAAACAAATGTAACGTAGATATATACAGTAAAAATGCAGACGTAGAAGAATTTTGATGGAAGAATTCAGCTAAAAATTATGATGGCAAGTTGGAAAATGTTTGGTGTGACACTTGTGGGAGCATTTTATATCGGGAAGAATTTGGGAAAGGAAGGGTTGGGCAAAGAAATATAAAATTGTATTCTGATGCTTGGGATCTTCAGGGAGAAGCCTGGTGAGAATGGATGCTGGATCTGTGATGAAGCATAACATTCTGGTAAGCTGATCTGGAACTCTGGGAAAGGCATGGATGTCACTGTTAAAAATAATCATGTTTTGGGGTACCTAGCTGGCTCCGTCGGCAGAGCATTCCACTCTTGATCTCGGGCTCATGAGTTCAAGTCCCATGTTGGGTTTAGAGATTACTTAAAATAAATAAAATTAGATGGTGATAATTCCACACATATACAATAAAACCCACTGACTTGTATAGTTAAAAAATGAATTAAAAAAAAAACCCATCCAATCCAGAAGAAATTGGGAAACTGGTGGGTGGCATGAGGCAAAGATATAATGTGAAACATTTATGAAGAGACAGAAGTAAAAGGCCAGGAAATGTGAAGTCATCCAAAATTTATGTTCTGTTTGAACATCATTTCTTTACCTCCAAAAATCTGATGGGACATCTTTCCCACATACCACTCAGTGTACTTTATAGAAGATCCCTTGTGAGAAATTATCATTTGTATTGAGTTTTAGAAAATACTTCATTTCTTTAGATAAATCTACATTTTTATTTTAAATAACCAAAGATACAACACGATGTACTATATTGCCATTTTAGATGTCAAATAACTGATCACGCAATTATTAAGATTCTTAAGCAGGAATCTGGAACATTCTCTTCCTTCTGTCTCTCTCAGGACATTTCTGCTGTGCTTCATCTTTAAGTCACCTCAGTGACTTTCAGAAGATGAGTACAAAGTGAAAGTCACTGATTTCCTCACATTGCAGGACAGTGTGCAATGAAAATGTAGCTTCTTTATTTTTTAAAAAAAATTGATCTAATTGTCTTTACAATGACCTAATGGAGAGAGAGGGGGAAAATACACTGTATTTTAGCAAACTTCAGTATGTTTCGATAATTTAACAACCTCTTTAAGAGACTTAGTCTCCTTAGGTAAACATTCAGTATTTGGGGGACTTTGGTGCCCCTCTCCAACACGGCATCTCTGTTTTTAAGGAAGGGTGGTTACACCGCCTCACATTGGATTGGAAGATGCCTGGTTATTCTCTGCTTGTCCTCACCCCTGGCCTCCATCTGCTCTCCAGTGTGTCCCAGAAGGCTGACCCCTGAAGACGCTGTCTCCCAGACTCCCTTGCTTTGCCAGTTGGCTTCTGTGGTGTGGGGAATGGGGGAAGAGGGGAGAGGAGAGTGTGGAAGGGAAAAGAAATGGGGGCATTTCTTCCCTGCTTCCCCTTGCTTTCGCATTAAGTCTCTGGCTGTGTGCCTCCATGATTAGAGGCTGGCACATTTCCAGTTCTCCGTGGGTGTTGCTTTATCGTCCGTGTTTTTTTTAGCTCAAGGGGAAGGAAGGGCACCCTAAAGCTGATAGAACCTGGGCTGTCCACTGATGCTCCCTTGACTCTACCCCGGGTGTCTTTACTGAAAACCTTCATAGCTGTGCCAGCTCTTTTACCTGCCAAGGCCTTGGGAAACTCAGTGGTGTCCTTCTGCCTCCTTGCTCTCCTTTGTGAGAGCCATTGCTCCTTGGCTGATGGACCTGCTTTATTTGTAATTAAGACCTGGCGAACACGGACACTGTTCTCTCCCAACTTAACTCAGGGCCCAGTGGTCCCCCTGGCCAACAGGGCTACTTTGGCTCTTGTTGTCACTCAAGACCCCCACTAAACGTCTACTTCCTTCATCTCAGCTTCGGATTTAGACTGTGAACTGCAGAGTCCATAGTATTCCTAACCCCTTGCATCTCTAGAAGGCACTGGCCTCTCCCTGTAGAAACCTTTCTTCAGTCTCTTCAACACACTCCTTTTTCTAAACTTCAAGAGGGGAACTTGGAATATATGTCTCCCTATCTGCTTTTCTCCTTTTTTCCCATCACTTTACCAGGCAAAAAAAGGTGGCTTTCTCCTTTCCAAATCTTACTGGAATTCTCCCTGATGTTATATTCTTTTCCTTTTCCTTTTTTTACAGTAACTATCATCTTTCTATTTTTCTGCAGCTACAATGATGGAATTTTGCTAGAGAATTACAGGAGAAATACATCAATTTAATATTTCCAAAGTATTAGGCTATCTAGAAGATTCTATGTGGAGAAAAGAATTTAGTCAATGGACAAGAAGGGAAGATCCTAACACATAACTATAAGGAAATACAGGGATATCTGCTCATATGCAATGTACATGTTTCTGAAAAGCCTTATGTTCTGCAAAATCACAAAAGATATGCTAAAAATAAAGGGGCTTTTGGGGAAAACAGGGTTGGGGCAATTTTTCAAAACCCACAGAACTTATAAGCAGAGCGTTAGTGACAGCAATGGAAATCCTAGTGAGAATTCTGGTACAGGGGCCATGCCATGTCAGAGTTGGCTAATCCCCTGTAGCCTCAAACCCTGGGCTCCTGCTTCCTCCTTTGAAATGTCTCATCAAAATTAATAATCTGATCCAAGACATAGATTTCTATATCAGTCAAAAGGTTTTGTTTTTTTTTAATCACAGATGGATGTTGTTCATAGTTTCTTCATCTGTACTGTTGGTTTCCCAGATAGTTCTTTTTTCATAAATAGTTTTTATGAAAACTATTATACATTTTTATTATACATTTTTATTAACTTAAGTTGATAGTTTACATTATCACTTACTATTGGTCTTGTACATTATATAGGTTTTGACAGATGTGTAATGACACGTATCCACTATATAGTACTGTACAGAAAGATAGTTCTACTGGCTTTAGAAATCTACATGTTCATCCCTTCCCTTCCTCTCCCTGCACCATGGCAACCACTAATCTTCTTTCTGTTTCCATAGTTTTGTCTTCTCCAGAATCTCATACAGTCAGAATCCTACAGTATTGAGCCTTCTCAGATTGGTTTCTTTCACTTAGCCATATGCACTTAAGTTTCTCACACGTCTTTTTATGTCTTGATATCTCATCTCTGTTAGCACTAAAGAGCATTCTACTGTGTAGACATACCACCATCTATTTATCCCTTTACCTACTGCAGGACATCTTGGTTGTTTCCACGTTTTGGCAATTATACAGAAAGCTGCTATAAACGTCCATGTGTAGTTTAACATAATGAGAACATTAGGGACAGAACCAGACACAGGTTTCTCTAAAGGAAATGGCTGCTGTCAGATTTTCAGCTTCTTTCTTAGGAGTTTCAAATGCTGAAAGGACATGAACTGTGAGGCAGTTTCTGGCCTTGACTGTATTTAAAACATTAAAGTTTGGGGGAAAATGCATATAAACTGCATGTTTTCTTCATTGTACCGATTCCCTGCCAAACGTCAGATCTAAGGTGTTCTTGTATACATGGGAAGCTTGTGTGGGGACCTTCTGCCTTCCTGTTGCTGTCCCTGTCTTTCCACAAGTAAGCATTTTTTACACCCCGAAGAGTACATTGATTGTGCTTAAGAACGTTAGTGATCTTTCCATCATTCAGCAGTGGAATCTTTCTTATCATTTATCTTCTCTGACTAAACCCAATGAAGACAGAGGAACAATCCTGATCCTTTCAGTGGTTTGATAGTATCTATGCACTCAAGGCTTTCTGTGTTTAATTTTCTAAAGTGAGAATTTCCCTGTCTCACTCTTTGGCTCATACATCATTATCTTAGCTGCTTCTTTCTTCCTTCCTTTCTTTCTTTTTGAGAGAGAGACAGAGAGAAAGAAAGAACAGAGGAGAGACAGAGAGAGAGGGAGATAGAGAATCCCAAGCAGGCTCCGCACTGTCAGCACAGAGCCCGATGTGGGGCTTGAGCCCATGAACTGTGAGATCACGAACTGAGCTAAAATCAAGAGTCAGGTGCTTAAACAACCGGGCCACCCAGGTGCCCCTTAGCCGCTATCCCCCCTTTTTTTAAAAAATATAATTTCTTGGGGCGCCTGGGTGGCTTAGTCGGTTGAGCGTCCGACTTTCGCTTAGGTCATGATCTCGCGGGTTCGTGGGTTTGAGCCCCGCGTCGGGCTCTGTGCTGACTGCCAGCTCAGAGCCTGGAGCCTGTTTCAGTCTGTGACTCCCTCTCTCTCTGACCCTCCCCTGCTCGCGCTGTCTCTCTCTCTCTCTCTCTCTTCTAGAAATAAATAAAACATTAAAAAAAATTTTTTAAAAAAAATAATATAATTTCTTGTCAAATTAGCTAACATACAGTGTATACAGTGTGCTTTTGGCTTCGGGAGTAGATTCCCATGATTCATCACTGACATGCAGCACCCAGTGTTCATCCCAAAAAGTGCCCTCCTCAATGCCCATCACCCATGTTCCCCTCTCCTCCACCCATCAATGCATAGTTTGTTCTCTGTATTTAAGGGTCTCTTATGCTTTGCCTCCCTCTCTGTTTGAAACTGCTTTTTCCCCTTCCCTTCTTCCATGGTTTTCTGTTAAGGTTCTCACGTTCCACATATGAGTGAAAACGCATGATATCGTCTGTCTTTCTCTGACTGACTTATTTCACTTAGCATAATACCCTCCAGTTCATCCACGTTTTTGCAAATGGTAAGATTTCATTCTTTCTCATTGCCAAGTAGTGTTCCATTATAGATATAAACCACATCTTTATCCATTCATAAGTTGATGGACAGTTGATGATGCTCTTTCATATTTTCACAGTCAAACAGTGCTGATGTGTACCTGAGAAGCAGTAATACATGGAATAATATAGACTTGGGAGTCAAGCAAATTGGTTTAAAATCTGAGCTCTGCGACAACAGAACAATTCAGTAGATTCTAGAAACTTTAACTCTCCCAGCTTTACAATGAAATGATCTAGTCCCTATAGAGTTTCAGGGAAGACGATGGGTAATATCGTATGTAAAGCGCTCAGCATGATGCTGACACATCGTAATCATAGTTACCAACATTTAGAGTCATCCTTATGTCTCGAACACTTAACTTCCTTAAAGGTCAAAACAGCCCCTATTGGGGGGAATGTATTTTTGGCCTCCTCTTTCAGGCTCGAACACTGAAGAACAGAGAGATTATATATCCTGTCCAAGGCTATGTCCACACCTGTCCACACCCCGAGAAGTGGGAACCAGGAATGTGAATTTAGACAGTTTAGCTCCTGAAGCTTCTCTCTTAATCATGAAACAATACTGCTAATAGTACCGTTGTCAGGAACATTCCTTGCAATTCTAAACACCTAGCAAGCGTGGGGGATCACCTCTCCCTTTCCTTATTATCAAGATGTTCTGTTTTTATGAATTGCTTATTTTAGGATAGTTGCTATTTAAAACTCAAAGGAAAACACAGGCTCTCCATTAAATAAATATTGACTTGAGTGCAACATCTCTTGTGATCGAGTATATCACTGTTCCTCCTTCTGTTTTTAACTATTTTCTTCAATTCCTTTGGTCACTGGTCTCCCATCTAAACAAGTAGCATCTGGCCTCTATAGGAAGACACTTATCCTAACATAGTTTTCAGGACAATTAGGCCCAGAATCATATTGTTTTGTAAAAACATCATGTTTCTTGGCAAGAAATAATAAATCTTTTGCTACTAATGAAAAAAAAAAGGAAAAGGAAAAAACCTTCCTCTAACATGGTCAGAGGTTTAAAAGACCCATTTCTAGCCTACTGACTGATTCAAAGTGCTGGGGATTTGGGCACATGGGTGGCTCAGTTGGGTAAGCGTCTGACTTCGGCTCAGATCATGAGCTCACGGTTCATGAGTTCGAGCTCCGCATCAGGCTCTGTGCTGACAGCTAGCTCAGAGCCTGGAGCTTGCTTCACATTCTGTATCTCCCCCTCTATCTCAGACCCCCTCCCCTGCTCACGCTGTGTCTCTCTGTCTGTCTCTCTCAGAAATAAATAAAAACATAAAAAAATTTCAAAGTGCTGGGGTTTCATATAAGGAATACAAAGGACAAACACTTTCAATAATCTTGCAGTTATTTACAGAAAATTTAATTTCTTCTTTCAGCATGGGAAAGTACGCACCATCTTGACAAATGTCCAAACACCAAATTGATGTTCATCCATTTCAACAATGGGTGTCATATATTATTTAACATATGTCTGATACAGAAGATAGTCCATCATCCTCACTATGTGTTTAGCTAAGAGAAATTCTGATCTACATATTCCACATATTCTCTTAAAGGAACCGTCATTAATCTAGACATTGACTGTTTTTCTCAACTACTTCGCTTATAAAGAAGCCTGCAGGTTTTCCATTAATGAAAAAATAATTATTTAGAGCAATTCCTGATGGCTGTGATCTCATTTCACTTAGGTATTTCAACGGCATGCTAATGACAGGAAGAAAACATACATATAAAATATTGTAAGCATCAGGTTGGTAGGAGAGACTATGTTTGGCTTTTGACCATGAAATCTTATTCTGTGGTTGTCTTCCTAATGGCATCTCTTGAGGCCAGTGGCTTTGAATTCTCCCAATTGTATGGGTCACTCCGGCAGCATTGACCAAGTAGAAAATATTCAGCCAGAGAAAACAATAGCAGAAGTCACCCTGTAAGCGCCCTGCCTTCTATATCATGCAATTGACTCCAGGGCTCCCCACTAACATGTCACTGTTTGACCAGTTTGCTTTAAAACAGCTTAATTAGCTGAAAGGAAAGCTGTGTCTGAGCGTGCTTGTGAGAAAAAAAACAAAACAAAACCAAAAAAGATCTCCCTTTTCAGAAAGCTCATGCTCTGTCTTGTAGGAAATCTTTGGTTCTGAAACCAAACAACATTCCTTTCACACGCCATCGAGTCCCTGACAACAACTTGTCCTGGGTGGAGAGAGCACTGGTTTGGAGTTGTGTCCAGGTGGCGTTTGGGTTCAGGTTGTCTGCACCCAGGGCTGTGTGGGATGATTCTCCGCGGCCTGTGGCAGCGCTGGAGGGGGTGCTTGCCAAGGGCAGGTGTCCATTTCCCTTACCCTGCAAAGGCTAAAACTGGCATTACTGCAGGAAGACTATGTAGACCCTCTGATCAAATTCTACTGAATTCTGTTGCAGTGTCAGTGATGTCCAAGTAACTAACGCTGAAAACCACCTCATATCCCTTGGTTCGTTGGCTTCTGATTAAAAATGTTTACAGTTGTTCAAGAGAAGCAAGTCGGATTTCATTCTGGGGACGGTATGACAAAACACCTTCGTCATAAGACTTGAAACTGTGCCTGATTCCACATGGCCCTTCTACCAATGTGAGCACCATCCGCTGTCTCTGGGCTTCAGCCTCGCAGTGAACAGCAGGAATTATACGTAGGGTCCACCTGAAATTCCTCACTGCAAGAGGGTATTCACTGGCTAAGAGTATTTTACTAGCTTTTTTTTTTTTTTTTTGCATGGACGTTATGTGGCTAAACCCGCCTGAGACACACAGGAAAACTGTGTTTTCACTTATCATGATCAGGCAAATAGACAGACACTGCCCTGATTCTTCTGGGGCCCGTGGAAGCAGCTCCAGAAAACCTCAACCCATGCAAAGGAAGAGAGAGACCCATCTGCCCCTTTCTCGTCCTGTTCCAGAAAGCTTTTGGATTTGTTACTCCTTCTTTATCTTATTCTTTCCCCCCAGACCCACAGCAGAAGATCCCCACGGTCCAAAAAAAAAAAAAAAAAAATGCAACTGCAAGAATCAAATTTTTCCAAGAAGCGACCACTGCAGTGTGGCCTGCCTACCCACGCCATTTCCTCCACAGGCTCCCCTGTCCCCAGTAATGATTTCAGGAACACACGAATTTCCTTCTTCGAAGTTATAATGAACACCAAATTCCAACCAAAATACATTTGAGTTTTCTTGTTTGTTTGTTTTTTCTTCCGTGGTTGTTGTTGTTTTTATTGCGCGGAGCTCCGAAACCTGGTGCAGCTCCGTAAACCGTGGTGTGTGTGGCCAAGCTAACTGGAGAGAATCTAAACTGTGATTTACAAAAGACCCCAAAAAGGTGATGACACCCTTCCTAAAGTAACATTGGATTTTAACCTGCAATCGTATCTCCATTTCTTTTTTCTAACGAAGAGAAAGATGACTAAATTAGGGGGGAAATAGTCTATAATTAGCAGTATAAATCTTTCACCGAAATCAGGAGGTCACCAGATGAACGGATGCAGACTTCAGGCACATCTGCTCTTTTGGCAACCGCTGCCCTCTCTGAGCCTTCTCATTGGCTCACGCTAATCATATGCGCGGCCTCCTGGAAGCGATTTGAGCCTCCCCGGGCTGCCGGGCACAGCCACGCTGCAGTGCTCAACGCACGCAACCAGGCCAGCACCGTTGAGGGACGTGCCACTTTTAAGAGGCCACTAGTCCTGGACGTGCCTGGGGGCGGGCGGCTAGGAAGAACCTCGCGAGACTCCGAGGAGCACGGTTCCCAGGCCTGGGTGGCTGGAGAGCTGGCTGTAACCGCCTGATCTTTTCAGAGAAGGAATTAGTGCCCACAAGGTGGCATCAGTGGCTCCAATTTCAGAAGGGAGCCCTTAGCTAGGTGATCTTTGGGGGAGGGGGGAGGTGCCGGTGGGCAGCGCAGGGCAAGGGCCAAAGACCATCCTTATGAAATAACTGAAACCTTAATGAAGCTGTTTCGTTTACTAGGCAGAAACAACAGAGAGGAGGGGCAATTCACTGGCTATTGTCTGTCAGGCAAAAGGCCAAAGGTCAAGGGCCTTGGACAGAACTAGCTATATAAATTAATAATAGACGCTGGACACCATACTGCCATCCAGCGCACTGTTATAAAAATGATCTTGGTTGTAAACTATTGGCTTTCTTAATGGCTAACCATATGACACCCGCCTTCCGCTCCAGGCTGAGCATAAACTGTGCATCTGCAAAATTCTGAATTGGGAATGCAATAATGAGCTGCTTCTTGTTCTTAAAAAGCTGCGAAAATATTGTCTGTATGTATAGAAACCTAGAGGAATAAGACACTTGTACTTGAACCTTTTTTTTTTTTCCAACAATGCAGGGTTAAGGGACAGAATATAGCCCCAGATCTTCACATTCGTGGCTGGTTTCTTTCTTCTCATAGTCCAATGAATTTCCTTTCTATTAATTCGTGATAGTTCTACCTTTTCTGTGAACCTTTCTTCTGATTAGGTAAGATCAGCAGCCTCCCTGAATTACGCAGATACAGAATACAATGTAGTGTATTCTTCTAGAAAACAATCCCTCATGTTTATTAAGTATCCTAAGCATAAACCCTTCCTTATATTATTTTCATTTTGATAAGTGATTAGTGGGAATTTATGCTTAGAATTTTATGCTATCTTGCATTTAAAGATACATGTGTCGATTTTATGGAGCTTTTTGGTATTAACTGAAGCTGCCCACTTACCTGGCTGGTCCAGCTTCCAAGGCTATGGTCACACTTGATGGACCTTGCATTGGGCAAAGGTGCCAAGGTGAGGGCACAGGGCAGTGGAGAATGTCTGGAGCCCTCTTAGCTGAAAAGGTCCCCCAGCAGGGGTGACCCCGGGCTGAGCTGCTCCTGAGGGAAACCCTGGAGCCGTTGTGCCTTGGCACCATTCAAGAAGGGGAGAAAAATGACCTAGTGTGCTTGCAAGCTCCTCCCATATTTAACTATATTATTTACTCCTCTCTCACCTTCTCTTACTTTCCATAAAGAGCTGGTGAAGACAATTCGGCTGTAATATGCTTCTAGTGTATGTCTGTATTATGGTATTTCTTAAAGTCAAGAATATGACTAAGACACCTATGTGGGCTAGGTATTTCACCAAGAAGTGCATTTATGCCATGGCAGATGCTGTCTTAGGATCTTTCATGTACCAAGAAAATGTTCTTTAGTACACTTTAGAACCGTATACTTTCTGATGCATCATCAGATACCAAAGGTAAACGTTTCCTCCTTCCTTCCTTCCTTCCTTCCTTCCTTCCTCTCCCTTTCTTCTTTTTTCCTTTCTTTCCCTCCTTCTCTCCCTTCCTTCCTTCTTTTCCTTCCTTCCCTCCCTCCCCCTTCCCTTCCCTTCCCTTCCCTTCCCTTCCCTTCCCTTCCCTTCCCTTCCCTTCCCTTCCCTTCCCTTGTCTTCCCTTCCCTTGTCTTCCCTTCCCTTGTCTTCCCTTTTCAGGCTCTATGCCCAAAATGGGGCTTGAACCCATGACCTTGTGATCAAGAATCAGATGCTAAACTGACTGAGTCAGGCACTCCCAAAGTTAAACATTTCTAAAATTAATATGCTATTTGTTTATGTTAAAGGTGCTTCATTATATATCCTCATCTCTGACTTATAATGTGATGAAAATATGATCTTTATTTTTTTAAGTTTATTTAATTCGATGGAGAGGGAGAGAGACAATCCCAAGCAG
Organism: Proteles cristata cristata; assembly: GCA_017311185.1. NCBI lineage: Eukaryota > Metazoa > Chordata > Mammalia > Carnivora > Hyaenidae > Proteles > Proteles cristata. The sequence continues at coordinate 351,296 of JAESUZ010002267.1, read as the reverse complement.
GCTCTACGCTCACAGCTCACAACCATGAGATCATGACTGGAGCCAAAATCAAGGGTCAGATGCTTAACTGACTGAGCCACCCAGGCACCCCCAAAATGTGATCTTTAAATTTCTAGTTTAGTAAGCTGTAACTTCTATGTCCTCACTGAGAATAGGTCTTCTCTTTTTCACCTTTACCTGTTTTTTTTGTAGGTAATTACAAAGAAAAATTTAAGAAAATCATGGTGGGGGTGGGGGAGGAGAAGGAGAAATGTGCACAGAATTTCTTTTATTGGCATTACTTAGATATTATTTTGCTAAAATTTTACTAATATGATTTTGTATGCAGAGAGTTGTTTATGATATGCAGCTGTCTGCTCTAATAGAAACTTAGGAAAACTTCTTTTCTCAGTTTTATTGAGATACAACTGACACAGCACTGCACAAGTTGAAGGTGTTCAGCACAATGACTTGACTTTCATATGTTGTGAATGACTGAGAAAACTGAATCTTTACCCCAAAACATAAAAGTGTCACAATTTAAAATTAAGTAATTTGGGGTGGAGGTGGTTATATTTTTAAGGCTATTTTTTTTAATGTTTATTTTATTTTTGAGAGACAGAGGCAGAGCACGAGCAGGGGAGGGGCAGAGAGAGATGGAGATACAGAATCTGAAGCAGACTCCAGGCTCTGTGCTGACAGTTGAGAGCCTGATGTGAAGCTCAAATTCCCAAACCTCAAGGTCATGACCTGAGCTGAAGTCAGACGCTTAACTGACTGAACCACCCAGTGCCCCTTTTTAAGCCTATTTCAAAAAAGCAGGTTTTTTTTCCATTTTTAAAATATTTTATTTTTATTTTTATTTTTTTTTACAAATAGTTTATTGTCAAATTAGTTTCCACATAACACCCAGTGCTCATCCCCACAAGTGCCCTCCTCAATGCCCACCCCTCCTCCCCCCCACATCCACCAGTCCTCAGTTTTTGTCAGCATTCAAGAGTCTCTCATGGTTTGCCTCTCTCCCTTTTCCCCACCATTTCCGCCCTTCTTCTCCCCCTTGGTCCTCTGTTAAGTTCCTCCTAATCCTCCTATACATGCACACATATGATATTTGTCCTTCTCTGCCTGACTTATTTCGCTCAGCATAACACCCTCAAGGTCCATCCATGTTGCTACACATGGCCAGATTTCATTGTTTCTCATTGCCATGTAGTATTCCATGGTAGAGATAAACCACATCTTCTTGATCCATTCATCTGTTGATGGACACTTAGGCTCTTTCCAGGTTTTAGCTATTGTGGAGAGTGCTGCTATGAACATTGGGGTACATGTGCTCCTATGCATCAGCATTTCTGTATCCCTTGGGTAAATTCCTAGCAGTGCTATTGCTGGGCCATAGGGGAGTTCTATTGTTAGTTTCCTGAGGAACCTCCACACTGTTTTCCAGAGGGGCTGTACCAGTTTACATTCCCACCAACAGTGTAGGAGGGTGCCCGTTTCTCCACATCCTCGCCAGCATCTAGAGTTCTCTGATTGGCTCATTTTAGCCACTCTGACTGGCGTGAGGTGGTATCTCAGTGTGGTTTTGATTTGTATTTCCCTGATGAGGAGCGATGCTGAGCATCGTTTCATGTGTCTGTTGGCCATCTGGATGTCCTCTTTGGAGAAGTGTCTGTTCATATCTTCTGCCCATTTCTTCACTGGGTTGTTTGTTTTTCGGGCGTGTAGTTTGGTGAGTTCCTTGTAGATTCTGGATATCAACCCTTTATCTGATATGTCATTTGCAACTATCTTTTCCCATTCCGTTGGTTGCCTATTAATTTTCTGGGTTGTTTCCTTGGCTGTGCAGAAGCTTTTAATCTTGAGGAGGTCCCAACAGTTTATTTTTGCTCTTAATTCCCTTGCTTTTGGGGATGTGTCAAGTAAGAAGTTGCTGCGGTGGAGGTCAAGGAGGTTGTTTCCTGCTTTCTCCTCTAGGGTGTTGATAGTTTCCTGTCTCACGTTCAGGTCCTTTATCCATTTTGAGTTTATTTTTGTGCATGGTGTGAGAAAATGATCTAGTTTCATTCTTCTGCATGTTGCTGTCCAGTTCTCCCAACACCATCTGTTAAAAAGGCTGTCTTTTTTCCATCGGATATTCTTTCCTGCTTTGTCAAAGATTAGTTGGCTGTATACTTTTGGGTCTCAAAAAAGCAGTTTTAACTGGCAGTTAGTTTTGTTAAGTTGGGGTCATTGTTAAATGCATTCATGCCCATCTTTTCACTGGTGAAGCTTTAGCCATAAGATATATATATAATAACATGAAGTGGTAGATACATTCCACAGTTTTGAAATATCTCTATGCAGATTAATATAATAGAACCTCAGACACTACTGTTTTGGCTTGCTGAGAAACAATATGAAAATATTTGTACTTTTTGGTATGTCTGGCCTGGTAACAATTTGTATAAGGTATATATGAATGAGAGGGTGAATTAAAACATTCTAAAAGGGCAACCTATCATGGTCTATAATTTTTTTATTTCTTCCTTATTAGCAGTAAGTCACTTATTTGAATACATGCTCATTTAATTTTAACAAAAGTTATCAGATTCTTATTTTATTACCTTTGTTGTTTATTTTTACTCCAACTTGGATTCTTCAAATTATTTAAGATTTCTCAAACCTCTGACATAGTCCAGTCATTTAGGGCAAAGACAGAATCTTCTTTCCTTTGAGCAAGCTAAGCATAGAAGAGACATCCACAGTGTGGTTGGGGTTACCTGAGCGAGTGAATCAGGGTTTGAGGTAGCAGGACCCCACCCTGTGTAGAGTCCCTGGTATGTAGCACGTGTCGTCGGTGTGGAGCTCCCAGACCCCGGGAGGCTGGCAGTCTCCTCTCCAGGGGCACCTGGGATCTATCTCAAGATAAAATAAAGGCAGCTCAGGGCCTACAGTAAGAGCCTTTGTCTTTTTGTTTTAAATTAAGTTTTTAATTTAAATTCCAATATAGTTAACATACAGTGTTATATTAGCTTCAGGAGTGAAATATAATAATTCAACAGTTCCGTACATCACCCAGCGCTCATCACAAGCGTCCTCCTTAATCCCCGTCACCTATTTCATCCAGACCCCAGCCCCCCTCCCCTCTGCAGTTTGTTCTCTATAGTCTGTTTCTTGGTTTCTCTCTCTCTCTTTTTCCTTTGCTTTTTTTGTTTTGTTTCTTAATTCCACATATTAGTGAGATCATATGGTATTTGTCTTTGTCTGACTGACTAATTTCACGGAGCGTTATACTCTCTAGTTTCATGCATGTTGTTGCAAATGGGAAGATCTCATTTTTTATGGATGAATAATATTCCATTGTACATATATCACATCCACTTTATCCACACATCTATTGATGGACACTTGTGCTTCCACAATTTGGCTATTGTAAATAATGCTGCTGTAAACGTAGGGATGCAGAGGTGCCTGGGTGGCTCAGTCGGTTGAGCTGTCTACTTTGGCTCAGGTCATGATCTCTGGGTTTGTGAGTCTGAGCCCTGCATTAGGCTCTGTGCTGAGAGCTCAGAGCCTGGAGACTGCTTCAGAGTCTGTGTCTCCCTCTCTCTCTGACCCTCCCCCACTCATGCTCTGTCTCTTTCAAAAATAAGTAAATAAACATTTTTTAAATAGGGGTGCATATATCCCTTGGAATTCATGTCTTTGTATTTTGGGGTAAATACCCTGTAGTGCAATTACTGGATTGTAGGGTAGTTCTATTTTTAAAACTTTTTGAGGAACCTCCATACTGCTTTCTACAGTGAAGAAATCTTAATCTTTCCTAAGGCACTCCAACCCCCCCCCCAACCCCCACCCAGGGCCCCAGATAGCAGATGGGATCTTCCTGCAACTTACAAAAGGGAATCTCCCTTTCCCGAGACCTTTCTGGTAGTTTAAACAGAGGATGGAATCTATATCTAAATTTCTGTTCATTCTCTGCTGGGATGGAACTGCACGGATGATGAATAACTGGTTTGCCAACCTAAGAATGCGACAGGAAACCCCGCAGCTGTGAGAGGACTTGTCTCCATCCTTTGAAGCACATGCTCTTTCTCTTCTGAACTGCCAGGGAAGGACGGAAATCATACTTTGATGATGCCCACACTTGCAACGCTAGCTAAACCAAAAGTCAAAAGGAAATAGGTAAGGGAGCCAGGTAAGGGAGAAAAGAAAGACACCAGAGGAACTTCCAAGGCATTGATTTCTTCCCCCTCTGATGCATCACTCTTCAGCACACACAGGCTTACAGCATAATGCCTGGTACAAATGCAAAGGAAGCAATTTCTCTTTTGTAGCATGGACGTGCCACTAACCGTGCTGAAATGACCTTGAAGATGCCGTCTGTGTTTTATACGGAGGAAAGAGTGGGAGATGAATCACCTGTGATGTCCCTTGTTTGCAGAAGAAAAGGAAGGTAATTTATTACCTTTTGATCTCAATCTATAGAAAGGTAAGAAAATAACTTTGATGATGAACAACCTGGAGCCCGTAAACCCGGCAGCATATAAATCCGTCATTTCCCAAGCAGATCCCCGAATGGATCTTTTAATGAAAATGCTCCTTTCATACCGGTGCAACCTCTCACAATAAGGCAGGATTTCAAGTCAAAATGTGTCCGCTGTGATGCCGACAGCTGCCCAGTGGGATGGGGCCATATAACAGCACTGCAGGCATCCAAGGGACATCGGTTCCCGACCCCTGTGTCAACCTCTAGAGTTCCCAGGGTCGGGTCAGCATCCTAAGGACGCCTGTGGTCTCATTCTGGGACACCTCTGGGGCATCCCACAGAACAGCGTTATTCTTTGCCCAAAGCGTTCCCAGCCCCATTTTGTGGCTTGCTTTGTAGAAGGACACCATGAAGCATGAGAACAAAAATGACTGGAGGTTGGGGCAGAGATCGCCGAATCATTGAGAAGCCCTGGAAAAGACAGGCTTCCTCTCTGGGATGGCTTTGATGGGAATTATGGATTTGTCCCAGAGGAATCTGAGATAAAGATACCTTCTTTCTGCATCCCACAAAATACAGGGGCCACACGGATTGCATATTCACAATGTAGATTTTACTTTTTCAACCATTTGGCCGACCCTGGATTGTCATCTGTAAAGGATATGGCAAAGTATTACATTATTGCTCAACTTTTCCAGGGTCAGATTCCAGGAAACCCTGGGCTTAGCAACAGTACCAGAGTAAGAGAAAGATGCTATTAGTCCCCAAAGTCTCTGTCACAGACCCCTGGCCCCAGAGCTATACACTTTGTTCCTTAGGAACTCACTGGGAGCCTTATTGTCCCTTAGTTTGGGTGTGTTTTCCTGGCCCGAAGTAACACTACAGAGGGGAAACTGATGGGTGCAAGCTGTCAAAGAGACAGGTGATGTGACGCTAACATTCTGCTCTGAAGAAAGGGAAATTCAGGACTGAATTATCAGCTCCCAACAAAACAAAATACACTTATCTCTGGGGAACACTCCAGGTCACCAGGACACGTTCAAATGATATCACTATGTTCAACATCCTCAACTTTCAAAGGTAGAAATGTGCAATACATACTTAGAGCTAGTTTCCATGACAAATAGGAAAGAAAGCAGCTTTTTGCATAAGTAGTGAAGTTTACGTTATTATACAGTTTGCTTGTGCAGAGCATGTTAACCTTTACATGTGGATACTCAAACGCTGCACTTGTTTTTTTAGAGCTTCCAACTATTATGCTTTGAATGTTCTTCTCAGAATAAGTTAATATATCTAGTTACTGAAATGATAATCACCCTAGAAAGTGGTAGACAGATAACTGCCCTTTCAAGGCTTCTGTATGTAAGGTGAAAAATGGAATATGTTCTTTTCTATGAGAAGAAATGCTTTTCTTCGGAAGGTGATGGTGAGCTTTGCCTTCTTACTCACTGAAAGGGCCTGCAGGAACCCAGATACCAATCCGTCCTTCAAACGAATGCTTCCAAGATGAAAAGCGTCCACCCGCAAGTTAATTTCTTTTTTTTTTTTAATTTTATGTCTTTATTTTGAGAGAGAGAGAGTGAGTAGGGGAGGAGCAGAGAGAGGGAGACCCAGAATTGGAGGCAGGCTCAAGGCTCTGAGCTGTCAACACAGACCCTGATGTGGGGCTCGAACCCACAGACTGTGAGATCATGACCTGAGCCAAAGTCGGACACTAACCGACTGAGCCACCCAGGCACCCCCCCAAGTTAATTTCAATATCTAGTTTAGAAAACATGGGAGGGAGCCTTCAGATGCACTATTTAAAAAAACTCAAATAGAAACAAAATCACAATCTTGAAAAGATGTCTGCATCCCCATGTTCATAGCAGCATTATTTATATTAAGCAAGACGTGGAGACAACATATGTTTCCATCAACAGATAAAGGGGTAGAGAGAACATGGAGTATATGTATACAGTGGAATATTATTTGGTCATAAAGAAGGTTATTCTACCATGTTGTAACAACACAGATGAAACTTGAGAGCATTACGCTAAGTGAAATAAATCGAACAGGAAAGACACATCCTGTATGGTCTCTGTATACTGTATGTATGTAGAATTTAAGAAGAAAAATAACCAAACTCAGACAATGAAGAACAGATTGGTGGTTGCCTGAGACAGGGGGAGGGGTCATGCAGAGTGGGTAAAATTGGTGAAGGTGGACAAAAGACACAAACTTCTAGTTACAACTAAGTCCTGGGGGCATAATGTACAGCATGGGTGACTGTAGTTAGCAATACTGTATTAAAGTTGCTAAGAGAGGAAATCTTAAAAGTTGTAACTGTGTGAGGTGATAGATATTAACTAAACTTATTCTGGTAATCATTTCACAGTATATACATATATCAAATCAGCATGTTGTACACCTAAAACTAATGTTATATGTCAATTATATATCAATTAAAAGAAAAAATTAAAAAGTTACAAGGATCTTAAAAAATCAAATAGAGCAATAAATATTGTTATAAATCCCTATTCTATTACCTCCTCCTGTCATCAGCAATGGCTACTGTACATGATAAGAAGACAAAAACAAAATTTCCTCATAAATCTCTTATCCCGCTATATGTTGCAGGGATTTTAGGAATGTAGTGTTATTTTAATGAAAAGCCATTGCTTACATTGTGGAGCATGACAGGGAATTTTTCCATCTAGGTCTTTTATTTTACTCAAAATTTGTTTTAATGTTTATTTATTTTTGAGAGAGAGAGAGAGACAGAGCATGAGTAAGGGAGGGGCAGAGAGAGGGGGAGTCACAGAATCCGCTGCTCCAGGCTCTGAGCTGTCAGTACAGAACCTGATGGGGGGTTTGAACCCACAAACTGTGAGACAATGACCTGAGCTGAAGCTGGATGCTCAACCGACTGAGCCCTCCAGGCACCCCTATTAATGTTCCTTTTTAATGGAAGCTTTTTCCTTACCTTCTTAATAATCAACCCCTATAGTGCCAACTAGAGGAAATTAGGTGGGCGTGGGCATGTGTTTTACACCTGGAGAGAATCTGAAGAGCGCATCTGCTCTGGGTCTCTGCTTTGGAAATGTGAGATGTACCCACTTCACAGAGGTAGTTGAGACTTGGGGAGACAGGAAAAGACAGCAAAGTGGCCACATGCCATGTTTTAGACCTCTCTGTGTTTGTGTCTCTACTAACCTGTTAAAGACCTCATTATTTTAAAGGTATTATACAGTCTACCGATGAGGGTGATTTTTCTAAAATCAGAATAGTAACTGTCTCTGTCTGCCAGAGCTGTCGAGAGCCTTTAAAAGAAGGATATATGTAAATCTTGGTGCCTGCCATTCTGGTGTTATTTTGTGGCCATAAGCCATGCTTGTAGGGCAGAGAGAAACAATGTCATTTAGCTACTTTAAAAAATGAGGACTTTTGAATTAGAAGTCATCTTAAAAATAAAACCTTATTGTTTCCTTAATGAATGAAGTAAGGCTGAGAGGAGTAAAGTGACTTGCCAAGATTACCCAGCTAGTTAGGAATGGGAAGGAGATGAGCGCCCAGATCCCTCATTCCTGCTTTAACGCGTCTTTCCACCATGTTGCAATATGCTTGTTTTTAAATCCAGTGTGTGTAGCTATGAAGACATACTCTAAGACCCCCTTTGGGAATCAATTACATTCCTTAGAAAAAGCATTTGCTTTCTGAGAACACCAGTACTTCATTTCACAAGGTGGTTCTGCAGGAGAGCTACATGCAGCCACTGTTCTTTTCGTTATTTGATGGGGTGGGCTAGTGTGCCTCAGAGAACCCGGGTGCCCGTTCTCAGTGTCAGAGACTGCAGCTCTTGGCTAGACACACCCACTATTTCCCTCCCCTCCAAAAAAAGCCCTCAGCCATGAATACTATGTGTTTTAGAGCAAAGACTAAACATCAGCTAGCAGTTGTATCTCTTCAACATCGCACAGTGAATCAAGCATTTGGATTCCAAGAACAGAAGGAAGTTTGCCTGCATGTAAGTATCATAAGATTAAGGTAAAAGGAGATACACGTGGGAAATAGGAAGATAGGCCAAACTGAAGAGTGTGAGAAAATTAGCTCAGCTGATTTGATGTGAACATCTGCAGAAATTGTTAATGGGCGCTGTGTCTAATTAAATCCACCAGACATATGCATGCCTGTTATCTGTGGAACGGTGTTCTTCCCCACACTGCACCTGTTGCTGGCAGGGGTAGACTTGTGTTCTATCAAGCCATGTCACAAGGGGCTGAGGGAAAGAAATTTGAGGCTCCCATCTGATTCGCTTAGAGAGAAGCATATCACCAGCAGAAGACAGTCATACTCAGAACTCCAGTGCACACTGAAAGGCAGACTGGGACCTCAGTACTGTTCAAACCACTGGTCTGAAGCTCCTCACAATTCCTATGGAGAGAACAGATCCCTGCCCAGTGTAGATTTCAGAGTCAAAGTCATGCGGTGAACCTGATTTCAAAGAAAACATTCAACCTGCTCTACTAGAGGACAAAATGTTCAAGTTCAAATCAGCTTCCGGTTGTGTACAAATAGCTATGATGCAAATACAAAGTGATCTTTGTACATCCACATTGGCTTGTTTTTGACAAGTGTTTCCTTGGTTATTCTGCATTTGGTCAGACATTGGTTTCTGTCTAGTCATGTCCCAGCCTTTCCTGTGAAAAAATGGTCTCCACTAACTCTGACAGAACATTTCCCTAATGTACCAGGCGTGGGCTTCCACCCACTCCATTGGATTGCCAGAGGGCGCACATCACATTGAGAAGGCAGCAGGGCGTGGAGATTCATAATGCAGGCTTTGGAGTCATCGCAGCTCCTCGCCTGCTAGTTAGATAACTCCCCAACAAGTTACTTCAGCTCCTTAGCCTTCGTATCCTCATCTGTAAGGTGGAGAAAACAGTAGCACCCACCTCATGGGGTACTTGTGACATTTAAATGAAGCAACATGTCAGGTGCTTAGACTTACCATGGCACGGTGGACATGCCCATCAAAGTCAACTACTTTCATTAGCTTTTCCCGAACAAGCTATCTCCAGCAGGCGCCATGCGCAGCTCAGCACTCAGATTTATTTTAAAGAGGAGAGAAATGCAAGTTATAAACCAAGCCTGAGGTTGAATAGAGATATTCCAAGACCTATGATATGATGTAGACTCCATGTATTATTTACCCAGTTCCTTATACCAATAGTGACTGTCACATACACCTTGCCTCCCCCAGCCCCCACCACCCCACACACAGGTACATGTTCACCAGCTGATGTGATCTGGTGAATTAAAATTTAGGCTGGCAATCAGGAAAATTGTGTTCTTGGTTAGATCTTAGCTCTAATCCATAAAAATGTATGTAGTTATTACTGCTTAAAGTTTTAGCTGAACTTATGATCACGGGGGAGTATTTTAAATCTAGTGTCTCTCACTCATGACCTAATGAAGACATTGTAGGAAATAAATCCTCAGGGCAAAGGGAAGGTGTGGAGAATAGACAGTGAGTAACAATGGGATACCCAGTTCTGTATTGTATTTGTACCCCATCCATGTCTCTCATGCCCACACATGCCACCCTAGGGTGATATAACCCAGAAGAATGAGATCGTGGTGTGAAGAATTTTGTGGTCTTACTAGGAGGTTTGGAATACAAATGGGGAAGATGCCGTGTGCATGGTAATATCCTTACCAATGACTACTATGACTTCTGCAATAACAAAACTCCAAGGGCAGAGAGCTAGTCTACAGGAGAGGATTTATAAAATATAATGTCAGAAAAAAATGGTTCTAAATAAACACTACCGTTTATACTTGCATTTCCTCCATATCCTGTCTGAGAAATTTCTTCTCAAATTAACCCCCGCGGAGTAAAACTCTGTGTAAACAGATAGACTTTGCACCTTGCTCCAAAGGTCAGCTGGCTGGAGCACTGTGAGTTTGGCAGCAAATCTCTTAGTCAAGGGGCTTCCCATAAGAAAAGCTTCATCGTCATCTCAATTCAAGTGACGAATGGGACTCGCGGCTTCTGTCGTAGACACAGCGTTTAGCGACACTTCCAAAGGGTTCTGTTTGCACTGATGATGATGGCCGGGAGGTTGTGAAGAATGTTATATCTTCTCAGACACTTTCACATGCAATCTCACAATTAAAGCTTACAACCCCATAGAGTAAGAAATGCAGAGGCAAAGCATTTTATTCCCAGGTTAAAAAAAAAACCACATATAATTAAGTTTAGATGGTTGAATTTCTCACATCAAAAGGAAGTTAAAATGTGTTTGAAAACATCTCAAAAGAATCCAATCTTAGCATTTTTCAGTGTACAGTCTAGATTGGTCAGCATACTGGCAACCCTGGGTCAGGAGCCATAGAACTTGCACGTCCTTCAAACACAACATACTGGCTCTGCTGTCAGAAGAACTAACAGGAAGTAAGGTCCTCCTAAGTGACGGGGAGGCAGGGGTGCATGCTGGGGCTGCATTATTCTGAGGGAATCTGATTTCCCCCATAATAAAATACAGGAATGTGATTATTTCCTGTCCATCTCTTCACTGAGTCGTTGGACAGTACCCATGTTATGCTCTCAAGTGGAAATGCTTGCTTAACTGTGTGTTTGATGGGGTGCAAAATATGTTTCTGACCAGAAGGGCCTATTGGATCTTCTCTACGACCACAGTGTGGTTCAAAAGAACTTTGTTCAGGATCGGCTAATTTTTTTTTCTTTCTTTCTCTCTCTTCCCCCTCCAACCCCCACAACCATTGTTGGAGTGTCAAATGGGCATCTCTCTCATCTCTCAGATTGATGGCATCGTCTGGGACTTCCCACATAGACAAGATAAACGAAAGGCTTCCATGGACAGGTATGTAACTGTGGAGACAGCAAGGCTGCAGAAGAGGCCTCCTGACCAGAAAGAATGTCTGTCCCACAGTCAACTCTCTGGCTCTGCAGTCACCTTTGACATGACTTGTTGAATAGGAGTTTGTTTTCCAATTTCCATGGTTCAGCCATAGGCCATGCAAAGTAAATACTAGTAAATGAGCAACAGTAGGTTCAAAGGAACATAAGACTAGAAGCCCTTCTCCTTTCGAAGACAGTTTGGGTAGCATTCACATGTGAATCAATCTGTTTGGGGTCTTTGAAGTGACTTTGATTAAGAGTTGTGGCCCAAGAGTGGTGAAATGGGCAGGGTCATCAAAAGAATTGGCAGCTCCAACATGGACGCCGAGCCTCTGCACCACATCCCAAAAAAGCCCCAGGTAAGCGGCCTTACGTGCAGAATGTTTTCAGCCTCAGAAAAACAAACCAGGAACTCACTATCCATGGAGATTTGCATTTGTTTGAAGTAAAGAAAATATTCCATGAGATGTCATGTTTCTACAGATCCGCATTGAATTAAATGAACTCATAGTCTGTTAAAATGTTTTTTCGGTGCTCTTTAACAAGCAGAAAGTAATAATTTTCCTTTGAAAAGCTGGCAATTTATATATTTCCACTGGACACAATTCTTGTTTATGAATAAAATAAAAAATAATAATTAATGCCCCCAATTTTAAGAACCACATAAAATCAAATACAATGCATTAAACTCTCCTTAATTATATTGGAAATGCTAAAATTAATGAATATTGATATTTTGCAAGCTTACCAGAAATTTGACAATCCTTTGCAATAAGAAAAATAGTAACTTGTTGAATGACTAAAATTCCTATTCACTTCGCCTCAAAAGAAGAATCTGGAAAACAATTTAAGATTATTTTATATTCCTTTGCCATTTGTCTTTAATTCAAGTCACTATAAAATTTGTATCTGCCTCATTCGTGTTTTCCAATCTAACTTAATATTTTCTTCACTTTGAAATGCTTTCTACTGCTTACTTCAACAAACTGTGGAATTGCCTTTTGATTCTCAAGCATAGATTAATTTTGGAAGTCAAACAAAAAGGAAATAGCTGAGACCAGTGGTAAAGCTGTTACAGTGGAACGAGCCTGGGCTTTGGGGTCAGAGAGAAATTAATCACTAAGTGACCCTGGGTCAGTTTCTCCACCTTTCAGGCCTTAGTTTCACTATATGAAAAATGGGACCATGATCCTTCTTGATGAGAGATTTTAAAAATGTGAGCCTTTCCTCACACAGTTACTTGTTCCACAATGTGTATCTGTTATTATTACATTTCTCAGGCTTATTTCATGATTTTCATCAGCTCCATTACCAGTCTTGTTTCCTTTTAGGTTTATGCTACTTTGTCTTGGCACAGTAACTATATTTCACCCACAGATTTCCAATTTTCGTGGGATTTGAACCATAAATATACAAATACACAACTGATTCTTTTAGGAGTGCCTGGGTTGGTTACACGTCTGACTCCTGATTTCGGCTCAGGTCACAATGTCACAGTTCATGAGATCGAGTCCCGCATCAGGCTCCTATTAGCAACTGTGATAAACATCTTCTGGAACAGTAATTTTAAGTGCACGTGAAAAACAGAGCTACATAATTATTGGCTCAAGGTATAATGAGGATAAACACCCCCTTTTATTATTACCCAATTGATTCAGAAGAAGTAAGAAATATCGAACTAGAGGGGGAAATCCCAGTCTCATTTCTCTACTGCAGAGAGCTGAAATTCACTGCACACCCCATCCTCCTGATCAGACTCTGGGTCTTTTCATCTAAGATCAAAAAGGAGCAAACGCCACTGTTCTTAGCAAATTTTATTTCCTAAAAAGCTGAAAGCTGTCCACATTGTAAGAAAACAGATCGAATGATTATTTATTACACTTTAGGAAATACTGAGGGCCCCAAGGACATAGTATTCTGAATAACCATTAGGATACTGAGCCAGTCTTGCCTAGGAAGCCAGGGCTTTTCCTCAGAGTCTATGAAGATGACACGCAGCAGAGGTGATGGCTAATGTCCCCCTGTGCACACAGTATGAAGGAAACCTGGATCAAAGGGTTTGCAGGTGCATGTTTGCATCGAATTTATGAAGGGTGAGAAAAGTTAGGATACTTTGCATCGAATTTATGAAGGGTGAGAAAAGTTAGGATACTTTGCATCGAATTTATGAAGGGTGAGAAAAGTTAGGATACTTGAGGCTTATTGGGTGAAGTCATGATGACACGCCAGCAGTGAGTGCTGCTAGAATCCCTTCTCTCTGTTTGAGGTCATCAGTTTGTCCTTACCAGTCCCAAGTAACACATGCCATCAAGAATGCGAGTGCAGTTTGTGTCAAAGACTAATTATCCTGGGCCCTAACACCCAAATAAGTCTTTCCTACAAGAAATTAAAATACCTTCTGTAATTCACAAAACACTCCTGCTGGTAGCTTTTTGATACATTACAGGAAACAATGCTTTCATTTTCTTCCCTTTATATCTCTGTCTTTCCACATGTTAAAAACAGATTCACTTTCTTCTTTTATCCCAACACTTCTTCAAAAGGCAAAATAGTACAAATTGCCATTAAAAGTTCAGAAGGAAAGGATGAGCCCAGAAGGAAGAATCATTCTTTACGTGTTTGACTAGTGCGATAAGAAATAAGGGGGACATCTCTTGATGTGGCAGAGCCCAGAGTGGGGGGAAGATCTGTGAAAGCAGAGTATTTGGAGATAAAAACTAGTAAAGCTAGAATCAGAAGAAGAAAAAAAAAAGACACCCCCTTCCTTACACAAAGTAATCAATATTCAAGAGGAAAAGAAAGGAGAATAAGAAAAGAGATTTTATGGATGAATGTGGCCTGCTGTCATCCCCGAAAGCCAAGAGAGTGGAGGAAGTTCCCACTGAAAAGGAGAAAAGAGGAGACAGGTAGGGCTATAGCACAGCAATGACTTGTCCCAGCCATTACCTCTGAAAAAAGAAAGCCATGCTTTGTTTACTCATTCATGTGCTTCTTTAGCTCAAAGAATATTTCTTCTATTTATTTATTTTAATTTTTTGTGGTTTTTTGTGTTTAATTTTTTGTGTTTAATTTATTTTGTGTTTAATTTTTTTTGTGTTTACTTATTTTTGAGAGAGAGAAAGAGAGAACACGAGAGGGGGTAGGGGCAGAAGGAGAGGGAGACACAGAATCCAAAGCAGGCTCCAGGCTCTGAGCTGTCAGCACAGAGCTTGATGTGGGGCTTGAACCCACGGACCTTGAGATCATGACCTGAGCTGAAGATGGACGCTCTGCCGACCGAGCCACCCAGGCGCCCCAGATGTGGCTCCACCTTACTTTGTATAATACCTCTTCACAGTTTATAATATTATCTCACATGAGTTATTTTTACAATGAAATATATATTATGTTGATTTCATAGGTAAGTACACTAAAAGGCATAAAAGAAGGGGCAAAGTCAGGCCTTCTGGCTCTAAATCTAATATCCCTTCCACCAACTGGTATACAAATTAAATGCACTGGGTATAATACATACCTTCTGTAAGTCTGCAAAAGCATGCAATGGCGACTGTTAGTGGTACTGAGTGGGCAGAATTGCATAACACTGTCCCAAATGTCTTACTAGAATTAGCCTAAAAATGACTTCAAGGATTGGCAGGACCACCATCCTTCAGTGCATGAATGATGTGACACCACTGATTGACACAGACCCAGCTCGGACCTCAGGAAGATTGGGGGAAAGACAAGCCAAGTCACAATCCAAATTAGTGACAGCGGCTCCTGCAGCTAGAGGAACACAATGTGGTCTTTGACTAACCTTTCAAAGCCTCGTGTAGCTTGAGCTCTGATGTTGCTTGTTAAAGAAGAGCAGGGCGGGGCCGAGCTGACAGCCTGGAACATTGACCACCACGCTCCGACTGACGTGTAAATCACCCTCTGACTTGGGGTCTCGAACTCAGACAAGGAAATGTCATCTCCAGATTCTGCCCATCATGGATTTATGCAGAAATGGCTCCTCTAAGTGCCTCTCTCTACCCTTGCAGACAAGTGACATAGTGCTTATTGAGATAACATTTTTGGAGTTTATTTCCAAGACTGCTTATAGTTTTTAAAAACATCCCTTTTATCTGAAATTGACTGACATTTTTTTTTTTCTGAGAATACCACATCTTTCTATATCCAGAGGATAAGAAATAGAGAGCCTGTCTTGTCAGTGTATCAGACCCACTCGCCAGGCTGAAATTCCTCTCTGGTACCTTTGCAGCTACTACATTCGGGGGCGTTATTCTTCTTCCAGTACCTCTACGTTGGCCTCTTTTCCATACAGGTGATTTGGTCAAGATATCATAGCATCCTGAGAAGTTTGATCTACCCACGTGATTTATGTCTTGTCCATCTCTTTTTTGAGAAATCTCATGCTTGTTACTAGTGAGTGAGTGAAACGAAACTAAAAGCCAGCCACAATGGACAGCAACTTAGCAATTCTTGAAAATATTGGCAAAGAGGAAGCCAAGACTCATGTCTACATACCTAGTCAAAAGGTACAAACTTCCTGGGGTATCTGGCTGGCTCAGTCAGTAGACTATACAAGTCTTGATCTCAGGGGGGTGCTGGGTGGCTCAGTTGGTTAAGCGTCCGACTTTGGCTCAGTTCATAATCTCATGGTTCTTGGGTTCGAGCCCCACGTTGGGCTCTGTGCTGACAGCCAGCTCAGAGCCTGGAGGCTGTTTCAGATTCTGTGTCTCCCTCTCTCTGTGACCCTCCCCTGCTCACACTGTCTCTCTCTCTCAGAAATAAATTTAAAAAATTGAAAAAAATTAAACAAGTCTTGATCTCAGGATCCTAAGTTCAGTCTCACGTTGGGCATGGGTCCTACTTAAAAAAGAAAAAAAAAGAAAACAAATTTCCAGTTATAAAATAAGTAAATCATGGAGGATGTAATGTACAACAAGGTACTATTGTTAATAATACTGTATTGTGTATTTGAAAGTTGCTGAGAGAGTAGAACTTAAAAGTTCTTACCACAAGAAAAAAGTTGTAACCCTGAATGGCGATGGAGGTTAACCACCCTTATTGTGGTGGCCATATTGCAAGATATGCAATTATTGAATCATGCTGTACACCTGAAACTAATGTTATATGTCAATTATATCTCAGTATAAAAAGGTGTGTATAAAATTATGCATTTTGTCTCCTCTATTTTCATCCATGGTAACATTGCCAATCAACATTGCCATGTTTAGATCAGTGACTCTTACATTTGCATATGAATTTCCTGGGTGCTTTTGATTCAGTAGGTTGGGGATGGGGCTTGAGATTCAGCATTTCTAAGACATTGCCTGATGATGCTGATGCCATTGTTCCATGGACCACACTTTGGGTAATAAAGGCCTTAATATTACTTCATGGAGACTGACACAGCAGAGAGTAAGAGGGGGTGAATATGATAAAGGTAATACAACTCAGATTATTCTAATAATTTATAAGTATCTGGGAAAAATAGAGCTTATACTACTGGAAACCTGATGATGCTTTAGAATGCCTATCAGTTTATAATCAATAGAATATCAAAATAAATGGTGACCTAAATTTCCCCAATATTTACTTTCTTTAGTTTGTAAGACACAGAAAATTCCCAGTTCTCTTTGTACGTGAACTAAGTCCTAAGATGTTCTCTTAAAACTGATTGTTTACTGGGGCACCTGGGGGGCTCAGTCGGGTAAGCGTTCGACTTCGGCTCAGGTCATGAGCTCATGGTTCATGGGTTCGAGCCCCGCATCAGGCTCTGTGCTGACAACTAGCTCAGAGCCTGGAGCCTGCTTCGGATTCTGTGTCTCCCTCTCTCTCTGACCCTCCTCTGCTCATGCTGCCTGCCTCTCTCTCTCTCTTTCAGAAATAAATAAAACATTAAAAAAATTTTAAAAACCTGATTGTTTACTTAGCAGAATTCAAAATGGAATTATGGAAGAGAAGGAGCTAGCTATACTTAGACCTACAGCACTCTAACCCTAACCCTAACTTCCGTCATACCATGAAGGTCTCCCCACAGGTCAGGCCAGCTTGCTGTCACCCCGAAAAAGTAGAAAGCAATGTTTTTGGTAAATGAAATCATCCCATCATATCACTTCTTAATATTAAGTTTTCAGGGATATATATAGAATGCTTTGGAATTCAGATTGCTCTACAAATATTACATACCAGGCTATTTAGCTAGGGACTGAGGATATAAACTGGACCAGATAAGCAAAATTATTGCCTTTGTGGATATGTCAGTCTGTATTTGCTTTCTGTTTTTGGGGTTTTTTTTTGTTTTATTTTTTTCAACGTTTATTTATTTTTGAGAGACAGAGCATGAGTAGGGAAGGGGCAGAGAGAGAGGGAGACACAGAATTTGAAGCAGGCTCCAGGCTCTGAGCTGTTAGCACAGAACCTGATGCAGGACTTGAACCCACAGACTGCGTGCAAAATCATGACCTGAGCTGAAGTCGGACGTTTAACCAACTGAGCCACGCAGGTGCCTCATCTGTTTTTCAATTATATATGTCTTCTTATAACTCTGGAACTCCCTCTTCCAAGAATTCTTTATTTTTAAGTGCAAAATTGAGTTCTGAATCCTGATTCAAACTTTCTGTTTTTAAATAGAGGCAATGGGAACATTTGTAAATATTGCTATAGTTGGAAAGATCATGAATCTTGAACCTATGTTTGGTGTATGTTTATCTAAATGTATATATATATAAGCTTCTGCCTGCACAGTGCCTTGCATCTACTTCTAATTGTTTATAATCTTGTTTACCAGTCTGTCACCTTAACTGGGCTAGTAAATTTTTGGTGGAACCACCACTAACCATTGAGTTGCCAAGCAAGATAATGGGCCCATCTGGGCTCACTAAATCATGCTGATTGAACTTTGTAAACACCTCTCAAATCATCTTTTTCAGGTCCTCAAAATCTCATCGAGGAAAAGAGAGTAACCTCCTCATCTGCCTCTCCCTTTGGGCCTCGCCCTGACCTCCCATCTTCTACTTCCAGTATGATGTCTACAGTGCCCAGAGGAAATCTCTCCAAAATGTTAATGACTCATGTCACCCCTGGCTTCAGTGCATTCTCATTACTATCAGAATAAATCCAACACAGTATACAAGGTCCATGAACAAATACATGTGAAAAATGATGCATTTTTCTGGGGAGACACAGAACCCCAAGCAGGCTCTGCACTGTCAGCCCAGAGCCTGACACCCGGCTCTATCTCGTGGATGGTGAGATCACTACCTGAGCCAAAATCAAGAGTCAGAGGCTCAACTAACTGAACCACCCAGGTACCCCTCCCCATGTGAATTTTATACATACAGCACATCTCAGCTCAAACTGCCCACATTTTCAAGTGCTCAGTGGCAATTTGTACCTAGTGGCTATCATACTAGACAAGAAAGAGATAGAAGTGGTCTAGAGCGGTGGTTCTTAACTAGAAGGTAATTTTGCTCCCCAGGAAACATCTGGCAACATCTGGAGATATTTTGAGTTGTCACAGTTGTCACCGTGGGGAGGAACGACTCGCATCTAGTGGGTAGAAGCCAGGGATGTTGCTAAGCATTCTACCATGAACAAAATGCTCCCATACCCACAACAAAAAAAAAAGATGAGGCCCCAAGTGTCAATAGGGGTATGGTGAAAAACCCTACTCCATAGAATTGGTGAACTAATAAGAAATTATTATCTATTCTTTATAAAAGCTCTAATTCCCTCGTTGACAAAATACTAAGAGAGTTGCAAGTACCATTGGGCACTCCGTTAGTAATTTACACACCAAGACACATCAAACATCATCAAACAGGGTCAATGAATGGCATAAGGGTTATACTATACCAGATGCAGAAATGGGGTAAAGGAAGGAGCATGTTTGTTCTTCTCTACCACAGGTTTAACAAAAGGTCTTACATATAGATGCCTGAAAAGGGAAGACAAAGAAAAGGAAAGAAAGGAAGGAAGGAAGGGAGGGAGGGAAGGAAATGGAAAGGTAAAGCAGAGTGAAATGAAATCTAAGTAACATGTGAAGCAAAACAGAGAAAGGCCAGTGACATTAATCGTGACTGTCCATATTCCAATATTGTAATATCTGGGTCCCCTCTCCATTCTCCACGGTCTTTCCTAAAGGATCTTCTCCATGCTACCTCTGACAATGATTTTTCTTTTTTCTTCTGAAAGTAAAAAGAGCTTATTTTCTGGAAGGATGTCAACTTGCTGTATGTTGGGATTAGAAGGCGGGCCGATTGGAGACACTCGGGGTCAGTGTCTGGACAGCGATCTGTCACGAACCAAAGCCTGTCATAGATGGCCCTAGAGATGCAGACAAAGACGCACGGTCATTATTTTCCAGAGAGAGCCTTTAAAGCACCTTGGGGCCGCTGTTCAGCACAGGGCCCTGAGCTCCTGTGTTGGACCACCTGCTAAGAACTGTGCATCAGGCTGACCTCTCCCAACCCAGTGTGAATAACTTCCGAGAGGTAGCCCCACATAAGGGCAGAGGGCTGCAAGCAGGCAAAGAAAGCGAGGAGATTTATAGCTCTAGGATATCTCTCTCTTTTGAAAATAAAATGGCACATTAGGGAGAAAAGGGGGCTTGTCTGAAAGGACCTATCCCAGGCATGATCAGTTCAATGTTCATCACCCAGCGCAAAAGCTTGGGTCAGTCCAGGCGAGTCTGCGGAGAAAAAAAAGGATTGGTGTGTTTAGTAACAGACAAGCAGAGGCTCTCTCAAAACTATTCTGATCCATTTTTTTCAAAGCCTTAACCCCAGATGCTTTTTTCCCCAGTGTTTGCCTAAAAGCCTTGGAGGGGCCATCCCCACAAGGGAAGACTCCTGTCAGCATCTAGCAGCATGTTAGGGTCTACTGTAAAGTATACCGGTACCTGGTAAAGAGCCCTGTATGACATTAAAAAGCTCTTCAAAATAAAAAGAGAACTAGGTTTTGTATCTTCTGCGGTCATTTTGATTTTTCTGAACTCTACGAAATTGCTTAGACTCTTAAGAACTCCGCTACTTCTCTTCAACCCCGAGGATTCTTTCAACCACTGAAAAGACCAGCTCTTTCTAAAAATAAGATGGTGGCAAACTCCCTAATTACTGTTCCCACAAGGACAGAGAATCACTTCAACCCCCAAGTCATCTCTGCTTTTCAATAACAAGCAGGATAGCGAGGGAGTTTCACCGAAGAAAATATCGCAGTCTTGGGGGATAGTGTCTTAAGTTCTGAGGGACAGAGAGGGGCTCAGGGCAGGAAAATCGGAGGTTCAATTTCAGAGTCCCACCATGGATATGTCTGAGACCGTAGCAGAGAAATCCACACACAATGAAAACACAGACAAGGGACATTTGCACAGCTTTTAGCTTAGGTCAAAAAAACATGTAATTTGTTAAGTAAGAAGGCACTAACACGTGCCACGTCACGCTGAATTTTCTTGAAAAATAAAAAAAAATAACAAAGTTAAACTTTCAGTCAACCTGAAAATATTAGCTTTTTATGGGGGCAGGGCGGAACGAATGGAACAGCAGCGCTTTCTTTTCTTTTCTTTCCTCCCATTTTTTTTTTTTTTTTGATCGCCCATTTTCTAAGTCTTCTCAGAGAAAGAATGATAGGGGAGCGAGGCAGACACCAAATAGGTGTGGGGGGACATATTTAGGAAAGTATTAAAGATACAGCACAAATAGAAAAGGTAGGTCTCTAGGACTCGTGGCCAAAATATATGTCAGGACACGATGATAAATGTTTTTCTGGGATTGAAATTTGAAATTTTCTAATCGAAGGGAAAAACACAAAGGAGTCAGTAGCAGTAGCGTATGGAATGTTGCGGACAATGGAGACTGAAGCGATATTTTATCACTTCTAACTCTCAGGTGGCAAGTACTTTTTATGTACTATAACTTGCACGGGCTCTGGAGAGAAGAGATTTTAACTGTAGAAAATGTTCTTCTTTACACCAAACTCTTCTCATTGGAGAAAAAGAGAGAGAGAGAGAGAGAGAGAGAGAGAGAGAGAGAGAGAAAGAGAGAGGCTTGCCCTCAAGCATAAGATGAAAGAGCAGGGTCTGTGGGCCAGAATCATTTTTATTAACTAAACTCTTGACAGAAAGCAGGGCACAGAAGACACTATGTGAGATTTAAGAGTGAGTTTCACATCTGGATTTAAACCCCCCATGTGTATAAAATGCTCTTCATTGAAAATTTTTCTTTGTTTTAATAAATAAAAATTACATCATCAAAATTAAAAAAATTTTCCCCATCTGGTTTTTAATTATCTTGACTTCCTTTTTTTATCATTAATTATGATCACTTTGATCTAGTAAGAAAGCTCCATCTCTTGTGTGTATCTCCCCTCTGACCTTTAGCCAACAATCACGTGCTTTTTAAAATCAGCTTTTAAATGATGAGGAGGAAGACAATGACAGTGAATAAAATAATAATAAGATACTTAATGTCTTCTTTTCGGGGTGCATGCTAGTTTAAATTTGAAACAAACTTTACTTCTCTATCATTAATTACTTCTGCAATTTCAAATATTCTATCTGGTCTCCAAGTAGAAAAACTGATATGGAAAAATATCAGTTCTGTTGATGTCCTGGGTTTTATGTTGGGACATAAGCAGTGGGGGGAAATGGTCGAATCCATGCATAAATCCATGTTTTCACCCGAATGAAAATCCGGAGAGTTTACTGTACTTACACTCTCTCTCCTCCTCTCTCACGGAATAGGCCGGAATGTGGAGGGAAGGCTGACCCCCAGCATCCACACAAAGAGCATCGGACAATAAGGAAGGTCGACTCTTTCTATACAAACCTGCCTTTGTGCTCCGCGTGGGGCTTGATCCTTGCGGCCCCGAGAGCTCAGTGGATGCCAGGGAGATAGATGTGATGTGTTCCCCTCATCCAGGGTAGCAGCTGAGCCACTTTCACACAGGCAGGCAGGTACAGCCGCGCCTGGTAACAGATGACAACCCCTAGGGAGCCCTTGACTATGGAGAATGAAAAATCAAAAGAAACCATATTGGACACAGATACAAAGGGAGTCCCCTGCTCCTTTTCTCTCCTCCCTTGTTCCCTTTCTCCCCTTCCTTAGGAAACATCAATGAATGTGGAAAGCTGCCTTTCCCCTGGAAGCCTTGGCCCGCCCTGGGACTCCAGATGCTATTCTATGCAAATGGTTTCCGTCCTGTCCTGCCCGGGGGAGATACTTTTTAACCCATCTGCATATCCATTTTCTGTCTTTTCGGGAAGAAGGAGGCAAATTGCAGGGTGAAACTGCTTCCCAGACGAAGGTTCCGTCCGCTTCCCCGGGCGTTGAGCGGCCCTGTGGCCGGTGGAAGCGGAGTCGGGCTGCTGTGGCTGTCCTCTCACTTGTCAGGGCCAGTGGCGTGCATGGGGGGAGGGGAGATGTTCCGCAGCAAGGCCCGGAAGGGAGTCAGCGAAGCACCGGGTGAAAACTTCTAAAAACACTAGGTGTTTTCCTCATATTTGGAAGGAGGGGGGCAAAGTATTTGAAAAGAGTTGGCCTCAAAATTACGTAAGTACTTGCAATGTAATAGAATCAAATGTTATATTGCACCGTAAAAGATGACCCAACTCTACTTCCCTGTTTGCTTGCAGAGTACTACGGTGTGATTGAAAGTATTTGTTTGTTTGTTTGTTTTTCGTTTTGTAGTACCTCTTTATGAGGTAAAACGGATTCAATCCTTCCAGTCATTTGACTGATTTTTTAAAGCATACAAAGAATGATAGATAACCCAGTACCAGGATTGTGAGGTAACAAATTGTAATTGTGGGGTTAAGCCTCCCTGCAAAGCTGTATGTCAAACAGGAATCCGGGCCTTTCAAGAGTTTGACACCTCAGTGTTCCTTATTTCTTCAGTCCCTATGGATATTGAACAAAAGCTCAGATAATATTTAAATAAACTTGATATACACTTGGATGTTGAAGGGATATTTGAAATCATTTACATACATACCTCTTTGTTAAATATGAATCTAACTAATATCCTGAGGAAATGGGTCACATTTATGTTATATTTTAAAATACATCATAGTTTAGGATAATTATACTGGGCTTTGACATTTCTGGTAGCATTATTGGTCTGCAATTCTATGCTGATGTTACTTAAAAGGAGTGAATCATTCACCATCAGAAAAAGTTAATCCTTTAAAGGGGATCAGAGTTTTCTTTGCCACATTGATCTTCAAGGACACGTGCACACATGCACACGGCGGTCTAAACCTTAAAAAAAATATTCCAGTAGGGAGCTTGTGGTACGTAAAAATCCCTTGTGCTAAAGTTACAACATAAATAATGCTTTTACTGTGAATCAGCTTACACTCCCAACCACATATGTATATGATTCTGATATTAACACAGGAGTGTGGTAGCTTTTGTGGTTTCTTTTTTTTTTCCTTAGAGAGCACACAACTCCAGTTAAGAAGAGAGCATTTACAATGGTGGTACAGAAATCTAAATTCAGGTCCTGAATCAAATTAAATAATAATAGACTAATCTAAAGATACAAAGTATGGAACACATGTGCTCCCTCTCACACTCATGGCAGACATCAATAATCAATCATGACACTTTACACCCTACTGCGCCTCAGAATCCTTCTCAACAATGCTACAAGGAATCACTACTATTAATCAAGTTGGCATATAGGTTAGGATAACTCTCTTATCGGCCCATCCCTGGACTAGTCCTTTCATCTGTTTGTGCCTCAGTTTCTCTATTTCAGGGAAATGACCACAAAGATTAGAGTCTTGGATAGATATAAGGTTGTGAATTCTGGACTAGAGCATCAAGAGATGATATATATATATATTTTTTGAAAGTTAAAGTAAGGCAGGTGATGTTAATATAAGAGAGTTTGGGTTAATTCTATTTATAACAAAAAGTTCCACTATGCATAATGTAACTATATTCGTTTTAGAATTCTATCATGGCTGCCTCACCTCAAGAAACTGTTACTCATAATATCATCGGTAATCAGAGGTATAATATATCAGAGATTTAATACAAATAGAGTTTCATAGCCAAGGAATGCTTCTCTAAATACATTTATTGCATAAAGGTATTATTGAGTCTGTTACTGAAGTTCGGTGTCTTTCCTAAATATATTCCTCTGTAAATTGAAAAAAGACTATTCTTTCCGGCATCTAAGATACTCTTCCTCCTCTTTACCTAATTTGCCTTTGTCTTATTTGATCTCGACTGAAATGCCAACACCCCAGAAAGGGCTTTCCTTCTAAGAACCAATCCAAAGTAGATCACCAGCACTCCTATTATTCTAGCTCATGCATTCTGTTCTTTTCCTCGATGACATTTACCACAATTAGAAAAAAAGCGCTAACCATCCATTATCTATCTATCTACCTATCTAATTTATCATCTATCTATATCTATCTAAATTTAGTTAGTAGTTGTCTTCTTCAAAAGGAAAGGTACTATATTTGTTTGTTTGTTTGTTTGTTTACCACGTAAGACTGTTACTTACTCTAGACACCTTGACTGTACGTTAGAATCACCTATGCAGCTTTTTAAAGATCCCTGTGTCCAAGCCAAACCCTGGAAGAATTCTATCAAACAGAGGGAAACCCAGGCATCGGTGTTTTAAAGCTCTATCCTTGAGAACAGGCTAAGACTGAGAAACCACAATTACACTGGGGGAAGCATTAATGTAAGTTACCACGGCAAGCCCAAGCTTTCTCATGTTCAGATACACTACATAATTTTAATAGTGCTTTGCATAATGACATTTCAAGTAGCTCTGTAAGTTAGAAAGTCATGGAAAATACTAGGATCTAATCCAGCACCATCATGAAGGGGTAGGGGGTATGGACACAGATATATTGACAATGCAAAACAATGTTTTTGCTCTATGTGCCACATTCTTGTACTGGCCTATGAATGAACTGAATTCAGAAACAACGTAGTGCCCTTTTCAATGAGCCTAGCAGTTTGCCAGTGATGAGTACAAAAGCAGGGGAGAGGTTTTATGCTCATTCACAATCAGAGCTAAACTGGTGGGATCATATCTCTGGAAAGTGTGGCTAGAGGCGATTAGAAACAAGAGGAAGATTTAAAGCTTAACGCTTCCTAGACATTAATTGGGAGTGGGTGATTCAATACAAATGCAGCCACCTGCCTGTAAGACATGTATTTAAAGAAAGGATTTATGCAAAGCATCTGATTGTCTTTTGCTGTGGACCCGCTGAGTCTTCAAAGCACAGAATTGGTGAGCTTTGGGTGGGCAGCCCAAGGCCTGGCCACAGGACTCCACTCAGGAAGCAACTATTGGGGGTGGGGGACACAAAACTGCGTCAGAAGAGCTGATGTGAGACTTTGCTGTGTCACTTAGCCCTTTGGTAGCTCTGTGCAAGTTACCTCTCCTCTGGGTCTCAGTTTTCCCAATTTTATAACTAATAATAAATTACCCAGAAGGATTGTGAGGGTCAGCTATAAGGCCCTATAAAACTGCTGATCATTATCATTGCTATGCACCTTACAGCAATCATGAGGCTGCACATCCAATTTTTCAATACAATGAGGATGAGACCCACCTGCTTTGCTGGAATATTACATAGGTTACTACATAATATTCTGCTATTTTTGTAAAAAACCTTGGAAACACTACATTTTGTCAAATTATTCAGTCATTTGTGGTTGGATCAAAATCATGAACTAAGCACAAGTCCCAGCCTCCTGTTCCCTCCTGAAGCCCTAAAAATAATAGAAAATCTGCTAAAAATCTAACAAGTCTAGGAAATAAGAAGTAATGTCTCAGGTGGATCAGAAATTCTGAAAATTCCATAAAAATTGGAGAAATAGGAAATAAAATTGAATTTAAGGAGAAAACCAAAGAGGAGAAGATATATGTGGAGAGGTCAGTCCACAATGTAAGAGCAGCCTTGAGGGTATTCCAAGCGCAGACTTAGCACATATGGGGAGATGAATGGGCCCCTCGGGTGGCTGGTTGGGTATTACAATAAAAGCAGCTGGGCACACTGGTCCTTCGTTCCCTCCCTGCTTATTTTAAGAAGGAACCAAGGGAGACATCTTCCACAAGTGGGATCACTGATTTTGGATACCTGCGCTAGAGGGATGAACTGGGAATAGAGCTCAAGTTGGTTGGTAAAACTCAAAATGGGCTGTTGGGGCAGCCCAAATAGTAGCACACTCAACCCTCTCCACTGAAATCACAGGAGACTGACTGAGATAAATGATACTGACATTCGTAGACACAGTATTTATAGAAGGACTACCAGATACCAAGACGAATACCCAGCCAAGATTCACCAAGTACTTGAATACAATCTACACCAGGTTAGAGAAGTACCAAGCTCAGCAAATATTTAGTAAGTAGTAAGGCAGATCAAACAAGATATTAGAATAAGTATGATCACAACACTCAAAGTAGATGTGAGTATATTTAGTTATGTAACAAATCAGCTAGATATTTCAGAAATTAAATACTTGACTGTTGAAATTAACAGCTGATAGAGGAGCTAAAGAGAAGAATGGAAATAGCTGAATTAGTGAGTCAAAACAGAGAGGAAGTGTTCTTTCCAATACTCTGCACAGGATTGAAGAGATGGATCAAGTGGAAGAAATATTGAAAGATGAGTAAAATGGATCCGGAAGGTCTACCTAGTGTTCACTTTAAAAAAGAGAACAGAAAAAAGTATGTAAAAGAAATAGAATGATCCCTGTAGTTTAGGAAAGAACTCTGAGTGGAGGCTTCAGAGACACAGTATATTCTTTGTAGCTGTAACTTATGAAATATATACACACACATACATAATGAAAAGTAAACATAAAGAAAAAGCTCAATCATTTTAGAGATCTAGATTAGGCAAGGTAGGAAGGTACATGTCGGGATTTTCTATCTTTATGGTTTTACACTCTCTGTTAGGAAAGGAAAACTCGTTTAATACAGAAGTAACCCCTGGTATTATCTTAACCTGGAAAGAATCTCAGACTTTCGAACTTTCAACTGCTGGTACCTTACTTCTATTAGAGAAGAACTATGGCTTTTGGCCCAGAAAACTCAGTTTTATAAAAGAGACTTCTTAAAAATTAATTAAATTGACTCATCCTTTTATCTAGAACACACTATGACAATGTGAATCAAGAACTTTATAGTTCATTTTACTTGGTCTATTTATTCTACTTTAATGAATCTAATTGAAGGCAATCATTATAAATTTCAGAAAATCTATGTGTACACAACTCAAAAAATTAACTCAAAATGGATTAAAGACTTAAATGCAAGACCTAGAATTGTAAAACTCCTAGAAGAAAACAGAGAAAAAGCTCCTTGACACTGGCCTTGGCAATGATTTTTTGGAAAAGTACAAGCAACAAAGGCAAAAATAAACAAATAGAACTACTTTGAATTTAAAAGTTTCTGCAAAGCCAAAAAAACAATCAATAAAATGAAAAGGCAATATATGGAGTGGGGGAAAAATTTGTAAAAATTGCATCTGATTAGGGGTTTATAGCTAAAATATATAAGAGATTCATACAACTCAATAGAAAAAAGTAAAGAAAAGCAAATAATCTGATTTAAAAGTGGGCAAAAGACCTCAGTAGTTTTCAAAGAAGATGTACAAATAGCCAACAGGTACATCAAAAGGTGCCCGATATCACTAATCATTTGGAAAATGAAAATGAAAATTATAATGAGATATTACCTTATACCAGGTAGGATGTCTATTATTGAAAAGACCAGAGCCAACATTTATTAGGGAGGAGTGGATGTGGAGAAAAGGGAGCCCTTGTTCACTGTTGCTGAGAATATAAATAGGTGCAACCTCTATGGAAAACAGTGTGGAGTTTTCTCAAAAAATAGAACTACCATATGATATAGCAATGCCACTTCTGGGTATATATCTGAAGGAAATGAAATCAGTATCTTGAAGAAATATTGCACTCCCATATCATTACAGCATTATTCACAATAGTCAAGATATGGAAACAACCTGAGTGTCCATCAACAGATGAATAAATAAAGAAAATGCTAGGTATTATATACGTGTGTGTATGTGTATGTGTATGTCTATATATTATGTTATATGTTAACATAATATATATAGTGGAATATTATTCAGCCATATAAAGAAGGAAATCCTGTCATTTGTAATAACATGAATGAAACTGGAAGGCATTATGCTAAGTGAAATAAGCCCACTTATAAGCATCACTTATATATGGAATCTTAAAAAAAATAAAAACAAACTGAGGGGTCCCTGGGTGGCTCACTGGGCTAGGTGTTCGACTTCGGCTGAGGACATGATGTCACAGCTCATGAGTCTGAACCCCTTGTTGGGCTCTGAGCTGACAGCTAGGAGCCTGGAGACTGCTTCAGATTCTTTGTCTTCCTCTCTCTCTGCCCCTCCCCCACTCACACTCTGTCTTCCTCTCTCTCACTCTCTCAAAAATAAACAATTAAAGTTGAATGTATGCAAACAGAGAGTAGCTAGTGGTTACCAGGTGCAGGTGAGTGGGAGAAATGAGAAATGTTGGTCACTGACTACAAACTTACATTTATGAGATGAATAAGTTCTGGGGACCTCGTGTACAGCATGGTGACTATAGATAACAATACTGCATTACATACTTGAGAGACTGGATCTCAGGCATTCTTACCAAAAACAAAACAAAACAAGAAAAGAAAATGTGTGTGTAAGATATATTCATTGAGGTATTATTCATATCGTGAAAAATGGAAAACACTTTATGATTAAATAAATTATGGTAAATTCACATGACAAAATACTATGTAGTCAATAACATATTTCTGGAGAAGTTTAAATGACATAGAAAAATGTTTTTATGGGGTTCCTGGATGACTCAGTCAGTTAAGTGTCCGACTTTGGCTCAGGTCATGATCTCATGATTCATGGGTCCCAGCACTGCTTTGGGCAACTTTGCTGACAGCTCAGAGCTTGGAACCTGCTTTGGATTCTATGTCTTCCTCTTTCTGTCCCTCCCCTGTTTGTCTCTGTCTTTCTCTCTCTCAAAAATAAATAAACATTAAAAAATAAAATGATGTTTCAATTAGTAGGTGTCAGGTTTATATTTAAAAACTTTCCACCCAAACCCTAGAGATAAGAGATCTATGTTTCCTTTGGAAAAAGTAAACAGCTCCCTACTTGAGTCAGCACAGACTGTCTCACCAGATTCTATTCCCCTTTCACTCTTTCCTCACTCAGTTGATGGACAGTTGCACATATGATCTCTTCCGTGTCTTTGAGGAACCAACCACCATACTCCAAAGTGCCTGAAACTCCATCAGGTTAGGTGGAAAATGCTTCCTGTTCACATTCATCTTGTGGGCACATGCATGAATGTTTGGGACGACAAAAACGTGTCTATCCCAGACAGAAAACTTTTAATATTTTTATAATTTTTTAATGTTTTATTTATTTTTGAGAGAGAGAGACAGAGTATGCATGGGAGTGGGTCAGAGAGAGAAGCAGACAGAATCCAAAGCAGGCTCCAGGCTCTGAGCTGTCAGCACAGAGCCCAGTGTGGGGACTTCAACTCATAAACTGCAAGATAATAACCTGAGCCAAAGTCAGATGCTTAACAGACTGAGCCACCCAGGGGCCATGAGAAACGTTCTACATGCTCTCAGTCACTTTATTTTATGTGTAAAAAAAGAATTTTCTAATTTTCTTTTTTCTTTCTTTCTTTTTTTTTTCTTTTACATGAATCAGATAGGCTTTGGCCCAGGAACTACTCGCCTATAAAATTAGTAAACTCACAATAGCTGAAAAATTCCTGCTCCATTCCAGTGCTTTTCCACTTCCCTCAGGTTCTATAATCTCGCGCACTGCAAGAGAGGGCTGTGGTGTAGTTAATTGGGGCGAGAAATTGTTTACGAAGATGGCTCCTTTCTTTCTGCCATGGGCTCTTCATAACCACGAAGAACAGGTGACTTCTGAAGGACAACACTTTGACTCCTAAAGCTTTCCTAGAACGGCCCTTTGCACTGGGCCCCCAGCACGCTGCCCCCATTTGCAGTGCCTACTTAGACGGCTTATACTGTGACCGCGTATGCGCACCCTGCGTCTCCCTCACCCAGCACACACAATCATGATCAGATCCAGAACAGGGCAAAGCAGATGTCCTCAAGATCTTGCTCAGGTACAGTTAGAATGTCTTTCCCTTCCTATCTTTGACAGAATTGGCATATGATAACACTTCCACAACCCAACCTAAGGCCAGCCTCTTCTATACTGTTCATAATTTTCTCCCAGCATAATTCCTCTAAAATGAGCCACTTGTCAGCTCTGATTATTAATATAGTCCATGTTCATCTGAGCCAGCATTTCAAGAAGGGTGGCTAAAAAGACGATGAACATGTTACCATTCCTTGTCGCAGCCCAACTGAGAACCCAGGTCTAGCAGCTACACAGAAGCTAATGAAATTCTGCCTTATATAATAATCTTATCCTTGGTTTATCTTGTTTTTCTGTATCTATTTTCCCTTCACCTTGATTTACATACCCACTTATTTTTGCCACATTTTGTAATTATTTATACAATACCTCATACTGGGAGGGCAGGGAAGGAAAGTGTATGAACACTTATTTATTGGCATAAAGACTTTCTTTCATGTCACAGGACAGAAGCCAAGCCTTCATGGTACATTTTGTAATCATTGGCATTAATGCAAGAAATTGGACAGCTGTTGTCTTGTGGAAAGGAAATAGATTTTATTTTATTTTATTATTTTATTTTGTTTTATTTTATTTTTGAGGTTTATTTATTTTTGAGACAGAGAACAAAAGTGAGGAGGAGCGGGGTGGGGTGGGGGTACAGAAGATCCAAAGCCAACTCCATGCCGACAGCAGAGAGCCCAATGCGGGGCTCAACCCCAAGAATCATAAGATCATAACATGAGCTGAAGTGGGACACTCAACTGACTGAGCCACCCAGGTGCCCCCTGCCCAATAGATTTTAGTTTCAGAGAGAAACAGCTTTAAATGTTTTCCCCTCAGTATACGAATCTGGAAGCTCTTATCCTCTTTGAGGATTAGTTAATAGACACAGTGTAAAGCATGGGTAAAATAATGCATCTGTGATTACAAATAAATTTTGAAATATCCATCTGTTGATTTTCTCACAATTTCCTTACTAATCTTTCCCTCCCCATCTCTGCCTCCCACCACCATTGAAGGTTTCTTTACTCTCTTCTCTTGGGGTAATTTTGTGGCAAAATGGAAAGAGGAACTAAAGCATCAACTGTCAACTTTTGAGTTTCAAAGTGAACTTTTGTAACCCATGGCAGAGATAGAAGTATGACAGAAAAGGATTTGGCCATAAATCCAAGGCCATAAAGGGCCAGGATATAAAATTTTTGCCACAAATAATAGGTTGGGAAAATGTAAGTTATGTGATCATGAGTCTTCTCATTCCAGAAGAGATGGAGATCCTTAGGACTGGAGGAGAGAGAGAGGCAGAGTGAGAAAGCAAGACCATGGTAGCATATTTAATAGGAAACCATGAACTCTATTCTAGACATGTCAGGTACCATGGTGAGGGGAAGACAGAGCCTCTGTCTCTGAGACCTGAAGAGCCCCAGATGGTATGTCTACCAGAATCCGTGTCCATGGTCATGGTACTATAACAGTCGAAACCCTGTGTCTCAACAGAGTGAACCTGAGATAGCCCCACTGACAGCATCTAACTGATTCCCATACACTCTTGAGAGGAGTTCTAAATGGCAGATGAGGGACGCTGGAGCTGGAAAGGTCTTATGGCCAAGTTAAGGAAAGCTTGGTTGATCTTATCTTCTCCCTATGCACATTACCTTATGGGTCTTTTTAACTCCCAAGAAATACACATAATAATAATGAGGTTGTGAAGTGTAGTGATTAGAAGAACATGTTTCTTTGGGCCAGTTTGCCTGGTTCGAACCCTAGCCCTGCCTTGTACTAGCTGGGACACATTAGAAACTATTCTTTACTTCTCAGTGCCTTGGTTTTCTCATCTATATAATAGGAAAGATAGTAACATTTTCCTCACATGGCTGTGAGAGGATTAAATAATTTAATCTATTTAAAACCTCAGAACAGTGCCTGAACCAGAATAAGAACCTGATGTGTTAACAAAAATGACAATTATTTGCATTACTATGATGTCATGTTATTATTACATAGTATTATGAATACTATTATTTTGTATTCTCTATTATACTTCCTTTCCTTTCCTGCCTTCTTTACTTGATACACTTTGATGTATCCTTCCAAACTATAATTGTGTCTGCTCCCAACTAGCAGCCCACCAGACCCTAATGACTATAAGAAAACCAAGTATCTAAAAGAAGAGAGAGGTTGCTGTTCAGGGCAGACACAATTCATAGTTGTGGTCCAGAGATGGGCATGTGGCTTAGGTTCAGCCAATTGGAGAATTTCTTCAAATATGAAATGTTCATAGATTAGAAATATGGAGGGGCACCTAGGTTGCTCAGTCAGTTAAGTGTCTGACTCTTGATTTTGGCTCAGGTCATGATCTCATGGTTCATGGAATCAAGTCCCATCTTAGGCTCTGCACTGACAGCACAGAGCCTGCTTGGGATTCTCTCTTTTTTGCTCTCTTTCTGCCTCTTCCCTTTAAAATAAATAAATAAACTAAAAAAAAAAAGAAAGAAATGTGGAGGGGTTTGTAGAAAGGGTGATGGAGTGTAAACCAGATTGTTTTGTCTTCAGAACTGAATGGGAGGGAAGTTTGTAGAAACAGCACAAATGAATTCCTTATTCAAAATGTATAGCTGTGAAGGGAAAGGAGGGGTCCTTGCAGTTGTGGGGAGAGAGGAAGTGGGGACCTGGTTTGGGATGGGGTGTATACAGGCTGTTGAATTTACCCGGGGCAACAGGAAGAGACTAGTCCTTGATGAATATGTGAAAGTGGCCAGAGCATCAGTGGTTCAACCAAATGAGAACATTTGTAAAAGAAAAAGAATATTTTTTTGTGTTAAGATAAAGCAAGAGTGACATGGGAGTAAAACCACGGTCAAAGGCTGTCTCGTGAGGCAGAGCTGCAGCCACCCAGCATGGCCACAGGGGGAGCACAGTCAGGCCACGTGAGCAAACACAGCGTCGTGTGGTGAACTGTGTTCCCCCCACATTCACAGGCTGACATCCTACTCCCCAGTGCTCCAGAATGTGACTGTATTTGTAGATAAGGGGTAATTAAGTGAAAGTGGGTTCATTAAGGTGGCCCCTAAGCCAGATGACTAGTGTCTTTGCAAGGAGAGATTAAGACACCAACACCACCAATGGAGGAGCGACCATGTAAGGACACAGCAAAAGGGAGACACCTGAGAGATAGGGAGAGAGGCCTCTGGAGAAACCAAACTTGCATATACCTTGATTCTGGTCTTCTAGAATCCAGGATTGTGAGAAAATAAATTTCTGTTGTTAACACTACCCAGTGTGTGGTATTTTGTTATGAAAACACATGGGCCGAGTAAAGCAGGATAGGGACTTTTACCAGGGTGGGAGAAATCAGGGGCTGTGATAATCACCTCACTGGGGAGTAGGCCCCCCACCAGAAAGCGCTCAGACTGTTGGTGCCAGGCCAGACTTGTCTATGTGCTCCTTCGAAGGGAACATTCTGTATAGGAGGAAGAAGCCAAGGAGGAATTCGCTGATCCTCTGGAGATGGGGGGTGGGAGGGGAGGGAGGGCGGGGAGGTGGGCAGCAGAAGGCTGGGTCCCTGTGTGGTACTTCTGAGTTTTTATAGAAGCATCTTAGTTTCCAGAAACACAGAACTGCGTGATTAGAAAAATCACTTGAGGCTCAGAATAAGACACTGGATCCAAGTGGGGAAGACAAACTAGTGAGGCTAAGAGTCGCACTGAGCCAGGAGACCCACTGTGTCAGCTCCCGAAGTTCCTGCCCACCTGACATCGTGCTACCACTGCATCATCACTGGATGGTTCACTTGGAGCTCTAACTATGACCAAAAGTTCTCAGATACCTTATAGACCTGAGCACTCATGCATACCCAAACCTAAAGGTGCCTAGTCAGGTCCAGCACCCTGACCTGTACTGACATATACCCCAATAAGAGTGGGTAACACTTCCTTCAGGAAACTTCCATTAGGACCTAACCCCGATGACTTGCTTTGGCCATCATCATCACTTGGTGTCCCCTCTCCCAGAACTCCTAGAACTATTTCCTATGTTTAGCAGAAGCTCCTTGGATTTTTGCCCTTACAATCTCTCTGATGTAAGAGTACAGAACAGGAAATTAACACAGTAAATTAATTAATACCAGAAATATAATTACCAATGATGATAGGATCTTAAAAGTCTTCATGACCTTCAAGGTATCTGTATCATTATATAACCACAATCCCAGGATAGGAAAGGGAGGGACATGAGAGGTTTTCTGATGTCAAGAGCCTCTAGAGCTCTGTCATTCTCTGTTGATCTATGACTTCTTCCATGCAGATGTTTTAAGCAGTTTTTTTTTTTTTCTGACAATTGCCATCTTATTCATTCTCATTCACTTTTGGATCCTAATCAGAAAATCACTGATTCTTTCTCCCATTGCCAACTTTCTGTGTTCTTAATTTGATTAGATCATCTGCTTTCTCCATCAGTATATAATAACATCCAAGGAACAATTGCTAACTCATTCATTCCCAATCACTTTTGGATCCTAGTTGGAAAATCACTGATTCTTTCCCCCATCATCAACTTTCTGTGTTCTTAATTTGATTAAGTCATTTATTTTCTCCACCAGTATATAATAACATCCAAGAGTTTATATACTGATTAATGTGCTTGTGATCTTTTAAATTTCCATTACATAAACTCAATAAATGTCTAAAAAGAGAGTCAGCCTTGTCTCTGTTTGTTTTGTAGAGACTATGTCCTTTTCAGTAAGGTCAAAGTTAAGCCACAACTCAACTTAGAAAGTGTTTAGTGAAACATAGAACAATTCTCCTTGGAATTTCACATCTCCTTCATTATTGCCAATATTCCTTTATTTTGCAGAAGGAATTGGGAGGGAAGGTGGATCAGAACTTCCAGTTGTGGTCTCACTGCCTTGTTCATCTCCTCAATTTGTTAAGACAGAGGAAAGTCAGGGAAGGGATGGGGTGGAGAAGACAGAAGAGATAAGAAGAGACAGAGACAGTAACAGAGATAGAGAAGCACAGAGCGAAAGAAAGAGAGATAAGACAGATGGAAAGGGAATAAATGAATAAGGGACTAATGTATGAAAGCCAAAGAGGCAGAAACCAGACATTAAAGCTTTTATTTTGGGACGCCTGGGTGGCTCAGTGGGTTACGCATCCGACTTCGGCTCAGGTCATGATCTCACGGTTAGTGAGTTCGAGCCCTGCGTCGGGTTCTGTGCTGACAGCTCAGAGCCTGGAGCCTGTTTCAGACTCTGTGTCTCCCTCTCTTTCTGACCCTCCCCTGCTCATGCTGTCTCTCTTTCTCTCTCAGAAATAAATTAAAAAAAAAAAACATTAAAAAAACCTTTTATTTCATATTATATCTACTTGCTAGAATATAAGCACAGAAATTAGGTGCTTTCAATGGGGATGTGTGCATGCTATTTTCAGCCAGAATAGATAAGTCCTTGGAGCGCTTAGCAGCAGGCTAAACAAATTGTCTTAACTGCCTTGAATGCTCTGAGCAAACTTGCCATTTTTATTCATGGGCCTCTGATCCATGGCTCCCAATGGATCCATGAAGATTAAATAAATTATATCTCCAATCATTAGTGAGCCCCACTCTCTTTTTCATGGCAAAGGTGGAGCTTGCAGTAATGCTGTGGACAAAATCTCAGCTTTGTGTTGGGCAAGAAAAGATTTTTGTCTTCCCCTTTATTTTCATGCAAGGGGACTCTGCTTAGGACTGAAGATGGTGCCTGGGCGCAGCTCAGCCCCTCCTGCTGATGGAGGGTGGCCAGCATGTGAAGAGGGGCTGATGGACCATCTTGTCACCCCATAGTTCAAAGGGTGAGTTCAGGCAGCAATGTTCACTCTCCTCCAGCAGTGAGGCTCTGCTTCATCTGCAGAGGGAGAGAGAGAGGTGGGGGGGAGGACTTCTGTGTCCCTCATGGAACATGCCTTCCTACAAGATAAGAACAAAGCCTTGCCTAGCCATCAGGAAAGATGTCCCTCCCCTGCAAGGACCCCAAGTGCCTTTCCTTACAGTGATGTGCACTTTCATTATGTCACCCAGATGAAGGCACGCCGTACATCTGCCTCACCCCTTCACTCTGGCGATGACCTCAAGCTGGCCCAACAATCAGGGTCAGCCGGGAAATGGAAAGTCTATTCTGAAAATCGCCGCTTTTCCCTGCTCTCTCCCCCCACCTCCGTCCTCCTCCCAAAAGGTTGGTTCTCCTGTTAGATGTCAAGTTGATGATTCTAAATCCCAGATGTGTCATGCTCAGTTAGTGAATAACAGACTGTCAAACAGAGCAATAAATCTTCTTGCTCGGTGACTGCTGTGCCCAGCCGCCATGCCATTGCACTCACGGACCCACTAATTCCGTGTGATGAGTGAGGCTGGCCGCAGCCCCATGCTCTCCAGGGGTTAGCCTCAAGGTGCAAACATATTGAGAGGAGATGATTGCTGGATCAGTCCTGCTTTCCTGGCCCCTCGGTTCCATGAAGGCAATCTGCCAGGTGAACACTGCTAATTATGTTGGCTCCATGCCTCTCTGGAATCTCTTTTCTCCCTGAGATTCTGACAACTTTTTCAGAGAGTACCATGGTCCTGGCAAACTGATAGTTTGGACTGTTGTGTGAGGTTGTTTTTTAATGCTGGGATTCATTCTTTTTTTCTTCATCAGGTGGTAAGGGGTGGGGATTTTCTATAATCTCCTCCAGGAATGTACCATCCGGAACACTGGAGAGTTCTCTTCTGGAGAAAAGGCATTGAGCTGGCTTTCATAAAGACCAGGGAATGGGAGCCAATGAATTCATAGGATCCAGCCAAAAATGTTGCTGGCCTCATAGTCCTTCCAGACAATTGTATCTTTTCCCCATTCTAAGCAAGATCGTCTCCAGGGAAGGGAAATAAGAGTCACCTATTGTCATATTTGCTACCAAAATAAATGTGACCCAACGTGGTAACAGGATGAGAAGTCTGTACATATCTGCGCTGTAAAAAAATAGAGGAGTATGGTATCTTTCACTCAGTGGCTAAGAGCAGAAATTCTACACAAACTGCTAAGGTCTGAATCTTGCCTTTGCTATATGACCCTGAGCATGTTACTGAAATACTCCATGCCTCAATTTCCACAGCGTAACATTAGCACTCACATAAATCTAGTGGTGTATAATGCTGCTAGAGGTATAATGCCTCAGGGTGCTTAGCACTGTGTCTGTACATAGTAAGTGTTTGGAATGCAATAAGAAGTTTTTAGTATAGTAACACTAATGATCAGGATTTCAGTATTTAATGTCCACTGTTGCTTTTGCTTTTTTTTTTTTTTTTTTTTACCTTTGGCAATCATTTACTGCTTCTCTGTGTGTGTTGTGTCATGTTGTTATGTTTATAAAACCAGCATTTCAATCAAAATGATGAGATGTGAAACTGGGATTTGATTCTGCTCACCTTTGGAGAACATCAATGACCTTGACATTCTGCATGGCTAGGCATGCTGGAGAAAGTTAGTTGGAGGCAAGTATGGAGAACTCCTCCTCGTGTCTTTATCATTCTGTTTTGATTCTCCTAGGAGAAGAGACTACCATGGGAAAGATGTGGAGGTAAAGATATTTAGAAGTAACACTGATATTTATCTCCTCTGGCAAGGTAAAATTTTTAGTGTAGATAGGGAAAGTAGCTCCCAATTATAGGCTTTCTAAATATTGATTTCATAATTTGCTTGGGTTCCACAGAACCTACTACAGATGAAGCAAAATACAGATGAAGTTTTAACCTTTCTGGAAAATCTTCAGTGAGTCACTATGTAACTGGATCCAGAATTTGTCCTCTTTAGGTAAAAATCTTCAGTTTTCACACAAGAGCTATTAGATTGCGAATGTATCCCCATCTCCAGCTCAAGTATTAATGGGTGTTCCTTTTAAAACCACAGATTTGGGGGCTCCTGGGTGGCTCAGTCGGTTAAGCGTACAGTTCAGCTCAGGTCATGATCTCACGGTTGGTGGGTTTGAGCCCTGTGTCAGACTGTGTGCTGACAGCTAGCTTAGAGCCTGGAGCCTGTTTCAGATTCTGTATTTCCTTCTCTCTCTGACCCTTCCCTGATCATGCTCTCTCTCTCTCTCTCTCTCTCTCTCTCTCTGTCTCTGTCTCTCTCTCTCTGTCTCTCAGAAATTAAAAAAATAAATAAATAAAACCACAGACTATTTGTCCCAGGTAAAATTTTATTTGTGTCCATTAACTCTTTCATAGTTAATAATCTGAAATATGCCTTTTGAAGATTCCGTGATAAGCTGATTACTAGAAGGAACCAGTTAAATGTGAAACATCAAAGATGTCATCTGCTTCGTGTTTTTTCTTGAAAGCCTAAATTCTTCTTAGCTTTTGATTTTCTATTATGACAGTTTACAGAAAAGCAATTTTTAAGAATGTTTTATGGAAAAGCAATTTTTAAGAAACATGTATTATCATGGGCCACACTATCTCTATCTGCCAAAAGGAATTCAATGCTGGTGCTTTTGCATGGGTGGCTTGTGACCACAGAATTAAATAATTCTTACACCAAAAGAGCTTCATTTAGAGAAAGCCTGAAGTAGTGACAGAAGGGAATTCTGACTCTTTCCCTCTCTGACCCTGGGCAGTCACTTAAATTCTCTGATTCTCAGTTTCCTGAGCTAATGTGTATAGCTTCCGGGCACATAGTAGTGACTCAACATGCAATTGCTATTAAGAGGCCATTATGGTGTGCCTGGGTGTCTCAGTCAGTTGAGCCTCTGACTTTGGTTCAGGTGGTGATCTGGAGGTCCGTAAGTTTGAGCCTGGCATCAGACTCTGTGCTGACAGCTCAGAGCCTGGAGCCTGCTTCGGATTCTGTGTCTTCCCTCTCTCTCTGCCCCTCCCCCACTTGTGTACTTTTTCTGTCTCTCTCTCTCTCTCTCTCTCTCTCTCTCAAAAATAAATAAAAACATTAAAAAATATGTTAAAAGGCAATCATTCAGTGAACAAGTTGTTTCACAGAAAGAGTTATGTCAAGACAACAACCTGAGAATAAAGGAAACAATGTGTTCATTCAATTATTCAGTGTTCAGGTAAGCATGCAGAGACTGCTTATGCAATGAGCTTGCAAGTTCTACATTGAAAAAGGATCCTGGCTTGAGCATACTTGATCAGGATGAAAAGGCATGAAAAAATGTTTCACTTTCCAACATACCTCTTCCAAGACCAAAATCCCCAAATCTCTAGAAGCTCCTTAAATGAAGGACATCTTAATACTTGATGGGCAAACGATTCCTTCCCCGTCTCCTTCAGTATCCACAGCACATAAGTTCCCTTCTTGTCTCAAAACCAAGATCTTAACATAATAACAAAAAAAATGGAGAACCATGAATGTTCATCAAGAAGACAATGAATAAATAAATTGTGGGTTTTTTCAGGTAGTAAAACAGTATAAAACAATTAAAAATTAATGAACGGGATCTACAGGTATCACTCAAAGATATGTTGAGGGAATAAAACAAGTTGCAGAATAGTAGGTAAAGAAAAATACAATTTGCATATAGACTAAGAAAGAAAAGGCTATACATTGTTCATGGATCATAATTATGTAGTAAAGAGAAAAAAGATGTTTTGAGAAAGATATAGTAAAAACATGAAAACATGTCAAGGAAGGGCAATCACCAAGTTCAGGAAACAGTACTTCTGGCGAGAGACAAAGGAGCGTCATAGAGAATGTTACAAATCGGACCTTAATTAGATTTCCAGTATTTAGTTTCTTTAAAGGAAAGATTTGATGTGCAAATAAACGTATCAGCCAGGGACTTGAAATAAAAGAAATAACTTCATAATGATCTTTAGATTATTTTTGAAGATTTATTTTATAGGAAGAAATAATACTCTATTGCAGCTAAAAGCCGTTGTGTTCTGTCTGCAAGTGTTTTACACATTGAAATTCTGGTTTTAGCTTAGTTTTGCACCTTCAAGTCCCTAATGAGGAAACAGATATATAAGAAGCACCTATTCCTTCCTCATATCATGTGACAGACTGCTTCTTTCACAGCGATTGGAAGGGAACATTCTATTTGCTTGCATTCTTATTCTTTCCTCCTGTCTTGATTCTGGTGGTTTGTCAGTCTCGGTGAAGACAGATTTAGGTTTTGTTTTTGATGCTCATAGACGTGGCTTGAGCTCTTACTTGCCACTTGAGACTTTCTTCTTCCTTGTCCCCCGAGGTCAGTGCTCCCGGCTGCCATCCATCTCGAGGGTCGCAGAAATCAAAGATTCCCCCAGGATTCCCCATGGCCCATGCCTGCAGATCTCTCTAGATCAGTAGCAGTCTGCTTCAGAGCACACATTATTCCTGGAGAATTCCAAGGAAAGAAGCTCAGATAAGAGAGGGGACACTTAGATCAATTTACAAGTTGCTTGTAAAGAACACAAATTAGAAAAAAAAGATAATTGTTACATTTCCTCTACGGATCAGACCTGCCTAACTTCCACCTTCTGCTTAGGAGACAAGTGGGGATGGGAAGATAGAAATGACATAGGAAAGCTGACCACCTTTGAATCAGAGAGATAATCAAAGGCTAGAGGAAAGTTCGTTTGAAAGCCATTTAGTGCTGAGCTAACTAGAGCCCTGAGGCCAAATATGAGTCCTAGAATATAAAATAAAAGTGTTACAGTGAATTATTATTACATATTACACTCAAGAAGAGAATTTTTTTAAAAAATCAAGATAAAAATTATACCTAAGAATCTCTACACACTCAATTTTATTCTCCATTGTGTGTCATCTTTTAGAATAATTGGTCATTAATACATCTTTATACACAGATGCTTAAATAAGGATTTCTCTTGACCAGAACAAACTTCCCAACTCTATGTCTGATAATTAATTGCGACATTAATGAATAATTTAGCTGTTGAGTCCATAAGGACACAATCAAGGTGCAATGTCTGCCTGACAGTAGTATGCCTCAGTTGTATACCAGCCTCATCAGCACAGCTACTCTTAAAAATTAGAACCAAGAGAGAAATCATCAGAAACCTTCAATGACTCTCCTCAGAATGGAGGTTGAGGAGCAAATGCCAGCCATTGGGAGTCACTAAACCAACTTGACTGTCACTGTTACCCTGAGCTGCAGCCAGTTTAACATTGTCTGCTCATGACTAAGAAGGTGTTTGCTTCATTTTGGTATTTCCAGAAGACACAGCAAATGGTTAGCATATACATTTTGAAATAAATCAAGCCACCTACTTTTAGCTTGGCATTCTCTCTTGGGCTCTGGCTTGACTTTTCCTCTTTTCAGTAGCCATAGCCCTGCGAGATCTCACCTACCTCCTCCCAGTCTGCATTCAC
Organism: Proteles cristata cristata; assembly: GCA_017311185.1. Lineage (NCBI taxonomy): Eukaryota > Metazoa > Chordata > Mammalia > Carnivora > Hyaenidae > Proteles > Proteles cristata. The sequence goes on along the minus strand of JAESUZ010002267.1, from coordinate 309,430 downwards.
ACCTTCGCTGGGAGACCCCCAGCAGACCTCGTTCTACTTTTTAAAAAGTTAATTGTATTTATTTTTGTGTCTGGTGTGAGAAAATGGATGAGCACTGGGTGTTTTATGGAAACCAACTTGACAATAAACTTTTTTTTTTTAATGTTTTATTTATTTCTAGGAGAGAGAGAGAGAGACAGCGTGAGCAGGGGAGGGTCAGAGAGAGAGGGAGTCACAGACGGAAACAGGCTCCAGGCTCTGAGCCGGCAGTCAGCACAGAGCCTGACGCGGGGCTCGAACTCACGAACCGCGAGATCATGACCTAAGCGAAAGTCGGACGCTTAACCGACTAAGCCACCGAGGCGCCCCGACAATAAACTATTAAAAAATAAAAAAATAAAATAAAGTCAGGAATAAGACAAAAAAATAAAAAGTGAATTGTTCAAGACCCTCTTGAATACTGAGAACAAACTGAGGGCTGATGGGGGTGGTGGAAAAGGGAAGGGGACTGATGGGCATGGAGGAGGGCACTTGTTGGGATGAGCATTGGGTTTTATATGGAAACCAACTTGACAATAAACTATGAAAGAAAAAAAAAGGAAAAAAATTTAAAAATTAAAAAGTTAATTGTTTATGTGTCTATATCTTCCTCTAACCCTGGAATCCAGGACAAGGTAAGAATACAGGGGGTGATTAAGGAACTTAGACCCCGGTGAGCATGAACTATAATCATCATCTCAACAATTTTGCTTAATTTCAAAAGTGAGACCCAGTCAAAGCACAGCAACTTCTCCCCTCTTTATGGAGATGAAATTCCTTGTGCTTTTTTCTCTTCCTCACCCCCCACAGCACTCAACCACTTCATGGTGTGGACTGCAAACGGTCCCAGCATCATGGCAGGGTTAATTCCCATCCATCAGCGATAAACGTTTGCACTGGAGTCAAGGGAAATTGCTCAAAGAAAAAAAAAAAAAACCCTGAGGATCAGCTTTTGAGTTGGTATATAGACTTTTAGATATAGATTTAATTCAGCAAATTTGTAGAGCCCAGAACCCTGTCAGTGTAATTCTATCTAACAATCTGAGGGGAAATTTATAACATTAAATTAAGAAAAGATTTTAGGAGCCTGGAAGTCCACAAAGAATAATGTACATTTCTGTTATTTAAATTTTTAAACTGTGGGAATTTTAGAATTATTTTTTTCCTCTGCATGTTTGTTTCTTAAGATTGTGGTATGGAAATAAAGGATGGGAATCTTTATATATTCAATGGCATTCCAATGAATATTTAAACTTGGAACTACATAACAATCCACAAATTGCTCAGTTTCAAATTCTGGTTCTGTTTTAGCCTTGATGACCTGATTAGAGTCATACAATTTCTATTGTATGGATTGTAGTTTATTCAATAGAGTCTTGTCTTTAGAGAAAATAAAAAGTAAAAGGAAGATGTGGTCTCAAGAAGCAGTAAATTTAAATGGAGAAAGCCAAAGCTATTGTCTTTCCAAATTCTGATTACAACCAATGTTTATCACCATCTCTACCTCCAAGTCTTTTATGAAATCTAAATATTGCAAAAATTAGCTTGCTTAAGTTTAATCTACTCTTAGTTCCCTTGACCTTATAAGAAAACTGAAATAAGAGAAATCATTTCATTAAGAATTGTGAAACAATAATTAGAGGGGGAAAAAAACCTCCATTAAGAGGAAACTCACAAAATCAATCCCTATTATTTAATCTCTATTAGTCAATATTTAATATTCATTCAAAAATATGACCTAGATGGAGGTTGACTGTAATATATTGTCTACCTGACTTCATGTTCCGCTATACTTTCCATTCCTCACATTGCGTTAGTCATACTCTTCTTTCTGTCTCTTAAACATGCTATGTTTGTTGCTACCTCAGGGCCTCTGCATCTGCTTTTCCCACTGTTTGAGATATTTTCCCCTGATTTGTCACATAATTACCTTTTCCTCATCATTTTGATTCTTACAGAAACAGCCTCCTTAAAGAGGCCTTTCCTGACCACCAAGAGTGTCCATATCCCTTCACCTCAAGCCCAGCCACCTCATTAGCTTTCAACATCTCTTTCCATTCTGAAGTTCTTTATATGTCTGTTTATTTATAAGCTGTATCATCTGTCTCCTGCCTCTAGAATATGTTCCCTGGAGCCAGGAGATTGGTTGGCTTTGTTCACCATTCTATCCCCAGGGCATGGAAAAACTACATTGCAGAAAGTAGGTATTTGACTGACACTTGCAAATATCAAGGAATATGAAGTTAGCAGTTTGCATAATCTTCCTCAGTTTCCTCATTAGTAAAACTAGAAGAAAATAGCACCTACTTCATGATGATGTTTTAGAAATTAAATAAGAAACTGGCTGTGAAGTTTAATACAACATGTAGCACATCGCGGCTGTTCAGTGACTGTTGCCCATTTCCTCCCGATTTCTCAGCTGGACCCTGTAACACTGCCTGGAATGCACGCATCCTTCCCTCCCCACAACCCAAAGATTCTCCTGTGGTAAATATAAACCCCATTCCACAAGTTTAGGTATGCAAGAATACAAGGTATTTTTATACTCCATTTAATTTTTATTATAAACCAGCATTTCTGCTGGGTGGCATGGATTTATCTCCATCATTGAGATATTCTTTTTTTTTTTTTTGTACATTTATTTTTGATGCTTTACTAAACAGCTCTTTTTTTCCACATTAATGTGTAGTTCTCTCATATTGACAGGTCATGAGATCTCTTTTTGCGTCCATTGGTCTATTAGCCCGTTCTTGAGCCAATACCATGATGGGTGTTTTAAAATTTTATTTGGATGGAGGCGCCTGAGTGGCTCAGTTGGTTAAGCATCTGACACTTAATTTTGGCTCAGATCATGACCTTGCAATTTGTGAGTTCAAGCCCCACATTGGGCCCTGGGCTTGTGGCGTGGAACCTGCTTGGGATTCTCTCTCTGCTCCTCTCTCTGCCCATCTCCCTTTCTCTCTCAAAATAAAAAAATAAATTACAGTGTACCTTAATATTTGGCAGAACAAGTCTCTCTTCTTTATCCATTTTGTCATTTCTGAACCTTTGCTTTTTCATATATCTCAGAATGAGTTATTTAAAGCTCAGTGGAGATTTTAAGCACTCCTTTCCCCCTAGGCTGTGGATGAATTTCAAGAAACTTACAGGGTGCTAAAACTGATAGGGAGCAATTGATCCCCAATGTTATCATTATTCACTAAGACATCCTTCTTTTCATCTGCTGCAAAGGAATGGAAGGATTTCAGAGCATTTAGGAAGGGGAATGGACAAGGTTTGCTAATAGATTTATATGAAGGGTAAAGAGAAGGAAGAATACAGGATGATTCCTAGTTACATAGCATAAGCAAATGGGTGTATGATGCTGTCATTACCTGTGATGGCAAAGAAAGAAAAAATAATAAGGAATTTAATTCTGGGCAAATTAAATTAGAAATGCTTACGGGACAGCCAAGTAGTGTCATGTAATAGGTGGTCAGAGCTATACAAGTAGAGCCTGGAGCACACAGAAGAGATGCCCACTGGATAAGGGCCACTAGAAGGAAGTGTGTATGTAAGAGAATAAATAGCTAAGTCGACAGTGACAAGTGCAATAGTAAGATGGATTTTAAAGATAAGTATTAGTGTCGTTTTTCAAATCATCCAAAGCAAGAGACCATATTAATGTGTCACTCAAATTTTTCTTATGCTGCTAACTGGCAACACTTCATTCAGCTCCTGGTTCAGGCCTGTCTCTGAAAGACAAGGCGTGGCCACCTCTGAGCCTGGCAGCATGTCCCGCCTCCGTGCATGTGGTACCTGACTCTCAACCCACCTGAATCCTTATGTCAACGATACACACTGCCAACACATGCTCTGACACCAAAATCCAACAAAAGTATACACTGATACGGTTTCTGAGAGCCAGATTACTACAATCTGTTTTGCTAGGCTCACCTCAAAATGATAAGCCAGGAAATATCCTTCATGCATATCCTCTCAAGGTCAAGGGAAGAAGAAAATGAAGGAATCTCTAATCCCCCAGGGCCAGGATCCCCTCAAAAGTTAATTTTAGAGGAGACCTCCTGAGACCCTGCAGAGGAGGGTAGAGAATTTTTCCACCCTTTGACTTCTATGGCTCTGAGATGGGCTGATTGTGCACAAGCTAAGGAACGTGGGCATATTAGGGGTTGCCCAAGATTCTCTGGAATGTGACAAACTGATGCTCAAAGTCTTCTGCCCAATCCCGGGCCATGTACTCCCCAACCTTGTTCTGAAAGAAAGATTTTAATGGACATACTGGGGACAGGAGAATAACCAAGAATTTGGGCCCTGGAAAGTATTCTTAGAAATGGAATCCTGGTGCCAAGAGTCCATGAATAGACATTTGTCTTCTGTTTTTCTCCCACTAGATCAACCTAGGGTGGGAATTATAATAGATGGAAGACAGAATACATCAGTTTACAGTCAGTTCAGATGCAATCTGTTAGTACAAATAATGACTAAAATGTGGTGGGAAAACCATCTGTCACTTTAAGGCAAACATACAGTTACTTCTAAGAAAGGAAGCTCTAGAAGAATAAATAAAGTCCAAGGATCTTAAGCTTGGAAGGCAATTGAAGAAAAGTGGCTGAGTTTTTCTCTCCCAGAAGATAAATCATGTCACTATTCCAGACTTTTTGTTTTGTGTAGCTTTTCTATTACTCAGGATTGTTCAGTTCAGGGCTTGGACCCTCGTAGCTCTTGTGGCTCCGCTAAAATACAGGAGCGAGTATCCTGTTTCGTGAGGCAGCATACGGCAAGGTACTTTGTTAGCTATTGTGTGCCTATGCGTACGTGTGCTTGCCGCATGTAACACACGCACGCACGCACCCGCACACACATCGTTTTGGTTCTAAATCCAAACACTCTTTGTAAATTACGTGAGCCTAGAGAGTTGGAAACTCAACAGCACAAAGGGCGGAAGCTTGCAGCGACTGCGTAGAGCTGCATGTGACATAAAACTGGATTATAATGTCATTCACTAACTGACAGATCATTTAGTGTCTTGGAAGAGGCTGTTTTCACACCGCTGAAGCGCTCACAGGGGAATTCCGTGTGGGCTCCTTATTGTCAGAGCTATTTTTCACCCAATTTGTTTCCAAATGATGTCTAACCTGAGGTCTTCCCACTGAGAGAGGTTTAAGCCATGATTAATGAGGAGTGTTTGGCCAGGCCCACCTGGGAGACGGCCCATCTGCAAACTCAGGTAAGACGGGGAGGCCTACATGGCATCAGCTTGTGCGCGCCGGCAGCTTCCCGCGGCTGGAGGCTTCCTTGAAACAGTGACAAGGTGCTGGGTATTAGCTGCATAACGTTTCAGGAGGCGCCGGAGAGAAGTGTCACTCTTTTTATTTTTTTAGTTTTTTTTTTTAATGTTTATTTATTTTTCAAGAGAGAGGACAGAGCCTTTGAGTGGGGAAGGGGCAGAGAGAGAGGAAGACACAGAATATGAAGTAGGCTCCAGGCTCGGAGCTGTCAGCACAGAGGCCGTCGCGGGGCTCGAACTCACAGGCCGTGAGATGACCTGAGCCAAAATCGGACGTTCAACCAACTGAGCCACCCTGGGGCCCCGAGAAGTGTCACCCTTGCCATTTTTTTCCGGGGATGTTCATGGGGAAGTGCTCTCAGTCTTGACACTAAAAGAAAAAAATCCTGTCCCTCAGGTTCATCTATTCTCCTCAAAGCTCTCACACGTGTGTATGGCAATAGCATCGAACAGCCACCTACACAGAGACATGGCTGTGTCTGCAAGGATGAGGTCACTGAGCAAACGGGAGTCAGGTATCATACGGTGGTCTTTCTGGATGTGGTACAGACTTATATGATCGGTTTTTCTGTCCCATACCCAAAATAATCTGCTTTCTGTTATGTCCAAATGTGCCTGGTGTTTCTTCATAAAAGAGTCATTTTCTCTGTGAAATAAATACTGAAACAGGCTTCTTTCTCACCAAGTCACTGGGTAGTATCAATCCTCTAATAATTTGAACAATTTAGACTCTTTGGAAAGGGAGACCTTTTCACTAAAGAACCAGAATAATCAAAATGTGCAGAATATAAATCCATGTTTGTTCGAAGATGAAATTATACCAGTGCACACTGCTAGGGAATTCAGGATCCTTTAAAAATAACTACTCGAAAAAAATGCAGGAATGAGCAGAACATAGTCCTACTTCGTAACCAAACTCATTCTTTCTGTCATTTAACACACAATTCTAGGCTCTCTCTCTCTAGACTGTCATGAAATATGACATCCCACAATTCCGTCTGTCAGGACTGAAATCTAACAGATCCAACTGTCTCCAAATAAAACAGATTGTTTGCTAGGAACATTTATGACCCATAAAGAGTGAGAGTTTATCCTGGCCAAACAGTCCTTCTTGTAAACAAGCAACATTCCCCGAATCTCACCAGCTGACTTGTATCCATCTATTTCTCACTTGGCGTTTGGCTTCATCCACGGCTTCTTTACTGGCATTTTGTCCCCAACTGTTGTGCAAAAGGCACTTTCCATTGAATTGGTTCTACATTCAGAACCAAAACAATCCCGCACTTTCTTTAACTACTTCTGGTGCCAGCAACATGTTTACCATGATTTAGATGTCTATTATACGCATGAATGACTTGTCTACTTAATTTCATCAAAAAAATGAACCCTCATAAGTGGCACAGATGCTGGTATGATGGTAATGAAATTAGTTTTTGGACAGGTTTATGGCCACTTGCTGTCAGTTAAGCTCTCTTTGGCTATCTTCACTCCTAATACAGTTTTGATGGTGATTAATGGCTCCATTAATACACAGTTTATGTTATGATAGACCTAACATTATGGTCTCATTTGCTGACCACAGATGACAATACATTTGGTAAGTTTCAGGTCCACAACATATTAGCTATACATCTAGTGCCAGAGCCTGCCTTCTTGGGCCTAGTGTATATATATTTGGGCCCAACCAGTTTATACAGCAGTCCATTTGTGTCAAAACTTTTTTTAAGTTAACATTCCTTTCAATGATCTTCCTCTCTCCCTATCTTTCTACAGGGGTATCGTCCCCCCAAATTAATCTTGTGAACCCCATGTTCCATCCACATCCTTTTCACTTCCTTCACCTTACTCACTTCCACTTTTAAATTCTTTAATCTTTCAGTATACAGTCTTTTAATAGTTTTATTTAACATTTTTCATTGTTGTGACTGCTTGAATACTTTTCAAAAGCCCTGTAATGATCTCTTCTGATAATCATCGCCTGCACATTTTTTTTTCCCAGATAGCACACATTATCCCATTCATGGCTTCTCCATCCAATTTCTTATATTTTTCTAGGAGTAAATTTTAAATTGAAGTCTCTTGTGAGCAGCCCGAGTTTATTTGCATTTGTTCAACGGAGCCGCGAATAGGATGAGAACAAAATGGGAGCCTTGTAGGCTGAACCACAGTAAACACATTAGGATTGTTTACACAGCTTTTTTATGTTTAAACAAACATGGTTTTTTATAATGAAATTGAGTTTCCTCCTGCCCATATTTGATTTTTATGTTCATCTGTGCACTTGCCTAAACTCCACCCACTTGCTGCTATGCAAATACAGATTATGCAAATTTTTGTTTTGAATTGGGTGAGTTGAGCAGATGCCCATTTTAGCATAAACAGGCTTCGGAAAAACGGCTTGAATAGACAAGTATCATTGTAAAACTACCGAAACAGACATAAAGATTAATGTTTCTTTTCACACGGACAGAAATGTTAAGGGTGTCTCTTTATTCTTATGTGGAAAATGTGAGGTCATTTTATAAAAAGGCTAAACCCTGAAATTCAATTCTGCACCTAATAGCAAGACTCCGGACCAGGCCTCATCTACTGTGGTGGATCTTTGAACCTATTAATTTATTGTAATCTCCCCTTCACTTAAGTAAATATGATCCCAGCTGTCTAGTAAATTGACTTTATCACTGGCATCTCTGCTGGCTGCTTGTTTGGTTGGTTGGGTTTTTTTAGTTGTCACCATATAAATTTACCGATACAAAATGGTTTCATCTGTGTTTATGGACTTATTTATGTATATACTTTTTAAACCACTTTATTGAGGTACGATTGACAAACAAAAAGCTGCACATAGTTAATATAGACAATATAGAGAACTTGATGGATTTGGAAATAAGTGAACACTCATGAAACTGTCACCTCAATCTAAGCCATAAACTTATCCATCATACCCAAAAGTTTCTTCCTGTCCTCTCATTTGGAATTACAGAGGTTGTTAACTAGAGACAGTTATGCTGTGCGGTACGCCTCGAGGACTTATCCATCCTGTGTAACTATAACTTTGTCCCCTTGGACTAATACCTCCCTATATTCTGTATTTATTGAATATAAACCCTTAAAACAGCTTTAAAAGATGAAATGTCTTGTTTATTCTGTTGCAGACTAAAATTGATAAAAAGGGTAGTTATGTGTTCCTTTCTATTCATCTGGTTGGAAACAACATCGAGATTAATTTTTTTCAATTTTTTTTAAATGCTTTTTTATTTTTGAGAGAGAGATACAGAGTACAAGTCGGGGGAGGGGCAGAGAGGGAGAGGGAGACACAGAATCTGAAGCAGGTTCCAGGCTCTGAGCTGTCAGCACAGTGCTCGATGTGGGGTTTGAACTCATGAACTGTAAGACCATGACCTGAGCTGAAGTCAGACACTTAACCGATTGAGCCACTCAGGTTTCCCCCAAGACTAATTTTTTTAAGTAAAAGAAAATGGATAAAGGAATAACTGGGTAAAGGGAAGCTTTGCAAAAAACTTGGGAGACCTAAGAAACACATAGGCGAGAAATATTCTCGCATAGAAATGAGTTTATTTTTATTTTTTTTTAATGTTTACTTTTAAGAGGGAGAGAGAGATTGAGCATGAGCAGGGGAAGAGCAGAAAGAGAAGGAGACACAGAATCCGAAGCAAATTCTGAGCTATCCAACTGTCAGCACAGAGCCCTACACAGGGCTTGAACTCACAAACCATGAGATCATGACCTGAGCCTAAGTCAGACACTTAACAGACTAAGCCATCCAAGCATCCCTGAAAATGAGGGGTTTTTTTTTCTTTTTAAAAAAATTTTAATGTTTTTTTATTTCTGAGAGACAGAGAGAGACAGAGCGTGAACTGGGGAGGAGCAGAGAGAAAAGGAGACACAGAATCTGAAGCAAGCTCCAGGTTCTGAGCTGTCAGCACAGAGCCCAGTGCCCCTATATGGGACTTGAACCCACGACCACGAGATCATGACCTTATCTGAAGTCAGACCCTTAACCGACTGAGCCACCCGGGCTCCCTTGGAAATGAGTTTTAAAACAGATTTCTACATAGAATTAACACTTGCTCCATATTTTGCAGAAGTCATCTGACTAAGGTTATGTCTTTGCAAACCAGTGAGCCATGTACATGAGAAGCAGACAGTATTGTCAGCTTGGCGGCTGCAAGAGGATTAATACCGACCGCGCTCAGCCAGGGTGCGTCAGAAAGAAACAAAGTCAACATATATTGCTGACTGCATTATCCCATAGATAGCAATCATGGCTTTTCTTTGCTTTTCCATTTACTAAAGTCAGTAATAAATTTTTGGAAAACCCTAGAACAATGATGCTTTTGGAAACTCCCCGATGCATGTCAGTTTGGATGGCTCTGTGATGACAGATCTGTTTGTTCTGTATTCCCATACACAGTAATGGGCCCCAGTAGGTATTCAATGAATGTGTTGGAGGTAGCTCTCTAAAAGGACATTTCAGAAAACACGTTTGGCATACGAGGTGGGGTCTTTAGTGGGTGTGGGGTCCAGGAGCCCACACCACTGACAGCAAAAAATGTTGGCAGGCCAGAGATCCCTTTGGTTATCAGTGTCACAAATGGGGTGTGGTTTCATCTTTGCTCACTGTCAGTCAGGAGCCACTGAGATTTTCGTGGCTGCTGCAGGCTAGTCAGTCAGCTGGACGCTCCTTCTCATACCCCTTTGGTTTGGAATCAGTCTCTAAAAGTTCTTCTCCAGGGTGACCTGGGCCTTGTTCAAGAACTTAATCCTTTACTAAACAAATTCTCTTCTGGTTCCCTGAGGATCCTGATAAATACAGCTTCAGTCTCATTATTCATTCTTTCAGTCAGTCATCCATTTAACTAATAACCAGACATCGGGGACTGTGTTATGGTCTGGAAATTTTAAGACGAAGAGAAAACAATCCCTGTCCTACCAAGATTCAGTGTTGGGGCAGGCAGGAAAATCATCCCAGTAGGGTCAGTGTGGTCCTGGAGTTGTGTGCCAAGTGCTGGGGCTGAAGGAGGGAGGGATAGACCCAGCTCTTCCTTGAGAATCAAGGTGCTTTTCCTGGGGACGGCAATGAGAGCGAGTGGGAGTTTCCAGGTAGGAAAGCCTAGCAAAGGATATACCTACTCCTCATCTCCCCTTCCCGCTCAAACACCCTGAAGTTTCCAGTTCATTGAGTTAATAGTTGAAGATCATGGGTAAGTGAAGTTATTGATCAAGTATTATCATGCATTATTTACATTATATAAAATGGTCAAAACCAACTTTTTATAGGCTGCTCTAGTCTGGGTCTATCTCTATGCCCTCACTTTGGGGTATAAGCTGAAGTTTATACAACCTGATAGTGATAGAGGAAAATGTGCCAAGGAAGTGCTTGTCTTACTGGCTTTCTGTCCTCCTAGGACCAGGTAACAGCTTAAGGGAGGGACTGCAGCCTATATGTCTCATTCACTTTTTTTTTTTTTTATGTTTTCTTTATTTCTAGGAGAGAGAGAGAGACCGCGTGAGCAGGGAGGGTCAGAGAGAGAGGGAGTCACAGACTGAAACTGGCTCCAGGCTCTGAGCTGGCAGTCAGCACAGAGCCCGACGCGGGGCTCGAACCCACGAACCGCGAGATCATGATCTGAGCGAAAGTCGGACGCTTAACCGACTAAGGCACCCAGGCGCCCCATGTCTCATTCACTTTAAATGCCTTAATAAGGACTGTTGATTTGACCTAGAATCTCTGGTGCTCTAAGGCTGTAATAACCCTATTTAAAGGACTGAACAGCAGTTCAGTTGATGTTTCAGTAGCCTAAAATTGATAATGCATTTTCCCAATTTTTTTCTTTTAAATTGCACAGAAGGCAGAAGGAAATTAAGCTTAGTAAGAATAAATTGAAAAGTGAAGTGACAAATTTCTTTCCATTTTAAGTCTCTGTACTTAAAGTGCTACCACTACAAAAAAGAGTTAGTAGGTTGTGAATCAGAAGGCTATGAAGAAAACTGCTGCTTCTTTTATGAATAAAGAGAGAAATGTCTTAACTGACAAGTTATGAGTATTAACTCAACATGTTTCATCAAGAGCTACCATCTTGGCGATTAAAATGATACACTACATTTCCTTTCCCCCCTCACTTCACACCCACATAGCAGGGACATGGTGATACCTATCGTCATTTCTACACTTCGTGCCCATCTAGAAATAAAATATGTGTTCTGAAGTCTTACTAGTGTTTGTTCGTTTGTGTACCATCAGGGCAACAAAAGGGTGTTTTGCAAGGCTGGTAATTATTTGCCATTTATTCAAGTGGTAGCTACATCTTAACCTACTTTCCTTTTATTATGCCAGTTCTATCTTTAATTGTCCTCCTGGAGAATGATTTGTAAGTAGAGTAGTCTGGGAGTTAGCCCGGTTATCACACTGAATTCTTCTTGTTGATATCTACTGTATGGTGAGAGAACCTATCAATGTGGCATAATGGTCTTTAGGTCAACTCTTGTTAGGGAAGCTTGAGAGAGGGCCAGATCAAGATGGAATGAGAAAACCTTGCCATCACATGGTAGATACAGTCACTGATTCTCTGAGCGATATTGAGATAGCTTCACTATGTAGTGTTGAGGAACTGCCACTGTTGGGAACCAATCTAATGACCGCCTTTAGCTAAAGAGCTATGGTAAACAGTGGACCAATCATTAGAGGCACAACGCACAATATTCTCACGTCTGGCTGGCTGTGCCTATAGGTGCTGTGCAAATATGATGAAACTGGTCTAACAGTGACTTGAAAAATAAAGCAACTGAGCAAGACTTCCAGCACTTCTTGAGAGAGTAATCACCATCAACCATCTAAAGATAGGTGTCTGGCTTACAGGTAGCTTACAGGTAGACAAACAGTCCTCTGGCTTCAAGTAGAACAAATAGCATCTAAATGTCCTTCAAGTCCATGTGAAAGGCAGAGCATGTGTGACGCAGAGCATGTGTGATACCGTTACGACTTAAGGTCATAGGATATTGATGAGGGAATTTGCTTCATCAAGGAGGAAAACATGGAGAGTGCATAAGAAGACCAAGTCAAAATCTCATCTATTCTGTCAGGTCTCCCTTGGCCTCTCTCTAACCTGACCACTCATTTTCCAGAAATCTGGCTACAGGTTTTTGTGTGCCTTCATCTGGCATTTATTACACATTCCTTGACCATTTTTTATAATTTATTTTCTATAAGTTTTACATTTAATCTCCCCAGTGATACAGCAAATTATTTGAAGTCAAGACTAAACCTTTGGTACCTTTCCTCCTCGGAGCAATAATTAACCCCCACGAAACTTCCATCCCTGGCAAAGTCCAAACTACGTGTTGACTGGCATATACTGTGGCCACATGTGTATAGTTTAACTTCCAAAAGCATTTAATACCATTAGTATGTTGGTCTCTGGCAGCTTTAAGGAAATTTGGCTACCCAAAGAGATTGACTCAGATCCTAAACCTGTTCCTCTATGATGTGCCAATTGTGTCAGAAGTGATGTTCTATTTAATTCATTCTCTGTCACCAAAAAATTACTTCTGGGCTATAGATTAGGTTTTGTTTTATTAAATCTACCTTATGAAGCCAGGCTCCATGATGTAACAAGGGATCTAGAAGCCATTGTTGAATTCCTCCAGGAAAGTATTCCAGTGTGACACTTTATGAATGTCATTCAAGTCCCCAAAATAGATTGAGTCCTGGACTCTCTAAAGGTGTAGTCAGGAAATCATGTTAGAGATTAGAGGTAAGTTTTAGATTCATCTTAGTTATAACCTGATGATCAACCTTAAAGAATCAGTCTACAATCAGGGAAACCTTTATTCGATAAAAGTTTTCTCCTTGGAACACAAAAGTAAAACCTGTTACTTTGACAGTAACCTACTAAACAATGCCAATATTGATCAAAAGTAAAAGACAAAATTCAAGGTCAGGCCATTCTGTTTGGTCAACTGTTGTAGCAATAGTGGAGCCTCCAGAAACCAACTGAACCAAAGAAATATCAAGCCCTGACTTTTTCCTTTGTAGAAACCATGTCTTAGACCTACCAAAGTGTCATGCATGACTGAAATTTACAACATGAAGGTCCTACAATATAGCTAACTTATCAACTAGTGATGGCTACTGCTGTTCTCTGCTAATTTAAATATGTCTAAGTAATATCAGGGAACCCAAAACAGTATTTTCTGGGGCACTTAAATGTGAAGACAGATAGGGAGAGTCCTTAAACAAACACTGTTCTATCATCCTTACTACCAATGATAAACTCTGTAAGATTTTGATGATTATAAAAGATCTGAGTTCCCCTGGGCAAACAGGTTCCAGCCAAGCTTGAGTGTTAGTTGGAAAGACCATATTAAAAAGGGAAGCCCAAGGTCAAGCAATCAACAATCAAGGCAGAGCTTCTTTCTGAAAGAGTCTTATAGAGAAAGACTAAGAATGAGGCAATGGTATAACCAACCAGAGATATCAAGGAAAGCAAGTGCCAACGAGAGGATAACCTGAGTTTCTGGAATGTAGACACAATGTATTTTTTTTTTTATGGGAACCCAGTGATCACTTATGGATAAGAAAGGAATTACTAAAAGTGCTGAATCAACGTGGGCAAAAGTATTAATTTTGCCTTCTAATCTATTTTTAATTCTCTTTCATAATCCCTTCTTTTTCTTCCTCAGAAAACTCAAGTTCAAAGATTCATTTGGACCCCAGTTTTTTCTGTCACCCTATCAAAAGTAAATATTCCTTTATCTTATTCTAGTTACTTGACAAGAAAATTCACTCATGGGGCTCCTGGATGGCTCAGTTGGTTCAGCAACCGACTCTTGATTTTGGCTAAGGTCATGATCTCACGGTTCGTGGGATTGAGCCCTGCATTGGGTTCTGAGCACAGAGCATTCCTGAGATTCTCTCTCTCTGCCCCTACCCACAGTAAATAGACTTTAAAAAAATCACTTATTATTTAATCTTTAGAAAAAAGATGTTTTTCTTCAAACATCAAATTTTGTTTATTTTTTAAAAATATGTGACTATTACTTCATTCATCCACTCTTTTCAAAGCACTTAGTAAGTATCCCCTCGTACCTGCATTTGTGCAGTAAAGCATTTTAGCAAGATCTGAAATGGTCCTTTAACGGTTGTTAGTCTTAATCCTGAAATTTCTTCCTTTAAAATTCAATTTTAATTTAAAATTTAAATTTACGGTTTGTGCCACATAGAAATTATCCACTAATTTATTCTATTATAGTTTTCTTTATTTTGGCCAAAGTCTGTGTTCTTGATCATACAATTTAAACATGGGGCCCAATTGTCTTTGCATATAAATAACTCCTTAAAAAGTTAAAAAACAAACACCTTTGGTTATCTGAGTTTTCATAATCTAATCCGTTATTCATTTTTACTTTTTTTAAATTATCTTTTGCTTTCAAACTCCTCTTTCTATTATTTCTGCAAGTTAGAAATGATACCTAGTTCTATGATCTGTCTCTGATAATTTGCTTCAAAAGCCTTAGTAATAACATTGATTTGATGCATATGTACAGGATTACATTCAAAACAAGGTATTTATTTAACATGTGCTCTTCTTTCAGATTTGCTTTTAATCAAATATTAAACACTTTGCCGGCATTATGTTTATCGAGCTTTAGATTAAGGATGTGCCCATTTTTCTTTACATTCATTAGGTGGACAAAAATGATGTTTATTTTAAACACCACTTGCTTACATATCTCTTTTCAAGCTTTCTAGGCTTCTTTTTTCTTGAGTTACTTGCTTTAACTTGAAGACACATAAAGAGTGCCTTTTTTTCCCCTAAAGGATCTGCAAAGATATCACTGGAACACCTACTGCCCTTAAAGGTACAGTGAAGTGCTTGCTGGTCTTCCAAATATGTTTCTATTTTCCACGGAGTACCTTAATCATCATCTGATTTTTATTTGGGAATTCGAGTTCTTTCCAGGGTCAAAACGAGTCATTGTGCACTATTTTGAAATTCTGAGTAAATGCACATTCTGTCAAAGTGAACCTGTTAGCAGTGTAAATGATCCACAGACCCTGGGGTTGGTTCATGAGGGGAAGGTGCTGCTGGTGAATTCCTGAGTCAGGTATGAAGGAAACAGAAGCGGCTCCGTGGCTAGGACCTGTCTCCCACTGGACTAGCCGGGCTGCCAGGCTGACGGCAGCTGCTGATTCAGAACAGGAGGGGAAGAAATGAGGAGCATGGCGGGAGAAGAAAAGTCTTCTAAGACTTTTGGTGCCTCTTTGTTTAAATATTGGGGAGCTCGATAAAGAACATTTTCATTCATCACTGTCTAGGTTTGATGTGTCCTATGATCTCCACATTTGGATTGCAGATTTTAAGTTTTGCCCTTTAAAAAAGCATTCCTTCTAACATATGTATTTACTTTTTCTATGCCTATAAATGTACTTGATAATTATGATGCTAAAATTAAAAGAATAACTCTTTTGCATCCTCTGCTTGTTTTCTTCTTACTTTTAAAATATGTGTCAAATAGTAAAGAAAGCTATTCTTCAACTGGCTAACGTAGGTCTCATGTCTGTTACTCTCCTTCATTTTTCCTTTCTTGAACACAGAGTTTAATACTGTGTAAGTCATGAGTGGCAACTGAAATTGTCCATTCATGTTTGAAGACGTTAATGATGAGAGAAATTTGTGTGTTTAGGCTTGGGTCCTTCCCAGCCCCTGGAGTTGTCTCTTTGTCTAAGATGATGATCGCTGAGGAACTAGGTTTTAAAGTATATTTTGATATCTCATTAATGTCCATATCTGTTTATAACCATATGAAACAAAACATTTAGGAAAGTCCGGGAAAAGCCCTCTCAAATTGCATTTGACAGCCAAAGCTTTAACTTTTGGCACCCCAAAGATTACTTTTTGCCTGTTCCATTGTTGGCCTTAGTGATTTCATCTGTAATATGTATAGTGATTGTTTGCAGCCTGGCAACAGCTCGAAGGAGTGAGGGGGGGCTAGAAAACTATAGCCCCTTGTTAGTTGCAGTCCAAACTTCAAAGGCTTTGGGAACATTGAACAGACAGGTTTCAGCAGCCGATAAAGCAGCCATGCAAACAAAAGGCAGCTTCCCTCTCACCGAGGTGTCTCCAGATCCAGGGTGATTTTCAACCCACTTTTTTCTTTTATTTGTGATGAAACTCCTGGCAATAAGAAAGACTCATTCTGCCCACGGTTGTGTGCCCCCTTGATTCAGCATCAGAGGGAGAGATGGGCATTTATGGCACCATAAATCAAGGGATACCATACATGAGCAGCTGGCACATGTGCTAATAACTATAATTATTAATCATGTCAATTTCACACCCTTCAAATTTATGCTATGTGCTTTCTGTAGGAAAGCCATCGCTGGCGCCTTGAGCTGTTTATGGTATGAAAATATGATGTGCTGATGGTCTTTGATAATTGTCTTATGACAGTATTGATCTGCCTACAATTGGGTTTGTGGGGCATCGAAGCCCCACAAAGTGGTTGTCCTTGTCTCCTGGTATATATCATTGTCACACATCCCCCATTGTTAGTGAGTGGCGTGAATTACTTTCAGCATTTGGCCAAGTCTCTAGCTGCTAGGTCACCATTATTCTATCCTTATGTCACTGTGAGGACATTTACTTTGATGTTTCCTTTGTACCTCTTCGAAGGCAAAATCCTTTAACTCCAGAATGGTAGCCTGTAGCAGGGTTTCAAAGAGAAAACCCACTACAGGTTTGGGGCGACCGGGGCCAAAAATTAGAGAACAAATGTGCTCCCCCAAAGAAAGACAATTTTTGCTTTCTTATTCTTGGCCCTGTCAAGGCTTGTCTGCAACAGAGAAGGTGCAATGAACGGGGAACAGGGGACTCCAATCAATTGCCAAGTCTTGTGCTCATTAAACAGCTCCTTTCAGGACACCTCAAAGTTGTTGCCACACACACCAAATTATGAATCGCTGCTTGTGGCACAGATGGTCAAGTTAAGAAATCCGGCTGGCCCTGAGCAAGCAGTTACCTGGGCCAAAGTGTCCAGTTAGCTCCAAGTGATTCATCCACTATGAAGCCATGATGTCCCTTAAAAACAACCCCCCCCCAAGACCAAGAGCAAAGCAGCACCTTGCTGGTTGGTCTGCATATTAATTTGACCTTGCAGCCAATCATCTCTGAGAGGCCGCCAAGAGTGCAGAGTGCATGGGACTCTGCCCACTTGTTTGGAACTCTCCGCAGTCCTCATTGGGCAGTGTCAAAATCACTCCTGCTGTCTCTACAGCTGCTCTGTTCCAATGACCCCCGGAAGGTTCTGGGGATTGTTAGAAGAGATTTCTATTAATCAACTACAAACCGACTGTTACAATTTCACACTTTTTTTCCCATCATTTCACACATTTAATGAATTTGGGTGTCTTTTAAATTCAAAACATTTACAATCGGGCCCCCAAAAAAAAAAAAAAAAAGCCCACAGCCCTCCTCCACCCCCCCCAAAAAAAAAACCTCTTTAACACAATAGGCAGCAGCAAGACAGCAAAGGCCCCTTCAAGACCGAGTTGCTGAAACCGGCCATTTAACTAAGAGTGGCCGCCATTCTGCAGACGGCTTTCAAAAATCGTTACTACGCAGAAGCAGCCTGTGTAGCTTTTGATTAAATCGTCAATGAGAAAATACAGGAGTCCTCTCGAGTCTCAGTTTGTTGTTCTTGGGAGTCTTTCAGGGAGTCCTTTTCTAGGCCAGACTAGAGTTCAAAACTAAATCTTGCCTTTTTCAAAAAAGGCTCAAAGAAAACATGAAATTCTCCGATTTTGGGGCACTTTGAGGCTCAGCATTTCTTGCCGATGTCTTTAGGCTCTCTTAAGAGACTGCAGGGGGTCGACATTTCCTGATCCTTCTCCTTCAGGCGGCCCCAGGCCACTGGCCACAGGAGAAACCTGGATTACTGGGGCTCTACAAGTCCATGTAGGACTCACAAAGATCCAGAACCTTCAAAGCAAGAAACATCACTCACAGTTTGTTTGCTGTTGAGTCTCTAGGCCCAGCACGGCTCATTTTCCACAGTACCTGAAACTTCCTGTGTTGTGTGTGGCCTTGGGCCGCTGATTGCCAACCAAGGCTTTAGTTTTCCCAAGGACTTACCTCTCTCCAGCTTGTTCATACAGAGACACAGGGGCCTGGATTGTTCTCTAGCAACCCCTGCTGGTTGACATTGAGTGCCAGAGACTAATTCAGAGGCACTGAATTACTCATCCACACCCCAAAGGGAAGTAAAGAATTGCAAGGTTTCTGGAGAACTGTGAGGACAGGAGGTGGACGATATGAAGGAGTAGGTATTTAGTGTTCACTTATTCTAAATTTAAAAAAAAGTCTTGGTGAGCACTAAGTAATATATAGGATTGTCGAATCGACCTGTTGTACATCTGCAATCAATATAACATTGTATGCTAATTACATTTCAATAAAAACGAATCAGATTTGATTAATGTTAATATTTGGTGCTATGGAAATTAGTAGTCTACCCATCTGTGGAAATCTAAATTTTTAAAAAAATTTTTTATGTCTTTATTTTATTTTGAGAGACAGAGACAGCGAGTGGAGGAGGGGCAGAGAAAGAGGGAGACAAAGAATCTGAAGCAGGCTCTGGGCTCTGAGCTGTCAGCACAGAGCCCAATGTGGGGCTTGAACCCATGGGCTATGAGATCGTGACCTGAGCCGAAGTCAGACTTTTAACCAACTGAGCCACCCAGGCACCCCTAAATTTTTCCTCCACAAAATTTCATTAAATTTCATTGTTGATTATGAATAGCTAAATGCAATACTTCATTTAAAAGTTTACTGATTTTGTCTTCCTTCATTTTTTGTATTCTTTCTGTTTTTAACGTCTCCTCTTCAGGGCCACATTATTACGTACATGCTCCTGGATCCTCACTTTTGTCTTTGTGGGTCCCTCCCACCACAATAATATCAATATGGGGGAGCCTGTGTGTCTCAGTTGGTTAAGTGTCCAACTTTGACTCAGGTCATGATGTCACAGTTTGTGAGTTTGAGCACTGCATAGGGCTGTATGCTGACAGCTCAGAGCCTGGAGCCTGCTTTGGATTCTGTGTCTCTCTCTCTCTCTCTCCTTCAAAAATAAACATTAAAAGAAATTTTTAAAAATAATTCCAATATGTTACTACATAAACTTAAAATATGTCAACTTTTTTTTTGTTGTTTAGGTAAATTGTAGTAGATCTGTGTAGGTCACTGAAAGTGCTGTAGACACTGTGCCCACTAAAGCAGAAGACAGTTCTGCCTCTCTCTCAGACATCCCCCCCCAAGGCACCGGAGCATTTTTCTTCAAATTGCCTTCGTGTTTAAAGACATTTTGGCACCACTTTACTCATTAACAAGAATATCTGATATTTACTTATATCTTTATAACCATTTCCTCCTACACCATATTGTATATTTTTAAGCAAACTCTGGTTGCAGGTCAGGAAGCCACTGAAAGGGAGGAAAACGTATTCCTCAACCCTCTTAGGCTCCTGGATGAGTCTGAAAATTCAACCGGCAAAGCAGAATGACAGGGGGAAAAAAAACTCACATTTACTTAATGAGAGTTTTGTGTGACGCTGGAACATTCATCAGGAAATGATGCCCGGGTGGTTCAGTCAGTTAAGCAGCTGACTTCAGTTCAGGTCATGATCTCACAGTTCGTGAGTTCAAGCACCGTATTGGGCTCTGTGCTGACAGCTTGGAGCTTAGAGCCTGTTTTGGATTCTGTGTCTCCCTCTGTCTCTCTCTCTGCCTTCCTCCATCCACATTCTATCTGTCTGTCTGCCTGTCTCTCTCTCTCTCTCAAAAATAAATTAACATTAAAAAAAAAAGGAACAGACCTGTTTCTATTTCTGTATTTTTATGCTTGGCCTGAAGAGTGAACAGTCACAGAACAATATGATCAGTTAGAAGTATGAAGTAAGTGGGGTGAACTGGCAGAGACTTGTTTGTTAGGTTTCTTCCTCGTTTTTAAAGATAACGATGCTCTTTTCCTTTGGGTACTCGGAGGATATCTCTCATATACCCTCACTAGCTTATGACCTGCTTCAGGTGAGAAGGGAGACAGAAGGTTAAAGGGACCTCCTGCTTCTGCTATTTTTCTCAAACTCCTTCAGTTTGAGAAATACCCAATAGGCTGGGGTGCCCCAATTTGGGGGGTAGCATGTCCTGGGAACCCTATCACCGCCTGAGCAACTACATTCACAGGCCCTGAACTTTGTCTTGCCTCTGGATTGAAAATCTAGCCTTAACTTCCGGCAGCCATTTCACCATACCTGGAGACGTTTGCACAAAGTTGCCAATAAGCATACTTGCACGTCTACACACATACAGCCATTTACACCCATTAATCTGTTCTGCAAAGCAACAACAACAACAATAACACCTAGTTTTTCTTCTTTTAATTAAATTGCCACTTCAGGACTTACGGAATGAACGCAGGAATTTGCTTTCTTAGGAAATCTTTCCAGAGGTAAAGGAAAAAAAACATCGTGTCTAATTAAATCTGAGCTGCTGACGTTCTATGCCGAGGACAAGCCCGCTGGAGAGAAATGCTGGGAAGTAGCTGTTTTCCCGGAGTCTGGACGAGGTGTCTGCACCGCAATTCAGTCCCAAGGCAGGCTGAGGAGGTGCGAGGGCAGAACCATTTGCCCACTAGAAACGAGGCATCCAAATTCAACAGGGACTTTTTTTCTTCCTTTTTTCTCCCTTCCTTTTGAGGATGGCGCTCCCTGACAAGGAATATCAGAGAAAAGCACAGCTTCCTTCAGCTGTCTCTTTCTGTGGGTTTTCCCATACGAAACTACGCCCAGGCTGCCGCTTTGCACTTTGTTATTATGACAGGAAAAAATGAATTTCTAATGTGCTACCTCTACCAGCTGCAAGGAGCTGTGGATCTTGTCACCAGGCACCGAGGGGAACGAGTTTGAGCTGGGGTGGCGGGCCAGTGCACATAACATGATGTCTAGGTTAAAAAATATGTATATATTTTGCAATTGGTGTGGAGATGTTCTTAAGAACAAAGGCAAATTTACAGGCACATATTGGATGGGAAGGTATTTGTACCGATGTCCCTTACTGAGCACCTGACTGTCGTACAGGCTATATCATTAATTCTCAGAACACTTTCAAATCACATTGGCCTCCTATTTATATACCAAGAAACTGCAGGTCAGAGAGAACAGGATATTGGCCAAGGCTGCACAGTTAGTGGCTGGGCTCTGGCGTTTCCCACACCGACACCCTATATTTTAATCGTGTGTTGTATCGTAATACGCAGAAAATGATTGTTCTCTACCCTGTCATGTTGCAGGAGTGAGTCTGTCCATACTCCTGACAGCATTTGGTGTTTTATTAACACTCACCAAGTGCATGTATGTGAATAGGCTCAGTTTTTACATTTGCTTAGCCCCTACAGAATTATTTTTTTTATGTTTTTTTAAAATTTATTTCTAGAAGAGAGAGAGAGACAGCGTGAGCAGGGGAGGGTCAGAGAGAGAGGGAGTCACAGACTGAAACAGGCTCCAGGCTCTGAGCTGGCAGTCAGCACAGAGCCTGACACGGGGCTCGAACCCACGAACCGTGAGATCATGACCTGAGCGAAAGTCGGACGCTTAACCGACTAAGCCACCCGGGCGCCCCGTCCCCTACAGAATTTTTAAGCCATGCAAATGAGCATGAGTCACAGAAGATTGAAATGGTACAAGGAGAGCAGAAAAAACGTCTGAGAGGTCACGTGAGACAACTCTGAGTCTCATCTCAAGGACACATTCGCGGCCTTCAACATTTCACTTTTGACTGATTGCAACGGCTTCTCAGCTGATGACTTGGTCTTACTTCAGGCCTGCTTTCACACTCAGGTGACAAATTTTAAACCTGATTCTGATCATCTCAGGCTACCTAGTTACGTAATTCTACCAGAGTTTTTAGCATCTGTAACAACTTGCTCTTTGCCTCTCAAATCCATTCCTTCCTTCTTCTTGGAGACACATCTTAGTTATGAGATCATGTTTCTTAAGTCTCCCTTATGACTAAGTGGTCATGTGACTAAATTCTTACCAATGGAATAAGCTGAATTAATTAAGCGATAAGTACACTTAATTAAAAGAAAATTGCTACTCTGGCTTTTCTCTCTTTCTCTGCCCCATGACCTAAAACATTGATATGACCATGACCCAGTTTCAATAGCACATGCAAAGTCAATGCCTCTGGGGATGCAGAGGAGTAAGAAGAAAGGAATGCAGTCTCTGAACAACTGCATGGAGCAAAAGCCGCCATTTTCCTCAAGGCTGTTACTTGAATTAGAAATAATTCCCACCTTATTTAAGCTACAACAGCTTTGGGGCTCTTTGTTCTGGCAGTTTAGTGTTACCTTCATTCATGCAAAGTTACCCTTCTCTTGCTTCCCTTTCAATATCACTAGTGGCCATACCTTCAAATGCTTCCTGCACTCTAAATATGTTATAAATCTTCCAATTACATGATAAGACCATACATAAAAACACTTTTCAGCCCTTTTGCAGAGGTCATTGTTAACTGCCTACCCATCATAAATACCCCTTTCATCACAACAATATTTTGATGTCCTTTTGAAGAACGTAACTCTCCCACATTCTCAGCCATGTGATTAGGACGGGATTGGCCCACCTCCAATCTTAGAGATGGTTCTTAATTGGCAGAAGCCATAGCTCTTTCCCATCAGTTACATGATAAATTAAGAGATGAGTATATTACCCAATCAGGTCTAATGAGCAAAAATGAATCCCAAGACTTTTGCCACATTCCTCTAGAAAATCAGACGGTGTAAATATGAGGTCTGGAACTGTTTTGCCATTTTGCTTCCATGAGTTGACCCACTATGATGATGAAGAAATGCCAAGCTGAGAGAGTCACAGAAAGATGGAGCCAGAATCTTGATAATAGTCTGTGAGCCCTAGATCAAACTATACCTGAAAAGAGACCTACTCATCTCCTGATTCAAGCCAATTTGAGTTGAGTAGTCTGTGACCTTTAAGATAAAGAATTCTAACAAATTTTGGCAATGATCTTCCTTTGGACCAGTTTGTTCTGAATATCCTTCCTCATTGGCAAAACTTCCATTCATTCTTTAAGACTTAGGCTATCTTTCATTTTCTCTATGAAAACTTCTTTGACTCTCCATCAATGACACATCCTTCAGCCAGAGTTAACTGCTTATCCTAAAACACTTGAAATGTTTCATGTTGATTTTATCATTTTATCGTGTGTTGCTTAAGAGTACATATGTTCGCTTAAGAGTACATTTCTTGCAAAAGATCTAATGACTGTGAAGTCATGTCATTAGACTTTGAGGCTGAAGATCATATCTTTTTACAAATCTTTTTAAGTTTTATGTATTTGAGAGAGAGAGAGCGAGAGAGCACATTCATAAGCAGGAGAGGAGCACAGAGAAGGAGACACAGAATCCCAAGCAGGCTCCACACTGTCAGCACAGAGCCTGATGTGAGGCTCAAACTCATGAATCATGAAATCATGACCTGAGTCGAGAGCAAGAGTCATACGCTTAACTGACTGCACTACCCAGGCATCCCAGATCATGTCTATTTTCTGCCATAAGTTCTAATCTTGAAGAATACTTGGAATGTAAGCACTCAACACATTTGTTGTTCTTTATTATTGGGTGAAGGAGAGAACAAAGTTTATTTTAATTAGTAGCAAGAACACAATGACATTAGTTTTTTTTTTCACAATCAGAATATTTTGGTTTGTGGGGTAGTGAGTAGCTCATCACTGGAGGGGAAGAACAGAACCTGAGTATCGTGTTTACTACTACATAGTAAATTCAAGGCATGGACATCCTTCCAGTTCTAAGATTTTCTGAGTGATGTCTCATTTCAATCCACTTGATTCTATCTGTATGATTATTGGAGTAAACTCGATTAAAGTGATGACAAAATTGGAAACCCAACAGGCTAGGTGAAACTTTGGCTAAAGCCATTCCATGTTTAAAATGTTCCACATCACTTAGGTCTAACCATAAAAGCAATGTTTCTTCCCACTCCATCTTTCTTTATGTGGGAATATCTAGCTCTCTGCTTAAACTTTGAAATTTTTACAGATTTCCAAACAATTAATACTTCTTGTCTAGGATTATTTAAAAACAGTGCATCTTGAAAACAAACTCGGGTGGTTCAGTAAGTTAAGTGTCCAACTCCAGCTGAGGTTGGGATCTCATGGTCCATTGGTTAGAGTCTCACATTGGGCTTTATGCTGACAGCTCGGAACCTAGAGTCTGGTTAAGATTCTGTGTGTCCCTCTCTCTGCCCATTCCCTGCCCATACTCTGTCTCTCTCAAAAAAAAAAAGAAAGCATTAAAAAAAAGACAAATATGGTTCATGCATGGACCATGAGCTGAACACAATGACCTTTAAGGTTTCATTTCTTCAGTCCTGGGTTTAATAAGTAAATCATGTTGTAAGACTTTGGTGCAATCAGTCTCAAAACAGGCTGAGACTTTGACAGTCTCAAGCCCAGGGAGCAGGTAGAGACAGATCAAAGTCTAGTCCAAGGGAGAACAACTGGGCATGTCTAGGTGCAATTGTTCAATATGATTCAGTCTCTACTGATTGGTCCAATGCCTAGCCCAGTATAGCAGAGAAAAACTATGGTGATTCATTCACAAGCTGAATTGCTCCCACACTTCTTATGGGAGGTGGTGCAGCTTCAGTGATAAGACAGGGTGCTGACATAAGAAAGATGGAGACAAGATCTAGAATTCAACCAGATGCACTGGGGTTCAGGCCAGGGCATTCAGACCCGCAGGGAGACTGGGGAGGCCATGGAGTGAGACCAACTCACAGAGAAGCCTAGGCTTAAGGGTTGGACCAATCCCAAAATTTTCAGTGATGCAACTTGGGGACAATTGGGCCTCACCTCAAGGAAACTGGATTGCCCGGTTGGTGCTGAAACAGTCTCTGACCTATAATTTGGTCTAGTGAGTATAACTTTAGATTCCTGTGGACTCTGGAATGAAGGCTACTCTATGTGTCTCAGTCTTTCAGGACTGACTTAAAAAATAGTGGTGGTTTGATTCTGCATGAGGGGTATAATAGTAAATACAAATTTAAGAAGCTGAGTTAAGATCAAGGCAAAAGAAATAAAAGCAGATGCTGTTAGGACCCACCAATTAATAAGGACGATAATTAACAGAGACATCAAGAGTCAGATGAATTCCCCTTATGGCTACCATGATCACAGTTTACCCTGATACTGTTGTGCCCGAATTGTGAGTCCCCCGAGGGCTCCAAGGAGCCGTCATTGATGCAAGTACATAAGGGTCTTTATTACAAGCTCAAGCAGGGGCTCACCGGTCTACCGGTGCAGTGGCAGCAAGGAGAAGCCCTGAACAATAGCAAGCAGGGTTTTTATGGGATAAGGGACGGGGGTGTTACAGTGCACACGTTGTACACATTGCATCATCACATAAGCACCAGTCATAATTGTACAACACCCATGGTTACAGTTTTGACCATTGAGTATCCGTGAGGCATCCGTTACTTTTGGCGGGACCCAATCATGACCTTTGAGAATCCTTTGAAAATGACCAATTATAAGGTGAGCTCAAAAGGCCTACCTGGGGTTTAGGCAAGCGGTGAGTGATTGGCTAGTTTGTACAGAGTAACTACCCGCAGTTCCCAGCCCTGACTCAGGCCACAGGAATGTTACACATTTCTTTTGATTGGCTGACCCGAGGGTGGTCCTGAGGGTGGCTTCAGCTGAAGCTTTTCCTGGAACTGGGCCATGTGCAGCCCGAGGTTGCTCTTAATGGAGGACTTAATTTCAGGCTCTTCAATACTAGCAATAGTTTTAAATTTAATGATAAGTCTCTATCCTGGGACTCAGTTTCGATATGCCATGTCCAAAGTGTTCATCTATTGAATTAAAATAAATACACAGATTCCTATCATTTGCTTTCCCTTCAGTGTTGAGCTAGCAGTACATTTTGCACTGACCTCTCTATAGAATGAAAGAACTATGATAAACCAGACTCCATTTAAATTTTGCTAAAATGCAATTCAGACATGTTTAGAATCTTCTGCTTTCTTGTAAGAATCTCTCATGTAAATCCTTGTACTCTTTTCTTCTAAGACTGGATAGTCACTTCCCCATCAGAGTACAAACTCAACAAGGGCAGAAGTTTGTTCACCAGTTATTCCAAGAATTTAGAACTTGGTGCCTAACACATAGTATATGTTCAAAAAATATTTGTTGAATGAATTTCAGTGTTGGCAATTGGGGAGTGAGCTTTTTTGTCTTTACGTTCTCTTCTATTTTCTTCTTTTCTTGATCCCTTGTTTGTTAAGGCCCCATCTCCTTTAATGTAGATGAATTTTAAAGAACTATTCCATCTTAACAATTACTTACAGAATTTACTATTAAAAGAAAGAAAGAAAGAAAAAAAGAAAGAAAGAAATTAAGCCCCTGCTATGAACAAGAAAGTAGTCATTGTGAGAAGTACAGGTATATGAAAAAGGCAAGGACCCTGTCTTTTAAGTTTACTGTCCAAATAAAGGAGATAAAAATATTCATGTTACTATAATGTGGGATATTATGAGATACGTCATTGATAAAGAGACATATAATTCATATTGTGATCTGCATGTGTTTATAGTGATGACTACCAATTGCCAAAAGTCATGGCTCTGTATACTTAAGATAATAAAATTTATGTCACATTGAGATATATAATTGGTATTCCTCTATTTAAAAAGGGGTTCAGAGAAAGGAAGTTTATGACAAAGAGATAGGTTTAACTTATTAATACCTAATCTAATTAGCTAGTTGACATTATTTAGTCTGGATTTGCATGATATTAAAATGTCAACACTAAAATAAGCACACATTTTTTAAAAAAGCATGTTTTACCACTTATAAAAATCCCTACTATGTTTGCCTGAACTGCCCAATATTTGATTTTAAATAATGACCCATCATCTTTAGGTAATTCTCACCTTTGACTGACCTGACCCTGACCAGTTGCCATGAAGGTGACCGAAATCACCAACATCTTTGGTAATTCTAAACATGGAGAGCTTCCTAGAACTTACAGGTCTGAGCAAATAATAAGAGTCAGTGGCTAATACCTTCAGAACCCAGGGCATAGATAGTCCCCACCGGGGACTGATGGCCAGCTGTCAGGCCTGAGTGACTGACTGACCATCGGCTGGGTCCCCGCAGGTGGTGACATTGATGGAGGATGATGGATGACTCTGACACAGCCCCACCCCACCCACTTACCCATATGCATGACAGAAGGGTTCCAGCCTCCACACCCCAGCCCACAAAGCCTCCAAGAGTGCATTCAGATGTGTAAAAACAACGCATTCAGATCCAGAAGGACTTCAACTACAAACATGGAGGCATTTAATGAGTTGCTAATGTGAAAATAATTTTCTTTTCTGACTCTTGAATTGTAGGAATAAAGATAGAGAGAGGAAAGCCATACAACTGGTAATGACTCTGTTGAAAAAACAAAGTTGCTTTCTGGAAATGTAAAAAAAGGTGGGCCCATCCTGTCAGAGGCTGACAGGAGCTTATTGAAACATCCCTCCTTTACTTGTCTTCTACTTCCTCTCTCTGCTCATCCCAGCCCTCCCTGCATTGTGCAGGTGTGTATTCACTCTCTTCTTTTCCCGCCCTCTGAGGTGAATTCTCTCTACTTCTTGATGCATTTTTCTCCATCCCTCAGTCGTTCTCTTGCCTTGCCACTCACTACCCTCCACTCTTCTCTATCCTCTCCTTCCCCCTTAATCCCTCTAACCGGCAATCCCTCTCCCCCACCAGATTGTTTTCCTTCCTGATTTCATCTTCATCACTAATCATCATTTTAGAAAGAAATGTCAGGGTAAGTGTGTCTTTAGAAGCAAAACCCAGGAACATTGTAGAATAAAAAGAACAAGGAAACTAAGAAAGGATTTTTCAAATTGAAAAGCCACCTTGGGACACGAGAGGGGAGAGAATTAGTCACTGAGGATTGTCTTGTCTGTCTAGTAGGCCTGAAGGGGGAAGCCTCTGCAGACAGATCAGCTGTCGGAGTGGCGTGAATGATGGGGCACTGTCTGCACTGACCCCATTAGGTTCAGATGGAACACTTAAATATCACAGCCAGCCTCACTAATAAGAACTCATTTTCTGGAAAGTTATGGCTACATTAGGGAAGTGTGAATTATAAAGTACTTCTACAGAAACAAACTTTTGAGGCACCTGGTGGCTCAGTTGGTTGAGTGTTTGACTCTTGATTTCAGCTCAGGTCATAATCCTAGGAACATGGAATCTAGCCCCTTATTGGGCTCTGGGCTGAGTGTGGAGCCTGCTTGAGATTCTCTCTCTCTCTCCTCTCTTTCTCTCTCTCTATCCCTCTCCTCCACTCCTACTCTTCCTCTGTAAAATAAAACAGGGATGCCTGGGTGGCTCAATAGGTTGAGCATCTGAGTTTGGTTCAGGTCATGATCTCGCAGTTGACAAGGTCGAGCCCTGGGTCAGGGTCTATGCTGACAGCTCAGAGCCTGGAGCCTGCTTCAGGTTCTTTGTTTCCCTTTCTACCCTTCTTCCACTCACGCTCTGTCTCTGTCTCAAAAATAAATAAACATTAAAATAAAATAAAAAACAAAAAAATATATATAAAAAGAAAGTTTTGCAAGTACACACGGTAACAGAAGTAGCATCTTCACTAGTGGTGGCTTCTAGGAGATTAGTTTTATGGACGAAAGGACAATATATTAGCAACAGATAAAATCTAATTATAACATATCAATAGTACATAAATGAGAATTTCTGCTAAGGTTGTTTGACAATGGTTTACTTCCATCACTAATGGAAAAATGCTCCTCTTGGTTTTGCTTACACTGTTAATGCATATGGGAAACACACCTTTTAGAGAAAATATTGGTTGAACTTTATCCCAGGCACTATTTCAAACAATCGCAAGCCCTAACTTTGTGAGGCCCATATTAAATATTTATTATCTTTAAATAATCTTGGCTGCAAACAGTTATGGACCAGAAACATTGGTTGAAAATGTCTGTAACTTCTTTCTAGCTCTAAGTTACTGAGAAGTAAATGGAACCACGTGTCATGAATATTATGTGAGAACCAGTACCATACCTTTGAACTTCCTGATTATGATCTACTTAACAGCCATATTTGAATGTTTGTTTTGCCAACTGGTTGCATCTTCAGGGACATCCAGGGATTTGGGGTTTTGTCTGAGTATTAGATATCCACTCTTGCACTGGACCACAGAGATCTATGTTCCGAGCCCTCACTTCCAGTTCACTCTAGCAAGTCATTGAGCATCTGAAAGAACCAGAATACACAGGCAGAAAATCACTGCCGAAGTAGGCCATCAGATAGTGAAGATATCGACAACTTGAGAGAGACTCCTTGGGGCCCTTGTGGGCTAGGTTTGAAACCCTGGCCTCTTGGTAGAAGATAAGGAGAGAAGGACACAGGATATGGCATGAATGAGAAGAACCTCAGGACTGATCTTGTCTCATAATCTCCAAAAGTTCTAGAATGGGCTCAGAGAAATCATTCTTTTTTTTTTTTTTTAACAAATAGTTTATTGTCAAATTAGTTTCCACATAACACCCAGTGCTCATCCCCACAAGTGTTCTCCTCCATGCCCATCCCTCCTCCCCCCCACATCCATCAGTCCTCAGTTTTTGTCAGCATTCAAGTCTCTCATGGTTTGCCTCTCTCCCTTTCCCCCACCATTTCCGCCCTTCTTCTCCCCCTTGTTCCTCCGTCAAGTTCCTCCTAATCCTCCTATACGTGCAAACATATGATATTTGTCCTTCTCTGCCTGACTTATTTCGCTCAGCATAACACCCTCAAGGTCCATTCATGTTGCTACACATGGCCAGATTTCATTGTTTCTCATTGCCATGTAGTATTCCATGGTATAGATAAACCACATCTTCTTGATCCATTCGTCTGTTGATGGACACTTAGGCTCTTTCCATGTTTTAGCTATTGTGGAGAGTGCTGCTATGAACATTGGGGTACATTGCTCCTATGCATCAGCAGAGAAATCATTCTTCATTTCAGTGGCTATTGGCAGCTGGGGGTCTCCTTGGCTTGGTCCACATGGATCTATAGCATATAGAGGACAGTGGTGCAATCTAATCTATTGAAGGATTGCTAAATGGGGCATCAGCATAAAAGTGTAATTTCAGAAGCCAGCCAGTGGCAGATCCTAAGTTCAAATCTGAGCTCTGCAACGTACTTGCTGTGTTACCTTGGACAAGTTACTTAACCCACATGTGCTTTAGTTTTCTCATCTCTAAAAGAGAGCAAGAATATGGGGCACGTGGATAGCTCAGTCAGGTAAGCATCCGACTTTGGCTCAGATCCTGATCTCATGGTTTGTGGGTTCTAGCTCCCTATCAGGCTGCTATGCTAACAGCCCAGAGCCTGGAGCCTGCTTCCAATTCTGTGTCTCTCTCTCTGCCCATCCCCTGCTCATGCTCTGACGCTCTCCAAAATAAACATTAAGACAATGTTTTTAAATAAAATAGAGCAAGAATAGATAAAATAATATGATACCTGAGATATGATAGAGAAATTAGGGGAGAACACACTAGCAGTAAATAGGTAAACCAGAATTGGCCATAAATGGGCAATTATTGAGTTTGGTTGTAGATAATGTGAAAGTTTATAATACTATTCTCATTACTTTAAGTTCTCCATAATGAAAAGCTTGAAAATTCCCACTAAAAATGCTTTTGAAAGTAGCAATAATCATTGTCCTTCCCTCATAAGATTGTGGTAAGGATTAAATCAGAGAATGTGTGAGACCCTTCAGGCAGTGTTTTGCCCATAGTAAACACTGCAGATGTGTCAGGTGTAAGCATTATTAATATTGTTGCTGTCATCATCCAACACACGGTGTACACTTCACACCCAGAGGGCTATTGTTGTAACTGGAATCATATTAGAACCGGCTCATCTCCATGATCCCATTCTTTCTCTTTGACTACCAATATTTTAGTTCAGGACCTGTTTTTCTCTTTCCCAAAAAGTTCCCAAAGCCTGTAAACTGCTTCCCTGCCTCCTGTCTTGCCCTCCACATCTTTCAATACAGCCAAATGCAAGACAGAGTTTGGAAGGGCACCATGAGGTAGAAACCTCAGGGAATACGCATGTGTGGAACTTAGGATGCAGGTTGAGATACAGAGCTGCTTAGGTCAGATCATGAGCTGGATGGGGAGGGCAGATGAAGCCATTCTGGAGGTTACAATAGTTCTCTAGATGGGCGATCATGTGAAGCCGAACCAGGCCAGTGGCAGTGAGAATGAAAAGAAGGTAACAGGAAAGACAGAGACAAAGTGCTAAAATCAAGACAACTATACAGGCTGAATGTAAGGGCTGAGAAAGAGACAGAGGTGCCAGATGACCTCCCAGCCTTAGGTCTAGAGTAGGAGAATATTCATGGTCACAAGAGGACCACAAGTGTCATATGCAGAACTAGGAGGGCTTGGGGGGAAAGGGTGGGTTCAGTTCCGGAGAGGAGGAAAAAATGTTTTCCTAGAGTATCTTAGGGTCCGTCGTTGGGTCTGAAAATTAAATTGACACAGATTAGCAGGAGAAAAGCATACAAATTTATTTAATATGTTTTCCGTGACATGGGAGCCTTCATCAGGAAATGAAGACTCGGAGAAATGGTTAAACCTGAGTGTTTTATTTGGTATAATGAAGAGCAGACAGTCATGTAGGAATGTAACAGGTCAAGGAGCATAAGGGAAGTGTAGAAAATGAGGAAGCTTAGCAAGGCCTGGTTCATATGGACAATTCTGCATGGCCTTTTGTCCTGGAGATAAGGATGCTCATGGTACAGGGAAGGTACCTCCCTGATCTTATGACCTGCTTCAGGGACAAGGATGGGAGAAGAGGAGAGGGATCTCCTGCTTCTGTCGGCTCACCCACTATGCCAAGGTGCCACATTTTGGGGTAGCATGTCCCGAATCCCAGCACTTCTAATGAATTTACTGTACCTCAAAATATCTACAGAGAATTGTTAAGAAAACCAACAGAAATGAGACCCTGGTTTATCACTGAGGTTCCCTTTTCTCACTCTTAACGCATAATGTGTTAAAAATACATTATCTTCTTAAAGTTAGGGTAGTTAGAATAAATAAAATGGGAGAAAAATAAAAGATCCAATTAAGAAAGTTCTTCCTGACATGTCAATGCTGAACAATTGAATCAAGAAATAAATCAGATTCTAGGAAACATGCTTAAAGATTCAACTAAATTGTATCTGGTACGCATGTGATAGACACATCCAGATTCTTCCCTTGCCTCCTGTCTCTGTCTCTGTAGCCCATCCACCACCTCCCCTCCCAACGCACAGAAACTGTTTTCCCCATTCATCAGTGTAGCAGAAAGAAACCATGGTGCTGGGGAAGGAGTAGATGATCACACCCAGCCTCCCAGTTTGATTAATAAGTGACAGAATCGTGTTCCTGTTTTCAGGGAGCTTTTCTATCATGGCTGTAATCTCAGGAGAGCTCAAGTCTACAAAGCGATAACATCTGGTGCCCATTATTTCCCCAGATCTGTTGTGATTAGTCCATATGATAAGCCTGGCCAATTGCTATGGGCAAGGGATTGCTACATTCTCCCCATCAGGGTACTGGAACTGTCACTTCTGGTTTGTGGCCCCTGCTAATTTGCCACCATAATTTCCAATATCTGCTAGAATCCCACAAGGAAATCTCAATGCCTTGCAGGGGCAATAGGCTGTGAGGCTGTAGACAGAAGGCTAGCACTGATAATAAAAAGGAGAGGTTTATCAATTAACTCAAGCAGCGCTGGGTAGACAGCGACTGGCTGCCCACTCCCACTTCCATTGTACCTTGCTGGGGAAACGGTCCAGGACAACTTCAGATTTGCTGTGACAGAAACAATGAAGCATCCACAAGTTAGAAGGAAAAAGAGGTCAGAATAAATTTAAAATGTTATTTCATTTATTCTTTCATTTTTTCTTCTTGTTATTTTATAAAGAGAATTTTCTGGCTTTCCAAATGCTTTTCATTCTCCCTTCTTCAATCTCCCTCACAAGCAGTGATGCCTAAGAATAACAGTTGGAGGCTGTCCAGGTGGCAGAATGGCTTGTCACTTCAGACAGTGGAAGAAGGTTCAAGACCCTGGGAAGAGCAGTTACACGACTGGATAGAACTCATTAGCATCAGAGCTGACTACTGAATTATGTGTCCCCTTAAAACCTTTTACACAAGTTTTGCAAATTTACTAGGCACAATTATGTTCTGACTGCATAAATTGAAAAAAAAGGCAATCAAATAATTGTAATTTTTACAGAATCCTAATGACAACTAAATCACTTTTTTCTGAAATGAGTGCTAATTTTGTCATTAAATGAGTTCTAAAGATGCGATTTGGGACATTTCACCAAACTGAGGTATGAAAGTATGCATGTGTGCGTGTGATTTTAGTAATCATTTAAATATTTGATTCAAAAACATTTTTAGAAGCACATGCTTATTTTGATGCCTTTGATAGTAGTATCAGTTAATAACTCAAAATTTGAAATTAAATAGTAAAATGTAACAACATGTTATCACTTATTCAATAGAGCACATAGTTCCTAACTAATTACATACCAAGTGTTGTGACTAACTATTGTCACAAATAACTTAAGTTCATAGGTCAGAGAGAAAGTAAAACTCTCAATTAATCAGGTATGACGGGTGCTTGAATTTCTGCTCTGCCATCTCGGTGTGTTGCCATCGTGCAAAGACGGACGTAAGGTCTAGGGAGGAAAACGGTAGCCTTGGAATTAACATCAAAGATGTTAGGAGCAACTAATTGCCAGATGCTTAATATTGTAAGCCAGGGTCAGATTGATATAGCCAGAATCATTCTGGTGAAGTGGGTGGGTGGGTGAAACCAAAGGTGGGTGAAATCAAAGAGTGGTGGAAAGATGGAAAGAAAAGTTTGGCTCGAATTATCAAATAATTATGTTCCATCAGCACAAGTGCCCAAGAAAGAAAAAAAGGAAATGTTGATTTAAGGCAAATTACAAGCAGTCCTCCAATCTTACCAGTCTTAAAGTTCAGAAAGGCTTTTTCCCTTTTCCTTTTTTACTAATCCAATCCTACTCTTGCCCTGTTGCCCAGAGCACCTTTAACTATGGACTGCTGGCCTGACCTTGGTGATCATTCATTCCTCTCTCCCTACTTCCAGTTACTCTCTTTTCTCTTCCCAATCCCTGGCCTTTCTTAGGGGCTCAGAGAGCCACTCCCCTCCAATGGCCAGTTCTACCCAGAAGGTCAAGTAACCTCAGTAGTAAAGCAGTTATTCTCAGAATTGTGGAACCTAATCATCTAGGCCCTAACTGGATTTTGAGAGGCCTGAATGGTATTGATTAGTTATATGCAAACCTCATATTCCCAGTATTGAACTCTTCTCCACCCCACTTTGAACGCTGTTGATTTAACCAAGAGGTACCCTGTAGGCAGATACCTGAAGGGAATGGAATGAAAAATCTGTCATTAACAATGCTGCCTCCTCAGGTAGATCTATGAAGACAGATCTTGGCTGGTCCAAGTCAAAGCTC
The DNA here is from genome assembly GCA_017311185.1 of Proteles cristata cristata. Classification (NCBI taxonomy): domain Eukaryota; kingdom Metazoa; phylum Chordata; class Mammalia; order Carnivora; family Hyaenidae; genus Proteles; species Proteles cristata. The sequence goes on along the minus strand of JAESUZ010002267.1, from coordinate 274,455 downwards.
AATGAAGTATGCAGTCCTGGGCCATTAAAATGGACAATTTAGGCTCCACAGTCTTGCTTCAATCGTGAACCTCTTTCCATTGTCTCTGAATTACATATTAATGTATTGTTTCCTTCAAAGGAGAACTATTTAAAAAACAGTTTTTGCTGTGAATATAAGGAAATCAAAATGTAAAACTGATCTGCAGTACTATGTAAATGATATAAAAATATTATACTCAAAGTGTAAAATTTATCTCCTTTGTGTTTCTTTAACATTTAAAACTACTGCTTTAACATTTTCATTTTTCTCTGCCAGAATAGTTATATTTATGCCTTTTTAGAATAGTGTCCTTCCATCATATAAAATTGATGATCCCAGTACAAAGTTAAAATCCTGGGAATCAGAATATTTTGCAAGCTTTCATATACGTGAACAGATTCTGGTCATGCTCAATTTACTAAAAGTAGAAGACAATGCTAATTTTTGGACACATTATCAGTTATTAGTTTTGCTTTACAGAATCTTTTCTCTTTTCTTTAATACATTTCTTTTATTGCCCAGTTTTTCCTTCTGTTAAAAGTAAAGAATTACTTCAGTAAAATTAAACAGTAAAAAAATAAAGAAGATCCAGGTATTGGTTTCATAGTGACTCCAAATTTCATTGCCCATTTTTCCAGCAAATGTGGTTTGCTGAGTTGTCAATGGCTCTACTGATCCATTTCAGAGTGAAGAACAAATCTGATTTGTGTTAGCACCAACACAGTTTTGAGTGTCTGTGTAGCTTTGGTGTGATGAGAACAGTCATTCTGCTGGTTTAAGATCTTTTACATTAATAAATAGCCTATTTGCCATAATTATTTTAAAAAATCATGTGTATTTGGCTTGTTCAAGTGCTTACCCAACTTCGCTAAAATTACACTTTGCAAACTGAAAGTGGAATTACCCTTGCTTTCTCTAGGTAGCACATACTAATGTGGAGTAAATCTCCTGGGGTGGAAACATCATCTTCCAGTCTTTGCACAACCCGGTAGTTCCACTTGACTAGGCTTACAGAGGAGATGAAGGAGGTCAGACCCTCTCCATTGACACTAATGGACCGTTTTATGCAAAACTGTTCATTTTCCGGAAGGGACCATGTCTGACTGGTGGAGTGATTCACAAAAATCACTTCATTAAATGAATACTCTTCATGCGTGGCCTTATGCCCTTTAGTGGGGTGGAAACTGAGCCACGCATGGGTACCCAGGGAGGGAGAGCTCATCCCCACAATGTGAATCCAACCTCAAGCGCCAGTTCCTGTGTTCACACAATGACATCCTGTGGCTGGCACACGGGTTAGGCAAGCCTTGTGACTCTATTTGCCTCTCAGTGTCTACTTGCATGGGAGTCAGCACCGTACACGGAATTTGGGAAGCCAATCTCACAGGACAGTCCCTGAGTGTCTCCAACCCTGGTTTTTTCTCCACAGAACAGCAAATAATGCTGTTCACCATGGGTGTAGCTGGTGGGGACTCCAGCTAAACTCCTTCTGGAAAGGCCCTGGAGAGCTCTATTCACCATATGCCTGGGAATCCAGCACAAGCTGGGTATGTTCTCTACTCCTGAAATAACACTCACTCCCAGGAACTCCCTCACAGTCTCCAACAGCATGGAAAGTCCAGAGACATGAAGAGATCCCTGGAGGAAGGTACTTAATTTGGAAAAGCAGAAGGGATAGGACCTACTGAGGTTTGGAAGGCAAAATGGAAGTAAAAAGATGAGAAGCCGAGACGGTTGGTTAGAGCTTGAGGAAAATGCTTGGAGATTCTGGTACAAATTTATTTAAACCTTTGCAGCCTCAGAAAACCAGCTCATCTTTACCTTGGGTCACTCTGTTCTCACCAAATCACCTTGCTCAGCCAAAGAGCCTCTCATTTTTCTGAAAGGCACTTCTGATTCTCTGATTAGGAAGACTCTCCTGTTACTCTTCAACTTCTGCACTGGGTTTCGTAATACCTAGGTTTCATTTAATGTTTGGAGGCCAAATGCTTTGACCTTTCAAAATCCTAAAAATGAGTCCTTTGCCTTTAAGAGTGCTGTGGCCAGCGGTCTGTGAAAGGTCCGTTTTGCTGTGATTTGCACAGCCCAGGACCGCTGGAGCTCAGCTGCACCAGGCTAATTTCCATAAGCATCATGTGGTGTTACAGAAACCACATTTTGCCAAGCTGTCAACTATACAGCCTTCTCTTTGCTAAACAGACTCCCATTAAAACTGTCTGCACAATTTGTCAGTTAAATGAGGTACAAGAGGGACGCTCTATTTGCCCCTAATTAGCTGCGCAGACTACCTTTGTCTGTTTGATTAAGCATTCACATTATCAATTTTGTTTAATCTGATTCATTTCACACACCTCCCCTGGGACAAAGCCCATACGGTTAACTAATCTCTGATATCATCTCTCATATCAGGCAGCTCTCGTCTCCCCCAGAATACATTCTACCCACAGGCACCGTGATTATCAAGCTCCACGGAGGGGAGCTGGTCTGCTGAGGGGCAGAAATTCAGCTCAGGAACTGGAGCTGAACCCTGACATGCTCTTCTCCCTCGATGCCCTCTGTCCGCCATCATCCATCCGTTCATTTATTCGTATTCACTAATTCATTCATTCCAGCGGTAAACATATTGTCTGCCTACTATGCACCAGGGGCTGTGCTGGGGGCTGGGAGGGAAACAAAGATGTATAAGATGAGGCTCTTGCTCTCAGATTGCTTATTTTCTCCACCTTAGAGAGCACTGTGAAAACAGTCAACCAGTCAGGAAAGCACACTTGCTCCCCGAGGCCAGTTCTCCTAATGTCTGTCATGCATGGCCTGTTGAGCTCGGCTACCATGCAGCTCTCCAAAGAAAGATTTCAGATAAACGCATAAAAACAAGTGGCCATGGCTTCCAGAAATCATCTCCCTTTCCACTCCCATTTGGAAAAAGAGTTGGCAATGGAGAAGGAGTTTTAGGAATTTAAAATGGACAAATCACGTGACCATAATCAGTTCTGAAATGGCATTGCATCTAATACCTTCACTGAAGTTACTGCTTAGTGGAACCAAACTAATTGCGTTCAAACCTACATCATCAGTAGGTTGACAGAAAGAACACACATGAAGCACTAAGAGGGCACAGATGAAAGTTTTGAGAGAAAGAGTGATTGGCTCAATTTAGTAGGAAGTATACAAATATTCTGGCAACGGGATTCGTTGAAAAAGGTACACGTATTTGTGGCTTGTGCAACACTTGTATTCTTGAAGAACTGTATCAAAAGCTTACGCTGATTAAGACTGCAGTCTCAGAAACCTATTCCCTCTGAAGGTTTTGGTTGCTGGCAGACGATAAGCACTTGAAAATGAATTATTAGAACCTCAGGGTTGGAAACAGAAGGCTCTGGAGTTGTCTAATGCAATCTTCCGCTCTGGGAATCTCCTGGATGACACCTCTGGGTGAAGGGGTTATGGACTTCTGCACGAGAACTCCCACGAACGGGTTCTTCTGTCCTGAAGCCGCCATCCCCTGGACAGTTTGTCCTGGCTAGCAGAAATGTGGTCATGCTGAGTAGAAATCTGTGCCCACCAAACTCCCCACCGTTGCCAACTGCAGGGAAGCAGGGTAAGTCTAATCCCTTTTTAACAATTATGAAAACAGCTTTATGTTCCCTGCCCACACCTTCCTTCTCTAAGTGCAATACCTTTAGTTTGGCTTGGTACCTCTTCAGTGAGTGGTTTCTAGTTTTTCTACCTTCTCCATTCTCTCTCTTCCAGATGCTCTGTGGTTCGTTGCCTTTCATTTCCAACTGTGGTCCAGAACTGAGAACTGCCCCTAAGAACGTCTGGCATATGCAGTTGGAGTGGGGCCCTACCTGAGTCTGGACCATGTGGTGTCCAGTTCTGCGCAGCTACTCTGAGCTCCAGGTGGCAATTTCAAGTCCCTCATGGCTCTATGGATTCACACTGGCCCTGACCCTTAGGGTTTGTTTACCTCTTGCCTGTATTCACTTCTCACCACTCTGGATTTACCCTGTTCCTCAATTTTATGTTAATCCTTGTTACGTATTATCTCATCAATGTCAGTTCCTTTCTCGGTTGAGATCCACTTGTGCCCTCTCAACTTTGTGTGGGCTCTTAATTTGACAAGGATGACATGACTGTGTCGTCCAAGTCATTGATTAAAATCTAATAAGAATAAGAATATAAGTGAGTGGGGCGCCTGGGTGGCTTAGTCGGTTAAGCGTCCGACTTTCGCTTAGGTCATGATCTCGCGGTTCGTGGGTTCGAGCCCCGCGTCGGGCTCTGTGCTGCCAGCTCAGAGCCTGGAGCCTGTTTCAGTCTGTGACTCCCTCTCTCTCTGACCCTCCTTCTCATGCTGTCTCTCTCCTAGAAATAAATAAAACATTAAAAAAAAAAAAAAAGAATATAAGTGAGTGAACAGAAAGTCACTGAGGCTTCTAGAACAACTAAAACAACTACTACCAGGCATTGAGTGATTGTATATGCCAGACATAAAACTAAGTACTTTATATATCTTCTCCCATTTAGTATTCAGAAAACAGCACTTTTAGTGTTTAGTATCATTAGCAGGAGGTTGGCTATAAGATGAGAAAATTGTGACTAGGAGCCTAATAAAATAACTTGCCCTAAAGAATGTAAATAAAATCATGTGGAACTAGAACTTTGACTCAGAACTGATGCCGGAGCCTGACTTATTAAGCACTTTATTGTATTGACTACTTCATATCTAAGAGAAAGGAATCAGACCATTGGCAAAGACAATGACAGCAATGAGAAAGGAAAATTCCAGAAACCCTTGCCGTCCATCCCATTTGTTAGTTTGCCAGGCATCCCCCTCAGTGTAAAGAGTTGCATTCATCGTACTCCTCTGTTCAAGCCAGAGGGCTCCTTATGTTTTACTTATTTGTTCTTTTAATCCCATTTTCTACTTCCATTTATCTCCTCACATCAGAAACCTTACAAATGTGTTTGATCTGAAATCTTGAATTTGTATATGTCTTTGTAAAATATGTGGCATTATTGTTTTAGCTGTGTTTACTTATATAAAACACATTGGGTTACAGACCATATTCTCTTTCTTATTTTTATTCCTAAGCACTATATTTTGGCCCTCTCTCTATGTTGCTAGGCATTCACCTCATTTGTGGCTTCTAACTATTGCATAGTATTACGCACTGTATATCCACCACTTTTCATTTGTCTATTCCTCCAGTGACGTATACCTCGATTGCCTCCAACTCTCTGCTGTCCCAAACAAGGCCAAGGAACACCTTGGTACATGAACCTTATAATGTTGAGTGAGAATCTCTCTAGATTATAAACCAGAAATGGAAATTGTAGGACACAGATAAATGAGTGCTGAACAGGATGTACCACATCAGCAGGACAGAGGATTTCTGTTTTCCTCCATACCCCATTTGGTATTTAAAAATGTTTGACTTTTGCCAATCTGAGAGGCATGAAGTAATTCCTCATTACTGCTTAACATGTATTTACTAATGGGTTGAGTGTCTGTCTATGTACTTATTAGCCATTTTCTGCAAACCGCCTTTTCTCATCTCAACCCATTTTTTCATGTGGTTTGTTACTAGAGGAGTTTAGGAATGCTTTGCATAAAAACATACTCTTTACATTTTCTTATTATTTTCTTGTTTATTTTTTAGTTCATATCTGTTTCCATATCGTAAATAATGACAAGATTGTTCAAAAGAATTCAACTACCACTTCGATGGTAATGGTCTTTAAATCTATGACCATCCCTTAGCTTTCTACCGAGATAGACTTTCAGCCCCAGAAATGCAGTGTGTCTTATACTCTTTATTTCTAACCTATCATCTCTCCTCCTGCATTCTGGATATATAACTTAATGGCATTGCCGTCTACCCAATCATCCAGTTGTCCAAACGAGAAACATAATAGACTTCCTAGGCCAGTGTTTTTTCCTTTATTCACCATAATCAGTCACAACATCATGTCAATTCCACCTCAGAAATACATCTCATACCTCCCACTTCATCTCACTTTCTGTTACCTTAAGCGTGTGCTCAGTATGCATTGTCCCTGCTCTCAAATAGGTCTCCAGATAGTTCTGTCTCCACAATGTCTCCACTTCTCACAACCCTATCCTACCATCAAGGTACATTACAAGGAACAAATGCAGGAGTTTCAGTTTCAATGTGGGAAGACGAGTAAGTTGTAGAGATGGATGGTGGTGATGGTAACACACCAATATAAACTAAACTGTCTATTAAATTAAAAGGTTAAAGTGGTACAGTTTATGTTATGTGTATTTTACTACAATTTTATTTTTTTAATCTTTTTATTTATTCTTGAGAGAAAGAGAGACAGAGTATGAGGAGGGGAAGGGCAGAGCAAGAGGGACACAGGATTCAAAGCAGGCTCCAGGCTCTGAGCTGTCAGCATAGAGCCCAATGCGGGCCTCAAACTCACAGGCCATGAGATCACGACCTGAGCTGAAGTCAGACGCTCAAGCGACTGAGACACCCAGGTGCCCCTACCACAGTTTAAAAAAATACATATGGTCTCGTCATTCCCAAGTATACAAGTCTCCTTTGTAACCACTCTTACAATCTGACCCTAACCATACTCAACAGACCATCCTAGCCATTGCACTCCATACTAAAACACACTCTCTAGTCCCCAAATATGCTTAAATTTTACACATTTTCCCCAATAATTTAGTCCTCCTATAATGTCTTCTCTTTACTTACATACAGGAAAACTTACCTTAAAGTATAAGTTTAAGTTTGTACTCAAATCTCTTTTAACAAATAACTTTTCCATCCCTCCCAAATATTTTCTTCTGTCCCTTTGCCATCTACTACATCTCTTATCCCACTTCCTGGTAATTCCTGATCTCTTTTCTGTCCCTGTAGTCTGTCTATAGAAATTCCTATAGATGAATGATAAAGCATGTTGTCTTTGTGTCTGTCTTCTTTCACTTAACACAATGATCTTCGGATTTTTTTTTTTATTGCTGAGTAGTGTTTCATTTTATGGATAGATGTAATTTGTTTAGACAGTTGTCAAAATACATATTTTTTTGTTTCTGAGATGCCTGGGTGGCTCAATCGGTTAAGCGTCCGACTTCAGCTCAGGTCATGATCTTGCAGTTTGCGAGTTCGAGCCCCACTTCAGTTCCTCTGTTCTCCCTCTCCCCCTCCCCTGCTCACATTATCTCTGTCTCTCAAAAATAAACATTAAAAAAAGTAACATTTTTTTGTTTCCAGTTTAATGATATTATGAGTAGAACTATTATTAACATTTGCATACTAATCTTTGTCTAGACATATGTTTTTATTTCGATTGGGTGAATATCTAAGAATGAAATTGCCAAATTATAGAGCAAATATATATTTAACATTATATGAAAATACCCAACTGTTTTCCAGAAGCTGTACTATTTTGTTCTTCTACAAACAATATATAAGAATTCCAGTCGCTTCACATCGTCAACAGGATTTAAGTATTGTTAGAGTTTTAAATTTTAGCCACTCTGAAAGGTGTGTAGTGGTTATCTCCTGGTAGCTTAATCTGCCTAAAAACTAATTACATTGAGCACTTTTTCATGTAGGTAATCATATTCTTTGGTGAAATGTCTGTTCAAATTCTTGCCCATTTAAAAATTAAGTTGTTTAGGGGTGCCTGGGTGGCTCAGTTGGGCATCCAACTCTTGATTTTTGGCTCAGGTCATGATCCAGGGTTGTGGGATTGAGCCCTGTGTTGGGTTCTGAGCTGATCATGGAGCTTGCTTAAATTTCTCTCTCAAAATCTCTCTCTCATTCTCTCCCTCTGTCCCTCCTCCCCCTGCTTGTGCTATCTCTAAAAAAAAAAATTCATTGTTTATCTTCTTTAATAGATTAGTAACAACTTTTTATATATTATGAAAACTATTCCTTTATAAGATATGCATTTTATAAATATTTTCCCCCAGTATTGGTTTATCTTTTTGTTTCCTTATTGCATCTTTAGAAGTTTATAATATTTATCTACGAAACAGTTATAGTTATAAAAATGTTAATTCTTATGTCTGGGATAGACTCAACTCATTATACTCATTATCTTGTCAATTCTATGTTTTTGATGCCTGGATATCTGAAAACCTGAAACACAGTTCTTGTATATCATCACATTTCAGCAGTTCATCTTCCTGAAGAGAAGAGGCATTTTCAATATAAAATTAAAAGTTTGGATGGTTTTAATCTTCTGGAAATTAGTATTTTATACCAAATAATGAAATAATATTAAGAGATCTTAAGTAAGGAGGAATTGAAAAGTTTCCAACACTGTATTCTGCCCTTATTTTTTTTCCTGGAGTTGAAATACTGTCTCCCTGTTAAACTTGTTTCTTCCAGCTCACATTCATGAGCAAGCCCATTTTCTTTTTGAAGTAAATAGATATATGTGCTTTCTCACAGACGGTAAGTTGTAATCAGAGCCCATTTGTGTCGATAGAATTTGAAAGCAAGATTTAACATAGACAAACCAAATTAGGTCAGATAATCCAGTCTGTTGTACACATTTTATACATAAAAAATAAAATAAATAAAAGACATTAAAAACTTTTTAAATAAAAAAAAGATTGTCTCTCTGCCCCTCCCCCAATTGTACTCCCTCTCCCTCTTTTTCTCTCTCAAAAAGAGAAAAAAAGTTAATTTTCCCAAATGGGGACAGGGGATAGAAGTTTTAAGTCTAGAATATAGAGCTCTCGTTTTTCCTCACTCGGAAAAACCCTCTTTGGTATTTCTTAAAGTAAGGGTCTACAAATGACCGATTTCCTCATTTTTTTCTTGAAGAATGTTTATTTTTCTTCTTTTGTGTGTGTGTGTGTGTGGGGTGTTTCCATTTTATTTTTCTTGTTTGTTTTGCTTAAAACAACAAACCTTCTCTTACCTTCTGTGAATCAGAAATAGGAGGAGTCTGGCTGACAAGTTGCAGTGAAGAGTACAGTCCTCAGAAGCCTTTCCTGGAGCTAGAGGGTCCTCTCCCATCTCACTGTATATGATTGTCAGAAAAAGGCCTCAGCTCCTTACAGCTGTTGGCCAGAGGCTTCTATTCTCTTCTACATGGGCCTCTTCATGAGAAGATTGGAGTTTACTCATGACGTAGCAGCTAACTTATTCCTACGTGAATGATCAAAATTGCTATTTGCCTTCCTTCCTGAAAGATACTTTTGTTTGAATAGAATTCAAGGATGGTAGAGTTTTATTCTGTCAATAAAGAAGCCTTCCCACCGTTTCCTAGCTTTCAAAGTTCCAGATGAAGTGTTCTGCATCTTTGAAGACAGTGTCTTCATTCTCTGGCTGCTTTCAAGATTTTCGTTTTGACTGCAATACGCCTCTGTGTGGTTTTTTTTTTTTTTTTAATTTTAATGTTTTTTTTTATTTATTTATTTCTGAGAGAGAGAGACAGTGTGAGCAGGGGAGGGCCAGAGAGAGAGGGAGACACAGTATCTGAAGCAGGCCCTAGGCTCTGAGCTGTCAGCACAGAGCCCGATGTGGGGCTCGAACCCACGAACCGCGAGATCATGACCTAAGTGAAAGTCGGATGCTTAACGACTAAGCCACCCAGGCGCCCCCTCATGTGTGATTTTCTTTGAATGCATTGTGCTTGGTGGTAAGCTTTTCTGAGTCTGTCCATTCAAATCTTTCATTCATGTTGGAAACTTCTCAGCCACTTTTATTCAACTATTGTTTTGGCTCCATTTTATTTCTTTTTCTCTATTGAGACTCCAAGTACACATTAGATATTTATGACATCTCTAATAATTCTCATGCCTTATTTTGTTTTACTTTGTTAATTCTTTTTTCTCCCTTGCTGTGCTTTAGTTCAAAATTCTCTGTTAACTGTCTTTTAGTTCATTCTGTCCTTGGTTTTCTCCAGTCTACCGATAAACCCACTGAGGTCTTAATGATAGATATTATATTTTAAATTCTGGAATAGTCATTTGATTTTTAATATGTTTTAAATTTCTGTTGAAATCCTTCAGTTTTTATTTTGTCCATATTTAACTTCATTTTAAGAAACACATCAATCGTAGATATTTTGCTGTCTTTCTGTTAACTCCAATATTTTGATCATCTTTATGTCTACTTCTATTGGTCATTTCGTGTTTTCAGTAATGGTAAAAATTTCTGTTTCTTTGCATTCTTGTATTTCTTAAATTGTATGCCGGGCAATTTGGATGATACATTGTAGACATCGTAGAATATTTTATCTTCCTGTAAGGAGTATTCATGTTGCTGTTGTTCTGCTGTTGTTTTTCTGACAAGAAATTAAGTAATTATTTATGACTTTGTCCTGCCAGACTTCGTTGTTGGACTTTATGAGTTTGAGTCTATTTTATTTTGCTCTCTTTCCTAGCGTATAGCCCTTACTCTTACAACAGACTGTTCACCTAGTTCTCTCTCTTCTAACTGAGCCTGAACTCCATCTCCCTGCAACTCATAAGTCCCCACAATTTCCACAAAGCACTCTAACCTCCCACAGTTATACTCTGCTAGGTAGCCTAGAATCTTACTCTAGTCGTGTATATTGAGAAGTGAGCCAAAGAAAAATTTTAATGCATAGACCAGGACTTTTTATCTGTAGCTTCCCTCCTTTAAGGCACTCTGTCTCTAAATTCTAACAGCTTTAAAGCCCTGAATTCTTCCACCCAGTGGGGTTGTCCCTCTCTACTTGGAGTCTGTGCAAGGGGCACCACAGTTTAGAAAATACTCTTAAGGAGAAGGCCAGGGTAAATGCTGCGCTACTCCTAATTGTTTCATTTCTCAAAAAATTAAAGCCTTGAGTTTGTTGCTGCTCAGTCCTTGCCAACAATCTATATAAAAGAATTTTGAGCTAATGTGTGTTATCTTTAAGAAAACCTGACTTTATAATGATAACTGACTATGATCAAGTAGTGAACATTACCAAAATGCAGATATATTTAACATTAGAACATCTATAATGTACTATTTGCCATAAAAGATTAAGAAGAAAAATAGCACGATTATTTTCATCGATGCAGGGAAAATAAATTGATGAAATTCAACATCTATGGATAAGTTTTTTTAAAAAGCAAACATTTTTCTAGATGATGAAATATTTAAACCATTTACAATCCACAATAAGACAATAAGGTCAGATATCACCATTTCCATTCAAAGTTCAACTGAAGGCCATAGATAACATAGAAAAAAATATATAAAAGTATAAAGTTGGTGAGGAAAGGGTGAGATTATCTTAATTCACAGAATTCTATATTAATAAAACAATGTAATCTATATACATACATCATAAAAATCAACATATTAGTTTAACATGGGGACTATAAAATCAATATACAAAAATCACTTGCATTTTTATAATCAGCAAAAAAAAAAAGAAAATAAATTTTACAAATAGTAATAAAGCACATTATGAAATAGTACATATAAAATGACCCTGTTGAAATATTTTATATACATTTTGTACATTGAAGATTGGAAAAATACCTGTCAAAATGTTAATCATTGTCTCCTTCAGAATCTTGCCTTACGTTTTTGCTTTCTTTAAAAAGATTTCTGTATATCCTAATTTTCTAAATAAATAGATTAACTTCATACTAAGTACATCAAGAATATTATACATAGTCAGCTACATAACGCTGAAGAGTGAAATGTGAGCATGTACCTAAAGGTTAATGTCAAAGTCTACTACCTTGCTGAAGCTTCTAATTGGTAAAAAAAAAATGGTCAGAATAATTACTTACTGTCATAAACTCAAACTATTGGTTCATTGATTTAATATTTAATTCTAAACAGATTTTTGAACCTCTTAGAACATTAGAGAATCATCTAGTTATCCAATAAATGCCAAAAATCTCAATAACTTAAATAAGACTTGTTATTCCTTGATTGAGATGACTAAGAGAAAAGACAGGTTTAGTTAAAGGATTTAAACTAGCAGTTGCTTAGAAAGTGTGTTTTGAGATCTCTTAAAGGTACTAAGTGGAGTTTTATTCCAATATTTACTTTCTTCTCTGTGATTCTCTAACATCTACTTGGATGTTTTAATTTTTAATTTAAATATTCTAAGCTCTCTCTTATTTCCCAATAAACGAACTGACTGATTTATATTTAAGACTAGCTCTAATTCAGAGCTCCAACCTCAAGAAATAACTAGATTGTTCTTTCTGGTATTAAGCTTCTGTGAATAAGCATAACTTGGAATATTATAAGCAACCAAGAACATCTGGCTTACATTCCAAATAAAAACCTTAAGTTAAGAAAAAAATTTTTTGTGGGCCCTTAGAAAAATTTAACTTCATACGAATAAAAATTTAATTTTTCACCTGCTTATTAAAAATGAAATAATTATGGGTGAAAATTAAACTATTTTTTCAATTAATTACAGAAATATATTTATTGCCAAAAATATGAAAAGTTAGGCTAATGTAAATGGGTCATGTTAAACTTCATAGCAATTGCTTTAAACTAATCAGTCCCTCATTTACACAAATAAATTTTTTAATAGCTCTATATGCTCTGCTCTGGGAGTCATTCTGACTCATTAGTTTCTTTCTTTTGATGCTATTAAGTATCAATACTTATGCTCTTTGGCATTGCCATCAGTTTTCTATCAATCTAACTAGTATCCCTACATGTAGTTATGTTAATTAAAAAGGATATCAAGTCTCAAAGATGGGAGTTTTATTCTCCTTCACAGTATTTGGTCAAAGAATTACAAATAATTATGGATAAGTACAAGTATATAAATCCATTCTGCAAAGAGAAGCAAATATTGGGAGACAGTTTCCCTCTCCTTTTGTAAAGAAAGTTATCTTGTGAAGGAGGCTTTACTGTGTTCTGTAAGACACACAAAATGAGGAAAATTGTGGTTATTTATTTAATTTAGTCCATTTTAAAAATTTTAATCCGATATAATGAATTAATCAAACCATAATAGTCCCAGCCGTAATGTAAAAAGCCCTATGCTTTTTAATTCCAAATAATTTATGGTGCATATTTTTAATGAAATCAACTAAATTAATATTACTGTTTATTTTTTTTGTTGTGCATTTATTATTTAATTCATTCATTCATTAATGGATTATCATTTGATTCAGTCAGTCATTCATTTGGTGAGTAAATATGTATCGAATACTTATCAGAGAGAATGTATTTTGAAATGGATAAAAACACATTCCTTTGGGGGTGCCTGAGTGGCTCAATCAGTTGAGCCATGACCACTCAGCATGGTCATGATCCTGAGGTCGTAGGATTGAGCCCTGCATCAGGCTTGCACTGAGTGTGGAGCCCGTTTAAGATTCTCTTTCTCTCCCTCTGCCTCTTTGCCTCACTTTGCATGTGTTCTCTCTCTAAAATAAAAAAATTAAAAATTAAAATTGAAAGAACATGCTCCTTTGAGCCAAATGGCTTTGGGCCTTGATTTCCTCATCTGTAAAATGAGAAAAACAATGGGAAAAATAATCATAGCATTAGCAATGAATTAATTCATGGTAAGTGCTTAGCCAGCCCCAGCCTATCATTTCATCTTGTCATATTGTAATTTTATAAATATTAGCTATTGTTACATGTGCTAAATACTGTGGACTGAGGCACTACTTAGTACTCAGTGTAATATAAATGTCAAACTTTAAAAGCTATTTTTAAGTCGCTTTGCACATGGTAAGCTCTATAAATATTTGACTGTCGCTATTAGTCATTCTCATACTGTTTTCCACATAAATTTCTCTGTATGCACTAATATGCATGGATTTATTTTTATATGACATTTTTGTTCATCCTTCTTTTTCTACTAGATTACAAATTTCTTGACACTAAGAAAAATTTTTACATTTGAGTTAATGAGATAAGTCCCTAAATATCCTCTGTGATTTACATGAGTAAATCAAAGACAATTTGCCACGCCACAAGTTTAGGCTGCTGAAAGTTTGGATCTCCTGATGGGATGGAGCTTCTTTATTACAATAAAGGTATGAAGAAGGTGGAGGGACGTCCCTTGCCTCAAGGGTAAGCAAGGTTGATATTGTTGTATTGTGCGTAATTCATTAACTTTCAGGCCAAGACAAAATATATATTTGGTGTGCTGAAATGTTAATTGGGAAACTGCTTAGACAGCTGTTTCAATAAGAGAGCAACCATAATCCAATAGACTATTTAAAAACATCACCCAAGAAATTTATCAGCACACTCCAAATCTGTTCTCTCTTATTTCCCATTTTCTTTTACTATGGTGTTCAAACTTCTAGATCATATTTTAGTATACTTAGCATCAAGGATATTTCATTTTAAAAACATTTCCTAATTTAACGATAAAATTAAGAAAATTTATGTCACCCAGTTGGACACCCAAGGGCATGCTGTGAATCACAGAGCAAACCAAAAACATGAGGACATTCTGAGCAGCCAGATAAAACTAGGCTGATACCATAACAGTTTGTTCCACTTATTTTATATATCTAAAATGTAGTCATATTTGCCCAAAGTTTTGTAAGTTGGTGAGTTATACTTTAGAAGGAATCCATGTGAACCTTTCCCAACTTCTTATCAAAATATTGGTGGAGAAACTGAGTAATAATGAACATCATGTTGAGATATTCATTACTCTTTTTATGGAGTTATTCCATGATTCTGTCATGAACATTAAGTAGCCCAACTAAATATGGTGTTAATTTTGGGTGACTAGAAAGTTATGCTTTTTGAAGAATAGTTTAAGAATAGTAGAAGCAACAGTCCCTAAGCATTAGCAAATATATACATGTATATATGTATGTATGTGTGTATATATGTATACATACATATATATATATTTTAATATTTTTATTTTATTTCTAGGATAGAGAGAGACAGCGTGAACAGGGGAGGGTCAGAGAGAGAGGGAGACACAGATTCTGAAACAGGCTCCAGGCTCTGAGCTGGCAGTCAGCACAGAGCCCGACGCGGGGCTCGAACCCACGAACCGCGAGATCATGACCTAAGCGAAAGTCGGACGCTTAACCGACTAAGCCACCCAGGCGCCCCGATATACATACATATATATATTTTTTAATTCAAGTTAGTTAACAAGAGTGTAGTCTTGTTTTCAAGAGTAGAACCCAGTGATTCCTCTCTTACATAGGACACCTGGGGCTCATCCCCAAAAGTGCCCTCCTTCATGCTCATCACCCCTTTAACCCAACCTCCAACCCTCCTCCCCTCCAGCAATCCTCAGTTTGTTCTCTGTATTTAAGAGTCTCTTATGGTTTGCCTCCTTCTGTGTTGGCAAATATTTAAGTTTTCTGGTAAAGAGCAATTTACTAGGACCTCGGATACCAAGTAAAGTTTTATTTTTTCATAGTACTCTGATGGGCAAGATAGGCTAAATTGATCATTTATTTTGATAAATTCATATATAGATAATGATTGAAGAATTATTTTTTTTAAAAAAGGGAATAGTTTCTCCAAATACATGCCTTAAGAAGATACTTCTTGCAGTTGGGAGGTGAATCAATGAGGAAACTGACTGTTGAGACAAAGAAACCAATTAGAAGACTCTTGAAGATTACTCAGGCAAGAAATATTTGGATCATCATTTAAGACAGTGGTTGGCAAGTTTTTTGTAAAGGGTCAGATAGTAAATAGTCTTTGTAGCCCATATGGTCTCTGCTGGAACTACTCAACTCTGCCATTCTAGTGTGAAACAGCCATAGAAATGCATGAGTATAGTATGAGTGTGGCTGTATTACCATAAATCTGTATTTTATGGACCTTTAGAGATCATATAATTTTCCTGTCTCACAACATATTATTCTGAAATAATATGGAATTATTTGCGATCATATGAAAAAATCAATTTTTCAACCACTTAAAATATAAAAACCATTCTTAGCTTTCAGACCACATAAAAATAAGCAATGGATGAGATCTGGCTCATGACTACATTTCCCCTGATCTAAGATAATAGCAGTGGCACTAAAGAAGAGAGGAAGGGTTTAGTGATATTTAGAAGTAGACTTTATAGGATTAGTGACTTATTTAATGTTGGAGGCAGAAGGAGAGGGAATGGCCTAGGATGAGTTCCAGCATTCTGGCTTGGTTAGATGGTCTGATTCATTAAAGGAGAGATCTAGAAATAAGCTGAACAGGAAGGAACTAGAAATCGAGATTTAAATGTGCTCCATTAACATGCCAATGGGATACACAAAGGAAAACATTTGAGATTCTTCACTTGTTGGGCACTGGTAGTGAAGTAAAAGAGAAGGGAGTCTCGGGAAAGAGACCTTACGTTGTGCATCATTTTATTAAACTAGTCACAGGTATGTAAATATATCAAGATTTAAAAAAAAATTTTTTTTAACATTTATTCATTTCTGAGAGACAGAGTGCTAGTGGGGAAGGGGCAGAGAGAGAGGGAGACACAGAATCTGAAGCAGGCTCCAGGCTCTGAGTCATCAGCACAGAGCCTGATGTGGGGCTCAAACCCACAAACCATGAGGAAACATAATCAAGATTTTTAAGAAATCACTCTAATTTCATTATCACAAATTAAACATATTTTTATTTGAGCTACATAAAATGTTTATAACTAAATCATGATATTCAAAGACAAACCAAACAATACGAAACAGCAAATAATACACCAACCCATCAGGAAAGAATAAGAGGACAGAAAAAAAGAGGGTAAAATAATGGCGCCCAAAGGAGAGACACAAGACCGGCTGTCTGTGGTTGCCCAATGAGCCTCTTGCTGAGTAACCAAGAGAACCAGGCAGAGGTGTGTCAAGTAAAGAATACCCAAAGCATTCCAGCTAGAGTAACCACATCCCTTTCCTAACACTCTGGTTGATAGGGCAAGGACTTTAAATAGCTGGCTCCTCATTTATTACAAGGGAGCGATAGATCAACTATCTACTTTTTAGATTCAACCATCCTTGTATTCCTGGGAAGAATCCAAATTGTTTATTTATATAAAATAAATGAACACCATATTTATATCTAAATGGTTATTTATAAAATGTGTTATAAACAAATATTCCTATATAACCACCATTTAAATATCTGGGATTAAGTTGGAAAAGAATATATATATTTATAAATTATATTATATATTTTAAATAAAATATAAGACTGTTCTTGTCTGATTTTGCTTTCAAGGTTCATCTCTCTCATAGAATAGGTTGGGAGCCATACTTTGACTCTGTTCTATGGCAGAATTTTTATATAATTGGAATTATATGTTACTTAAATATTTGGAACAATTCACCAGTAAAAGCATTCTGCTTGGACTATTTTTGTAGGTATATTTAAATTATTGATTAAAACTGCTTAAAAATTGTGAGGCTAGTTATTTATACTTCTTGAGTAAGTTTTGGTAATGTATATTTTCTACAAAATTATCCATTTTATCTGAGTTTTCAAGTTTATTGTAATAGATTATTCCACACTATTCTCATATTATGTTTTAATCTCATGCTTTGTTGGATTTTTTTAAAAAATTCCTAATATTAGGAATTTTTCCAATTTTTTTGGAAAATTTTTTTCTTTTTTTTGCCAATTCTTAGTATTAGGAAATCTTTCCACTTTTTTTGGAAACTCTTTCCAAATGTTCTCCAAATTTTGTCTATCTACACATTTTTCCCTTTTAAAATGATAGCAATTTTATTGGATTAGGGTCCCACCTTACTCCAGTATGGCCTCATCTTGCCTGATTACATATGTGATGTTTTTATTTCCAAATAAAATCGTATTCTGAGTCACTGGTTAGGATTCCAACATAAGAATCTTAGGAGGACACAATTCAACTTATAACAGTACCTCAAGCCTATGTCTGGTATTTTTTCTCAGTACATTTGCTGAGTACTGAAGCTGCATTAAGAAAGGTGCTAAAACTCTGGACCTCTCAAAATCAAAGTAAAGTTTTTCTGTATTTTGTGAAACAAAGGTTAGAGTTGGGTTCTCACTGGAATGTGGGGGCTCATAGAATACACTAGCCTCTTAACTGAAATTTAGGAAAGCTAAGGGTTAACCAGATAAAGAGTGTACCTTTGTAGAGCTGAAATCCAGTCTTGAATCAGTAAAATTCTTTATTAAATTAAAGTGACCAGCAAGCAATCTCTCTATCTGACCAGTGGAAAGAAAGGTGAACCTTCTCTAGAGGAAAATTTCATCATATGAAGCCTCTGCAATTATTTTATATAAAAAAAAGTTACTAGACAAAGATCTGGAAACGATGCCTGGCTTGAGACATAGAGGATGGCCCACCTTGACTACACCCACTGCACAGGGAGATTGGACGCAAAAGAGTGAGTTGCAACACTTGGTTCAAGAAGAGACTGAGGTGCCGCCATTTTTCTCCCCACAACATTAACATCTGACATTAGGGAGCTGCCCGAGGGAGGCAGTGGAGGCTAAGACCCTCCTACACTAAACCACGCTCATCCCCACTAAAGAGTTGCCTTTTTTTTTTTTTTTACTGAAGCCCGGGGTAAGACCAACATGAATGCACAGAATGCACTGCCATGATTAATTCTAGATCAATTCTTTCTAGTCAGGTATATTTTCCTTTGTCACATTCGTAACTCTCCATTGTGCTGGACTCGGCACTCTGGTCACTGCTTTGCTTAAACAGTCACATTTAATCCCTTCTCTAGATGCATATTCTATACCTCCACTGCTACCTTTCTCTCTCTCTCTCTCTCTCTCTCTCAAGTGATCAGATGATATAGTTTCTCTGTATAACTTCTTCTTCTCTGTGTAACATCTTCGTTTCTTTCGCCTCACCTCTTACCATATTCTCCTCTTTCTCTCTCTGAATTAACCTTCTTAATCTCTCTGCCTAGTCATTTCTCTTCCAATTGCGCTTCCTCCCCACCCTGTCATTTCTCTCTTTGTATATGCTCTTCCATCAGCACTGCATACACCTGTCTCTTTATCTGTAGCTGGGAATTCTGGTTTTATGCTTTTAGACTGTCCTTTGTCTTTTGGGATTTTTTCTTTTTCTTTTCTCCTTTTTTCTTTTTTCTTTATTTTTATTTTTCTTTGTCTATCCTCCTTCCTTTTTTTTCCCTTCCTTTTTTTCTTTTTCTTTTTCCTTTTCAGTTTGGGTGTTTTTTGGATTTGTCTGTGCGTTTGTGTGCCTTTGTTCCCTGTGTGTTTGTCTGTTTTCTTTTCCAGGGCTACCTCAAGAAACAAGCCAAAGTATACATGGTGGAGAGTCCCAAATACCAGTATGAGTAGGGAAATAAAATAACCAAAGTCTCAACAAGAGAGACCAAGAGACACCATTCAAAGAACACTTCTGAACAGACAGGCCTTAGACAATCAAAGAGCCCTCTTGAATACAGCAATACTTGCAGGTGCAGAGTGTGTAACAAGCTTTTAAAACTGACAAGAGATAGAAAGCTAACCAAAATGAGGAAACGAAAGAACTTTCCTCTAAAGAAATTCCAGGGAGAAATGACAGCTAAAGAACTGCTCGAAACAGATATAAGCAACATAACTGAAGAAGAATTTAGAACAATAGTCATAAAATTAATCCCTGGGCTTGAAAAAGGCATGGAAGCCATCAGAGAAACTATTGCTACAAAGACTATGGAGCTTAAAAATAGTTGTGATGAATTAAAAAATGCTATAAATGAGATGCATAATAAAATGGAGGAGTCCAATGCATGGATTAAAGAGGTAGAGAGGAGAATAGGTGAATTAGAAGACACAATTATAGGAAAAGAAGAAGCTGAAAAAAAGAGAGATAAACTGATCCAGGAACACGAAAGGAGAGTTGGAGAGCTGAACAATACAATCAAACAGAACAATATCCGTATCATAGGAATTCCAGAAGAGGAAGAGAGAGGGAAAGGCACTGAAGGAGTCCTTGAACAAATTATAGCAGAGAACTTCCCCCATCTGGGGAAGGAAACAGACATTGAATTGCTCAAATTCCCAATCAAGTTTAAGAAATCTTTTGTCTGCATCTGTCATGATCAGGGAAATACAAATCAAAACTACACTGAGATACCATGTCACACTGGTCAGAGTGGCTAAAATGAACAAATCAGGAGACTAGAGATGCTGGCAAGGATGTGGAGAAACAGGCACCCTCCTACACTGTTGGTGGGAATGTAAACTGGTGCAGCCCCTCTGGAAAACAGTATGGAGGTACCTGAAAAAATTAACAATAGAACTCTCCTATGACCCAGCAATAGCACTGCTAGGAATTTACCAAAGGGATACAGGGATGCTGATGCACAGGGGTACATGTACCCCAGTGTTCATAGCAGCACTCTCAACAATAGCTAAATCATGGAAAGAGCCTAAGAGTCCATCAACTGATGAATGGATCAATAAGATGTGGTTTATCTATACAATGGAATACTACATGGCACATGTAACACAGGTGCACATGGCACATACACATGGCAATGAGAAAGAATGAAATCTGGTCATTTGTAGCACCATGGATAGAACTTAGGCGTGTTATGCTGAGTAAAATAAGTCAGGCAGAGAAGGACAGATACCATATGTTTGCATGTATAGGTGGATTAGGGGGAACTTAGAGGAGGACCATGAGGGAGGAGAAGGGGAAAAATAGTTGGGGAGAGAGAGGGAGGCAAACCATGAGAGACTCTTGAATGCCAAGAACAAACTGAAGGCAGATGGGGTGGGGGAGGAGGTAAGAGGTTGATGGGCATGGAGAGGGCATTTGTTGGGGATGAGCACTGGGTGTTATATGGAAACCAACTTGACAATAAGGTACTTAAAAATAAATAAATAAAATAAAATAAAAAACAACTGTATAGGATATGCAAAAAAAAAAAAGTTACTAGAATCCTCCCAAGATAAAGCCATATGACCAAAATAAAAAAGGAAAAAAAATTAATAGAAATATCCTATTAATACTCCAGGTATAAAGTTTAGATGACAGGGAACTTAAAATAAAAATACATTCAAAATAATAAATACATTCAAAAGACAAATCAAAAGATGGGAAAATAAACAAAAAGAGATTGAAAGTCTCACCAGAGAATTGGTGTCTATAAAATCTGAAAAACTGAAAATCAACAACTCTTTTTGGATCCATCAGAGAAATGAAGTCACAGGATAAACTGTCACTTAGAAAACTAGAAAGATAGTAAATACAGAGAATCATAGCTTACCTGGAGAAGAAGAACCTGGAGCCAGTAACTGGTAAATACACTAAAAGAATAATTGACGAATTGGTGTAGGCTGACTGTGGACAAGCTTGAGAGTTAAAGCTCCTGATGTCTCAGTCTTAGATGGAACCCACATTTTCATAAGTTTTATCTCCAGGAGTCCCAATGGATTCTTGCAGTAAAAAGCAGAGAAAGCTTTTCCACATGCATCATTCAAGGGGGAAAAATAAATAACCATTTTGAAATATACCCAAAGGGACAACCTCAAGGGAAACTGCCTTCCCAGATCCCCAGTGGGGGATGGCAATTAGCAAATCCAGCCTTCTATAGCTTTCCTGTCTCCATAGAGGAGAAAAAAGGGCTAAGCAACTCTTTTGAAGGTCATATCCCAGTACAACATTTGACAAATTTACAAACATGGAGACTTAATAATAAGATTATAGAATGTTTCCCCTTCTTAATACTTTACTATACCATCAGCAAAACTCTAGTATAAAACAGTGTATTACAACTCATTGTTGTAAGATACAGACTTTATTTAAGAATAGGATTTTAGGGAAATGTTAGAAACAAGGTCAGTTAGAAGACAGTGGAGCCACATTTATAAAATAAAGAGTTGGAGAGAACCTATCAACCTACTGTCTAAATAATTGAAAAGAAGGTAGAAAAAAGAAAAAATAATGAACAAAAAACCAAATGAGCAAATAAACAAATAGCAAGGTGTTAAATATAAATAAAACCATGTAAAAAATCACATTAAATATGAATGGCCTTTACATTCCAATTAAAAGTCAGAGATTGTCAGGTGGAATTTTTTTTAAAAAGTAAGACCTAATTCTTCACTACCTATAAGAAACTCACTTTTAATAATAAGACACTGGTAGGTTACTAATAAAAAATGGAAAACCATATAGATACCTACTAATCATAATGATACATACATAATGTTAATTAAAGGAAAGATAGAATGGTTATATTAATATCAAGCAAAGTATATTTCAGAGCATGGACTATTCCCAGGGTTAAAAAGAGTTATTTCCTGGGGCACCTGAGTGGCTCAGTTGGGTAAGCGTCTGGCTTCAGCTCAGGTCATGATATCACGGTTTGTGGGTTCGGGCCCCACGTCAGGCTCTGTGCTGACAGCCAGCTCAGAGCCTGTTTCAGATTCTGTATCTCCTTCTCTTTCTGACCCTCCCCTTCTCATGCTGTCTCTCTCTCAGAAATAAATAAAACATTAAAAAAAAGAGTTATTTCCTAATGACAATGGGGGTAAGTAATCAAGAAGACATAACAATTTTAAATGTTTATGCTTCAATATATAAGAAACAAAATAGGACTACCGGGAGAAAAGGACATATTTACAATGATAGCTGGACTTTTAAACAGCTCTCTTTTAATTATCAAACAAATAGAAAATGGTAAAATATAGAATACTTGAATCACGTAATCAACCAACTTATCCTAATTGACATTTATAGAACTTTCCACCCAACAACAGCAAAATCCATGTGTACTTGGAACATTAACCATAGATCTGGACCACACAAAACAGATATATAGCTTTATAAAATTGTTTTCTATAGACCCACGTACTAAAGAAGGAGTTTTTAGACCTGAGATTACAAAGGGATCTGTACCATTTACTAACCTCCACTGGAAGTGGACTGCTAGACATGACAATTTCCATCAGAGTTGCTCTTTAAGGATAGTAGGAAAGGGAAATCTTCTGGGTGGGAAGAATCAAACTTATTTTATCTGGCTGTCACTGAAAAATTAACAATAATATTTTTTTTAACTACTGTCTTATGATTTTACCAATCACTTGGAATTTGGAAAGAAAAAATTAAACAATACATGATAACCTTTGTGGAAGAGGTAAAGGAATAGAGCTCTCAGAATCAGACTGATGTGTAAATATGTTTGTGTCCCTTTTGGATGCTCACCTAAACCACTAAAGAAGGCCCTCAACAATAAAAGATAATTTGTTCTATGCATGCCACTTAGTCTCTTCTCCAGCCATTTCAAGAATGTGCTAAATGGGCTCATGAACAAAATTGTCGTTGTAGCAGGGATGGAGACCACGCATGTACTCAACACAAATACTTTGCCTCACCCAGGCTGATCTGGATAAGGATACGCTATGTATTCACCTGCTCACTAGAAGTCAATACCAAGTCCCATACACAATACCATGTTCCACATGTATTAACCTCAGTCTGAAGACAGACTGAATACACTGGACACCTTGCATCATGGAGGAGTCAGTGATTTTCCTCCCTGCAATAGACACTTAGTGTGAATATCCATTTTCCTTTCCTTCCACCAAGGATTCTGTCAATAACACTATATGCAAGACTTATTAAATTGTCTTTTTTTAATACCATAACTGTGTCTCTTTCAAAATCGCATCTAAATAAGAAAATGATCTTACTAAAATGGCGTGGAGAAATATGCTAATACCCATGGGACTTATTAAAAATGACATGCACATCATTACTTAGAAGCAGCTGGCCTTATGGAACAATGTATTGTCCTATTGAAGATTCGATATTAGTACCATCTGAGACAGCATTTAGCAAAGTTGGAGTACTACTTGCTTACAGAATGCAGTATATGCTCTGAATGAATAAAAAATATACAGTGTTGTTTTTCACATAGCCATACATCATTGATTGTGGGGGTAAAAATCCACCAAAGGGTAAAAATGGGAGTGACTTTCTCACTATTACACCCAATGAGTCACTCACATTTTTGGAACCTATTCCCCTACATTTGGGCACTGCATATACTAAGTCTTAGGTCCTAAGAAAGTATTTTCACTCAGACTGTTTCCACTGAATTAGAAGTTGGGTATTTAAAATATTAATGCTATTGAACATATAGTTTTAAGGGAGGAGGGGCACTAAGTTCCAGGTTGGCTATGGTAATTATGTTCTCAAGATTAAACAAAGTTGCTGCTCAATAGTACATCCAAAAGGAGGATGTCTGGAACTCGGAGATGTTCTAGATGATAAAAATAAACAGAAAACTCTAGCACCATTCAGGAAATACCATTCTGAATTAAGATGCCTTAGGAATGAAGGCTTATATCACCACACCAGGTACACAGAGTCTTTCCTTGGTAATGTGTTTGCTGTGTCAAAATATCATGGAAAGGGGAGTCCCTGCCAGTAAGTGGAAACCAAGATGCAAAATAACATAAGGGGATAGAATAATATCCACCGACAAGGAGCCAAGGGAGGTAAAGCTGAGCAGCATTTTTCAAAGTGTGTTCTCTAGGCTCATGCAGATCCATGACCTGGTGTTACTAGTCTACACTAAGAAAAGGATAGACATTAAGAGTTAATATGTAGAAAATTTTATAGCAACTTAGAGTAACTTTACTATTGAACTTTAAAATAAACAACAAATGGTTGCCTGGGTGGCTCAGTCAGTAGAGCATCCGACTTCAGCTGAGGTCATGATCCCACCATGCGTGAGTTCGAGCCCCTCGTTGGGCTCTGTGCCAACGGTTCAGAGCCTGGAGCCTTCTTTGGATTCTGTGTCTCCCTCTCTCCGCCCCTTCCCTGCTTGCGCTCTGTCACTCTCTCTCAAAAATAAAATAAAAACATTAAAAATTTTTTAAAATAAACAAGTGGGGGAAAACATAATCTGAGTAGTTGAAGAAGGAAATTACATATATCAATCATGACCTTTGATCTTTTACAGAAATGAGGACTGTGGTATCCAACTCTTTTCCTTGCTGTGTCATGTGTATATATATATTCATCAATATGTACGCAAATTCTTTAATTGTCCTTTTCCTTAGCTTTTTACTTTACTGTATTTCTTCATATGTTAACATTCATGAAATGTGTGCATGTACATTTCTGCACACGTGTACAGCTGAGAAACCGGAGTGCGTCTTACCACAATAGCATGGTATGGTTTAATGAGAGTGTTTCTTATTTTTAAAATGTAAGTGGAATTGCATCGATAATGATAAGCCTTGCAAATGATAAATGTCTTAGATATGTTCAAATTCAATAAATAAGATACATTGGCAGTGGTTAACTTTAAAATCTAGTATTAAAAATTACAGAAAACCAAGATGGGATTGTAAATGGAGGAGAAATAAACATCAACCCAACACACTGAAGTCAGTCAGTAGATAAAGAGACTGAATCTTGCTCTTTTGAAGAGAATGTGAGGGCGTTTTCACTTTCGAGGGATAGTTATGTTGTGTTAGATTGGAGTGTGCAGCTGATGTTGTTTGGAAGGAAGGAAGGGTACGTGTTGGACAATCAACAAGTGGGCTGTACTGGCCATCAGCTGTATATAACCCTCTAAAATCATTTGCCATTCTGCCACTGTAAGTCCTGTATTCTTCAATGAAACACCAAAACTACATCTTCCAGTCACCTATGAGCATGCAGGTACTGGTTTTCAATGAGAAAAAGCACCCAACACACACAGAGGACAGAAGAGAGAAAAGAAAATAAAATTTTATTTTTTTTTAATGTTTATTTATTATTCAGACAGAGAGAAACAGAGCATGAGCGGGGGAGGGGCAGAGAGAGGGAGACATAATCTGAAGCAGGCTCCAGGCTCTGAGATGTCAGCACAGAGCCGGATGCGGGGCTCAAACCCACAAACCGCGAGATCATGACTTGAGCCGAAGCCAGACGCTTAACTGACTGAGCCACCCAGGTGCCCTGAAAAGTTAAACAACTCATGTGCCAAGGGAGAAATGTTGTAAGTTACAAGCAGTAAGATTCATGTGATTGCCAAAACCATGCTAAAGAATGTAAATCCCATTTCTTCAAATGTAGGATCATCTCAATGGTCCACTGTTTGGAATCCACATTCTAGAGATGTATGGAGAAGATTGTTCCAAGCTGGAGATTAGTAAAATAGAGATGGCAGAAAGTCAGTAAGACAATAAGCCTGAAGCTCCAGCAAAGAAATTTAAATTATTTATTTGTAGGGTCTAAGGTAAAACAATGGACTTGAAAGTTAGAAAGAAATGTAATAGTGATAATAAGTACCCAATAAATAAAAGGGGGAAAAATAAATATATATATTACAATATATATGATATACATACGTATATCATATATATATATATGATATATATGATATACGTATGTATATCATATATATATGATATATATATAGAGAGAGAGAACAGAAGAGATACACACAGAAACACAAGTACTGTACAAACAGCTTGTTCTAATGACAATGTTATCATTAGGAATGACCTTTCACCTATTGTCTGCTTCTTTATTGCTATTGCCAATGGGCCATACCCACAGGGACAGTTCAGCCTGAGGACTAAAGAGAACTCCAGTGGCAGAATTTTCCCCTCCTACTCTCATTTTGGAGCTATCTTATTGTTTCTGAGGAAGAGTTTTACTTCTTGTTTTCTCTTCTTTTTACACATTGAAATGTAAATAGAACACAGTCTTCAGAGGGCAAACCCCTATTAGCAGACTTCAGCTAATAGATTCCCGGAAAAGCCTCTGGGAATGCATGCTCCCAGTTTCTGTGCTGTTGACACTGAACTCAGCATTGTATAATAGTTGAACGAAGTTAACAGTACAAAGTTAACAGAATGCCTTTCTAGAATAAGGTCAGAACAAAGTACAAAGCTCCATCCTTTAATTAATGTCTGTCCCAGACTGCTTTTATTCAACTAAAGCGTAGTCAATTCAAACAAACAAACAAAGGCACAGAATCTTTGACAGTCCTGTTGAGGTCTGTGTCTTATTCTCTCATATCCAAGTGGGTTGTATCCCTGCATTGACCAATAGAATAAAATGGAAGTGGCAGTTCTGGGCCCAGGCCTTAAGAGACCGACAGCTTTCATCGTCACTCTCAGAACACTTGCTCTTGGCCCCTCTTGGCCGAATGAACCCCCAGATAAGAAGTTCTCATATTTACTGGAGAAACAACGTGGCCAGGTACTGATACCACACAGAGAGGGACCCAGAGGAACCCAGTATCTAAGCCTTTTTGGCCAAGAGTAGGCATGATAGTGAGACTGTCTTTGATGCTCCTAAACCTAAGCCTAAGCCACCAGCCAAGTTCCAATGTCATATGGAACAGAAGTGCCCAACCGTGTTCTGCCCAAAGAAAGCCTGATACACAGAATCATGGGATATAATTAAATGATTGTTATTTGGGATAGTTTGTTACACAGCAACAGATAATCTAAAAATGAAGTATGCCTGAAAAGCTGCATGTAAGGACGATTTTTATTAATCTGCCACAAATTTCTCCTTAATTTACCTCATGATTTAGAGCTGCCTTCTGTTCTTTTTGGTGAGTACTTTAAGAAATCTTGTCTCTTAAGTCCCTCTGTTAAGGAACTCATGACCTGTAAACATAAGCTATATTCATCTGGGGGTTCCATACTTGAAGCGATAAAATGAATAATTTTTTATCAAAAATAACATAAAGCACAAATCTCTCTGGTTCTCACTCCTATTTAGCTTCTAAGAAAAGCATGTAAGCAAAGCATTTCCTTGCCTATTTTTTATGGTGGCTCAATCACATACTATTTTGCACACTTTTAAAACTCCCTGCAATGGCTTTGTTCCAAGTTTGCTCCACCTAACGCCTACAGGCAGAGTGGGTGAGGCTATTTGCCAATCCGTAAAGCATTTGAGATCCTCCTGGGTAAAATGTGGTGTTGGAATTATAAAACCATTATCATTAACAATTGGCAGGAGGCGCCACTCATTTGTCCTGGAGAGATTACAGGGGTTGAAGGATGTTTCCCTTCATCACCACGCTGACCTCACCCGACACAGGCTAGCGCTACTTGAAGGCGAGGGCACTGCTTGGCTCCCTGAGGTCCGAGCATCCCTCGGCTCTGAACAGAAAGGACGTGGCCCAGGGTAAGGAAATGAAATTCCTATGCCAGACAAAACGGTTCTGTCAGTTGCTGGTCATTACTCAGAATATTGCTTCAGGGGGAATTAGATGTGAGGAATGTCACAGAAGGAAGAAGAGACACATTTAGGATAGCTTCCGTCCTAATTCAGCTGCATGCATCTATGTGTCTAACCCAGACATTCTGGTGCAATGTCTCTGGCCCAGATTTGAGATGGCGTACATCGCTACACGATCTAAATCAGTGTGTAGCTACTGAGTGAAATAATAGTTACTATAATTACAGAATACCTCCTGGCTGCTAGGCACTCTGTCCACCTTTTCTCATTTGTCACAATAGTAGTCCTATGAATCAGAAGGATTTTTCATTATGTAGATCAGCCAGCTGAGGCTGTGAGAAGTTTAGTAACTTGCCCAGGATTACACAGCTAAGAAATGGCATAAATAGGAGTCAGCCACTTTCTGAAACTTTCGCTGAGTTTCCACTTCTATACACTAAATCTATAACACAGCCTTAGAGTTCAGATTCACCTGCTTTAACAAACACACAGACAAGAAAATAAGCGATAACTAGAAATGCAAGAGCATTAGAAGAGAAACATTTCTGCTATCGTGGAGATTCTAGAAGGGTAATCTGCCAAAAAGGAAATAGTGATCAAACAGTGAAATAAATACTTGACCAAAACACAAGAGCAGTAAAGAAGAGAGAGCTTACCACTGTCTACGTATTGCTCAGACAACTTACATATTAACTTGTGTCATCCTCCGCAATGACCCTATGAGGATCGATATTATTAATTAGTCCCATCTTACAAATGGGGACACTGAGGCATTGAGAGGTTAAGTCATTTGCTCAAGTTTACATAGCCAGTGGCGAGCAAAGCCAGGTTTGGAGTTAGGATCCTAACCTGGAGTCTAGTCTCTTGGTTCCCATGGACCGGCATTGGCCAGAATTGGAATGCGAGTTGTGCCTCTTTCTAGATTTGTTACTTATCCTCCCGAAGCTGTGCTTCCTTCATCTCTAAAATGTGGATGACGATACCCTACCTAGGAAGCTTCTGGGAGCCTACACGTTTGGTGATCAACAGCGTGTCAGCCAGCACAATGCTTGGCCCATAATCCTTCCTCCCAAAGTCTTGGCTAGTTCCCCGCTTGTTTCTGCCTTCCTTTTCCTCTCCTCCTCCCTCTTTCCTCTCCGTCCTCTCCCCCATCGGTTCATTAGTGCCTGCCTCCTGTGCGTCCACAAAGACATTGGAACAGGCATCCTGCCTTCCAGCGGGGGGTGGTCCTCAGACCCTCTACCACCCTCTGTTCTTCTCCTGCTGCACCCGAGCTCTTGTCTCAAAAGGTCATTTCTGTATGAAGCCCAACTGAAGCCCTGGGGTGAGAAAATATCTGTTGCTCTAAAGATCAAAACTACCCCAGCGGACAGTTGCCGCAAGTCACTGCAGGCAATGCTGGTACCAGAACTGGGGTTGCTCCAACAGCATTTATTTGGTGACAACACCATTGTCACAGAGTCGGCTTTTGGATGCGTCCGCATCAGGCCCGTAGAACCGGAGCTGAGGACACATCAGCTGGGCTGGCACACTCCTTATTTCCTTCATGTCCCCCTTGTCAACAGTTTGAAAGTGAGATGGCTAATTTTGTGCCTGACAAGAAAGGACGGATCATTTTCTCAGATGCTGTTATCAGCAGAGTCAGAGCTGGTACACTCTCTGAGGGAGTCCCTGAACCACAGGTTACTGGCAGGCAGACAAACACTCGCTGACAGCCATTTGTGACCAACTATGAAACGCCATCTGCTGTGGTTGGGGGAGGAAGAGCTCCAGCAAGTGAGAGCCACCATAGAACCTTTCCCTGTGTTAACTCAGGGCAGCCTTTAGGTAGCCCTAGAGCAAAACCAATTTTGTATTCCTGGGTAGTAGGTCTCATCCAGCTTCATACATACATAAATTATAGAATATTGCATTTTTTTTCTAGGAGGGAAAATATTTGAATCTCTCTTTATATTAAAATGCGAACATAAACTACTGAATAGAGCCAAACAATATTGTGTAATAAATATAGTCCAGGACTGAGTAAACTTCCTTGGGAGAGTTGAGCCAAGCTGTGTACAAACACCATCAAAAAGACGCCAATGACTGGAATGATATGTTTGTGACATTGTAGTGTGGGATTTTTTTTAAATCTTATTTTTCCTGCATTTTGGGGGGAGGAGAGGGATCTGACAATTTCTGGAAGGAGTTTTACTTTACGACTTGAGATGTATTCCCAGAAACGTAGTTATTTATAATGAGCAACAGAAATGTGATTCAGAAGAAAAATATACTTCACTGAAAGGAAAGATTTCAGGTCTTTAAGATACTCAGGAAAAGGAAGTCTTTTTTGCTCGTTAACTTTAATAAGGCACACAGCCAGTGGCATATGCCTACCCTCTCCCTCTCTGGTTGGAAGTCTGGGTTTTCATTTTTAGGAGTCTTAATAGTCTTGTGTCTCATGATTAAGTAATGAGAGCAGGCACCAAAGTATCTAAAGTTTAGCTGATCTTGCATTTATCCTCATAGGCCGGGGAAGATTGTAAAACAAAATGTTTTAAAGCCAAATGTACAAGGAGGGATATGTAGGTAGGTAGGTAGGGAGGGAGGGAGGGAGGGAGGGAGATGATTGGTAGATCGATCGATTGATTGATTGATAGATAGATAGACACAGAATTTAAAAAAAAGCCAGTTCTTTCTGACTCTCTGCTGGAACTCAGAGTCCTTGGCAGGGGTTACATGTTTGCTGGTAGAAAATACTTTTTACAGATGAAAATAACTGAGTTCCACATTCTAGCTTCCAACTGAAAAGCCAATCCATTACTCAATCACTCTGGTTAAACCTATCAGAATATTGGGGCAACTGGATGGCTCACTCAGTTAAGTGCCCAACTCTTGATTTCAGCTCAGGTCACGATCTCACAATTTCATGGTTTGTAACACTGAGCCCCGAATCGGGCTCTGCACTGACAGCTAGGAGCCTGCTTGGGATTCTCTCTCTCTCTCTCTCTCTCTCTCTCTCTCTCTCTCTCTCTCTGCCCCTTCCCCTCCCCACCCCTTGTGCTCCCTTGAGCTTGCACGCCCTCTCTCTCTCAAAATAAATAAATAAAAAGTTTTTAAAAATCTTACCCACGCTTATAAGAATGCCCACGCTTATGTCCTGTCGAAGTTTTTAGGATGGAAGAGCTCAGGGATATGTGCCCTTGCATTTTAATCTCCTAGAACTGGCAGCTTCTGTTCCAGAGCTGAAATCCAATAAACTCAAGAGAAGAATCCAGTTCATCCCTGAAATCTGTGCCTCAGAGGGAGAGGAGGATGGGGGTTGAAAACCAGGCCTTTATGAATCCCATTACACCAAAGCGTGGATACGACCCGCTCATGGGAACAGAACACGGCGGTGATGGAGGGTAGGGAAAAAAAAGATTTAAATGTGCTTTCACTTATGGCCATGCAATATGAAAAACAAATCTAAACATTTGTGTGTAGAATCAGGTGATGATTGGCTGTCTGCTGTCTCAAGGGGGGCAGGAAAATGGTCCATGCACCTGCCACCTAATTCAGTTTAAAACCTGACACATTTACCAAGAGTGGGCTGGCATAATGAACTTCATTCAGGCTGTCAGTGGAGTCAATAACTTATCCCCAACTGCTTTTGTTTCAGGAGCGGCAGTGCCTCTGATCGGCTGAGGTACTTATTCAAGTAAAATTTATTTTCAATTGCCGGCCATAATGCCACGCACAAGCCTGGCTTTGACAGAACCTTTTGCTCAAGGCTATGCCATTGTTAAAGTTGTGTCCATTGTCTGAGGTCTTTGATCTGTCAAAGCTGCTTAACAAGCTGGTTAAAAACTGTTTCAGATAACAGGTGTGTCCTTTGAGGGCACAGGGACATGTTTCAGCTCCTTTAAAAGACTGCTTTGAGGATTGACTAAAATTTACAAGCTGGTTGGTGGTGATATATGTAAAGCACTTTTAAGACAAGAAACTGAGATTTAAGGTCTTTACTTCCTTGAATTTCTACAAAAAAGAATCTTTTTAAGTGAGAGATTTAAGAGACATGTTGTTGTTTATTAATCAAATCAAGTGTTAAATTGTTTGTATGTAGATTTGTATGGAGTTAGGGCCAAAGTTCAATGTGCACTAGGGGTGTGAGAGACACGCAAAGGCCCCGTGGTCACTGATGGCCAGCAAAGCACTTTCTGAGAATCTAAAAGTCTTCTAACTTCCACAGAGAGCAAAGGGGGATAGGCATACCCTAGAACGTGTTGAAAATTGACTCCTTTTCCTAACTCTTGAACCAGAAAAAAACAAAATTAGATATTACAAAGGTTCTCTCTAAGAGCCAAGTGATTTCTTCCTATTAGTTTCAGAAACCCCCTCATATTTTTCTGCTGGCAAGTACACTATCAGCTGCCTCTTTTCAAGTCTATCATAAATGCTCTTACTCCCTCCTATTTTATGGCAGTAATTTTGTTTTGGCTGAAGATTAATGGAGCTAAAAAGATGCAGAGTCTGAAGGGGGGGCGCACAATTGGGTCATTTACACTATTCATCTGCATAAAGCTGCCTCAAGTTCATCCAACCTTCTTTGGGAAAGAGTAAAAATTAGAGTGAGTTTTAACTCTGCACGGAAACTTTGGCAAAATACCCTCTACCACAACATCCCTAATTTTCTAGATATTTCTAAATTGAGTCAGAAACAGGACATTTAAAATTCGAGAAGTCAACTGTACCTTTTTAGTCCAAAAATCATCCCTAAAGAAGCAACTCCACGAAAATCTGACTAAAATAATCATGTGCATTAGTTTTCTTTCTAAAGTAGTATGCAGCTATTATAACTGAAAAAAGTTTCTTTAAAGATCTCCATGAAAGGAGGTTAAAAAAGGAAACTGGTAGAAAATTGTTGTTAAAAAAATATCTTTTTAAACTTGTTTCCTATTCCCCCAAAACAAAGCAAAAGAAAATAAAACAACGCAGAAGGGGCACAGTTAATGTGCTTACTACGTATAAAAAGTCCTCACCATATGCAAGAAAATCTTTACTACATATACATGTTTCGTGTGTTCTGGAGACATTCTCAGTAATGGGAAAGAGGAGGGAGAATTAATAAATCATGTGAGGAAGTGTGGTTAGTTATAAAGGGAGAAAAACCAATTCTGGTTCTCACCCTGCATCATGCTCTAAAATATTTCCAAGGTGGAGACACTGTAGTTCACATTTGAGTGGAAACTAGAGTTTGAATTTGGGCAAGATACTCGCTTCTCTGAACCTTATCCTTAAATGGCTGCTCATTCATAAAATGAGAACAATTATTGTAGCAAAGTCAAGAGAGTGTTTGGTGACTAAATATGATAATTTTTAAACAGAAAGTTTGGCCCTCTAGGCATTACTAGCTGTTACTATTGACTCACATCATATAATTATGAATGCAAAGATCAAGGATTACCAATTTTGGGGTATGGAAGGCTTTGCTGAAGCATAAAAGTAATCAGAAATAAACGGATCCGTGGCTATTATGACATGTATCTATACATTCTCAATGAATTGGAAAAAGGTAGCCAACAGAAATTAAATACAAGAAAAAAAATCGTTCAAGAACAAAGATGAAAAGGGAAACAAAAAAAGAAAAAATAAATAGGTAACAACAATAAAGTCGCCAAAATTAAAAGGCCGATGACAATCCAGAAAAGGCATGTTGAAGAAAAGATTTACCACCTTCTACATAATTTAGTAAAATACTAGGTTGTCAACAGATAATTTGGTAAAAAATAAACTGACGGTCTCCATGGAAGGAAATACTACTTTTTGGTGATCATAGCATCTGATTACGAGCTCTGGAAGGCCCAGGAACTTTATCAACGTTGTTTACCGCAGTATCTCCTAACCTACCCCACAACCTCTGCACACCCCCCGTTTTCATTATTTAATGGAAAAATGTTCTTTCTTTGTTTTCAAAGAAATGAAATCTTAAGTGAGTATGGAAGAAGACAAGCCTGGGTACAAAGAGAGAGCAGAATATGCCCAGCTGTTCATTCTAACTGATTAATGATGATGAAACACCAGAGGAAAACTCAGAATACAAATATAGAGAAAGGGCAAAGTTTTATCTTACGAAAGGAAAAAAATAATCTTAATTCTTCTCCTTTAAATGTTCATTGTTTAAAAAATTTTTTAACGTTTATTTATTTTTGAAAGACAGAGAGACAGAGCGTGAGCAGGGGAGAGGGCAGAGAGAGAGGGAGACACAGAATCCAAAGCAGGCCCCACCCTCTGAGCTGTCAGCTCAGAGCCTGACGCGGGGCTCGAACTCACAAACCGCGGGATCATGACCTGAGCCGAAGTTGGAAGCTCATCCGGCTGAACGACCCAGGCGTCCCTCAATGTTCATTTTTAAGAAGAACCAAAAAGTTGTCTGATTTAAATACTGCATTTGAACTTCTATAAACCTAAACTTTTATAAAACGGTCTGCACAGGCTGCTTTGCTATTTTTGCAAGAACTGGGTTTTGGATATAACTAATGAGTTGTCAATGTCAGGCATGCAATAGCAACCTGTTTTCCTAATCCTTTTATATTCCAAGGGCAGGTCAGAAAGGTCACTCACATGTGCTCCTATCTGGAGAGTATTAAGGTGTCTTCCTGGGGCGCCTGGGTGGTTTAGTCGGTTAAGCGTCCGACTTTCGCTTAGGTCATGATCTTGCGGTTCGTGGGTTCGAGCCCCGCGTCGGGCTCTGTGCTGACTGCCAGCCTGGAGCCTGTTTCAGTCTGTGACTCCCTCTCTCTCTGACCCTCCCCTGCTCACGCTGTCTCTCTCTCTCCTAGAAATAAATAAAAATATTTAAAAAAAAAAAAAAGGTGTCTTCCTCACTGTCCACCCCCCTCCCCATGCCCTACTTGAGTTTTACTCCCCCTGCACTTGCATGAGGCATTCATACATACAAACTCCCCACTCCAAATATACCTACTCCCCCACCCCGACATTTGCCTATTACATACCTACGAACACGTGTGCGTATATAAGCTTTTATTTGGATCACGCAGGGTATATGTAATTGGTCCACAGAAATATTAAAGGTTTCTGCCTAGAACAGAACAATGCAGCATTCAGAGCTCTCAGGCAGCCATGACCTCCTCAAATTCTCCTCCTGATCTTCCCTCCTGAATTGCATGGTTGATGAAGTAAAACTGGCAAGTTAAATGGAGGAAGGGTGGGTGTACTGGCTGGAATAACGCCCCCTCAGAGATTCACATCTTCCCAGAACCTGTGAATATGATCATACTCAGAAATAGGGTCTTCGTAAATGCAAACAAGTTGAGATGGAGGTCATACTGAAGGCGAGTGGGCCCCCAATCTAATGACAAGTGTCCTTATATAAAGAGAGAGAATTGGACCCAGAAACACAGAGATGTACGGAGGGAAAGCTGCATGAAGACAGAAGAAGAGATTGCCATTATGCAGCCACAAGCCAAAGAACAGTTGGGGCCACTGGAAACTTGAATTGATGAGGAGGGATTCTTCCTCAGCACCGTTGTAGGGAGCATGGATCGGCCAACACCTTGGTTTCAGACTTCTTGCCTAAGAGCATGAAAGAATACATTTCTGTTGTTTTAAGCCAACCACTTCGTGGTACTACATTATGGCAGCCACGGAAAACAAATACATGAAGTGTCGAAGGAGATACTGCACAAAACTGCTTAAAATCTGCGTCTTCTGCCAAAGGAGCACACACATGGTCGGGAGGTCTGGTGGAGACCTGACCAAAGTCCTGATTGTGGAAAATTCATTGGCCTGGTTGCTCTCTGGACGTAGCCCTGGGAACCTGGCTGGCTGCCAGCGGGTGAAGGTCAGAATGAGCCTTCGCGGATTCTAGCAATCCTTTACCAGTTGAATGACTGGCAACGGCTTTCTAGGACTGGGTTTCTGAAGTTTGCTGCTCTCATCAGTGGGTCAGTAGCTATCCCTTCATCCTTATCTGCCTTGCACTTGCTCTCAAAGAATCACAGATGATTAGAAAAGGAAAGAGCTTTAAGAACATTCATTTCAGTGCTCTTGTTTCACAGACAGGAAAACAGGCTCAGAAGAGTTAAGTGTGTGAACTCAGGTCCCACAGCTCTGAAGGAGCAGAACTGGCACCCAAATCATGTTCTCCTGGCTCCAAATATCATTCCTTCAGATAGAAAATATTTGCCATTGTCTCAGTCGTTCAGGGCCCTGATCCTAGTGCTTAAGGAGATCTCAAGAAGAATAAAGAGACAGCCTCTGCTATTAGAATTACATTCTTAATTGTGTAATCCATTGTTTCATGTCTCTCTCCCCCTC
The DNA here is from genome assembly GCA_017311185.1 of Proteles cristata cristata. Taxonomy (NCBI): domain Eukaryota; kingdom Metazoa; phylum Chordata; class Mammalia; order Carnivora; family Hyaenidae; genus Proteles; species Proteles cristata. The sequence goes on along the minus strand of JAESUZ010002267.1, from coordinate 238,068 downwards.
TGTAATGAAGCTTTTTGAGGGTGGGTGGTGAGTCTTTCTTTAGTGATTGTCAGGTATCAGTTGGTCTCTTTATATAGAGAAAGACAGACATTTATTTTAAGGAATTGGCTCATGAGATTGTAGGGGTTCCTAAGTTTGAAACTGGTAGGGAAAAACCAACAGGCAGGACACTCAAGCAGGATTTCTATGGGAAACCTCATGTTTTGCTTGTACGTCCTTTATTTTTTATTTTTTTTAATGTTTTATTTATTTCTAGGAGAGAGAGAGAGACAGCGTGAGCAGGGGAGGGTCAGAGAGGGGGGGAGTCACAGACTGAAACAGGCTCCAGGCTCTGAGCTGGCAGTCAGCACAGAGCCCGACACGGGGCTCGAACCCACGAACCGCGAGATCATGACCTAAGAGAAAGTCGGACGCTTAACCGACTAAGCCACCCAGGCGCCCCATTGTATGTCCTTTAAATGATTGGATGGGATCCACCTACTAGGTAGGGAGGGTAATCTCCTTCATGGAAAGTCAAATGGTTGTAAATATTAATCACATCACAACTCGACACTGTAGCCCAATCAAGCTGACACACAAAATTAATCTCCACACATCTCCACCATCTAACCCATAGATGCCGTTCCCACCACCTGAATTTCTCTAGCCTCAGTTTGCCCTTCAGATTCCAGCTCACATGTGCCCCATCAGTGGAGCTCTCCCTGACTTCCAAGTCAAACTCAAGATATCTTGCTAGTCGGATTCCTTCATGCCTCTCATTTCTATCTTGTTAATCTCTTTGTTTTTCGCTTACTTATTTTCTGTCTCCTCCCTAGAATGAGAATAGGGAGTCTCATGCCCCTTGTTTACCACTTTATCCCAAGAAACAGTTTACTATAGTGGTTAAGGCATGGACATTGGAGATGGCTGCCTAAGTTTGAATTCCATCCTTGTGACTTAATAGCTGTGTGTCTTTGGGGAAGTGACCCAATCTTTCTGGGCCTTAGTTTCCTCACCCATGGACTTGGAATAATTAATAGCATTTAACCTCTAGGGTCACTGCAATCGTTAATTGAGTTAATGGATGTGAAGGGAGGAGAAGGCATGGCACATGGCAAATGGTGTGTGTGCGATCTATTTACTATTGTAGGAGAAACTTAGTTAATATAAATTGAAAAAGGTGAGTGAACGGATTGAAGTGCTCCTTGGTGACTGGATCCTCTTGCCCGGACAGCACTGTGTCTTGCTTTGCAAAACTTCTTTCAAATCCTCTCTTCTGCTTCTGGATGTTTATCTTTTGTTGCCTGTTGCCCCACTTGTACGCTTGACTAACAGTTCAGCTTGATACACCCCTAGGCGTGGTGAAATGCCCCTGGGAAGTGCCATTGTGCCATCTATCGTGGTATTTAGCACACCGTTTTGGTCACTTGCTTGATTATTTTCCCCACTTGGTTTGTAAGCTTCCTGAGCACCAAGATCACATCTTTCTTATTCTGTACTGTTCCCTCAGAGCTCAGCATGGTACCCAGAGCATGGCAAGGCACACTGAATGAGTGAGTGACTAAAGAAAAAAAAAATGCCAGGACACCTGTAGATTCTCGGGAAACAAGACTTCATTATGAAGGCAATGGAAGTCACTGGAAAGGATGGCAAACTTGTATAAGTTACCATCAACATGTCTACCAGGAAGAAGGAGAGGGAGAAGCCAAAGAAAAAGAATATTCACAAAAACATAGGACAGCTTTTAGTAGCGATAACTTTGAAGTAAGACAGCACAGGATTCAAAATACAGTGGTACAATTTGATGTCTGGGCGCCCTTTCCAGGTTACCTAACCTAACTCTTACTTTCCTCATCTGTAAAAAGTAGCTACCAATACTATCTTGCCAGATTATTGCGAGAACAAATGGAATAGCAATGCATGTCATTCATTAGAAGGCAACTGCTATTAAAAAAAATACACAGAAAATGAAGCAGTTAGGGTAATAAGATGACTCCTCATAATTTTATCTAATTAAGTTACAAAGTTGTTTTCTAGCTCAAAAAGTACCTAGAAGCATATGTGATAGGAGCCCCTATTCCAATGGAGCTACATTTTAAAAAACAGAAATAAATGCTCTGGACTTAAAAATCTGATTTAGACTCTGTGATTTGGTATCATATGGTTATCACATCTCACAGTTAGAAGGAGACCCAAAGGTCATCACATGCAATTACCCATCCAAAGCTTGGATTGCCTCTATGACGTTTCTCCTTCAGGTGATTTACAAAATGTTCCTTATGTCCCTAAGATGTTCTAGACACTATGTTGGGTCCTGACTTACAAGGTTCACATTCCAGTGGGAGCAAATGGCTCCAGGTGGTGGGTTCTGTGAAGGGAAAGGACATTGGGCTCTAGGAACACACAGGAGGGGTAACTATTGCCGGCCCAGGCTCCACAGGGAAGCAAGAGTAAGCTGGGAAGTGAAGATTGGATAGGACTAAACTAGGTAATGGGGAGTCAGGTGGAAATAAGTGTTTTAGGCAATAGGGGCAATAGGGCTTGGAATATATATGTATATATACATATATAGATAATTCTTGAAGAGATGCAAGAAGATATATATATGATGCAAGTAGATCATATATATATATATGGTCTACTGCAGTATATATGATAGATGCAATGGATGAGGTATGGAGTACCTAGCAGAACCAAAAGTAAAAGATGCTACTACTTGTAACTAGTAGATAAATAAGCCCTAGAGACCTAATACATAGTACAATGATTATAGACAGGAAAGCTATATTATAAACATTAAACTTGCTAAGTGATTGATCTAAATTGTTTTCAACATTAGAAGAAATTCTAATTGGGGCACCTGGGTGGCTCAGTTGGTTAAGTGTCGGATTTCGGCTCAGGTCATGATTTCACGCTTCGTGGGTTCGAGACCTGCATTGGGCTCTGTGCTGACAGCTAACTCAGAGCCTGGAGCCTGTCTTTGGATTCTGTATCTCCCTCTCTCTCTGACCCTTCCTTTCACATAGCTGTCTCTATCTCTCTCTCAAAAAGAAAAAAAAATAAAACATTAAAAAATAAAAAAGAAGAAATTATAATTATGTAAGGCAATAGGGGTGTTAGTTAATGCTGCAAGAGCGATCATATTGCCATATAACTGTATCAAATCAATCCACTGTACACCTTAAACTTACACATGATGATCTATGTCATCTGAATTTAGAAAGGGAGAAATAAGACAGATGCATCTTAAAACATAAAGTTGAATGGGGAGAGAAGTAAGAAACGGAAGTAGACATACCATACAATCCATGTGTAAATCAAAAATAGGTACACACAAAAGAAAGACTACTTATTTTACAAGGATCTTTACATTTCATACACATTTGAGGCACAATCATATCTGTATGGGAGAAAGGAATAGACAGTGGCTTTGTCTCAAATGATGGTGAGCCAGTCGCTGTTTGCAATATTTGTTAATAATAAATATTTCCTTTAAGTTGATACAAACTGGGAAAACATATACAGCATCTATCACAATTCCCTGTCACCTAGAAAGACATGCTTATGAAAATGTTAGTTCGACACTAACACCTTTGGAAAACCTTTGGGTCTTCCCTGTAGCTCATTTTTCTATAACATAATACAGGCTGAGAGTAAAGATATTCTAACAGCATCAGGGCTTCTTAGAAGCCAAAACTTGCTGGCGGAGCAGACAGATTATGTGAGCAAGGTTAGGGGATGAGAACCTCATGGTTCCCTAGAGCAATGAAGTGGGAAGTGGAAGCCAACAAATAGTAATAAGTAGGGACGGAGAATAAAGTAGAGGCTGGAAGCAGAGAGGAAGATCATTGAGAAGCAAGATAGAGGAACAGAGGAAGAAAAGAAATTTAAAGAAAAAGACAGAGGAAAAAGAAAATCACACACAAAACTTTCATCTCTTGGAAGTAAGCAAACAAGTTCCTTTTTCTAGAGTCATGTCTTAATGACCTAAAGCCTATATATATGAGGGTCAAAGTGATAAAAATCATTCTTTTTTTTTTTTAATGTTTATTTATTTTTGAGAGAGAGAGATACAGAGTGCAAGTGGGGGAGGGGCAGAGAGAGAGGGAGACACAGAAACCAAAGCAGGCTCTAGGCTCTGAGCTGTCAGCACAGAGCCCGATGTGGGGCTTGAACTCACAAACTACGAGATCATGACCTGAGCCGAAGTCAGACACTTACCTGACTGAACCACCCAGGTGCCCCAAAAGTCATTCTTGACGCTATGCTACTAGAAGAAATGTCTTGCATTTAAAATTTTTTTTAATGTTTATTTATTTTTGAGAGAAAGAGACAGAGCTCAAGTGGGGGAGGGACAGAGAGGGAGAACCAGAATCCAAAACAGTCTCCAGGCTCCCAGCTGTCAGTACAGACCCTGACCCAGAGCTTGAACCCATGAACCATGGGAAGTCAGAAGCTCAATCGACTGAGCCACCCAGGCACCCCGAAAATGTCACGCAGTTTTTTAAAGGTGGCCACCATTCCTCCTGCCTTACCTGCCCCACTGAATAAATCCATCTCATCCCTTCTTGGCTGATTCTACACCCCCACCTCTCACTGATGACTTTTTTCTTTCAAGTCTACAATGTAGAAAACATTGGATTTCAGTGAATTAATTCTAGTTTCAACACACTCTAGAACATCCTTTTATACCATGATGGTATATATTTTATATAAGCAAACTCCACAAAAAATTTCCAAGGAAGTAATTCTAGAAAAAGAAAAGAGTAGTCAAGTAAATAACTATAAGGAAAGCATCTCATCCTTTCCTGTCCCCTTAGATGAAGTTTAGGGCCTATGGAGTGAGAGTTCACAATTAGAAGAGGGCACTCTCCTATCCGTCTCTACTTCCCTCCCCTCTGGGCATGCCTCAGTTCAATCATTATCAGCCAGTTCAAGGACAACTTAGCATTTGATGGAAGTGTAAATAAAACTGTTGTTTCAAAAAAAAATTAGTTCTCTCCATTTTTAATATGTTCCAAAAAGTTTTTACTTAGTGTTTTCTTCAAATTACAGTTCCCTTGTAAACTCTTTGTACTGAGACCTGATATTTACTATGAAAACTGCAGTGTGTGTTTCTACATATTTTCTATTTGAAAACTTGTCGATACTAATCATGATGAAAGTTATTTGTCCTAAGTCAATGTGCTCTGTGGCCCTGAGGAGAAGAAAGGTCTCAGTGAAGAGCCTTGAAAACAATACTCTGCAGGTTAAGGAAATGTTAGAAAATCAAGTGCCCAAGGGCTAAAAAACAAAACAACAACAAAAAGCATTGGCAAATCAAAATGGTCTTTGGGAAAGAACATTAATACCTGACTGCATTAATCTCTGCAAAGGAGGAAAAGAGAAATCAAACCATTTCTACATTACACAGTCAGTCACTATAATATCTAAAACTGTACTTTATGCGATCTTAGAGTCTTCATAATCTAATCCTAGTAAAAATTGGAAACAAAATGCCTCCTCTACTAGTATTCCTCTTAGCAAGAAAAAATGGCTCTCATTTTCATGTTTGTCTGTGAGTTATACAGTGTTGTAGGGGAGTCAGGATCCTGAGAACACTGTGGAGTAGACACGCAAAGATAGACTTTTGTATGGGCTTTATTAAAAGGAAAACATGATTGGGGCTATGGAGATCACAGTCTGTCACCTGTGTCCGAAACCCATTTCTCGCATAAGTGGGATGCACAGCTAGCCATGTGGAAAACCAAAACATAAGTTCAACATTGACTGGGAGTCAAACTGAGTTTAAATGATTCATCTTTTCTTGAATCATGAGATTTTTACACTTTCCAAGGACAGAAAAGTGTATGTTTGCCACACATCTCAATGAAACACAATTATGGGCACAAATGTAATGCCAATCACCTTTGAGCTAACCTTCCTCATGTCCATGCCTTATATTGATTAGCTCACATGCCACACTGGGTCCAGTCAACTGTAGCTTCCATCAACAAATGATCCTTAAGTGATGGTGAATATGGCAAAAGCTGTGGCTTGACAGAGTCTTTCTGCTATTGCATACTTCGGACAAAGAAATAATTTTCAAAGCAGGTCATATCCACATCTTGATCCAGATTCATTTTTCTGCAACATTTTATTTAAATGGGTCCACACGGGGTGCCTGGGTGGCTCAGTAGGTTAAGCATCTGACTTCGCTCAGATCAGGATCTCACAGTTTGGGAGTTTGAGCCCCCTGTCCGGCTCTGTGCTGACAGCTTGGAGCCTAGAGCCTGCTTCAGATTCTGTGTCTCCCTCTCTGCCCCTCCCCTGCTCACACTCTGTCTCTCAGTCTCTCAAAAATAAAAATTTTTTAAAGGGCCCACAAAGGCCAAATATATACAAATTGAAACCAATACTTTGTCAATTAGCGTAGAAAATGTTTATATTTACTTCCTTAAAGAGGCGGTTTAAAAATCAAATATTTCTGCTTAACTATCTCTAATGGCAAATCAGCTAAATGATTGCTCCATTTTGCTTGGACTTAAGTAGAGTTTTTAACTTTGTTTTAGAAACATATGTACTTGCATGAGTAACATTCACCTTACAGATGTGAAAAGTCATGGAGAACGTTAACCCAAATCTATCTCTTATTTTTTGATTCTCTACATTATTCTTTTTTACTATGATACTCAAATTTTTCTTCTTAGGTTTAAATTATTAATAGAGAAATGCTGGAAAAGATGATCAAACCAAAATGTGTTAAATGATGAAATGAACTGTAATTCGTATTTTTTTTTTAAAAAAAGATTGGATTAAAGAAGTATGGTCAGAGTCTCAAAAAAGATAAAGAAATTTGACAAGGGAAGATAAGGCAAGAGGAAAGTCATACAAGATCTTCTATAACTTCTGTTCAGGAATCCCTGGCCTCAAGCTTTAAAGATTACCGGAAGCCCCAAAGCGCTCCCTTCGATCTTCTCTGAGGATCCAGCAAAGATTCGACAATTGTATGCTGAATCTTTGTGTTCTAGGTGGGATTATTTATCAGGGATTTTGTTTTGTCTGGGATTTCAATGGCTCAGCCCCAGATGTACATTTGGGGACAGACCACAGCTTCAATCAAGGGAGGGTTTGTAGCAATCCTTTCGGAAGGTTCCCTCCCCCTGCAGAGATGGAGTAATTAACAGACCATTAAGTCAATTCTGCTTTATTGAGGGGGACACTGTGCAGGTCATTTCTTTGAAAACTTTTGTTCTTGAAGGAAATTACAGGATTGTTTTATGTTTAGAACACAGCCTGGTGAACTCCGGAGTTGAGAGGCTATCTTCTGCAGCTCGGGGACCCACGGAGACAGGAAGATAATGACTCTAATCCCATTAAAAAAAGATGTCTCCCAACCTCCCCCCTCCTTTTACTTTTTCTTTTAAAAACCGGTGAAAAGAGAAACGATTTGCTCATTTGGTAATAACTAATGGAGACATGAATTACGGAGATGCCCCAGACTGAAGTTTATCTCAGTGTCAATAAATCTCTAAACAACTGCTAAGAAAATAAGTACTGCCACCATTGCTTCTTTTTATTTCCATATTAATCAAAGGCATCTGCTCCTGTCCTTTCTATCTGCGAGAGGGAATGCGCAGCGGGCATTCTAGCATCTGAAAAGCCTCTAGGACGACGTTGTTCGCAGTGCTCGTGTTTTGTGCGGCCAGGGGACTTTTTACCGCCCTACTTAGGTGACCTGCCTTTTCTCGAAAGGCTCTGAGGGCCTTGAAGCAGGGGCCATTGCTTACGCATTTGAATGTGGTACTTCTCTTGCTTTTAGTGCTCATCATTTTTCTCCGGTGCCCCAGATAGCGCCTGGCACATCGAAAGCCCCCAGAAAGTGTTCATTGGTGAAGCGGAGGAAACTCCCTAGGAAGGAGCATCAAAGCTCCCTTCGCTGGGGTGCGCTGGAGCGCTCTATGTTTACATCGGTTAGAGTGGAAGTGAATTTCTTCCTCCTTTCCTGTAACAGACAAGTGGGGTGAGCGTAGGGGCAGTTGAATAACCAGGAGGAGGGGAGAGTCTCCTTTAAATGTGTTTGCTTCAACCTCTACTTCCTAGCGTGCAGAATTCTGCCTCCGGCAAAAATGCATTCCGGGCACCGCAGCCCTGCAGTATGAGGAGGGGGCCCCTCTCAGAACGGGGCTTCTGGAGTTTTCCAGGCCCCGGGGGAGATGAAGAGTGCTTAAGAGGCTGTATCTTGCATGTAAATTGCGACGCCCCAGATCTGATCAGACCCCTGCTCCTGCACTCTCCGAGTTTTCAGTAGCAGATTGGGAGGGAAAGACCTTCCCGGATTAAGCTAGGGCGGGTGGAAACCCCAAAACCTTTCGGAAGCAGCTACCCCAGCTTACCTCACAGAGCTAACTTAGGCCCTGTCTTCTCCCTGCACTCCTGGGGAACGAGTACCCCAACCACTCTGCTTACACCTGAACCCCAGGACACCGCAGTAACACCCAGGCCTGAGCTTTGAGCGCCCAGGTCTGCGTCTCCCCACCCCATTTTCTGGGGCTTCAGCCCAGCACCCCCGGCTCCCCAGGGCCCATCCCCTAGGGCCCACTCCCAGGACGTGTTGAGCTTTCTTTCCCCAGCTCTGGCTGTGCGGGTAGAGTCCACACTTCGGTGCAGGAACCGGGGACAGGGCCCGAATTTGGATCAGAAGCAGGGACTCGGTGCCAGGGGCTGTGGCCGGGTCCGTCGCGGAGATCGAGGCGGCTGCTCCTCGGGGAGGTCCCCAGGGCCGAAAGGTGGCTCGTGGCCACCCGGGCAGCCCGGACCCTGTCTCCTTAGCGGACTTTACAAATGGCCAGCTCGGGGCTGGGCTGGGGGCTCAGGGAACAGAAAGGGAAAGGCGCTCCTGGAGCTCTCGGTCCGAGTGTAGATTTGTTTTGCTATTGTTACTAACTTTTCTCCCTCCGGATCTCCATAAATGCTTAGGTATTTCGAGACACTTGCAAGTGTTGGCGCAGTGTGGGCTGGGCCTAGCTCGGGGACGTCCCTCTCCGGTTTATCTGCCTTTTGTTGCCTGCGCTCCCACCTCTCTCGGCTCTTGAGGTCAGAGGGCGGGGACCGTCACTTCCCAGGAGACGAGGCCCCAACCTGAACAAGCTGTGGTCTCGGCGCCGACATCCCTTCTGCGTTGGGCCCCAGAACCTGATGCGAAGTTCCGGGACAGTGTCTGCAGCGCGGAGCCCGGACTCGCGCTAGGCTCCCGGCTCACCACCGCCGGGTGCGGGAGACCCGAGGGACCCGCTGCGCACTCGGCGGGCGGGCGGCACGGCGGGGGCCGGCCCGGAGCGGGTCCCTAGGTCGCCGCTGCTGTCTCCCTCTTCCCTGCGGCCTTCCCCGCACCCACCCTCCCCGGCCCTCTCGCAACCCCGCGACCTCTCCGGCCCACGGAAGGGTTCGCTGAACCACTGACGGTCCACTGAAAAGCGACCCCGTAGACCCGAACCTTTGGATTTGGGCTCCTCGCGGCTGCTTGTAAGGGAAGTGGGCCCCGGGGAGGCCTGGCACCTGCGAGGTGGAGAGGGAGGGGCGCCCTTTCTCCTGCGAGTTTGCGGCGTGGCAGGCGGGAGAGGGGGGCGCGTCCCGTTCGGCCCGCCGCCCCGCCTCGGCCCACTTCCCTCCGAGGACACTGCCAGCGACCCTCTGCCGCGCCCCCTCCTCTAGCTGCGCTTTCTAAGCGTGCGCGGAGCCGGGGGGCGCAAACCAGGAGCCGCCCGCACCCCCTGCAGCCTAGGTCGGGCGCCAGGCCCTGACGTCGCCTCCTCACTGCTCCGCGTCCCTGCTCCGTCCGGGAGCCGCGGGCCCGGGGTGACCTCGGGCCTTGGGACGAGAAGGGTCCGAGGAAGAGGTGCGGGGGCTGGGACCCCGCCAGCCAGGGACTAAGTCCTGAGGCCCCGTGGGTACCACCAGAGCCGGGGAGGGATGAGGCTGGGCTTCCGCAGGGGCGCCCGCCGGGTCACCGAGGGTCCGAGGTGCCCAGGCCCCGAGGCCAGTCGCCAGCGCGCAAGGGCCGCAGAGAGGCGAGAGCAGGGTTGGGGGGAAGGGAGCAGGATGGAGGGCAAGTTCAGACGGGCGGTGGGAGGACGAGAGTGGGGCCCAGAGTCCCCAGAAGGGACCTGGAGAGGCAGCGAAATCTTGTTGGCTGTGCGAGAGGCTGAGAGAATCCGGGCTTTTGCAGTTCCTGCTAAGGTATCAGCGGAGGCTATGCAGCTTCGCTTGACGCAGCTGCTTAGGAAAACGAACACACAAGCAAGCAAACAAACAAAAGTTTGAAGAGACCGAAGTCCTTTTCCTATAGGAGTTAGGAAAACCGTCGCGCACTCCCTCCACCCAGCACCCCCACCCCGGCCGCTTCACGCAGCCCTTCCCGGAGATACACACCCAAGGTCTCAGAACCCTGGGGAGGGAGCGGCGTTCCTTAGAAATACTTTTCGGCTGCAGCCAGCCCGAGCCGGCCCGCTTTCCCTTTGAAATGTGGCTTCCTCCGGCCCTTAAAGTCTGGCCACCTGCTTAAAGCCCTGCGAGGCTCCTATGGAGGGCAGGGCCCCTCAAGCTATCAACGCCCACGAGGATTTCGCCGTTCTTTTAAATGTGAAGCAACGTTTATTCTGGAACGAAGAAATCCTCGTCGCGTTTCTAGATTGAGTTAAAAGCCGCCTTGAACTTGAGAATTTCGAGAAAGTGGCAAATTTGCAAGGAAAAAAAAAACCCGCCCAAGAACCATTCTCACCTAGGCGGACATACACTTTGGTCGTTGGCGTCAGTAATTGGAGAATTTAACGGGAATTGCAAGTAAGAGCCGTCTGCAAAGTCACATCCCCAGTAGACCAGCTCGTCTGGGGACAAGACCTGTCCTGGAGGCCAGTGGCTAATGCTTCTTCCCAAAGAATCAAGAAAATCCAAACAATCTGACTCCCAAATCATTTTTCTCCTTGAGTTCCTGTCCTGTCTTTAAAGGAATCCTTTCTCCCAGTCTCTAGGTCAAAGGAGTTTTGCAACACAGAGAGAAGAGTCCGGCCAGGCTAGGGGAACTCCCTTAAGGTTGGAAGCAATGTCTCTTTCCTGCTTCAGTTGGATAATTCAAGATAGGATTCCCTGGCCAGGTGGTTCCTTCTAATATAGTTTTCAACGAAAATGGACCTTAACGGCTGTTTACATTGACCATTGGATGTATCTAAAGGGATCTGACAGGCAGGACTATCTCAAAATTCACCATTCGCTGTGTGAGTGTGGCTTTTCTCTTTTAGGTTTGTTTCGGCTATAGAGAAGGGCAAAGCCCACCACGAAGCCAGTGGTCAGCGCTCCAGTCTTTCCCCAAGAGCAGACCTTTGCAAGCAGGACTACAAAGAAGCAAGCAGCTCAGGGGAAAGTCGTTTTCCTGATTGATGAAACTTCTCCCTCCCCTCCCTTTTTTAAATAATAAACTCATCCGGAAAGGCTGGAGGGCTGCCTTGTGTTGGTTTCAAATAAATCCTCAACAGCTCTTTCCTCACCCAGAGAAATGAATCACACTTGGGAAACAGACGATTATTCCCCCATTTGTCTGCTGAAAACCAGGGGAAATAAGCACCCTCCACTGTAGACCCTCACTTTGGTCTTTCTCCCTGGCAGTGGGGGAGCTTGAGGGGGTGGGGGAGTTGGAGGAGACTGAGTTGAATAGAGCCAGGACCTACAGAGACGCCATCCCGAGGGCAGGTGGTGGAGAGCCTAGGGAGGAAAGGGCAGATAATCCCTAGATATGCTATCCCTGCTGGATCCCGGAGAGAGACAGCTCTATTGCTCTGCAGTGAAAACCACCAGCTTCCCCTCTTGAAGAGTTTAAGCCTCAACCAACTGACGGGGATGTTCCATCTAATCCAGAGGTCAGTTTCCGAGGTGGTATATTTCAATCAGGTTTCCATTTTCCGTAGTGAGAAATACAGGCTTGTGCTGTTGGGGTGATCATCACTAGGACTTGATTTCTTGTCCTGTATAAACAAATAAACACAACTTTCTTGCTGGATTACTTTTGCTTAACAAACTATTTGGAAGTGTTATGGAATTGGTGACGGATGAAGAGAGAAACTTAATTGATTCAAATGACCCCTGTTTTAGCCATCATTTACGTAGAAGATGCCCAATGCAGTCATCTGATCAGAACTGCAATCTATTGGAGGAAAGAAGGGAGAATTACTGCTATAAATCTTCCAGATGCTGGGACTTAAGAAGTGACTGGCCTCATCCTGAGCTCACCTTACAAAGCGGCATGGGCATGGCCTTCCCTTTCTCTGTGGGGCCCACTGCCAAGGGGACAGGCAGAAGAGTGGGTATTTGATTATTTTCTAGGACCCCTCTTTGTTGACTTTTAAAACATATAGTGGACTTTAACCTGTTTATTTTTTAAAGGCTACATGGTCAATATAAAGTGAAAAGAACTTCACTTACTGCTTCATTCCTGTCTGTTGTCAACACAGCCGGTGCATCCACTCTGCCTCTCATTTCCTGTCACTCTGGGTTTTCAGATTACTTTTTTAAAATCTCAATTGCTGAGTTTATGAGCGTCTGATTACTGCAGAGAAATAAGGAGCTCAAATATCACAAGGCTACCAATGTGAACAATGCTCCCATTTGAAGGACATCTGGTTGTTATAATTAACACCAATTTATCTGACCTTTTTACCTGTGAATGACCAGAGAAAACTCTTTGTATCTGCCCACCCAGTCAAATCTCTCACCCACTGCCGGATACACCTTATGGGGTCCACGTATTCCTGACCCACTGCCCCCATCTTCAAAAATCTTAGGCAAAGGCGAAGCCAGGATTTAAAGGTTCTTTTTTATTTGAAATCTCATCCAGAAACACTGGTTATTAATAAATATATCATAGTTATCAAGAATATATAAAAAATAAAGACAGGTATTGTCTTTGAGGCCCTAACAAAATATTTCAAGCAAATGTTCAGGAAAATAAAAACGGCACCCCTCCCCAAACCACGATAACTTTTCAAAGCTGATGATAGAGAGAGCCAACCCCGCATGCAGAATCACTGAGCAAGGGGGGAAGGGGGGCAAGCTAGTAGAGGGGGCCCACGCTCTGGCGGTAGCTGGCCCCTAGAACAGCCTAGGGATGGAGTTTGGGAATGGAGTTCAAAGGGGGTGGGAGTGGGGGCAGAAGCGCTTGTGCGTGAGTTTGGGTCTTTGCACTCTGCCCCCTTTTTTCATTTCATACAACCACGGACAAATGTATGGATACTTGGGAGAATTCACTAATAAATCCTTGTTACAAGGAAAATGGCATCACGGCCTGCACAACATGTTTAGATAAGATTCATTTAGAAGCTTGCATGCATTCTTTTGACCTACACTGCGTCTTAAGGAAAACCCACATAAGAGACGTCATGCCCTGGACCGGAGTTGAGATGCAAAACTTGGGTCTTGATCTCTCTCTCTCTCTCTCACTCTCTCTCTCATTGTCTCTGGAAAAACAACTGTGGAGAGATAGTGACAATCGTAATTGCATCCATCTCGAGGAAATATTTACATTTGTTTTGCACCAAAGGGATGTTGTCTTTTCCAAGGTGAGAACGCGGGGCCAGAGAACGCCAACTCTAAAGTCCCTTAGCAAGTTTTTAACCACGCCGATCCCGTCTTTATACAACAAATGCAGTTTTGACAAGAGCAGATGTAAGTGAGAAATACTGGCGCGGCATGGCGAAAAGAAGCATGCATGCAAAACACACGAAGTCTGGTTCGAGTCCCCCTTCGTTACCGCCTAGAAACTGCAGTCTGGTTTTGGTCCTTTGCCTTCCGGGTGGGGGGTGGGGTCAAGCGGGGCCTGAGATATCAGACGCGGTGGAAGGCCGCGGGCCCCCGCGCTCACCCTCACCCTCCCGCCGGCGAGAGCTCAGCCTCCTTCTCCCTCCCGGCCCGACACCGCAGTCCCTCCCGCCGCTCTCGCCTCATCCCCGGCAGCCGGCCCGTCCTCTGCTCACTTGAGCAAGTCCTTGGACTCGGCCGACAGCCGAGCCATGTTGGCGGTGGAGAGAGCTGAAAGGTGCGGCGGCGGCGGCATCTGGCAGATGGTGCAGGGGCAGGGCAGGCCGGCCCAGTGCTGGAAGCCGCTGCCCAGCTGCAGCGCGGGCGGCGTGGAGGGCGCCTTGAGCAGCGAGTGGGGAGGTCGAATAGCGCCGATGGCCGGCAGCGAGGCGGCGGACAGCGGCGACGAGGCGTTGCCGGACGAGAGCGCGCCGCCCAGGATGGGGTGCACCGGGTGCACCGCGCTGGCGGCGTGCGCTGGGTGGCCGGCCGAGTGGCCCACGGTCCCGCAGTGGAAGGCAGAGTGGTGGCCCCCGTAGATCTCGCCGACCAACCTCTTCATCTCCTCCAGGGAGCTGGTGAGCATGAGGATGTAGTTTCTGGCCAGCAGCAGGGTGGCGATCTTGGAGAGCTTGCGCACCGAGGGCCCGTGCGCGTAGGGCATGACCTCGCGCAGCCCGTCCATGGCGAGGTTGAGGTCGTGCATCCGCTTGCGCTCCCGGCCGTTGATCTTCAGCCTTAACTGCTGTAGGTCCTGCTCAGACAGTTGCTTCTTGATTTTGTACTTGCTGCTGTCACCGGGGGCCTTGGCGCCGGCCCGCGAGAGGCTCTCCCCGGGCATCTTCTGCACCATGTCGCTCTGCGTGGAGGAGACCGAGTTGAGACGGCTCTCCTGGTGGTGGTGGCGGTGGTGGTGGTGTTCCCTCAGATACATCTCATCCATGTCCGGCGACGAAGCTCTGCTGGAGACAGAGCTCGAGTCAGAATTCATTTTATTACGGGGGATGCGGTTTTAGGTGGGAAATTAAAGAAAATCTTGAATTAAAAAAAAAGAAAAAGAAAAAGAAAAATCTGTACAGCCCAGCGACCCACTCCTCAGTCGCAAGACGTGAGAAGAAAAGCTGAGGCTCTGCCTTTCCCCGCCTTTCTCCCTCCCCACGCCCGTCTCTCCGGGTTAGGCTGTTTCCTGGACAGCGGGTTGGTGTTTGCTTGGACTAACCTCACGCTGAAAAAGAGGGGCTTTTATAGAGCAGCGGCGGAGAAAAGAGACAAAAGGAACCCTCCTATCTATCCTGGGCTGGTTAGGATGACGTGCCGTCATTCAGGGCGGTGCGCTTTGCTGTCCCATTTAGCAAGGATTCCTATTCATATTCATTGTGGGGCCGCCCGGGGACACCTCTGCTCCGAACCGCTAGGAGCCCCAAGGCACAAAACCCTTTGATTGACACACTCACGGCTCCAGCTCGCTTTTTCCTGGATTTTTTTTTTTTAACTTCACTCCTCCTCCCCCCCAATTTCCCTAACCAAGTCACACCTAAGGAACCAACAGCCGGAAGGAAAGGGAGCCGGGCCGTAGTCGGAGATTCCTCTGGGTTTCTAGGGAGGAACGGAAACAGTCTCTTTTCTTCGGAGCTACTCCCAAGTTTAGGGGAATGTGAGCAGCAGAAGTCCTAATGGAACCGTTTCAAGGACAGCGATGCGGCCGGAGCGCAGGTTCCAGGCGCCGGGGGCGGGAGGGAGAGGGGGACGCCTGTCCCTGGGCGCTGTCTGAACTGGTTTGCATTAGGGCTCTTTGCCTAAACACTGATATGCTGTTCATTTTGTTTACTGGGCCCTTCTGGCGTAGTTTCAACGGGACGTCCGTTGGTGGTGAAGGGCTTGCCCCCAGCAGCGTTGTGGGGACGGGCCCCTCCCTCCCTCCCTCTCTTCCTTCCTTCCATCCTCTCTTTCTCTCTCTCTCTCTCTCTTTCTTTCTTTCTCTTCCTTCCTTTTTCTTTCTTTCTTTCTTTCTTTCTTTCTTTCTTTCTTTCTTTCTTTCTTCCTTCCTTCCTTCCTTCCTTCCTTTCTTTCTCTTCCTTCCTTCCTTTTTCTTTTTCTTTCTTTCTCTTCCTTCCTTTTTCTCTTTCTTTCTTCCTTCCTTCCTTCCTTCCTTCCTTCCTTCCTTCCTTCCTTTCTTTCTCTTCCTTCCTTCCTTTTTCTCTTTCCTTCTTTCCTTCTTTCCTTCTTTCTTTCTTTCTTTCTCTTTCTTTCTTTTCTTTCTTTCTTTCTCTTTCTTTCTTTTCTTTCTTTCTTTCTTTCTTTCTTTCTTTCTTTCTTTCTTTCTTTCTTTCTTTCTTTCTTTCTCTCCTCTCATTTAAATAAATACATCATTGAAAGAATTTGCTTTGCAAAATTCTCTAACTTCTTAGACCTGGAGCTGAGGGAAACAAACAAACAGCAAAACCAAAAAACCCCAACCCTAGTGTTACTAGAAGAGCAACTTGAGATGGAG
The DNA here is from genome assembly GCA_017311185.1 of Proteles cristata cristata. NCBI lineage: Eukaryota > Metazoa > Chordata > Mammalia > Carnivora > Hyaenidae > Proteles > Proteles cristata. The sequence continues at coordinate 221,774 of JAESUZ010002267.1, read as the reverse complement.
AGGAGGAAAAGTTGTCAGGAAGGGAGTTAGAGATAGAAAGGGTTCCCAAGAGCTCCAGAGAGAGTGTTCCTGCGGGGGCTGCAGGAGCAGCCTGGAGCCCACAGACGCGGGTGGGGCAGTCCCAGCGGTAGCCGGGCCCGGCGGCCTCTGGCCACGGCGCTGGCGCACGGAGGCGGGTAGCATCTGCAGGGCGGCGCCCCTGGGCCGCGGCGGGTGGGCCCACGGGGTGGGTGGGCCCACGGGGTGGGAAAAGCGGGCGCTGAGGGTCGAATAAGAAACAACGTGTGCGTGCGCGCGCGCGCGTTGCTCAGGGAAAGGATCTGGAGAGCCCCGTAGGCGTGCGCGCGTGGGCACTGCGGGCCGGTGCTCGGTGGAGTCTGGGGATAAAGAGGAAGGAGGCCTGGAGTTTGGAGCCTTCGGTTCCAGGAGGGAGGTCGGCGCGATCGTTCTCCCCCCTTGCTGTGTTTTGTCAATGGGACTAGCTAAACAGTTGAGGGGCGGGAAAGCTGAAACCCCCGCAAGCCCGCAGGAGGCTGGGCGCGGAGGAACCAGAGACAGGTGCTAGGTTGTAGTTGAGTCGATGGCAAGTGTGAAACCGAAACAATCCCGGAATATCCGCCAGTTAGGGCCTCGGACTGCGCGGCGCAGTCAGAGCACGTCTTTGGGACGCTCAAGGTGGAGGAGGCCTCACTCTGCATGGCCACAAATGGTGCGGCCAACGCAGAGGGTTGCATGCCCAGGCCGGGGGTCTGCAAGCTCTGCGAGGCTGTGCGCCTCTTGGCTAGTCTCGCCGCAAAAGCTGAGCTGGCAATTACCGGTAGGATAGGGAGACGCGACATTGGAACGGATGCTTTTCTGCGCGGAACTTCGCTTCTCTGTAAGAGAAGAAGATGGACGAGAGCCCCTCCTCAAAGCCAGGACCTTAGTGCCCTTGAAGACTAGACTTCTCTCCTCTTACCGCCTCCAGCTCCATAGACGGAAAATGCGTTAAAGCGAAGAGTCCAGGAGATTCGATTGGATGTGGAAAGGCTGATTGTCCAAACGCACTTCTAATATCCAAGCCAAACAAAATGTTTCTTAATTCACCAGACCCGTCGCTTTGAGCTCAGACAGCGACATCCACCGAACTGCCTATGAGAAAAAAGGTTCCAGAACCTCAGCAGATATTCGGGCACAGTCCTAGGTGGTGGTGACGGAGGGGGGCCGGTGGAGAGGCGTGGTCCAGACCGTCGCCCCCAGCGCCTCTCTGCTGATCGTGTCTGGCGGCAGGGAGCCCTGGGAGCACCACCCTGGAGGGAAAAGCGGTTTCCCAGCCTTGGGGCCAGTGCACAGGCCCGGCCCCCGCCGCCTCCTGAACCACCTTCCTGATCCTTGGTCTTGGACTCCGGCCTTTCTCATGCCCACGCTGAGAATGCTGTGACTCAGTTTTTATTTCAGGAAGGAGCAAAGTCTAGTTAGAACGAATGATCACAAATGAAGGAGTAGAAAGAATTATGCTGGTAAAAGGTATTTTATGTAAACATTTTCTCACGTTAATCGAGGTGCCAGGGAAAAATGGAAGCAGCCCTTGAAGTACAAGATGAACAACTCACTTTCGGGCTGGAAAGACAAAGGCCAGGCTTCTGGTAGTCCGAACCAGAAGCCGCTCTTCCTGGGCACGGCCTTTCCACCGAGTGGGGGCGACGCAGCCCCTGCCACCAGCTCAGGCGCGGATTGCGCCAGGCTGGAAAGGGGCCCGGGCCTCTGCCTATATACCCCCTCCACCCCTAACGGGTTTATAGCTCCGGTAACATGAAGGTAGATCAGCTGGACTTGCAAAACTGCCGTGTCCAGGCCGAGGGTCCACAGCCACAGTCCAGGACGCGGCGCGCCCTCTCCTCCCCGCTTTCCCCAAATACCTCTACACGTGAGTGTGAAATGGTCCCAGGTCCAGGGCCCCAGTCAGGCAAGCACTTCTGGTGAAGCCTTATAGGGGCCCAGACTCTCCTAGGAGGCTTGTTCCTCATTTCCTATATCTTGTAGGGTTTAACATCGAGAGGAGGACTAATGAATAAAGGGGCCACAACTTTGCTCTCCATAAAATGGGTTGATACTGAACAGGGCCCAAAAGGCAGAGGCGCCCCAACAGGCTGTGCAGGCGCTGTTCCCAAAAGTTTGCCTAGTGGAGTCGCTCGGGACCCCGAGGGTTCACCCGAAGCCTCCGCTCAGCCCCGAGCAGGGGCAGGCGGGGCGCTGAGAAAGGCGAGCTGCGCGCGCGGCTCCAGAGAACTCTTCCCTGCCCGCGCTCACGCCCGGCGTGTGCGGGAGGCGGGGGGAGTCAGGGAGCCGGCGTTGGGCGGAGGCTGCCGCAGCTCCGAGGGGCCGCGGCAGCCCAGAGGGGCCCCGGCCGGAGACGCGCCGTGACCTTGGCCCTGGCCACTGGCCCTTTCAGAGGGCTAAAACAGGCAGGAAGAGGGAGCGAGGGACCCGGCGGCGGCGCAGGGCGCTGCTCTCTCGGGCCACACGCGGCGCGGTCGCAGCCTGGGGGCGCAGCGGGGCGGCGCGGAGGCGGGGGTCGTTCTCCCGCAACAGGTGCGTCCCAAGGCCCGCGCGGGCAGCTTCCCGCACTCGGGCTTGCTCTGGGCAGAGCCTGTGAGTTTCTCCGTCTTTGTACCACGCGAGGCAGCAGCGGGTGGGCGCGGCGCAGCCTTCCCATCGCGCCCAGGGCGCACAGCCGCAGCTCCGGCTCCCGGGGACCGCGCCTGCGGGGGCTTCCCCGCAATCCTGTGCGCCCCCCAACCTGCGGCCTCCAACCCAGATCTCCGGGGAGCATCTCTTACCCTAAGCCCGGGGTGGGAGGCTGGGTGCCGGCGCCCAGCGCTCCGCATCTGCGGCCACGAGCTCCTCTCCGGAAGCCGCCGGCTCTGCCTGAGGCCGCTGCGATTTGGGCTCGACCGCGAGCACCCCCCACTCCTCGTCAGAGTCCGGAGCCCAGTGGTCGCGCTGGCTGACCTGCCGGGAGGCCACTGCGAGGAGCCGGTCGATCAGAAATGTCCACGAGCTCCCCTCGCTCGCCAAGCCTCAAACTTGACCGGCAGAAACTTTGGCCGAGACCGAAAGGCGGGAGGCTGCCCTGTGGGCTTCACCTTTTAACCCAGTCCCCCTTACGAAAAATAAAAAAATAAAAGAGAAACCCCCAGTATCTCTAAGGATGTTCTGTCCTGTGCAACCGGAGGAATAGCCTAAAAACTAGCTGACCACGGAGGAAGTTCTCAAAAAGTAGTTTTGTTTTTTTTAATTTGAGTAAAACAATCACTTCACCACAATAGTAATGGGGGCGGGTCATCGAAGCTGTGGGGTTGATCAAAGACGCCCTTAGAGAAAAGAGGGGTGGGAACAATTTTTATAAAAATTAAATGTCAACATAAATCTCAGGCAGGCAGGAATCTTCTCGTCTTGCAGCAGCGCTCCCGGGTGCTGGAGTGTGTTGAGAACCGAACTCAACCCTGCAGCTGGAGATGCCGAAATGGAAATCCCAACCTTCAAGTAGGCGCTAGAAGGGCCGCAGAGGATGGATCTGGGCAGACCGACTAAAGTGTCTCAGTTTTCTGGGTTTCCTCGTATTTTACATCACATCTTGAACATTCACTGAGCTGTCTAGCGTTTCCCTTCTTCTTTTAAAAACTCTGGCTTTCATACGGGAAAAAGCAGAAGTTGAAGGACAGCAGAATTTTATGAGGTGACAGTAACTGCTTTTTGCAACATTGGGTGTGAAGTTGGAGGAGAGGAGGAAGTCCCAGAATTGCATAAAATGATGAAGTGCTAATTATGTGAATATATAGAAGAGAGAACATGTTGGCAGAACTAGAAGTTTGATTTTAATGATGCCTAGCAGCAAGGCTGGGCAGGAACTTACAGACCAATTCTCATTATTTAAAGGATGCCTTAAGTCAAAGGAGATAACTGCTAGACTTCCTTTAGAGATTTTGCTCAGCATACTGAGCATACTTCAGTACTCTTTCTTCTTTCCTTTCTGATAACACCTGCTCAATTGCCAGAACTCCTGAGTTTTTAATCCTGAAGGAAGTCTGTACATTGAAAACATTTTTCCTCAAGATTGGAGTGTTTAGGTTGATTTAAATATCACTGGTGATCGATCACATGAACTGATTAGTTATATTAAAATTTGCATACTTAGACACACATACTTGGCATGCGCCATGACATTTTGAATGTGTGGCGCTGTTAATACCAATACTTTAAGAACCATTAAGTAGACGATTTATTGATATTTTACTATTACTAATTTAATTCTCTTGTGATTTTCTAGTTAAAGACACTGTATGCAGCTTGATATCTTAATGTAAATAGCACAGAATACTAAATTCTGCTTTCACAAGTTTTTGTTTCATCTTCTTGGTATATTCAGGTAGATATTTAGTTCAACACATATTGCTATATTCTTTGCTAAAGTGCTTGCGGAATTTAGTTTTATTTTAGATACAAATATCTTATGTAGTGTATGTATTATTTTTATTCTGTGTTCAGTAATATTCAGGCTTATGCTCAAAGTATGTAAATGAATGGATGCCACAAAGAGATTAGAATATAAGAGCCTATGTATAGAGCAACAGAAGATTAAAGAGATGTTAATATTTATGTCATCAGTTTATTACACTGCTTTTTTATTATGGGTATTTATACATGTATGTTCTCAAACTTACATGTGTATTTATGTAAATACATTAAAATATTTATTTGAAGTCTTTGAGTCTTAAATAAAAAGAAATGTTATTTTTCAGATGCTAATAAAGACAAGGGGAAACATTATACACCTGTTCATAAATAGAGTTGGAGTTAATAAGTTATAATGACCCCTAACAAATATAGATAGAAGCACATTATTTTGAGAAAATGATAATTAAGGTGTCTGCTACTGAATCTTGAAAAGATGAAATGGCACTTTCCAAAAATTAACATTTCCATGGCTGATTCATTTTATGTAGAACCTGTGGTCTGGACCAGATAGAATCTGCTTCATCGTTTATAAAATGAAATGAAAATGTAATATAGAGTCCTTTCTCATTAGTCCATTATATTTTTCTATTTATAAGTATGGTTTGTTTTATTTGCATAACAGACTGAACGTAAAGTTTATGAAACTAAATTGTCACCATTTAGAATACTGGCTGAATTTTCATCTTCATCTTTACATCATAATATATAATAAAATTGGAGCAAGTATTTAGACAATTCAAACCTCAAATCTTGTTATTTTTTTCTTGGGGGGAGAGGAGGGTGGGAAGAAAAGATGCAGGCCGAAACAAAATTGTCACTCAAAATTTCTAGACATTTATCCTACATTTTACTTGCAGACCAGTCTGAGTTTCCTGCTTAACATCTGAAAAGATATTCTCGATAGGACAGTCAGCACTTGTAGTAAAAGCATCCATAACTGTTAATTTTTACAACATAAAAAGATAATGGAAATTAATATATTTTCATAACATGGCATTATTTAAGATACTGATGAGAAAAACTTGATAATCTTTTAAATCCACATTCTTTCCCTAGTAAATGTGATTATTTCACAACCGTTGTAATAAGAAACAGCAGAATATTGGACTACTTATATTTACAGATCCATTTCAATTAGATACTTTGGAATTTTGTTTTTACTCTATTTCATTATGGCCAGTCTAATAACAGAAGTAGACTATTAGACAAAAACAACTTTGTAATGGGGAGGGGGAAGAATGAGAAGGAGGTCATATAAAACATTGTGCACAAGTCCTTAGATCATAATACATAATCCTGATTTTACCTTTGAGTGAATTTTATAGAGTTGTTTGTATGAAAGCTCTCCCCAAATATATGTTTACTTTATATACTTAGGGAAATGTTAACATTGATTCTAATACTGTCATATAGAGCATGTTTGTGTCTGCTTTCTGAAGTCCGAGGGATAGCAACTTTGCTGATCATATATACGTGCCCAGGGAACTCTGTGGCACGCTCCCCCACCACTCCTTCATCCTGCAATATGCTGGATGGTCCCTGAAATTGCCTGGGATAAAGCTGTGGGAATGAGAACACTGAGTAATCCTTCAAGGATGGTACTCCTAAGCACTGGGATGGCTCAGAAACTGCTTTTAGAAATCAAGTGGAAAACTGATAACACTGTCAAACTGTAATCCTGCTAAGAAATAGAATTTTTAATAGTTAATACTTTAGATACCCTAATGCTGTTGGACAGTGCTCCCAAATAAGTTCTTAATTTTTTCTATTGCCAAAAAAGGGGGGAAAAACTTCATTTTATTTTTTTAAAAAACCTTTTAGCTTTATATTGAGGATGACTCTGGTGTCCCAACAATTGTTCATAGTGCAATAATGCATTTGCATAAATGAGAGTGCAAGACTAGAAATGCATAGTTAAGAAAAGACATTTTTATTTTGTTGCATGTATGTATAAGCTGATTTTAAAAATTCTTTCCAGAGTCAATTTCCACCCCGCTCTGGGGAATGGTTTTATATGTGGCTTAATTGTATAAAAAGAAACATGTAATTATGTATATACTTTTCAAGTACACTTGCTATAATTACCCTATCTCTTCATCTTTATCAAAGTTTTGCCTCCTGTGAAAGTAAAGCCGAGGATAATAGCTCTTTTGCTCCCGTTAGATTTATTAATTGAAGTAATTACATTAAATGGAAAATAATGCCTTTGGGGAAAGTAATGCCAACAACACACATCCCATAGAAAAATACTGCTAAAAGATAGTGTGTGGCAGGAAAGATGTGGTCCAAGGCTCTATAACCAATTCAACTTAAGAGTTTTAAATAGCTTTAGAAACTAAAAAGTAAGGGGCATATGCAGGCAGGCATTGAAAAACATTTTTTAAGACTAGGATGACAAGGCAATAGTTCCTCTCAATGTTTGTGGTGTCCTTCAGGGCCCTCTTTGCAAAAGCCACCATTAACAAAGGGAACAATACATGTCAACAAAGAACACAAATACACAAGGAATATTGCGTAACTTTCTTTAATAAGTTGTCTTCTGGCCAAAGCTGGCAAATACCATGGGATTAGAGGAAAGATGAGCTCTTGGAGGGATATAAACTATTTTTTAAAAAAAACTCTTTTGGGGGGCACCTGGGTGGCTCAGTCAGTTAAGCCTCCAACATCAGCTCAGGTCATGATCTCACAGTTGGTGAGTTTGAGCTCCATGTAGGGCTCTGTGCTGACAGCTCAAAGCCTGGAGCCTGCTTCGGATTCTGTGTCTCCCTCTCTCTCTGCCCCTCCCCTATTCATGCTCACTCTCTTTCTCTCTCTCAAAAATAAATAAATATTAACAAAAATTTTAATAAATTTAAAAAAACCTCTTTTATTGTAAACATAGAGATGCCACTTCCCCGTTGATGAGAGTGCCTTTCTTATATGAAGACTAGAGACAAGAAAGACTTCACAACCCAGCAAATTTCCTGAATAGGATTTGCTGCTTACTAGCTGTGCACATTTATGTACATTTATTACCATTTCTTTTTTCTTTTTTTTTTAAGGTTTATTTGTTTATTTCAGAGAGAGAGAGAGAGCACAAGTGGCATAGGCACAGAAGAGAGAGTGAGAGAGAACTCCAAACAGACTCCACACCGACATAGTGCAGAGCCCAACATGGGGCTCAAAGCCACAAACCCCAAGACCATGACCTAAGCTGAAATCAAGAATCAGACATTCAACTAACTGAGCCACCCAGGCACCCCAGTTTCTTAGCATTTCTAAAGTTTGGTGTTGTCACCTGCACAGTAAAAACAGTAATAATTGTGACCTATGCTTTTGTGAGAGTTAAATAGTGTTCTGCAAATCTTTTAAAATCATGCAGTATTATGCTTTTGAAATAAGATATTCTTTCACCCTGCCTTCTGTATATATTTTTAACATCCAGAAATATTTGTTCAGTTTTATTCTTTTATAAATATTACCTTGGTATTCTTTTTAAAATTGTTTTATATCTATTCTCACTATTAAGGTGGGACTCATTCTCTCCCATTGCCCCCACTCTCTGGCAAGGTGAGAATTAGTAATAAATATAAAGCATACCAAAGTACCTCTTAGAAATTAAAGCAGGTACTTAGAAACTGTATAACTTTCAGAAATAAAATTGAGGTCTAGAATTCATTAGTTAAAGAAGGCAGTATAAAAAGTGCTCAGTTCCTCTAAAAATATGGTTGGGAAGTGTCTGATAGTTTATTAGATATAAAGAAAGACTTTTAGAAGAAGCATGATTTCCATGATTCTTTTAATGGAAAGCCCTCAAAAACCAATAGGCTTATTTGAAGTCTGGGTCCCAAACAAAAATTTACAAGCTCAGTCTTGCTATTACTGTTTAATCACGCATCCGTCCTTGATATCCAGGCTCAGGGTGGGGAGTCTTTGTGTCTTGTAGACCAGGTTTGGTCTCATATGGAGAAGCAGGGTTGTGGTATTTGCACATTCAGATTTGGAAATGTGGCTAAACTTTATTCTAAAAGACCTTCCAGTGATTGGCACTCAGTGAATCCTACTTTGATCTGGCCAGAGTCCTACCACTGATATCTTGAAGAAGAAAAAAAAAAAAGCCACACTATAGTGCTTATTCATTCATTCATTCATTCATTCCAACAGTTCTTGAGTGTGTTCTATGTCTCACTTCAATTAGAGGTTCTGAGGAAACAAAATCAAGGAAACCATAGCCTCCTGAACTTAGGGTGTTACAATCTAGGTGTTAAAAAGCCAAGGAAACCAATCATCTCCTGAAAGACAGTATAAATGTGATTTTTTTTTTTTATTTCTAGGAGAGAGAGAGAGAGAGACAGCGTGAGCAGGGGAGGGTCAGAGAGAGAGGGAGTCACAGACTGAAACAGGCTCCAGGCTCTGAGCTGGCAGTCAGCACAGAGCCCGACGCGGGGCTCGAACCCACGAACTGCGAGATCATGACCTAAGCGAAAGTCAGACGCTTAACCGACTAAGCCACCCAGGCGCCCCAAGTATAAATGTGATTTTTAGGTTTTGGTGATTCATATTAATTTTTTTTAACAGATTGGGCCCTTATTTTGCAGGTACAAGAACAGATCTTAAGGACCTTTTCTCTTTGTACAGGACATTTATTTGGAAAGCGATCCCAGATCGCAGGAGTGGGGGTGTGGGGAGAGTAGAAGAGAGAAGGAGAAAGGATCAATAAAAAGGTGTTCTGTCAAGCTGATCACTGCTATGGACAACTGGGGCTTGACTTCTCTTGAGTCCTTCCTGTGAGTAAATAGAATGTGTTCACCCAAGGGCAAAATGGAGAAGCATTTATCCATTGTTTCTAGCCTCTCCCCTCCCATCGGTGAGGGCTGTTCACATTTAAATAGCTCCACAGTTCTGAGCCGCCCTTGTGGGAGGGACAAGGCAGTCCCCACAGGCGTCTCATGAAGGCCCAGACAGAAAGCAAAAGAAATGTGATGCACCTGTGGCCAGCGAAAGCTTGACTAAAAAGATGGGCCAAAAAACATAAGAAGTAGAATACAGGAAAGTCTGCTAATTTCCCAAATGGAGGAAAGTACTGGGTGAGTGCCATCTCTGAGGTAAGATGAAGCATAAAGGAGATGTCTAACCCCAGTGTAGGACTGTGGACAGGCCTGCAGTAATGGGCATTCGGGGAGTGTTTGCAAGAATTGAGGGGAGCTAAGGCAATACACTTGGAGTCCAGCTGGCCTCCCTCAGATAGAATCCTGGGAGAGTGCTCCAGATGTGCAGTGCTTCCCAAATAGATAAGTCGCAGCAAGTGTCACACCAGCCTCTGTGTTACTTTGGCTCTTCTACCCTAGGTCCTGAAAGAGTTCCTCCAGATGGCTATAAGCTTAATTATAAAACCTAATGCCCATATTTACAACAAATACATTTTTTGACGTGAAGAAAATCTACCATGATGGAAAACTCTAAAGCCATAATGCCTATGTAATTTACTCCTATTTGTTCTTGACCACTGGATATTTTAAAAAATCATAATACCTGAAAACTCCTTTTTATTATTATTTTTAACATAATTATTATCAAATACGTTTCCATATAACACCCAGTGCTCATCCCAACAAGTGCCCCTCTCCATGGCCATCACCCATTTTCCCTTCTCCCCTAACCCCCGTTAACCTCAGTTTGTTCTCAGCATTTAAGAGTCTTTTATGGTTTGCCTCCCTCCCTCTCCTTAACTATTTTTTCTCCCCTTCTCCTCCCCAATGGCCTTCTGTTAAGTTTCTCCTGATCCACATATGAGTGAAAACACATGGTATCTATCTTTCTCTGACTGACTTATTTCACTTAGCATAATACCTTCCAGTTCCATCCACATTGTTACAATTGGCCAGATGTCATCCTTTCTCACTGCCATGTAGTATTCCATGGTATAGATAAACCACATCTTCTTGATCCATTCATCAGCTGATGGACACTTAGGCTCTTTCCATGTTTTGGCTATTGTGGAGAGTGCTGCTATGAACATTGGGGTGCATGTGCCCCTATGCATCAGCACTCCTGTATCCCTTGGGTAAATTCCTAGCAGTGTTATTGCTTGGTCATAGGGGAGTTCTGTTGTTAATTTTTTTGAGGAACCTCCACACTGTTTTCCAGAGTGGTTGCACCAGTGAAAACTCTTTTTTCAAAAGTTAAATTAAAAATAGAAGCAAGAAGGGAAACTTCTTTGTGATGGCAGCATCACAAGGTCTCTCTTGTCACATGAGGACAATCAACTTATTAAAATTGCCAGATGTCTCCCTTCCTCTCTCTCTCTCTGTCCCTCCCCTGCTTCTGTGTGCTCTCCCTCAAAATAAATAAACATGAAAAAAAGGGGGGGGGCGGCACCTGGGTGGCTCAGTTGATTAAGCGTCTGACTCTTGATTTTGGCTCAGGTCATGATCTTATGGTTCATGACATCAAACCCTGCATCAGGGACTGTGCTGACAGAGCTGAACATGCTAGGGATTCTCTCCCTCTCTCTCTCTCTCTCTCTGTCCCTCCCCTGCTTGTCCTCTCCCATTCTCTCTCTCTCTCTCTGAAAAGAAATAAGTAAACATTTTTAAAAAATTGCCAGATGGGAGTCAGGAATCATTTATGTAGGTCTGATGCAGCTTAACAATGTAGAAATTCTGTATAAAACGTGTTGCCACCATGAATTCCTTAAAGGTTTACAGTATAAATGTATTTATAATGTTAAACTTTCCAATGTTAAATCTTTCCTAAAAATATAGTAAAACTCTCCACTAATTTCATCCTTTGAAATGCATTCAAAAGATGCATTTCATTCAATGAAATTTTACAATTTTTCCTCTAAAGGTCTCATGTATCTTTAGTCAGTGTCAATTCTCTTCAAATTGATATACCATTTTAGTAAAATTTAGCACAAATCCCAATAACACATTTAATAGAACTTGAGCTAATTCTAAAATATATAGAGAAGAAAGTAAAGGACAAGAATAAGCAAAGGTTTTCTGGGGAAGAAGGGCACAGATGAAATAATTGCACTATCTGATGTCAAGGCTTATTTTAAAGCTTAAGGAATAATGGCAGCGCAGAATTTTTACAACTGGTCAATGAACAGAAAGAAAGAGCAGAAAGAAATCTGTGAATATCAACCACTGAAATATGATAAAGAGAGTATATGCATGAAAAGAAAGAAAGATGTGGGAAAGAAATGGATATTCACATAGGACTTTGAAATTTGGGGTGCCCTGGGTGGCTCACTTGGTTAGGTGTCTGACTGCGGCTTAGGTCATGATCTTGCAGTTCGTGAGTTCGAGCCTCACGTTGGGTTCTGTGTGGACAGCTAGCTCAGAGACTGGAGGCTGCTTCAGATTCTGTGTCTCCCTCTCGCTCTGCACCTCCTCTACTTGCTCCCTGTCTCTCTCTCTCAAAAAGAAATAAACATTAGAAATAAAAATTTATAAAAATAAAACTGAATCCCTACCTCAAATCATAAACAAAAATGAACTTCAGGAGGATCAGACTTAAATTTCAAGAGCAAAACTTTAAAACATTTAATAAAAAATAGCTTGATACATTTATGGTTTTGAAGTAGAGACACATTTTTATAAAAAATTTTTTTAATGTTTTATTTATTTCTGAGAGAGAGAAAGACAGCATGAGCAGGGGAGGGTCAGAGAGAGAGGGAGATACAGAATTGGAAACAGGCTTCAGGCTCCGAGCTAGTTGACAGCACAGAGACCAACGTGGGGCTCGAACCCACCAACTGTGAGATCATGACCTGAGCTGAAGTCAGACACTTAACCAACCAACTGAGCCACCCAGGCAACCTAAGATACATTTCTTAAGTATACAAAAAAGAAAAAAAAAAAACAGAAAAAGGAAATCATTGATAAATGTGACTACATTAAAATTATGGACTTCCTTTAATCAAAACTCATATTAAAGGATGGGATAAGACTATTTTCAAATTGAGAAAATATCTTTGCAACATACAAGACAGATAAAGGGGTGCCTGGGTGGCTCAGTCAGTTAAGGTTTTGGCTCTTGATTTTAGCAGAAGTCATGATCTCAAGGTTAATGAGATCAAGCCCCACCTCGGGCTCCATGTGCTGACAGCATAGACTCTGCTTGGGATTCTCTCTCTCTCTCTCTCTCTCTCTCTCTCTCTCTGCCTTTCCCCAGCTCATGCTCTCTCTCTCAAAATAAATAAACTGAGAAAAGAGAAACATAAACAGAAATATCACATGAGACAAAATCTATATGGCCAATAAACATATAAAGTGGGAAGCTTGCGTGGCTCAGTCAGTTAAGCCTCGGACTTCAGTTCAGGTCATGATTGCACAGTTCATGGGTATGAACCCCAAGTCAGGCTCTGTGTTAGCTCTCTTCCCCTCCCTGCCTTTCAAAACACATAAATAAAGCAAAACACAAATAAAGGCCACAAGGGGACAGCATTTTAAATCCATTCAAATGCCAAGTGCTAAGAAGTGTGAAAATACTGAATACTGAAGGCACTGTAGCTCAACAGGATCTCATGCATTTCTGGTGGGAGTATACCCTGTACAGCCACTTGGGAAGGGTTTGATATTGTTTCATAAAGCTGAACATTCATGCATCCTATGACTCAGTAATTCTACTCCTAGATTATATGCTTCTACTCGATACTGTTGAATTTGTCCACCTGCAGGTCTATCCTGCACTAGAATGCTCATGGCAGCACTGTTCCAGCAGCAAATGGTTAGTGACAGGGAACAGACATATAAATTAGGGAATACACACAGAACTACTCAGTAGTTTACATAAAGAAACTATAGCGCATGCAAAAATATGAATAAGTCTGGGGTGCCTGGGTAGCTCAGTCGGTTAAGTGGTCAACTTCAGCTCAGGTCATGATCTCACGGTTCAAGGATTCGAGCCTCGCTTCAGGCTCTGTGCTGACAGCTTGGAGCCTGGAGCCTGCTTCAGATTCTGTGTCTCCCTCTCCCTCTTCCATTCCCCCACTCACAGACTGTCTGTCTCTCTTTCAAATATAAATAAACATTAAAAAAGTTAAAAAATATGAATAAGTCTTACCAACACAAAATTAAGAGAAATAATGAGAGTCAAGATTACAAGGAGGATGATAGCATTTCTGTAAAGTTAAAACAACTAAAACAAAACAACATACTTCTTAAAAATACAGAGAAAAGTGGAAAAACTATATAGTTTTTAAAGAAAAGAACAAAAGTAAGAGAAGGATCAGCCCAGACCATAGAGATAAATCCTTCGGATGGAGGGAAAAGTATGAGACAGAAAAAGAAAAACCACATAGAATTGTAGAAGGTATTGTCAATGTTCCAGTTTCTGTATTGGGATTGGTGTTCACAAGTGTTTATTATATTATTCAAGATAAACACACACACACACACACACACACACACATAGGGACCAATTATGGGAGTGTGCTGTGAACAAAGAATTATAATTAATCTAATCCCCTGTTCTTGTGGACCCAAAAACAAAGTGAAACAAATAATAAGAATCTACTCTGAAACAGATAGCTTGGTATCTGTCAGTTGTTTGCATGAATACAAGTGGCCTTTACAGCCTGCATGCAATGGAACTCATTTTATCTCTTTAGCTCTCCTCCTCCTCCATCTTAACAGAGAGCCTGGAGGTGAGCCCGTTTCCTTCCTCTCTACACGTCTTGTATACACATTCCGTGCTTCTGAGTAGAGTTTCTTCTGCTGTGCATAGCTGCCTTATGTCTCTTCACCCATTCAAATTCCATCTTTGTTTTGATGTTTACCTAAAATTCAACCTCCTTTAAGAAACCTTCCCCAGTGACCTTAAATCCCTAAAGTGCTTAACTTCTATACCACATGATATAGTTCTTAACCAGATACATCACATTTTCAGTATTAATTGATAAGTACATATATTGCATGGCATAGTGTTTTTATTATGAAGGGACAAAAATTTGACTCATACCTGATCCTCATTTACAATGACTCTCGAGAGGTCACAGAAATGTGAAAAAATTCCTAGAGTACTAGATAATTCTAGCCATGTTTGCTAGAACTTCTGGGTGGAGAAATAAAAGAAGGTGTCACAAGAAGAGAAGACATCTTGATTGGCTCTTGAAAGATATGGGGAATCTCTACAGGCACAAAATGGCATGAGAGGGGCATTCTGGGTACAAATAATAAGAACTAGTATTTCTTGAGTATTTACTATGTGCCAGGTCCGTCCATTAGAGTTTGTACCAGTAAATTTAGATTTGCTGAGACTAACAGGTATTCCAATAGCATTGCCTAAAGATATAAGTTTTTTTATATTTATTTATTTATTATTTTTTAAAAAATATTTTTATTTATTTTTGAGAGAGAGATAGAGACAGCATGAGCAGGGGAGGGTCAGAGAGAGAGGGAGACACAGAATCTGAAGCAGGCTCCAGGCTCTGAGCCAGTGGTCAGCACAAAGCCTGATGCGGCGCTCGAACCCACGAACTGTGAGATCATGACCCGAGCTGAAGTCAATGCTCAACCAACTGAGCCACCCAGGCGCCCCAGTTTTTTCTTATATTTAAAACCTGAAAAAAGGCAGTGCAGGGCTTAAATGGTGGTTTTGCTTCATAATGTCCTCAGAGAGCTTATTATTTTCAGTTTATCACTCAGACATGTCTGGTATGCGACCCTCATGGGGGTCAAAGTGGTAGTTACCACACCTGCACATTCCAGGAAACATGATGGAAAAATAGATACAGAAGAAAAGAGGAAACATCATCACACATTTATCTCTAAGAATTCAGTGCTGGTAATAAAAATCATTCTAGTTATTTTAAGCAGTAGAGGCTTTAATGGAGAAAATCACCTGCCTAAAAAACCTTTGGAAGGGCTAGAGGGTTGGGCTCTAGACCGGATCCCCAGCAATGACTCTCAGAACAAGACAAAAATTATCTTCCAGGGAACGTGGAGGTTGCAGTTAGAGTTATAAACCCAAGAATACAGAGCATAAGTTGACTTGGGAATCAGGAAGCTCGAGTCAAGAAGAAATGATCATAATTGACTCTTGAGAATCGGCAGCAGAAAAATGGACACTGAAATACTGCTAAAGAAAAAGTGTAATATTTCTATGACAGAGGTGATCAAGAGATCACTTTTTAAAAGGTGTAGGAAAATGATTTCTGCTTTACTTCCACTTTCCAAATGTTGCGTGAGTGCCTTTGATTGAAGAAATCCAAATTGCATCCATCTTGTAAGGTAATTAGTGAAATGAAGATTTAACTTTTCATTCTAATTAGAAAGAGAGGAGAAAGGAGGTTGAAAAAGCCAGTACATCATGCTTGCCACAATCCACCACTTTGGTTACTTTACATCCCTGAGCTGCCTTCTAACCATAGCTAAACTTCTGACCAGCAACTATTAGAAACATAGGCATGTCCAACATAATGCATTTACCACTTGTATGAATAAATGAATAACAAATGCAATATATTTACTTCCCTCCTAAAGGGGAAATCTAACACCCTACCACTCATTACATCTGTCACTGGGTAATTCTCACTCTTCTTCCAGTTTAGTTAATTCTCTTTTGATACCAGGTAATCTATAAGTTAAATTAGTTTGTTAAGTATCACTACAACAATGTATCTGAAATATTAGGGGGAAAGTAGAAGAGAGAAAAGAAAACTGGCTAACGTACATTCATATATTCATATATCTCATATATATTAAACAGAGTAAGAAAAATTGTGAGCCACTATCACTGAAGTTATAGTTACATTGAAAAATTTCTTTTCTTCACTATATGTTCCCTATTCTTTTTGCCCTGTGCCAACATCTCAGCTGGCCAAGGTTCTTTATTTGGTGAAGGTAGCCGAACGAGCATTCCATGGTCTTCCATGAACACTTACAATTGACTGTGGCATTAATGCCAGGTGCCCAGAAGGTCTCCTTCCCTTTCCCTAATGTTTTGCAGCAAGATTATTTCCTCTTTGCAGGGGACCAGCCTCTGCAAGCCAGGGATGGCCCAGAGAGTGATGTTTGGCATTGGCGAAGAAGACACGGAGCCAGCCTCTTCAGGTGGACTGCTCAAATTTATTTTTCAGCTTAGGGTTTTTATATAGCAAATCCAAACAATCATGCTTAAACAATTTACATTTTTTTGAGTACAGTCATAGGACTTAACATTTCTAAGTTTTCTTGGCAACAGTGATTTCACGGTACATGATTTCCACTTCAACCAATAAAATTTAACCAGGTAGTCATAACAAAGTTTTACATATTCTTTACTATGTATGGCAGGGTATCTAAGGATAAGTGAAGCATATTGCCAGATACATGAGATCACAGTGCCCTTTAACTGTTTAAATTCACTGAGCATGCAAAAACAGGATATACTTGTACCCACGGTTGTAACAGACTCTCACAATCCCTTACTAAGAAAGAACAATGTCAATAATTATCATAGATGACGTATGGAAATGTTTTACGTGGATCAACTAGAATTTGGTCTCTGCATTTACCAATCTCATTCTTTGGCCAGAATAATCCATAAGTTGCCTTACAGGCCTGAGGTCAGCAGGCAAATATTTCTCTAACACTTTTCCGAGAAAGTCCTCCGCAATTAGTAAGCCTTGTTTTTTTCTCTGCTTATGGCATAATATGTATTCTTACTGGCAATTAGACCCATACAAGGAAAATGAATTCTAGGTCTCTTATAGACCCCATGCATACTGGACTGTCTCCAATTTTGCTAATTGCTACAATATTCACTAGACAACATCTGATTGAGGGGGGCGGACATGATATTTAGGTAAATTCCATTTTGGAGGAAGGGGGGAAATGTGGGCGATTCTGGTTTCATATTAACCCTAGAATAGACTAACAGCAGAAGTGAGAGTAAAAGGTACAGACTAAGTAGAGAAGAAGAATCCTTCAGGGGGTTCTTCTGACTGCCTTGCAGTCTTTTCCCACAGGTTTTTCCCTGGGCCTTGCCATCAGGGACAACCTGTGCAGTTTCGGTCTCCGGCACCTCTCGGTAATCAGGATACAAATAACTTCAGCCAATGTAGTAACATACTCGTTTTTCCCCTCCCTATGGTTGAGTGATGTGAAGGACCAAGGGACCAGGTCTCAGTTTCCACTTCACTAGAAATCTTACTTTGTGTTCTCACGGAAGCATCCTTCCTTGGTAACCACTTCCATTAAATGAGCAGAACTTAATGTCATGAGGATAGTGCAACAGAGACTTCTAATCATCTACCAAACCTGTTGTCTGACCAGTTTCAAGATGCCCTTATTCTCAGATGTTGCTATGTGATCATGTTATCACCAATAAAATGTGAGTAGAATGTGCTATATGCAAGTCTGGGAGTTATGACACGGGACATGCCCTTTCCACATTTTCTTCCTTCTCTCTACTTAAACATTTTTAAAAAGTGTTTTTATTTATTTTTGAAAGAGAGAGAGACAAAGCGTGAGTGGCGAAGGGGCAGAGAAAGAGGGAGACACAGAACTTCAAGCAGGTTCCAGGCTCCAAGCCATCTGCATAAAGCCCAACGCGGGGCTCAAACTCACGAACCGTGAGATCATGACCTGCACCAAAGTCGAACGCTTAACTAACTGAGCCACCCAAGCACCCTCCTTCTCTCTACTTTTTAAAAAAGTTTTTACTTAAATGCCAGTTAATTAACATACAGTATAATATTAGTTTCAGCTCTCTGTTTTTTGACCACAGTTCAATCATGCAGATAGATAAAGATGTCCCTTGTATGTGTAAAGCAGAAAGACTCTAGATCCCAAATTATAGTATAGAGCAGAACTTTTCTAAAGATCTGGATCATTCATATTGAAATTATTACCTGGGCAACAAAAGAACTTCTTTGTTTTGTAAGTTCTTTTATTTTTGACTCTCTTTGTTAGAGCAATCTTGTCTTACTCTATCTTATATAAACATAGAGCAAACATTTTGCAAGTGGATTACTAAATATCTGTAAGTAAGAAGTGCTAGATGCACATGGGTGGCTCAGTTAGGTTAAACGACTGACTCTTGATTTCAGCTCAGATCCTGATCTCACAGTTCATAAGTTTGAGCCCCACTGACAGTGTGGAGTCTGCTTGAGATTTTCTCTCCCTCTCCCTCTGCTCCTCCCCTGTTCATGCTCACTCTCAAAATAAATAAATAAATTTAAAAAAAGAAGTGCAAGATGGACTACATTATGTCAGCGAATAAAAAGGTTAGCCCAGGCCTAAAGTAACAGCACAAATTTGCACTGCTGACTTTTCTAGGTAAAAGTAAACTGTAAAAGGAAACTCTGACTAGTTAGATAAGGGGGGAAAAGGCATTCACAAGATTGATAACCACTATCAGCATAAGGGGACAGACATTAGAAGAGTAAGCACCCTGATAAAAAATGTTTGCATATAATTCACATACACATGTACATATACATATACATATACATATACATATACATATACATTTCTTAGCCTTGTCATGGCTCAGAAAGGCACAAGTTAAGGTTTATTCATACCTCCAACCACAGCCCCCTGAGACTCCATGATATTTATCTGATGTGCATTGTGTCATCTGCACCTAATATCTGTGTTTTGTGTCTAGTTTCTCATTGCATACCACTATCACAATGTCCCTAAGTTATTTCATAAAAGCTAGAAATAATTCATTCATTAAAAAGTAGTTATTAAGCCACTACAAAATGCCAGGTGCTATTCTAGGCACAAGGAATTAAAATATGAACTAAATAACCCCATAACCTTTCCCTCAATTGCCTTAAGTTATAAGGGGAACACATAAATGAGTAAAATACCCATTATGTCAGATGGTGACAATTGCTATAGGAATAAATAAAGCAGAGAAGGAAGTAGGGAGTTTTAAGGGAGAAGGGATAGGAGACTGGTGGTTGCAACAGTGAATAATGTCAGGGAAGATTTTTGAAAAGCTGTTACTTAGGCAAAGTTTGCGAGAGACGAAAAACCAAATCATGTAGACATTTCTGGTGGAAAAGTGCTCCTGGCAGAGGCATGAACATATGCAGAGACTCTGAGGCGAGAGCAGGTCTGCACGTTAGAGAAGCAGCAAGGAGGCCCATGTGGCTGCGGCAGAGTGGCTGGAAAGGTAGTTAAAGTGATATCAAGGGGAAACATCTCTGGGGTTCAGGCGACTGCTGAACATGTAGAACATACTGAGCTTTGTAGGAAATTCTAGGTTCTACTCTTTTTTTTTTTTTTCAGTACGAGTAGAATCAAGCCTCTCTTTTTTTAAATTAATTTTTAATTTTTTTTGAGAGAGAGAGAGACCAAGCAGGGGAGGGGCAGAGAGAGAGAAACAGAGGATCCGACGCAGGCTCTGTGCTGACAGCAGAGGGCCTGGTGCAGGGCTTGAACTCACAAACCATGAGATTGCGACCTGAGCCGAAGCCAGACACTTAACCGACTGAGGCACCCGGGTGCCCGTACTCTTTTATTTTTTTAAGTTTATTAATTTATTTTGAGAGACAGTGAGAATGCAAGGGAAGGAGTTTCAGAGAGGGAGGGAGAGAGAATTCCAAAAAGGGTCCACACTGTCAGCACAAAGCAGGGCTCGATTCCACAAATTGTGAGATCATGACCTGAGATGAAATCTCTTGAGTGAGAACTTTGGCTTTTACTACAAGTGTGAAGCCATAAAAAGGTTTTGAGCAGAAGAATGGCTTGGAATCGATGGAAAGGGGCCAGGTTGAAAGCAGGGAGACCAGGAAGAGGGCTGTTGTAGGAATCCAGATGAGAAATGATGGTAGCCTCTACCACTTGTGTGGTGGGGATGGTGAGGGGTGGTCATATTTTGAATATAATTTGCAAGATGAGCCAATAAGATTTGCCGAGAGGTTGGATATGGAGTGTGAGAAAAAGAGCCAGAGTAAAGATGAACTCCAAAGTTTGGGTTTGATCCTCTAGAAAAATGTAGATTCGACCCACTGTGTAAGAAAAACAATTGTGAAGGTCGTTGAAATAGGAGAAAAAAATATTACAAGATGAATGAGTTTTCAGTCCAATTCACTCACTCAGATCATTTCTGCCTTCCATTGTCTTTCAGATGTTTTACAACGATGCATTTTGTAGAAAATTGATAATAATGTAAGTTATTTTTGTCCATAAAACTATGTTGATGGTGTTTAGTAGAATGCAATTGACTATTTTCTGTAGATAGACTATTTTGTACGTATTTGTAAATTCTTTCCAGAATTTCTTATTCTCTATATATGTCTTTGTTCTTTGAAGGTTTTCTTGAACTGGTTGTCATATCTTATTTCCCTCATAAATTAATGTTTAATAAAATCTTTGACATGAGTTCATTTTATACCTGTATGGAAGTCATGATTTCATATCACCTTTTGACAATTTTCTCTTAACGACTGAGATGGGAAAGATTGGGGAAAATGACATTTTGAATATGTTAAGTTTGAGATGCCTACCCAAAATAAAAGAATATGTAGTAAGTTGTGTAAACATGGCTACCACTCAGGGAAAGACATGAGGTCAGATGAAATCAGCACAGGATCGAATGCAGATAAAGACTAAAACATCCCAACCATTAAGCCTTGTTACGTTTCCTGGAAGGAGGGAAAGAAAAGAAGCAGCAACAAAGGAGACAGAAGGACCAGTTACTGGGATAAGAGGAAACCCAAGGGACAGTGTTATCCTAGAAGCCAAGGGAAACAGGTTTTTAAGAAGGAGGCAGTTATCTGTAGTGTCAGATTCCCCTGATGGGTCTGGTGAGAGGAAGGCTGAGACTAACCCGTGAGATTTATCACCAGAGAAGTCACTGACAGCCTAGACTAGAGCAGCTTTGATGGTACACTGGGAGCAGCAGTCAGAATGGAGTTCAAGAAAAAATGGAAACAGAGAGAATGGGGAATGTAAGGAAAACAAACAAACAAACAAACAAAACCCTGTCAAATAGTTTTGCTGAAAAAAGAGACAGAAAAATGGTCCTGAAGAAGTTTTTTGTTTGTTTGTGTTTTCCAAGATGGGAGGAATTGCAGTAAGCTCGTATGTTTCTGAGAATGATCTAGTGGCAAAAGAAACTGGTGATGCAGACGAGAAAGGGGACAATTGCTGTATCCATGGCCTTGACTAGGTGAGAAGAGATGGACACTATACATGAGTAGAGAGGGCAGGCTCTAAATAGGAACACAGAAGCAGTAACAGGAAGGAAGACAGAATAAATGGACCCCGATGCAGGAAGATGGGTGGAAGTGGGGTTAGGTGATTCTGGACAATTTCTTCTTTTAATCTCATTTTCTCACTCAAATAAGAAGCAAGGTCACAGCTGATAGGGGGCTTGGGGAATGGAAAATTGGAGACTTGGAGGCAGAAGACATGAACTAGTCTTTTAGGAGAATGGAAAAGCACATGGACTAAGGATATGTGGAAGCCAACCTACTGGCAGAGCAGAAGGAAGAAAAGAGCAAACATTAAATACACTACTAAATCAGACTTAGATTAACTTCTTAACAATCTTTTTCTTGAGTCCAATGAAAGTCTTATATTGTTAAAACCACTTATTTGAATATTCTGTTATTTGAAGTCATATGCATTTTAACTACTATTCCTCAATTCCAAGATGACAAACCAACATTTTAAAAGTTTACATTATAATACATAATATGGCTATATAAAAAACAGTCAGTTCCTCTTTTATTCAAAAATATGGTAGGTAAATTTAAATATATTTGGGTATGTATCCAAAAATATTTTGGGTATGTATCCAAAAAAAATGGAAAGAAGGGTCTCAAAGACATACTTGTACAGCCATGATCATAGTAGTATTCATAAATTTTAGCCAGAGTGGACACAGCAAGATGCCATTGATGGGGTGCCTGGGTGGCTTGGTTGGTTGAGTGCCTGACTCTCAATTTCAGCTTAGGTCATGATCCCAGGGTCATGGGATCAAGCCCTACATTGGTTTCTGTGCTGAGCATAGAGCCTGCTTTGGATTCTCTCTCTGTTTCCCTCTGCCCCTTTCTTATACTGTATTCACGTTGTGTGTCTCTCTCTCTCAAACAAACACACAAACACACACACACACACACACATGCACACAATTAGAGAAACAAAACAGGAACCAAAAATGCCATTGACAGATGAACTGACAAGCCAAATGTGGTATATACACAATGAAATGCTATTCTGCCTTAAAAAGAAAGGAAATTCTGCCACAGGCTACAGCGTGGATGAACCTTGAGAACATTATGCTAAGTGGAAGAAGTAAGTTACAGAAAGACAAATACTGTATGATTCCACTTACATGAGATACGTCGGGCTGTCAGATTCTTAGAAACAAAGTAGAATGGTGGTTGCCAGGGGTGGGGGAGAGGGAGAAATGGGGAGTTGTTTCATGGCTGTACAGTTTCAGTTTTCTAAGATGAAAAAGTTCTGGAGATTGGTTGCACAACAATGTGTATATCCTTACCTCTGCTCAATTGTAGATTTAAATATGGTAAAGATGGTAAATTTTATTTCATGAATGTCTTACTATCAAAAAATAAAAATGAAAACTAAGAAAAGGATAACTCAAATAAAAGCATAAAGCTTATTGAGACATACAGTATTCATGAAAACCAAACACAATATCATAAGATTGTTTTTATCATGACAGGATTTCAGAAGTTGGTGTTTTTTTAAGAAAAATCATTCAATTGTGTGAAATAATTGGAGTACTTCAAGAAGCAAGTAAAAGAATGAGCAAGTCAGCCAGAAGGTATTGGCCTGCAGTGATGCCATGGATATCAGGAGGAGGTTTTTACAAATACAGGAAAACCTTGGATTGCAAGGAATTTGTTATGCAGGCGTTTCACAAGACAAGCAAACACGTCTAATAAATTTTAACTTGATAAACAAGTGATGTCTTGAGATATTAGTAGTATGTGATGCTGAATGTCATATGATCACACCTGAGCCAATGGTCCTTCTCTCTCTCTCTCTTGCTGAGAGGTTGTGGGTGACCATCTCCCATGCCCAGATGCTGTGTCTCAGACTGAGGTGTTTGGCAGAAATTAGTGAATTTTCAAAACATTGGAAGGCGCCCACAAGTGGCACTAGTGTATTTTTTGTCGCTTCAAAGCACCTATGGACAGTCCTTTGCTTTTCCATACAAAGGTACTACTTAGGAACGCTTTGCTTCACTCTAGGTCAGGCTGCCTGCAGATATAGACCCTTTCCTCTGCTGCCGTATTGCCAGTTACATTAAATACAGTATATGACAAGAGTTTATTTATACTGTACTGTAGTCAATATCTGTGCGAGTGTATGCAATGGCCCCCGTGCAGAAAAAGGTTGAAAAGAAAGGTGATAAGAAGGAGATGATTACCGTGGAAGGAAATCATCGAGAAGTATGAACCAGGTATGCAAGTGGGCAAAATCACAAGATTTTATAAGAAGTCTATGTCTGCATCTTGTCCACAGAGGAGGAGGAGATAAAGGCAGAGGAATCCCTCAATTCAAATGAGATTAGGGATATGTGTAAGATGTGGGAAACAGAGCATAATTTGTAGAAAAGCACAGTATGAATAAGGCTGTAGCAGAGTAAGTGCTTAAAGACAATGCAAGGTCACATTTCTGTGAAATCCTCAAAAGGAGGAGAAAGCAAGTGTCATAGGATAGGTTCCTTGTTAAAGCTGCACAAAAAGAAAGAGATTCCATTGAGCCAATAGATGCCGGTGATTCCATTAGTGATACTGAAAATGTGAAAACTGTCCTATGCAATAGCCCTCCTCTCTCTCGCTTTCCTCACACCAGTCATGAAGGTTTTCAAAGGTAAATGCAGGTTAATTTGCTTATTTTTCTTTATATTTTGTAATTTCTTTATTATTTTGTATTATATTACAGTACTATAATCATTTTTATATGAATATTTTGGGGCTGTGGAACGAATCATCTGAATTTCCAGTATTTCTTATGGAGAAATCCACTCTGATATACAAGTGCTTTGGACTACAAGCATGTTTCCAGAATAAATTAAGGTTTTGCAAATCAAGGTTTTACTGTATGTCATACTTGTATAACATACAGATTAATTTTTAGAAAACAGAATTGTTTAGGAAAAAATGGAGAGGAAAGAGAGTTGTAGAATTTTTATCCACTAGGAAACTCCTGGGTGCTGTATGCAATAGCATGTCCTTTTGAATTCACTGGTTTTTACTTCCTAATTGTAGCTACTTAATATTTGTTGAAGACTTACTACATGCTCGGCTTTTCACAGGTAGTATTTCTGATCCTGGAAACAGCCTGCAAGGTATGTATTATCATCCCTAGTTAGAGATGGGTAAACTGAGGCTCAGTAAGTTGTATGTCATACCCTAGGACATGTAGTGAGTACATGGGACTCCAGAACTCAACTTAGGGTTGTCTGGTTCCAAAGTCTGTACTTTACCTACTATACCGTTCTAAATGATCATTATCAAAATCTGATTACAGGGAACAAGGAGTCTGGATTTATATCCCCACCCAGTGGCAAAGGCTTAATGCCTCTCTTGACCCTGCTAATATAGGAGATTGAAATAAGATCCAGAGTTTCATAACATAAAACCCAAGATGTCCCGGACACACTGAAAATGACTAATTAGACCAAAAACCAGGAAATCAACTTGAACGAAAAATGAATCAGTAGACAGCAACACCAGACGACGTTGATGGTGGAATTACCTGACAAGCATTTTAAAGCAGCCAAATGTAAAAATGCTTCAAGGAGCAATTACAAACGCACTTGAAACAAATTACCAAAATGGAAGAACGCAGCAAAGCAACAGAAGGCATAAGGAAGAACCAAATGGAAACTTTATAACTGAAAAATATAACCAAAATAAAAATTTCACTAGATGGGCATAACAGAAAACAGGAAATAACAGAAGGAAGGAGCCCTGAATCTGAAGATAAAGCAATAGAGAATTTACTTCATCTGAACAATACCAAGAAACTAGACTAGAAAGGAAAAGAAAAAAGAAAAAAAAGAAAACCACAGACAGATATGTAATTTCCCACCACACAAGCTTCTGATATCTGAGATCGTGTCTTACAGAGATGGTGCCTCGTTATAAAATACCTACTCTGAAGAATTCCTCCTCCAGAGCCGTGGCAATTAACTTATTTGAAGGTAACGTTTCTTGTCTTGCAGAGATGTAACTGGTCTATGGCAGAGACACCCTAAGTGGCTTTCTTTCAAAGTGATTAGGAAGAGAAACAGAATGTTTAAGCTTAAAAGTACTTTGAAGAAATGTGTAAAGGCGGTTGACAAATTGTACTGTGCGAGGGATGCAAGCTGTTCATATTTTTGTCTAACCCCATTATTTTATACATGATGAAGGCAAGGACCAAAGGAAACGTTGGTGACTCCCTTAAGGTGAACACCTAATTAATGACAGATTTGGGACTGGATCCTGGGTTCGATAACAACCAGTGTTGATCTTTTCCCATTAATACAATGCATTTAGGAAGAGAGCCTATCTGTAAGAAAACAGATACGATTTTTAGCTCCACCTGTCCATTGGAAGTAATACTCTGGAGTTCATGAGTTCATTTGTAAAAAAAAAAAAAAAAAAAAATGGACAGCATTGTGAAAGATGTCAAAGTACTAGCAAAATACATCTAAGTAGAACCTTATAATCAAGGTTCTCCTTGTTGCTAAGCAGAATACAAACGAATCTAGGACAAAACTTGCCTCGCATATCAGCTAATGTGAGGATGGACTCGGTAGTGATACCATAGAGCCTAAAACCATGCTCGTTGCTCTCCATGGATGTTTTGCTCCTCCCTAAAGGAAAACAGGCCTTTATAGGATGGGAGATTGAGGGAAAAACATCGGATTGCTTCAAGATCTGAAAACAGAAGTGATTGATAAGCAAAATAAGTCTCTTGCATAGGTGGGGAGGAGTATCTACTTCTGGCTCCGTGCAGAGTATTGAGAAACCATTTCAACAACTGTGTTTCAGATTCATTCACTTCGACCACATTTCCCTTTACTTTCCATTACTGGAGAACGCCCCCATCACCAGCAAATGAAAACATATCAAACCTCTGCTCTAAGTCATTGCTGGGAAGCTGAGTTTCATTGTTAGACCCGAGCAGAGTCACAAATACTCTGTGAGGGAGATCCTGGAGGAAAGCCCGGACGGAAAACAGCGAATCACAACTGGCACAGCAACTGCCACAAACAGATGCACGGTGGCATGCTACTTAGAGCACTAAACCACCAACATGCAGAAGTTTGTGATTTCAGAGCCCGGGCGCACTACTTGGTTCCCCATAGTAGAGGCCGTGGTATGCTGGGCTGGATTAAGCCCAAGAGGAATCTGTTTATCCCCTCCGCTTTAAACACCAATCAAAAGCACTGTTCCTCTCTTGAAGGTGCTGAAATGCAAAGCGAGCTCCTGGCTCCTTTTCTCTCTCTTGGTGGCATTTGAAAGTGTAAAGCTTTGAATACCAATTGCTTGAACTGGACATATGTGAATCTCTTCTAATCCTACTAATCCCTGTCTCCAAGTGCTTCTTTGTATGTCGAGGCAGCACACATAGATCTAAGTAAAAGTGGCCATAATCCTGGAAATGTGGAAAAATGTCCCAGTGTGAGAGACGCAGAGGGACCTGCCGAAGAAACTATTGTGTAGTTCAAGGAAAAGAGAAAATATGAAGGAGCCCTCTCACCTTTTCTGAGCTCCTGGGAGGAGAGCAAACCCACGCAGCGGGAGTCCTCTCTTGCAAACAGCCTTGGTACCCTTGAGCAAACTCACAGAGCCGAGACTTACCAAAGGCTGAGAAATTCACTCGGCGGCTGCTTTCAGGGGCTTGAACCCAGCAGGCCAGGCCGCCACGACGTGCGGCCTTCATTATGCCCCAGAATTTCCTTTGCAAGGAAGCCGGCCCGGCGTGTTTACAGATTTCTGAGCTGGCGCTCAGGCTGCAAACAGCGTGGGGGAGGGGCGGGAAATTCTGTTAAAAACCCAAGAAACAAAATAATCCTACAGACCCCACCTCGTCAAGACTTTTCAAATAGGAGCAAGAGACCGGCGGTGCGTTTCTAAATTACTGTTTTTGCTTTTGCGGAGACAGCGCGGGCGGAGTCCTGACTGCGATTGTCAGGAAGGGGGCACGGCAGCTTTTGAACTTTCTAAAGGAATAGTGGCGGCTTTCCCATCCCCATGAAGAATGTGTGAATGCATCCATTCGCAAATAATAACTTCTGCAAACAGACGATTTTAAAGTTTGTGACGTATTTGCTTACTGATTTTTGAATCCAGTTATAGGGGCGGGGGCCGGTTAACAAAAAGTGTTGCATTTTTTTAAAAAGTTGAAATATTCAAACCTAACAAACCTCGTGAGAAAGACAATGTGGATATTGCTATCCCCACTTGCAGGAAAAGGTATTATAATTATATTAAATACAGTTCATTTATCCGAATGTATACATTTTTTTTTTTTTTTGACTCAGAGGAGCCTGAAGTATTTTAAAAGACTCATGAACACAATACCCCATCCAGGTGGTTATTATAATTTAAAGTTGTATCAGGAGACCCAATTCTAACGTCTTTATTTCTTCTACTTTTTAGATTCACTTTTGTTGCTCTTCATTTGTCATTTTTAAAAAGTATTAATTGCTATTGAAAACTATGCTAAAAACTTTAGGCAGACAATATTTTCAAAACCCAGGACTCGGTAGGGAAATGGTCTTACTATATTTAATATTGAAAGAGAAATTTGTACCATAAGTAACTGATGTAGAGTATATAATGTAACACACACTAAATATATATATGTGTGTGTATATATATGTATATATACTATACATATATATACATGTGTGTGTATATATATGTATATATACTATACATATATGTACATATATATACATATATATACACAAATTCAGAGATGTCTAGCTTCTTCTGTACCTGAGAAGAAAAGTTGAGATGGTTTTGAATAAAAGTATTGGCCTTGGTGATGTTGTAAACCAAAGGCGAAAACAAACCACAAACATACAAAACCCTCCCCCGCAAAGAGACCTTTTTTAAGTCTCGCCTACTTTAACAAGACTTACTATGTGACAGGCACTATTCTAAGGGGCTTACAAAAGTGAACTCATTGAAGCATCACAATAGCCTCAGGGGATGGGTTCATAATTCTCCCCATTTTACAGATGAGGAAAATGGGGACAGGAAGGGGCACTATAATCTGCCCGGGGCCTGCAGCCCCTGAGCCCACCTGTGATGCACCCAAGCAGGCTGGCTCCTGGCCTTTCCTCAGCTGCCTCTGCTTTCGAAACACCTATTCTGAACGTGCTACTGTCTGTGCTGTTAGATTTCAAATTCAGGGGCGCCTGGGTGGCTCGGTCCGTTGAGCGCCCCGCTCAGGTCAGGACCTCGCGATTCCTGAGTTTCAGGCCTGCGTGGGGCTCTATGCTGACACCTCAGAGCCTGGAGCCCGCTTGGAATTCTGTGTCTCCTTCTCTCTCTGCCCCTCCCCCGCTCATGCTCTGCGAGAGTGTGTGTGTGTGTGTGTGTGTGTGTGTGTGTGTGTGTCTTTCAAAAATAAACATTAAAAAATTTTTTTAAATATACAACAATTAGAAACAAACCATAAACACTTTAAGAGCATGAGCGGTAAGATAAAGAAAAGCAGAATGGAGACCATGACTGCGTGTATCTCCTGGTAACGAATTCGAGTACAAATGTGAATCTCAGGGAGCTAAAGAATATCTGTGAGATCAGCAGAAGCTGCCAAAGAAGGTGACGGCATCCAAATCCCCTTTAATTCTTCCTTAGGTTCTAGAAACCTAAGAAATATTTCTCAAATCCATAGCTTAAAAGACCTCTACAAAGTAGAATGCTGAGGCATTTATTTAGACTAGAACTGTTTCTCCAAACAGTGCCTCAGTTTCCTTATCTCTGAAACTAAAATACTTACGATTCTGTAACTTTCAAAAGTTCAGACAATAGCAACAGTAAGCCCAGTGGGGGTGGTATGAAAATACAGGATTTATGTGGGTGGTGGACTACAAGTTAAATAGGAGTTGGCCTTGGGATTCAGTTACCTACATTGTTCCCTTGCTCATATCCTGTCAGCCTATGTTCTCCTGAAGCCATTGCTGCTGGTAAGCCGCTTTGCACGTGGGCACATTACACTTCTCAAGTCTCATTTTTTGCACCTCGGCTTTGGACGCCAGAATTGGTCTTGCTCCTGCAGAGGCCCGGAAGGGTAGGGGACTTCATAGCCCGTGATCAATGACATCCCGTGACCCCGAATCAATGAGAGAGGGGAAATAGTCGATGCATGTTCTTTTCTGTTCCCTGGAAGATGATTCTGAGGTGCACCTACGTTTTTCTTTTATGTTTTTATTTTATTTTTGAGAGCGACAGTGTGAGTGGGGGAGAGGCAGAGAGAGAGGAGACACAGACTCTGAAGCAGGCTCGGGCTCTGAGCCGTCAAAGCCCAATGTGGGGTTCGAACTCACGGACTGTGAGATCATGACCTGAGCTGAAGTTGAACGCTTAACCCACTAAGCCACCCAGGTGCCTCTGAGGTGCATTTAATTCAGCTCTTTGGAGAATCTTGAATGGACAGAGCCCCACTCACCCACAGTGGGAATCAGCTACACAATGTACTCTGCACTGACTTTCCATCCATGTCTGTTGTAGTTTTTCATTCCCTCTTCCTGTTTCCCGGTTTCACTTTTCCCAGTACACTGTCTACATGCAAGCCCTTATCTGTATATAATCTCTTATTTTAGGCTCTATTTTCTGCAACAATCCTGGCTAAAGTATCCTCCAAAACAAATGCAATCAGACTATTACGAGGTGGATGGTGTTCGGAATTAGGGAGGTGTTACCATTTTCCTTCATAAACCGCTCAGCCTCCGTGTATAACTCTGTTTGATCCTGCCAGCACATCTGAAGAAAGCATTGCCATTGATTGGCCCAGGAGGTATAGTCAGAATACGAAAGAACTAAACGTTGTGTCAGAGAACTCAGCAGGTTGAGTCTGGAGTATACTATTCATCAGAGAGCATAATTTCTATCGTTAAATATTAGAAGAATTTTCCTGTGGTTTAAAATACACTCGTAAGAGTTAGAACCTTGAAAAGGGGGGAGGCAGGGGGGAGGGGGATTGCTTTGTCTTGGAGCCTATCTCCCAACCGGATTGAACTGAACGCCCTTGGCAAGGGACACACAAAAGGAACTCCAAGGGGGAGGGGGGGAGGGCTCAGGACTCTCAGAACAAAGTACAAGTGGCTTTCATTTGAAATCTGACTTTGCAAATGTAAATCTGTGCTGGGTTCTAACATTCTATCACTGAACTTACATGCAATTTGGAACATTGCAGTCAGTTCTGACCATGAAACAAAAGGAGAAAAAATTAATTTACGAATGAGCTAAATTCACACTTGCAACAAAAGTGGCCCATCGCTATTTATTAAGAGAGCTAATGAAGAAGTTAAGCCATCTGCCAAGTACCAGACCAGAACTGACACTTGGCTGACTGCACTGGGTGGAATTTTGATCAGCATTCTAGAATATAAACGAGATTCTTTGAGAATTTGAGGGCAGGAAGGAACTTCCTGAAATCCACTGTAACAACTTTTTCTCACTTTCAGGAACCTGTGTGGTGTGCAGATGAAGAAAGGGCCTAGGCTCTAGAACTCTGTCTGTAACCTAACGGCTCATGGCCTTTTACTAAGCTGAGGTTTATTCTGTCTCCATGTTAAAAGAAATAGGACTATGCTATTTTAAAAATATTTGTAATGTATAATGCTGTTTAATTGGGCATAGTGCAAACTTGGAAGACTGTATAAGCAGGAAAGTGATATTGATTTTTGTTACCACCTTAACTGTTGGTTCCTTTGTGTTAAAATTGAAGTCATCTTACAACCGCAAAGTCTAATGAATTCCAAGAT
Source organism: Proteles cristata cristata (assembly GCA_017311185.1). Lineage (NCBI taxonomy): Eukaryota > Metazoa > Chordata > Mammalia > Carnivora > Hyaenidae > Proteles > Proteles cristata. The sequence goes on along the minus strand of JAESUZ010002267.1, from coordinate 190,376 downwards.
CAAACAAGATCTTGTTGATTGCTAAGTCAAATGAGTGCAAGTTCACAAGGAGAGTTATGTTCATGATTACATGTTTCAAAGCATCTTGAAGCAAAATAAGATCCTAATTTTGGCTCTAATACTGTATTCTTGGCCTCTCACAATGCACCAAGGGAGCACATGTTGTGTGCTGCACACTATTAAAAATGTAAAATTTAGGGGCGCCTGGGTGGTTCAGTCAGCTAAGTGTCCAACTTCAGCTCAGGTCATGATCTCGTGGTTTGTGGGTTCGAGTCCCACATCGGCCTCTGTGCTGACAGCCAGCTCAGAGCCTGGAGACTGTTTCAGATTCTGTGTGTCTATCTCTCTCTGGCCCTCCCCTGCTTATGCTCTATCTCTCTCTCAAAAATAAATAAAACATTGAAAAAAATATGTAAAATGTAGACAGCATGGTCCTTTAATAAATTAAAAGACTTACTACTCTTAAGAAACACGACAACAGCCTCCAAATAGAGTCATGTATGCTAAGTCCCACATCACTACAGTAAGACTTTGCTTGATTACAGTTTTGGCATCTCCCAGAAATCTTTAATCAATCAATCAGCCATCACTTAGTCAGCACTAGTGAGGTAATTTGCTGATAGCCTTCTACCATCCCTAAAGAAAAGTGACCTCGTCACAATCAATCTCTCTTTGCTAGTACAACTCTCTTTGCCTGTCTCTTCTGCCTGTTACAGTCCTTCATTTCATACAGCTCCCAGGGGCTACTTTTTGTTAGCAAAATGGGATGCTGACTAATTCAGGAATCACTGAATAGAGCCAATAAGATCTTTAACATTTACTCAGTTGAAGTTTGTTTTCTAACAGGTCTATTGACAACAGTGGGCTCTGAAGGAGACTTCTGATGGCTTCAGAGACGATCAGAAGTGTGGGCACGGGTCATCATAAAACCCCACTGAGCTGTCTTTCTTACCGTTTCCGAGGAACAGGGGTGAGTTCTTGGTTCTGAGCCCTGTTCTCATTACATTAAGCTCCTGACCTAATTGGTTTTTCAGTCCAGGGCAGGTTAGCACACAATTCCATCTGGAACCCAAGGTCCAACCTTTGGTTCAGTCCCCAGTTCTATTTGTTAGGTCTGGCGGTTCAGTCCCTGGTTCCACACTGGGAGCTGTTAGCGGAATGCACCCAAGGTCTTCCCTTGGTCAGTCCTGAGTGCCATTTCTTTGGTACTGCTGGTCTCCACAGTCCTAGTACCTCAATTATTGCTGCTTTCTTTTAATGTGCATATGAAGTACAGGCTTTTGTTTGTCGGAATCTCAGAAGTCAAAAGCTGCAAATTTATTGGGCATGGGTTGAGCCCTTAAAGCTGTCAGAGCACTCACCACTTACTTATCTCTAAGCCTCCCATGTCATGATAAGTTGGGTATGGAATGAGTTTGATTGACACTAGGTCAAAAAATTTCCATGCAGTGAGGTACACTGTAAAACACCATGCTAACCTCAACTCAGTGGTACTCAGTTCTTAGATATTAATTTGGCTCTGAGAGACTCAATGCTTAAGGTCCACAAAGTTCCAAAAGGCCATCTCCTTTCTGGAATACCTGCTTATTTTCTGTCTAAGAACTGTGATCCTGGGACCTGTAAGTATCTACAAAAGTGCCAAAATCTTACTAAGACATCCTAGAATTATGATGGCCACTAGGGGGAATGTTCCAATTAAGCAAGATTTTTCATTTAAGAAGTGCCCTTGAAAGCAAGGTTTCCCAAATCAAACAAACAGAATAGGTGTCTATTTTAATTGGTATTCAGAAGCCTTGGAAAGGGGGCACCTGGGTGGCTCAGTCAGTTAAGTGTCCGACTCTTGGTTTCAGGTCATGATCTCACAGCTTGTGAGTTTGAGCCCCGTAATGGGCTCTGCACTGACAGCACGGAGCCTACTTGGGATTCTCTCTCTCTCTCTCTCTCTCTTTCTCTCTCTCTCTCTGTCTATCTGCCCACCCCCTCACACTCTCCCTCTCTCTCAAAGTAAATTAAAAGAACACGTTTTTTTTGTTTTTTAAAAAAGAACCCTCCAAAAGTCTCCAAGATTCCAAAATAGCTTCATTGAAAGATTTCTTGTAAAAGGGCTAATGAAAATTTAAAGAGGTATCTAAAACAAAAGACAGTAAGACTGATGTGCTACCAGGGCACCTGGGTGGCTCAGTCAGTTAAGCATCTGACTTTGGCTCAGGTCATGATCTCACGGTTGGTGGGTTCGAGCCCCGTGTCGGGCTCTGTGCTGACAAGTAGCTCAGAGCCTGGAGCCTGTTTCAGATTCTGTGTCGCCCTGTTTCTCTGACCCTCCACCGCTCACGCAGTCTTTCTCTCTCAGAAATAAATTAAAAAAAAAAAACATTAAAAAAAATTTAAGACTGACGTGATGCCCACTGCTCCCCACTGCTCCCCTTTTTCATCCTTTACCTCAGTATCATGTTCTACCTATCCTTTATCTGAATTACCTTCCACTCTAAAGAGACTAGGCTGTAGGCAGTCCTCTTTAGGTAGGTATCCTTCACATCTTGGTCAAAGACCAAAGTAAGATCCATTATTAAAGAACTTCCTAAACCCAAGAAGCCATCTTCAAAAGTTTCTTGAAGAATTCAGAACCTTTATTAGGGCCTATGACCCTGGGCTTCCAGATTTTTATTAGCTTGTGTACATGGTAGTAAGATGTGGTGAAGCCCTAAAATGCATGCAGAAATCAGGATGGCATAACTCAAAGGATAATAATCGAGATCCTTGGGGTGCCTGAGTAGCTCAGTCAGTTAAGTGCCTGACTTCAGCTCAGGTCATAACCTTGAACCTGGCGTTGGGGGCTTTGTGCTGACAGCTTGGAGCCCAGAGCCTGCTTCAGATTCTGTGTCTTCCTCTCTCTCTGCCCCTCCCCTGCTCACATTGTCTCTCTCTCTTTCTCAAAAATAAACAAATGTTTAAAAAAATCGAGATTTTTTGATGTGGTCCCCTAATGAATCAGAGAAAAGGGGTACAGGGATTGATCTTTAGCAGGTTATTCCTCGGGTCTTCCCTGCCACACCTGTTGGTCTGCTTTTCAAACAAGCAAGCAGACACCTTTTTTCTTCAAACAACAAAAAAGGGGAAACTAAAATGAAATTTAATAAAAATACTTGTCAAATTCTGGTAGGCACTAGAGTTACACTCTACTTTAGATCCCACGAGGAGTCTTCAGATGACATTCTGGGGAAAACGGCAGAAGCCAGCTATGGGTGAGAATTTTACCAGCCATCTTGCCTGGATATCTCTCTGTAGTACCTGGTAGAGAGAGGAAGATAAAATTTCATGTCCCTTGTTTTCCAAATCCATGCCCATTGATTATTGATTCTTTCTCTCCCGGGGACAGCTACTGCCCTCTCCCATGTCCTGAGGGAGACCATTTCATGTCCTGAGAATTTGGCCTGGCTTTCTGCCTCTTGGGGCATGCAGGTGTTTGCTCTTGTGTATTCAGGCAGCACAACCATCAGGTCAGGGGTACAAAACTAGGGCTAGACAGAAATGTGGGTTGCCCTCCATTTGTGTCTGGGGCCCTAGATTTTCCAGCTCTCAGAGAAATTGTCTAATATTTTCTTTCTTTTAGCTGTTTTTAGGAGTGGCTTTGGATCTTGGGAGGGTAGTATATTTTGCACTCTTTTAGGGATTCCTGTTGCATCAAGAGGGGCTGTTCAGTATTACCAGGGATATTTATTGTTTGTCCTAGCTGAAACATAACAAGATATTTAAAATAATTTTTTAAGTACTTCTGAGGTTGGAGGATGGCCAAATTGGAAGCTGATATTCAGAGGTTGATAGAGGTTTTTTGTTTTTGTTTTTTTAAAGGCTTTTTCCAAGTTCAATGTGCCCAGAGGGAAAGAAAGTACAATAAAACCTTGGTTTGTGAGCATAATTCACGCTGGAAATATGCTTGTAATCCAAAGCACTTGTATATATCAAAGCAAATTTCTCCATAAGAAATAATGGAAACTCAGGTGATTCATTCCACAATCCAAAACTATTCATATAAAATATTCATATAAAAGTGATTACAACACTGTAATATAATACAAAATAATAAAGAAAATACAAAAGATAAATATAAATAAGCAAGTTAACCTGCACTTGCCTTTGAAAATCTTTGTGGCTGGCATGAGGGAGATGAGAGAGGAGTATTGGCTGACTTTCAGTATTACTAATGGAATCACTGCTATCTATTGGCTCAATGGAATCTTTTTCTGCATGGGGGCCATTATATACACTCACATGAATGTTGACTACAATACAGTATTAATAAACTCTCGTCATATACTGTATTTAATGTAACTGGCAATAAGGCAACAAAGGAAAGGGTCTATATCTGCAGGCAGCCTGACCTAGAATGAAGCAAAGCATTCCTGAGCTTACTCTTGTGTGGAAAAGCAAAAAACAAAAAACTAAAACTACAACTAAAAACCAAAAAACTCTAGTGCCACTTGTGGGCAACTTTCAACGTTCTGAAAAATCACTGATTTCTGCCAAACACGGTGGCCTGAGACAGAGCATTGGAGCATGGGAGAGGATCACCCACAATCCTGCAGGGAGAGAGAGAGAGAGAGAGAGAGGAGAGAGAGAGAGAGAGAAGAACCATTGGCCCATTGGCTCACTTGTGATCATGTGACGATCAGCGTCAGGTGCTACTCATATCACAAGACATTGTTCATTTATCAAGTTAAAACTTTTTAGACATGTTTGCTTTGCGGAACACTTGCAGGACAAGTTCCTCACAATCCAAGGTTTTACTGTCCTCCAAAGACAAAGCTCTAAATTTAGGACCTAGGAATCCTTTTTATTTCCATCTTACTTGACAATCTTCTCCCTGATATAAAGAAGCAAGTTGAGGATATTGTGGTTGGATGGGTGGTTCAGACCCTGAGTATTATTTAGGCTGCAACCAAATCCTTTGAGGAATTAAAAGTAACTGTCTTTATCTTATAAATCTTTACAAACCCGGAAATGCAGCTCTAGAAACAATTCAAAGTCTATCTATACTTTTTATCATTCCTCAAACCTCACCTATTCATCTCAAAAGGCTTGTAGGTTTTGTACAAATTCTGGCTTTAGGAAAGTGTCCTTCAGGGAGAAACTTGGATTCTTTAATTGTGTCTTTGAGATGCAAATATTCTACAGTCTTTTTTGGGAACTCTTACTGAGGCTGTCTCCTTGAAATGAAGACTTCTTGGGAGAGAATTCTCCTCAAAAGAATAAATAAAGGGAAAGGTTATTTTGGAAACTAGGTGAAGAAAACATTTCTTTCTTTTTCTTTCTTTCTTTTTTTTTAATGTTTTATTTATTTCTAGGAGAGAGAGAGAGAGAGACAGAGTGAGCAGGGGAGGGTCAGAGACAGAGGGAATGACAGACTCTGAAACAGGCTCCAGGCTCTGAGCTGGCAGTCAGCACAGAGCCCGATGCGGGGCTCGAACCCACGAACTGCGAGATTATGACCTAAGCGAAAGTCGGATGCTTAACCGACTAAGCCACCCGGGAGCCCTGAAGAAAACATTTCTTAAGTGTCTTCTCCCCCAAAAATATTAGTAAAAAACATTTAGCCATATGAGCAGGTAAACTTAACTTATTCCAACTGCCAGAAACACAATTTGAATTCAACTTATATAAATAAAGAGTTTTGTATTGTAACTAATTCATCGCTAACATTTTATTTTTCTTTTTAATGTTTTATTTATTTCTAGGAGAGAGAGAGAGAGAGAGAGCATGAGCAGGGGGAGGGTCAGAGAGAGAGAGGGAGTCACAGACTCTGAAACAGGCTCCAGGCTCTGAGCTGGCAGTCAGCACAGAGCCCGACGCGGGGCTCGAACCCACGAACCGCAAGTGAAAGTCGGACGCTTAACCGACTAAGCCACCCAGGCGCCCCACATCGCTAACATTTTAGAACAGAAGCCATAGGCTCTATTTTTGTATTTGTCTGTATTTTTATGTGTCTATAAGTGTATGCTGTGGATATGTGATATTTTTCTGGATGGTATTGCCAACATTAATTTATAAGAGCTTTATTTGGTTGGTTTGAGGACAAGTGCTTATATGGATTGGATATATGGATATTCTCAGAAATATAGAAATAACCCAAATATTTTTCAAGTTCATGTGGTATAGAATTAAACTTTAATAAATAAAACTTAGTTTAAGTTTGTTGGTTTAATTAAAACAAGCATGTTTTAGAGTTATCAGCATTAAATATAATACTTTTATTCTATGTAGGCTTATTAAAGGTCAAATAAGTTCTTTATTTTTCTGATAAAATTTGTCAGCAATAAAAATAGCTTTGGATGATGGCTCATTTTGTCTAATATCTCATGAAGCTTTCAAAGACAGTCTAAACATAATTGTTAAGAACAAGTCATTTAAATAGATGTAAGTAGGATAAGAGTTTCTAGATTAATTTTTCAGCAATGATTGTGATTTATGGTTTGTCCTCTTAACAAAGAGTTTCCAAAACTCTTTCTGTTTACTTGAAACTTTAGAGTTTTGTTAAGTTAAGATAAATGATGGGCAGTCATTGAATACCTAGTTCATTTCCAAAGAAGATGAAATACTGAAACATTAATTATTGAACAAAGGTTTATCTGCTTTTGGTTGCTTATTACCAATAAACTTAAGATATGTGGGTCTGTTAGTAAACATTTTGTGCCACATTGAAAAATTTACTATGAACAAGAATATACTTCTAGAAACGATAAAACTTATTTATAAATCTGCCCGTTCATAGAATGACAATGCAAGAGACAGTCCATATTGTTTATGTCTTTAGTTCTCACTAGAAATTAGGGATTCTAATCTAAGGATTCTAAAACTACTTAGAAATTATAAGAATGAAAGGAAACAAGTGTATATGAAAGGTAGATAAGGAAAGTAGAACGATCAATTGTTCCAAATAAAGAAAAAGAAAAAAACATAGGACAAAACTGTAGAAATTTTATAAAAAAGAAATCTTGGGAAAGGGACTTTATACATGATGCAGGTGACAAATATGGAAATTAATTTATTCAAGATTTAAAAATAAGTTTCATATCAAAGTATAATAGCACAAAATTAGAATTTAGTTTTCTTTTGTCAAAAGGACAGTTTTCTTGGACTTTCCATATGCTTTTGATAACACGTTGTGAAAAGTTTCTTTACCTCAAGTAATCTGCCTAGATAGCAAATATCTTGTGTCTCACCAAAATAATTCACTGTACTTTATATTATTTTTTATCAGGTTTTTGATTACTTAAAAACAAACAAACAAAACAAGCAAAGAAAATTTCAATATTAAGGGAGCTAACTTTTTCTCACAACTATGTAAACTTCTGTATTTGCCTTTAACATCTATTGCCATTTTGGTTATGTAAATATTTTTGACAAACTTCTTTCAAGTCAAATTCTAAATTTTTTAAATGTTTTTATTTATTTCTGAGAGAGAGACAGTGGGAACAAGGGAGGCTCAGAGAGAGAGGGAGACAGAACCTGAAACAGGCTCTAGGCTCTGAACTAGCTGTCAGCACAGAGCCCGATGTGGGGCTTAAACCCACGAACCGTGAGATCATGACCTGAGCTGAAGTCAGACGCTTAAACGACTGAGCCATCCAGTCTCCCCTCAAGTCAAATTCTAAATAAAATCTTTTTGATCTCAAGTTAACTTCGGGATTTTCCAGAGGGTCCTTGAAAAATCTCAAAAGATTTGTTCCTTCTCCATATAAAAAGGGAGATATTAAATGAATTAGGCTTATTTGATATTAATTACATGGGAAAACGTTGTCAAATAAGAAGTAATACTAAACCTTCTTTATGTTGTATTTGTATAGGCATATGTTGTAAGTGTTCCAGAAGTTCCTAACGTCTGACATGTGCCGGCAAAACGTTATCAGTCATAACTTTGGGAGAGTTTTTACCTCAATACCCAGGACTCATTACCTTGTTTCATCGAAGAATGAAGAGATGGACAAAAATGAGCAATAGGCAAAAGTTTATTAGAATATAAGACTAGAAAGTAAGATTAGTAGAAAAGCTCTCTTTACAGAGAGGGGGCATCTGAAGGTGAATACCCACAACTGTAGGCAACGATCTTTGTTTTATAAGGTTCTGGTCAGCATCTCCTTCTGTTGCCCCTCATGCCTTCTCAGCTTCACCCTTACTGGCTGGACAACTCCAGGTGGGGGGTTGTCCATTCTTGATTGGCTTGACTTCATTGTGTGAACACTCAGACTGGTCATACTGTCCCATGTATACCATGAGTTTTATTGTTTACCTTTTTTAGTTAGGTATTTTGATTGTCGAGTTCCTGAGGGGAACCTGAGGGGGAGTAGGTGGGGTCTGTACATTCTTAAGAGGGACTGTATGCCCGAGGGGGTTTGCTATGGCCAGATAGTCCCAGCATTGTTCCAAAATATGAGTTTTTTTTCCCACGCAGAGACCTCAAGTTTTAACCTTTCCCTCTCTGCCTATTTTATCCTATTTTTCCCTATTATAATAATTCAAGTTATTAATTCTAGTTAATACATCTATTTTACTGAAATAATAAAATTTCCTTGTCAGTCCCATTATATTGAACTCTCATCAGATCTTTAACAATGGGCATTACATTTCTGGTTTTTGTAATTTATAGACAGTGTTTGATCTACTGTGATGATTTTGCAAAAGTGAGACTAATGGAAAGGACCTTACCAAGAACTCTTGGTCACTTACGCTTCTGTCAAGTTACAAGGTATTGAACCTTGCACAACTGAAGAAAACTCCATCTCATATGTGGTCCTGTGCACATCCTGGAGACTTCAAAATCAAACTAACTAGGAAGGGAAATAGCCAACATCAAGGTAGACAGCTTCTTCCCAAGGCATTAGATCAAGAAGATCAAGAATGTTTTTCATTCTCCTTTGCTCTCTGGCCATCCTTTTTCTATTCTGACACCATAAAAGTCTTTCTAATTTTTTGGTCCACTTTTACCTTGCCCTGGCCTGGGAAGATAATGATATTGTTCACATATCTCAAGCCACTGCAAGGGGTGGGTAATCCAAACCCCAAACGATTGTTGGGTTTGCCAGGATGCTGGTGATACTGTACTTCTGCCCATTATAAACTTTTCTCTGATTTACAATGCTTCAGTTTCTCTGAAACAAACTCAATCTATGACTTTATTGTGTTAGAGTCCCTAACCCTGGGAGATCCATTTACCTATTTCTAACAGCCCCTAACCAGGGGAACCTTCTATCCAAGCTCTGCACAAAGATAGAGACATAAGACAAGAGTAATGAGAATACAACTGTTATGAGGTCTGCAAACCCTGAAATTTTACTGGCATCTGTGGCTGTCACCTTTCCAGTCCTGAACCACAGATTCAAACAGGAATTACTGGGAAGCATGGTTGATTCAAAATTAGCTTCCCCTGGTAGATCACTGCTCCCCTGGCTAGGAGTAAGTGCAAATGAAGCTATGATCAGGAACCTCTCCTTAACTCTTGAAGATATTGCAGAATCTGTTGCTAAGGCAATAGCTGCCCAGAAGAATTCCTAGACACTTATTATCTTGGCAGTAAGATAGGTCTTGATTATCTTTTTAGGACAGCAAGAATGTGTTTGTGCTATCGCCAATACCATTTGCTGCACTTGGCTGGACACTTCTGGGGAAGCTGAGACTCAAAAGATCACTGAACAAATCAGTTGTCTTAAGAAAGTTGTCTTAAGAAAGTGACTCCTTCAGTGAGGTCTTTCTCTGACTTATTGGATTCTGATTGGTTTTGGTCTTGGAAGCCAGAGTTCTGGACTACACTCCAGATATTGGGGGTTATTCTGCTTGTACTAATCATAGTAATCTTTTCGGTGGGCTGAATTCTCTCAGAACCTTTAAATATTATGTTTGTATCTGATAACCATCAAGCAAATGATCCCCCTAAGACTAGAACGTCAGAAAGAGAATGAAGAGAATGAGGGACTTAAAGAATGTGAACTTGAAGTTGTGACCTGTGACTACCACAGAGAGATTCAGCAAAAAGAGGTCATTCCTGATTAGCAGAAATTGTGAGAACTTCGGAGGGGCAGCTGAGAGTAGCATTAATGCCTGAAATTTTGATCACATCTCTCAGACTGAAACTCTGATCACAACAGGGAGAATTGTTAAAAACAAGACAAAAGGTCCCAAATAGTGTCACTTATGCCAAGCCCTACGTCACCATACCTAGACTTAACTGCCATTTTGTCCTCTCCTGGAAATGAATCTTGAACCAGTCAATCAGGAATCACCTGGTCAATATTTTTTTTTAAATAGTTTATTGTCATGTAGGTTTCCATATAACACCCCATGCTCATCCCCACAAGTGTTCTCCTCCGTGCCCATCATCCCCCCTTCCCCTCTCCCCCAAACCCATCAGTCCTCAGTTTGTTCTCAACATTCAAGAGTCTCTCATGGTTTCCTCCCTCCCTCTTCCCCCGTTTCCCCTCTTCTCCCCCATGGTCCTCCATTAAGTTCCTCCTAATCCTCCTATACGTCAAACATATGGTTGCTGTCCTTCTCTGCCTGACTTATTTCACTCAGCATATCTATTCAATGGAATACTACATGGCAATGAGAATGAATGAAGTCTGGCCATCCATCCACATGGATGGATCTTGAGGGTATTATGCTCATCTGGTCAATATTAATGAAGTAACCCACCTGACAGACTCTTGCTATCTCCTAAGGAAAAGTGACCTTGCCACATCAATACACTTTTTGTTACTTTGACTCTCTTGTCCCATTCACTCTCTTTGGATCTATATATCTTTTATTTTGTACAGTTTTACTGAGCTCATTTTTCCTAGTATATGGAATGCTGCCCAATTCTTGAATCACTGAATAAAGCCAACAAGACCTTTAACATCTACTCATTCCAATTGTTTTTTAACATTACAAATTACCTAAAGCAAAAAAAACTCAGCTCATCATTACCTATATAAGGTGGTAGAAAAATGGACTTAAGGGAAGACAAAGATGGTGTTTAGTGAAGGAAATAGAATTAAAAGCCAGTGGGCATTTGTTTTCCCTTATCCATGTTCCTTACATGTAGACAGGAAAATAGCTCATGGGGACGTTCCTCTCTTGCTTCTTTTGTTGAATTTTCTTTTAGTTGCCCTTGTAAGAAGGGGAAAGCACTGACCATCATCCAAGAAACTTGTTTTTTATCCCCGAAGCAAAACTCACCAACAATCTTAAATGGTTTAACACCCCTTGTTGGTATTATTTGGATATTTCTCGGAATGCTAATGAACAATTCATGTTTGGCACTTTAGACAAACACAATCTGGTGGTGTTATTTGGCTGTTATCACACTTGCTAATGATTGACTCACTTTGGTTTTTATGTTCTGCAGTCCAACCCACCATGTTGTCAGGGGCAGGGCTGAAAAGCAAGTGACTAGCTCATCAGAGGCAAAACTTGTAAGCTTGGGGTTTAAACTGGTGGCTGCTTAGGCACTACTTGGTCAGCACAAGACTAAATGGAACAAAATAAAGTCTGGCCATGTTCACCGGGGCCACCCTTATGATGGGGTGCAAGTATTCACCAAATGTTCTGTATATGGGGCACTGTGTTAAACACATTACCAGGCCAGGTAAACAGACGTAGTGCTTGACCTTCTGAGGTCTTATAACATGAAAGGATGGGGCAGGAGAGATAAACATATTAGTGATTAAAAGCAAATATGTTGTGTTTACTGTTGTAGTGCTCAGCAGATAGAGAAACACTTTCAACATGAATCAAGCGCTTGAAGACAGAAGTTTATAAGAGCTTGAAGTCTGGGATTCCATAGTTTTCTCTTCTCTCTCCCTTTTAAAGACTTTGGTTTAAATAAGACAGGTATCTGGCCTAAATAATATTAAATTATAGTAGTTAACATAGTAAACACATAAATAATAGTCTGATGGGTAACTTGTAGACATAGTATCTCCCAATCAAGTTTACTAGTGTATTAAGTTGTTGAATGCCTTTTTATTTTATCATAGATAGTGCTTTGGAACAATAGAGTGAAACCCTCACAGCATTTCGAGTTTAGTAAATCTCATTACTAGCGGAATGACTATCATCAATTATTCCAAAGTAGACCCAGTAAATTCCACCAGCTACTTCTTTCCTAAAACTTGATCACAATGCTTTCAAATGAAAAAGAAAAGTGCTTTATCTCTAAAGCCATTTGGTTTTTACTATAGTAGTACAATTTATGTAGGCCTTTGTGTAATGTAAACTCTTTAGCAACTCATTTATAGTTTGCAAACTATAAACAGGCTGTTGACACAGCTTTTGTGGCACTGGATATGTGAAATATACCTATAGAATTAGAAGGTATTAGTCTTGTTTAAACTATAGTATAAGTTTCTTTAGATTTTAATATCTTCTTGTGCCGTCAAGGTCATTTGAACATACTGTTAAAGCACAGTGAGTCTATTGTAAGGAATGTCAACCCTTTTTATCAACTCTGTTTCAGATGAGAAAACTGTAGCCTGCAAAGTTAAGGTGTAGTACTTGGTGCAGAGTATAGAAGCATCCATTAATGAAATTTAGTCTAAACTAAATCTAGTTTAACAGAGTCAATTAGAGAACCAGCCCTTAAATCCTAATCTTTATAAACTCCTGCTGAACCCTAGTGTTAAAAAATACTCTGAGCAGGGGCACCTGGGTGGCTTAGTCAGTTAAGCGTCCGACTTTCACTTAGGTCATGATCTCACGGTTTGTGGGTTCGAGCCCTGCGTCGGGCTCTAGTGCTGACAGCCAGCTCAGAGCCTGGAGCCTGTTTCCAATTCTGTGTCTCCCTCTCTCTCTGACCCTCCCCTGCTCACGCTGTCTCTCCCTCTCTCCTAGAAATAAATAAAACGTTTTTTAAAAAGTAAAAAAAGCATACTCTGAGCAAATGGCTAACATCATTTCATATTTTAAGAGTATTCTTCAAGGCTTTTCTTTACACAAAGACACAATGGGTATTTTGCATAAGCATAATAATCCCTCAATCCCTTATGAGTCAAATTAATTTCACTTTACAGATGGAACAGCAGAGATTGAGAGGAAGTTGTTCACTGAAGTTTTCACAACTGGTAGAGAGGACAGACGACATCACCACCATATTTAGTTATGGTTAAAAAGAGGTTACTGATTTTCATTAGATTGCAGTTTCAAGTGGAGGCATTTGCTGGTGGGATAAAACCACTTAAGACAGTTTAGGAAAGGATGGTAGGATTAAAGGGATTCCCAGATGCCACTTTGAATAGGGATTTCTGCAAGCTTCTCAGGCTTTGGCATATCCAGTGGCACCCAAGTGCATAGTCTCTGTCCAGGTGAGAAATGAGAGCAGTAGAGCAGTAAAGCATGAGAGCTCTACTGTAGAATCAGATGGACACATTAGCTCATTTATATTATTCCCTGATTATAGATTCACTTCAAAATAAAAATATTTAACCTGAGTAAAATATGTTGAATACTGAATGGACTATCGTATAAGAAATTACAACTCTTCCTATACCATTGGATATTCGCAGCATCTACTGCTTATTGAGATTTTCTCTATCCAGATCAAAAAAGTAAAAAATATAGCTCTTAATGATCACAGCTGCTGGATTTTTAAATCCCTAGTGTTCTAGAAATAACAGGTGAACTCTTCTGCTTGCAAGTAGTCCCCTCAGTATTTTCCCATTGAAAAGGTGCTCATTCGACCAACCTGTCACAAAACAGTTATAGGATTTAGCCTTGGAAAAGTGTCTAACTTTCAAAGATTGTTATTCAATAACTTTTAGGAGATAGCTGTGAATGTTTGGAAATAACTGTGAATGTTCTGATTTAGAGCCTGTTTCTAAACGAACCATGGTACCCATGAGCTGAGACAATAAGCCTTCTCACTTAGTTGAAGAAAATGTGAACTAAATGCATTCCAGAGAGAATATTCACAGAGATACGTTCTTTCCAATCCTTCCTATTTTTGACTCTCTACAGGATTCTTCAAGAAGCTCTAAAAGTATTTTCTCGGGGCACCTGGGTGGCTTAGTCGGTTAAGCGGCCGACTTTCACTTGGGTCATGATCTCGCGGTTCGTGGGTTCGAGCCCCACGTCGGGCTCTGTGCTGACTGCCAGCTCAGAGCCCGGAGCCTGTTTCAGTCTGTGACTCCCTCTCTCTCTGACCCTCCCCTGTTCACGCTGTCTCTCTCTCTCTCCTAGAAATAAATAAAAAAACATTTAAAAAAAATAAATAAAAGTATTTTCTCATCTAATCTCTGGAGTTTACCGGTCATTGCTGGAACTTGTGGTCTGGTCAGAGTAAATTAAAAGAAGATAGTTATGCAGGGGCAAGCGGATGTTGGGGACAGTGCTGACTCACAACAGAACATTGGTATCACAGTAAGAATACTGCAATAGAGTAGTAATGTAACCCCAGTCACTGGAGTCTGTACCAGGAATCTGCCTACATCAATCTTAAATTCTACCCTGCTCATCTTTTTAAGTCACATGGATGTTAGAGTCTTTTTTTTTTTTTTTTTTTTTTTTTTGGCTATTTTCTAGATTCCCTATATTTGGGCTCTTTCAGTTCTGTCTCCATCCACCTTGGATATTTTTGTGTGTTTGGTGTGCCTTCTCCCAATAAGTTCTATTGAAACTTAGGTGAAAGAGAAGGCCAGTGGTGGTTCTTTGGGGTTTCTTTTTTCCCCCTCTTCTCCCTTTTTTTTTTTGTTATTTTTTTTTCTCCAAGGAGATGGAAGAGGGAGAGGAGAGGAGAGGAGAGAGAGATTAAGAGGTAAGCTGGCTAGATAATCCTGTGACCAGTTTTATTACCAGCTGTGAATGAGGGTACAGGATCTAAAGGCAGCCCTGCTTTATTAGAGCCAGAACAAAGTTGGTGGGAGACCTGGTGTGATTGTGTGCCACTCTAAGAAAGGGTGTTTCAGTAATTACACATTAACTGTGTTCATTGAGTAGAAGGTAGTAGATTAAAAAATGCAGATGTTTCTGCAGCCTAGTAGAATGAGAACAGCTCTTGATCCTGTCAAAAGAACATTTTGAATCAAAGGGGCTTCATGGGAGCTAAAGAATGAGTTTTGTGGTTGTGTGCTATGGTGTGGCCTTTTAATCATTAAACCCTTTTATAGTGGTAAAATGAACATCCATTGTCATGGCCACACCAATGAAGCCATCCAGCTTGGAGGAAAGGGACGACTTTGCTATGGGGGAGGGCATTAAAGAAGGGAACAGGCAGGCAGCCCTGTGGCACTCACAAGGTCACAGCAGCAGCACATTGAAAAGAGAGAAAAGGCAGTCAAGGTTAGTTTGTTCAAATTGTTTTCCTGGGCAACACCCTCTTACAAGCCCACCACGCCTAGCACAGTGAACATGAGTATTTTACAGATGGTGGCTTCCTCTCTCTGTTTCCACACACTGTTTCACTGGATCAGTTTAGTTTTTACTGTTCTTTAAGTGAAGGTTATTTAGGAAAGTTATTTGGAAATGGCATTTTATTCTTAATCACTTTTCTACAGCTGTGGTAGAGCCATTAACATGACCAGAAGGACAGCATTGCACCGCTCCCTCTCCCGGAGTGAATCAAGCTACCTGGTCTGTGACAGAAGATGACAGTTATGAAGACACTGTCTGTAACTCCATTCCTGGAAAGGAAACTGCATTTTGTCTGACTTCATAATTGTTGGTTCACAGCCATTTTTCTTTTCTTGAACATTTCCCATGAGTTTGAAGTTTCACTGCTTTCTCCTACAACTTTCTACCAAGACAAACTCTAGATCTAATATATTTTTTTTCTTTGTCATCTTCCCCAATTGAAGCTGTGCCCCCATTAAACACCAACTCCCTTCTCCCATTGCCCCCAGCAATGGCCATTCTACCTTCTGTCTTCACGAATTTGATGACTCCAGGTGCCTCATGTAAGTGCAAGGTCAGGAGAAAGTGAGAAGAGAACGGGAGAGAAATGCTGACCAACCCACGTTCAGAGAATTTGGTTAGCCATTTGGGTTTAAGGCTTTCTTCTTGTCCTCAGTGGGAAGGACCCGATGTCTCTCTACTTGACCACATGACATCTCTGAAGTTATCTCCTACTACGCTTGTCCTCATTCATTCAGCCCCGGATACATTGGCCTCCTTGCTGTTCCTAGATTGTACCAGGTACACTTCTGCCTCAGGGCCCTTGGGAAGAAGTTGGAAATGAATATCAGAAACATTCTGCAATGATTAGCTGTATTGCCTACTCTGTGATGTCACCAGGGAACAGCACAGTTCAGCCTCCCTGGGGAAGAGGACCTCACCACACCCAGATTTTCATAACCACTAGTATATTCTTTCTCTACTCTCCTCAGATCTCCAATACTTTCTTCTCATCCTTACCCCCAGCTTATGTCACTGACATAAGGGAAGAATTCAGAAAAGAAGGTCCAAAAGCTCCTATCATAAAATCTACTCTTTCACTTGCCTCTGGGCTCTGGGCCCACAACTCTACAGTTCTGCCTCAGGGCCCTTAATCTTGCAGTTCTCTTTGTTTTGTAGTGTTTTTCTCCCAGATATCTGCATGGTTGATTTTCAAGATTTCTTCAGATATTTATTAAAAGATCTCATCTTCTCAGGGCACTTGGGTGGCACAGTCTGTTAAGCATCCAACTTCTGTTCAGGTCATGATCTCGAGGTTTGTGAGCTTGAGCCCTTCTTTGGGTTCCATACTCTCTCTTCCTCTCTCTCTCTCTCTCTCTCTCTGCCCTTCATGGGATTCTCTTTCTCTCTCTCTGCCCCTGGTCACTTGTGCGTGCTCTCTCTCTCTCTCAAAAATAAAAACAAAACACAAAACCAAAAGGGATACCTGGGTGGCTCAGTCGGTTGAGCATCCAACTTAGGCTCAGGTCATGATCTTGTGATTCTTGAGTTCAGCCCCAGATCAGGCTCACTGCTATCAGCACAAAGCCCACTTCAGATGCTCTGTCCCCCTCTCTCTGCCCCTCCCCTGCTTGCACTTTCTCAAAACAAGACAAAATACAAAATACCAAAGTCATCTTCTCATTCAGACTTACTTTGACCATCCAATCTACCATTTCAACACTGCTATTGACTGAATGTTTGTGTCTCCTCAAATTCATAAGTAGAAAGCTCATTCATGATGTGATGGTATTTGGAGGTGGGGTCTTTGGGAAGTGATTAGGCATATTGCTGGAGCCCTCATGACTTGGATTGGTTCCTTTATAAAAGAGACCCCAGAGAGCCCCCTCATCCCTTCCACCATGTGAGGACTCTGAGAAGTCAGCTGTGGATGAACTAGGAAGGGATTCTCACCAGATACTGAATCTGCCAGCACCTTCATCTTGGACATCCCAGCCCTCAGACTTATAAGGAATAAAAGCTGTTGTTTATATGCCTCCTAGTCTACGATATTCTGTTAGAGCATTCCAGTGGACTAAGATACTTTCCCCTTTAATGTTTTGTATTTTCTTTCTTTGATTTTTTTTCTTTACACTTATGATGATTCTGTAGAGTATAAATTTCCTTATTTATTTGCTTCACAACCATCTCCCCTACTAAAATGTCAGCACAAATGCAGACATTTTTGGCTATCTCCTTCACTGCTGTATCCTCAGCATCAAATATTTATAATAACAGATGCTTATTTATACAGTGCTTAATATTGGCCAGTTTACCAGTCACTTTTAAGCACCACTTCAGATTCTGTCCCAACTTGCCTCATGTTCTAGTTGCTACAGCATCTCCACATATATGTGAGCTCTGACTTCACACTTGTGCAGCCTAACAGTGCCTCACCTCACATCTGGTCTCATGCACCTCTTGCTTCCCAGTCCAGGATTCCCCTCTTGATCCAAAGTATGAATCATCCCGATACCTTGCTTGGTGCTCATGCTTGCATCATCCATGAAGAAATTCTTTAAGCAATGAGAGATGCAAGCCATCAGGTTATTGCCCTCCTTTTTCCCCCAGCACAGACTGTCTAAATGTAGGTTATATAGCCTCTCAAAGGATGATCCCATGGGGCCAAGCTGTTAGTCACAGTTAGCGTTGGACAACTCAGTAGTGCAGCCTTGTGTTCTGCTTCCTTGTGATGGAATTCACTAAGAAAGTTATGGCATACGTGCTTTACTTCAACTCCTTCTCTTCGGGTGAACCCAAGTTAAAAGACTTGATAGCAGGAGCGACTCTAGAAAACAGATGTTCAGAGTGAGGTTTTGAGCTGGATTGTTTACCAGACTGAAAACAATAAGGACCCATTCCTGAGGTTACCTGAGGTAGTGATAACACCTGGCAATAATTAAAGCTTTCTTCTGTGATTAATTAGGATGAAGTAGGGATGGGAGGTGATGGGCTGAGATACGCACTGGCTTTAGAATCGATTACGTGGGATAATGCTAATTACATGAATTGTGGAATGAGCTGGCTTTTGTTCACATCACTTGTAGCCTTGGAGAAAGAAAATGATGGGCTCAAAGCAGCTACTTCCAACTCCAAGCTTGACATGAGATCCAGAAGACTTCTATGGAAACATTTAAGGAGACAAATTTTTTTCAATGATGGACATGGTTGTGTTGAAAATGAGGCCTAGGTTATCATTTTAATGGTGCTAGAGCTGTGGGAGAATACGAAATGTGCAGCCTTGACAGGTTTTCCTATGTGAAAGTTGGAGCCTTTATAAAAGAAGAATGGGACATTGAAATCTTGAATAGGGACATTTAATTGGACAAGCCTGAGAATAAGAACCCCCCAGTTTCCTCTGTAACTTCAAAGCTGCTTCTTGCTTGGATGCAAAGCAATGGACTTGATACCTTATAAGTACCTGATAAAATAATTCTTGATCTTCTCAAGGTCTTGATCTGCCATGCCATTCATTGCCTTCAGAAACATAATCAGGGCCATAACTCCATTCATCCTGAGCAGAGTAGGTCAGTACTTACTAAAAAAAAAAAAAAAAAAAATTTACATACCAAAAGAATTGAAAGATTTGCCTAATAATACCTGTAAGCACTGGGGGACTCTAAGTGAGAAGGGATCTTGAGGGTGCTGAGCCAAGAAAATGAGGGAGGACACAGTATAAGGCTAGAGGTGAAAATTTATTAACATGACGCGGTTAACCCATGACTCAAGTTTCAATATTTTGAACAGGCATGAAATGAACCCTAATATGTTGTTGGATTAAATTCTTGAAGTTTAGACAAAATAACAATGTGCTGTAAATGAAGAAGAGATGCTTAAACTTTCTTATAGTCTTTTTCTAAAAAATTTAATGTTTATTTATTGTGACAGAGAGAGACAGAGTGTGAGTGAAGGATGGGCAGAGAGAGAGTGAGACATAAAATCTGAAGCAGGCTCCAGGCTCTGATCTCTCAGCACAGAGCTCATCGTGGGCCTCAAACCCATGAACTGCAAGATCATGACCTGAGCCACAGTCAGACACTTAACTGAGACACTCAGATGCTCCTAAACCTTCTTATAGTCTTATAGTAATGAGGATAGATCACAAGGCTGAAAGAGGTGGGTATGTCAAAATGGATTTATTATCTACGACCAGAGAAATCATCATTTAACTATTCCTTAGGAGTGCCCCAAATATATTCTCTTTCCTAAAGCAATAAGGAATGTGCCGATGAGGGGAATGCTGGCAACTTTGAGAAGCTCATTGATGCCTCTCATCTGTAGGACATGGTTGATAGCAGGAGAGAGAGTGGACTCTCCATTAACAATGGGCATGACAGATACTAGAATGCCAGAGACCAGTGACAACACTTAATCATCAGAGGAAAGGTGGATATAATCACCACAGTAGGCAGCAAGACTGGAGTGAAAATTAGGTACTCTTACCTTGTTTCCCAGGGAACAGTGGCCATGAGTAACAGATTATGGTGTTTCTACGAATGAGACAAATAGGATGCTGAATAGGGTATTGCTTGACTTGGAAAAATGAGAGAGATAGAGATAGAGGTAGACATAGACATAGACATAGACATAGACATAGACATAGACATAGACATAGACATAGACATAGACATATAAATGACAACAGAAGAAACAAGAAGATAGAATGGGAAAGCTGAAACCCCTCACCAGTCTTCCAGATATGAACTAGTTCTCAGATCCAGACCTCATTAATTGAAAAAGAGTCTGTGTCCCTTTAAGGAAGATCCTTTCAATGTTATTATGCAAGCATATATGGTGAATGTTGTCCTGATCTTTTTGTCAAAATAACTGGATATTGAAGAAAAAGGGAATATTCACATTTTCAAGGATTTCTCCTTGTTATATAGTGTCAGAAAAACTAGTTGAAGCAACTGTGACCTACAGTTGTATGGAAAGCAGAACTTATGCACGATGAATGCATGTGTCTACTTGAGGAACTTTCTAAGAAAATGTTAAACATGCAGCTTCATTTCTTCTTGCTTCTTATTGTAAAGTGCAAGAGGAAAAAGATAAATTGAATGAAGAACTGCTCAACAAGAAGAAACAAGGATTTGATGCTAGAATTAGGAGATTCACTGCTAGAAAACATGCTCTGTAGTGGAAGGTAAGTGTGCTGTTGGACAATCATTAGCTAGTACTTTGAAAGGATCAAAAGTTCAGAGCATTCCCTGGCACACAGGATTCTTGGAGAGATTAAGCATCTGACTCATGGATCCCCTAAACCGCCTCCAGCAGAAGCTAGAAATAAAGATGAGGTTATCCATGGAAGATCTATGGAAGACCCTCTTGTCTAATGGTATAAATTCTCATGACATAGATTTTGAGAATATTAAATAAGCAGAAACACTGCTAGCTGGGAAGGAGTAGAACAGATGGTATGAAATAAGAGGTGAATGACTCTGAGGGCAAATCCATGGGTCCGGAGGGTAGATCTGCAAGTACAGAAGCTGGATCCATGGACATAGAGGAGATCTGTGGGCACAAAAGGTTATACCCAGGTCTTAAAATCTGGTGGTATTTGCCCTGATGGTTTTAAAATTTCTTGAGACTAATGACTCCCTTATTTGTTTCATTTTCTCCTTTTTGGAATGAGAATGTCTACAGCTAATATATTATGCCTGCTCCGCCATCATATTTTGGAAGCAATTGCTTGTTTTGAGTTTTCCAGTCCACAGATGGAGAGGAATGTTACTCCAGGATGGATCATACCTAGACTCTTCACCTATATCCAATTTAAATGATGAGATCTGGGACTTTCAAGGTGATGATGTTTAGGTGAGATTTTTGGCTTGGTTAGATTGTGTAAAGATTGGAGATTTTCATGGATTTGAGGGTGGTATAGATATATTTTTCATGAGGGATAGACATGAAAATTTGGGGACACCGAGAGATGATATCAGATCCTACTCCCTGCAAATGTTGTTTTATAAGAAAATGGAAGATAAAGGAAAAGAAAAAGAAGAAAAGGAAAGGAAAGAAGAGAAAAGAAAAGAAAAGAAATTGGGGGTATTAGCAGATGTGGTTAAGCTAAAGATGTTGACACAGGAAGATTATTTGGGTAGCTTCTAAATGCAATCACAAGAGAAAGTAGGGGCAGATTACATTCAGGAAAGAAGGCAATGTGATTACAGAGGCAGGGACTGGAATGAAGTAACCACTGGTCAAGCAATGTTTGCAACCATCTTGTGCCCTTCAAAGCTCAAATAGATCATAGCAAATGATGGTGGATTGCTTTGGGTGGTAACCCCAATCGCAGCTGCCATTCCAAATATAATAGTTTTACAGCAGTAGATCAACACAGCTTATTGATCTGCTTAAAGCATTATTTTTTATTCCATCAGTAGAGAAACCCAAAAGAAATTGACCCTTTCTTGACAATGACAGTATTGTATGTTCACTCTCTTTCCCCAGGGCTATGTTAATTCTCCTGCTTGCTGTTATGATTTAGTCTTCAGGGACTCCAGTCCTTCATCATTCACAAAATATCATGCTGGTCCATTATACTGATGTCATATTGCAAATTTGACCTGTTAAGAAGGAAGGGGTTAATGCGATGGATATATTAGTAAAGTGCTCCAGGATAGAAGATAAACCCAATGAAGATTCAGGAATGTGACACACAGTATGTTTAGTGGTCTAAGAGTCTTAGACATACACGCTAGGACAATTTCTCTAAGAGAAAAGATTAACTGTTGTGCCTCATTCTCCTACAACTAAAAAAGAAGATTGTATTTATTTGATGTACATCTTTACATTTTAGAGGCAGTAAATCCCAAAATGGGATTTCCCATTTTGGGAATATAGTTAGTTCACATTAAATTTCTTCATATTAAATCTGCTCCTTGGGGAAAAAAAAATCTAACAATACTTAATGTGGACAACGTAAGATATTAATCTCTTATATATCACTGATGAGAGCATAAATCAATAAGTGATTTGGGAAGCTAGTTGCCATTATTTTATAAAGCTGAAATCACATGTCCTTTACATGGCATTTTCTCTTCTAGTAAGTTGCCATGCACACAAGGAAACATGTAGAAAATGATTTGAGCATTATTCATAATGACAAAGCAAAGTGATTATACGAGTTACTAGTGGCATATTTATACAATGTAATATATAAATCAAATGAATGAATTACAACATTGTAGTACTATGGATAAATTTAAACAAGATGACATTGAATGAAAAAGTAGCTTTCCAGAGATGACACACAGTTTGATAAAGTTAAAAAATATACTTTTTAGGAATACATAGGGACATGATATGATTACGAAAATGGTGATGATGATGATGATGATAGAAATGTGGTATGATTCTTAAAATCACTCAAGATTCAGGGTCGTGATTGAGGCTTGAGGGAGGCAAAAGATAGGATGAAGAACTTCACTGGTAATAGAAGTTTTGTACAAAATTCTAATTTTGGACCCAATATTGGATTGGGTGCTAAGTTCACACTACTTACTATTTTATTTTTTAATTAAAAAATTTTAATGTTTATTTATTTTTGAGAGAGAGAGAGAGAGAATGGGTAAGCTGGGAAGGGATAGAGAGAGACAGAGACACAGAATCCAAAGCAAGTTCCAGGCTCTAAGCTGTCAGCACAGAGCCTAATGCAGGGCTTGAACCCATGGGCTGTGAGATCATGACCTGAGCTGAAATCAGACACTTAATTGACTGAACCACCCAGGCGCCTCACTACTTATTATGTTATTAAATACAAATAAACAAATATACAAATAAAGGAGAACCGTGCATGGGTCAATGATGAGAACATGTTATGAACCAAATATTGTGATCACTCCAGTTCTACATAAAACAAAGTCATGTCTTTGGATTAAGCTGTTGTGTCTATAGAAACTCCCATTAAAAACCAAGTAAACTGAGACCTCTTTAATATAGGGAATTATGCATTCCCCCTAACACAAAAGCATTTGTGGATTTATATATTCTCCCACAGAATAAGATCCTGAAAGACTGAGACACTAGGTGAGTACAATTTGGTGAGAAAGAAGGCTAGAGAGTTTGAACCATGGAAGAGCCAATGGAAAGGCAAAGGGGAGAAGTTTCTGTGGAAGAAAAAGAGGAGCGGGTATTGAGTGAAAAGGAAGGAGATTTTAGAAAGAGCGTACAAGATTACTTTTCCTTTATTTCAAATAGCATCCATACCTAGCTTTGTCCCAATGCACTTATGTTTCAGTCAATTATTTACACAATATAGGAAGAGTTCACAATCTAAACAAAGCATAGTTCTAAGATTCCAGAGTTCGAACTGAATTCTGCTGAGCACATACTAGAACTATAACTTTGACCTACAACACTTACAGAAGAAGATAGATGAATGCTATGTATTCCACAGAGAAAATACTACCCAGTCTGTTAACAAGAATTGTTTTTTTTCTCTGCCTCTGAAAGAAGAGGGAACACATCTGTACATTTGTCTCCTGAACTTTACTTTCAATAATTACCCCTAAGAAAAAATTAAAGACTCTATTGGAACAAATTTTCCTTTCATTTCATGTCTCCTCAAAATCAATATTCTAATCCTTGATGCCACAGACTTCCTTTTAGTCCTTTTATCTCCCCCCCCCTTTTTTTTTCCATGTATTATTCAAAGTTGGGAATAAATCACTCTCTAATAAGTAGACTTTGGAGAGCAAAATCTTCACAAACCATAAAGATTTTTGTTTTCCCCATACTAAATAAAAGGTTTGGAGAACTATATTATCATTTTAAAAGAACAAAAACCTAACATTCGAAATAAAACAAGCAATAAAACCATTCTACCAACACATGAAATAAAGAAATAAAAATATCAATGTAGGTTAAGAAATAGAGTGTTTGTGTCTGGAGCGTGTTTAGAACAGTCAACAGGCTTTTCGGAAGCCTTTGAGAATTTGGTTCTTTTTGTAGCAGGACCGTGTATCACATGTAACATTGCTCGTCGACCTGCAGAAATCCGAACAAAAGGATGAAATCCCTTTACTTGTTGCACTTTATTTTCTTGTCACAGTTAAAGCAATATTTATTTTCCTCCTCCCTGCTTCTTACGGGCCTATAGTAAATCAAAAAAGTAAACTCTCAGGTTCATTGTGTGAGGGGCTTACTGCTAGGCTTCTACAGTTGCCACAGTAACTAATTAGAAATTTGCATCTCTAAGAGAATTATTTAATGCTGATGTGTAAGCCCTTTCATTCTTTGGAGCTTGGCCTTTTGCTAGGAAGCTCCTGGTAGATGTTGGGCCTCGAGGTCATACTGTACAAGCTCTGAACGTAGGTGGCCCTCGTTTCCCCTTTTCATCTGGATGATTCATACCCAGTGAAGAAAATGCCTTGCCAGGTCTTTGTTGAATGGTGGGCATCTGAAAAGCGACACTTGATTCATTTAGACGCCATTTGTTTTAACCTGTAACTTCTTCCCCATTGCTCATTAGCTAACTCTTGTGTAATTGAGTCATGCATGTTAAACTAGTAGAGTTGAGTTATGCCAACCAACCCGCCTACGAAGACAGGGTTGCTGAAATACAAAACATTTTGCAGACTTGGGCCACAGGTTACAGTAATATGAAGATGAACATTTCCCCCTAAAGAGCTGCTTCTTTTCAACCTAGTGTTCCCCCAGGGTAGAAAGAAAAGAGAAGCCCCCCTGTGGTGCAAAGGCAGAGCCCAAACGGAAAGGGCTGGGGACTCCTGGACGACTTGTCCTGAATCCCAGAAGTTGCTGACAGCATTTGGAGATGTCGTTCTGCGCCGATGGTACATGAGGGAGATGGGAACAAAGACATAAGGGAAGATGGGATCGGCTCTTCCCAGTCCCTGACCAAACCAGTCCCATCAAAGTGGGGGAGCCCTTGAGTTTGTTGCAGCCAAAGGTAAAAACAAACATACATTCCAAGTCCATGATCAAGCCTGTGATCAAGAGTAGATTCAACACACTCATGTTCGACGCAGCATTATCTGCAATAAGCAAACAGTGGAGGCAATCCAAGTGTCCGTGGATGGATAAATGGACAAACCAAGTGTGTAAGTACATACAATAAAATCTTCTCCAGCCTCTAAAAGGGAGGACATTCTGACACAACCTACAATGTGAATGGACCGTAAGGACATTATGCTACGGAGAATAAAGCAGTCACAAAAGGACCAATACTGCATGAGTCCACTTTGACGATGTATCTAGATGCTACGGACTGAATGCTTGCATCTCTCCACCCCATGTTTATATATTGAAACCTAATTCTCAATGAGATGGTATTTGGAGGTGAGGTCTTTGGGAAGAAAATAGGTCATGAGGATGGAGCTCATGACTAGGAGTAGTACCTTATTAAATAGATCCCTCACCCTTCCGCTACATAAAGACACAGTGAGAAGCTGGTTGCCTATGAACCAAGAAGAGAGCGTTCACCAGACACTGAATCTGCTGGCACCTTAACCTTGGAATTTCAGCCAGCAGAACTGTAAGAAATAAATGTTGTTTATAAGACACTCAATCTATGGTATTTGTTTTGGCAATTTGAACTAAGACTCTAGAGTAGTCAAATTTATCGAAACAAAATAAAATGGTGGTTTCCAGGGGCTAGAAATGGGGGTGGGGTGTGGGAAATGGGAAGTTGTTGTTTAATAGGTATAGAGTTTCATTTTTGTAAGATGAGGGAGTTCTGGAGATTGGTTGCACAACAATATGAATATACTTAACATTACTGAACTGTACACTTGAAAATGGTGAAGATGGTAAATCTTATGCTATGGGTATACCACGAGTTAAAAAAAAAAAAACCACTAGATTCAATAGAAAGCTTTATTCTGAAGATGATCAGAGGAAGTTGTTCACTTCTAGGCCCTCCAAAGAGAAATAGATCAGTTTCCTTAACATAAAAGAAGTCAGAGCAGGGCCACAAAAGTGTTGGCTTTCCCAGTTGATGTATAGAATGGGCACCATGCAGATGGAGGCAGCCATCTTGACTCTGCTATCATCACCCTGGCTATAGGACCTGCGCATCTAAGGAAATGAACACTTTAAATATAATCTTGCACGCGCTCTGGAGGTAGGAAGGATTCATCCTCTAGTTAATACTTATTTCTTTAAAAGTTTTGATCAAATAAAATATTTGTTTTTTCATTACAAAAAGAAATTGAACAAAACATACTACCATTTGAGTAATGTTCTGCATTTTTTTCCTACCTGGCCTCTATTCTCATACTTCTGAAAGCCATTTCTCTGTTAAGAAATTTGAATAATCTATCAATATAAATGTAAAATAATCTTACCTCAAGTTTGCTGCAAATATAAGGCATTGTCCAATGAGTGTAGAAAGTATTCAGTCTTTAGTTCCGGTAGGTTTTTCTTGAAGTTAGGAGAGACACGTATGTTTCTAAATGAGTCACTTTGAATTACTTTTCTTAGCCACAGGTACAAAAACTAGCACAGTGCTGAGCGCACTGGCATTATGCTTTAAAAATGAATAAATTCTACTTTGTCCAGCCAGAATTATACTTATTTTTAACTGAATTCTTGCCATGAATCTACATTTCAAATTGATTTATGCAGAATACCAGCAACGTTTTCACTTAATTTTTGTGCTCCTTTCTAGAACACTCAAAACTTTGAACAATAATTAACTTATTATGCTTGTTAGAACACTTCCCTAAATCATGCAATGTTTCCATGAAAAACACAGAGATAATATTGTATGTGTCTATATAGCACATATCTTATTTGAAAAAAAATAGCAGAATAATCTTAAAGGCTGCTTTTAAGATGTGGCCCTCCATACTGTGCTCGGTGGAAATGTTCTAATTTCACAGCAGAGCATAAGGTTGCAATTAGTGTATCCATCATGGGCTAATAAATGGAAAGCTATTCCCTCAGGAACACATCAGTTTCTCCAGGGCCAAAGTCATTTCATTAACACCTATGTGTTGAGAACCCCTCAGGTAGGAGGAGGAAGCAACTACATTTAACTGATGTTTAAAAATGTTAGCTAAAACCTGAGATGTCAAAATCAAACACGTAAAAATTATGAAATATTTCACTATAAGTAAAGCCCGTGGAAATGTGCTAAAATTTTTCCCAAGGACATTTTTCATTCATTCATTCATTCATTCATTCATCCATTCATTTTGTCCCCATTTATACCCATTGGAATCCTCACCATGACACTCTTGGTGCCCCGACTAAGATGTCTTTCCCTCTCGGGAACATATGGAATGATTTTCCTCTTAAAACGCCTTTTCCTTTTGGAGAATTTGCCATGTTCTGTTTTATACTCTCATTCTATACTACATTCTGTTCCTTATTGTATCATCCACAGGACCAGACACAATTCCTTACCTGTAGAAAATTCATGATGTCTATTTATTGGATTGCGTTCGTGTGTTAAGTTTGAAATATTTTACTGAGTGTTTGCCATGTTCATTGATTGACTGAAACCCTAACATATCTGTAATCTTTTTATTGACAATCACTAAAATATTTTGTTTCCAGAAAATAAGGTCATTCAAAAACTGTTCTGAATTTACTATTCAGGAACGTGGGCCAAACCATCTGGAATTCAAAGCAATAAATGGTTAGGAAGTAGATTTGAGAAAAGTGAGGAAAATTCCAGCTCGGGATATGTCCACTAGCACAGCACAGCAAGGCAAAGCAAAAGAAAGCTGAACTAAGCCTAGATTTGTTTTTTTGTTTTTTTTTTTTAAAAACCCAACCTAAAGAATGTACTACCTTCTATATTGCTAGAGCAAATTTCTGGTGAAAAAAATGATCTGTTTGTCAGTGACTGTGGGAAAACAGGCATCCTTCTACATTAATGGTGGGAGAATAAATGATACAATCTTTAAACGAGAGTATTTGATTTTATCCACCAAAATTACAAGTACACAGACCCTTCAATCCAGTGCTTTAATTTCTAAGAATTTATCCCACAGATATACTCACCCATGTGCCGAATGACATAATCAAAGCTCCTCATTGCTTTGTTCTTTCTATTAGCAGCAGCTGAAAATAATCTAAAAGTCTATCAGTAGGGGATTGGTTATAAATTGTTACACACACACACACACACACACACACACACACACACACACACAGGAATATTACAGAGCTGTTAAAAATAAATATTGTCATCATTAAATGTTGGCATGTGTGATTTCCAAGGTTTACTATTAAGCAAACAAGTAAAACTACTGAGTGCAGGATAATGTACACTGTATGCTTCCATTTATGTAAAAAGAAAGAAAAGATACATATGCATCTGTTTGAATGTGCCTCAAATATTTCTGAAAGAAAACACAAAAATCTGGGTACATTGGTTACCTCTGGGGAGAACTGGGTGACTGGTACACTGGGGAAGAAGGGAGACATGTACTCTATTAACTTAAAAATAGCAATTTATTGAGGTGGAATTCACATAACATAGAAGTAACCATTTCAAAGGGCATAATTCAGTGGTATTTGTGTGTACCCCTACCTTGATCTAATTCCAAAACATGTCCATCTCTTCAAAGTAAAACCCCTTACCCATTGACCGGCTTCTCCTATTACCCTTCCCTCAGCTCTTGGCAGCCACCCATATTCTTTCTGTCTCTGTGGAATTATCTATTCTGTGCTGTTTTGGATCAACAAATCATACACCCTTTGTGTCTGGCTTCTTTTACTTAGCAGAATGTTTTCAAGTGCTTCTTTCTTTTCTGTCCTTCCTTCCTTCCTTCCTTCCTTCCTTCCTTCCTTCCTTCCTTCCTTCCTCTGTTCCTCCCTTCCTCCCTTTCTCTTCCCACCCTTCCCCCCATTCCCTCCCTTCCCTTCCCTTCTCTCCTCTCCTTTTCTTTCCTTTCTTTGCATTTTTGAAATGTGATCATTGTTGAGGTATTATGTATTCAAAAACTAAAAAATTAAAAATATAGCTGCTTTCTTGCTGCACACCTTGAGAACAAAGTAAAGAAGATCTTCAGCCTCAATCGGAAATGGATATTCTGACCAAGACTTAACAAGAAAGAGAAAAAAATTCCCCATGCAACATCTCATAATCCTTTTCCAGCCTGAGCCCTTTCTGATTACCATAACAGCACACTGGGAGGCATTATTTGGAACATTCAGTTTTGCGTTGAGTGACCTTTGTCATTAACTTGCAGATATTTGTCTGGAGCAATAAACTCCTAGTATTTTATTGTGACCCTCAGCAAGCTTGTGAAACTCGGCTGATAAGGGCCCATGTCGCTCTTGCTACCAGTGCTAGTTAGTGGTTCCATCCCCTTATATGGAATATAGCAGATCAGGAGGCTATCACTGTTACATGGGTCTCTCCTAGCAAACCATTGGGGGCTCCGATAAAGAGATTTTTGTCATAAATAAGGCAATGTGGAAATCCAGGAGAACAATGCTGAAGAAATCATAACTGAAGAACTTTTGCTCCAAGCCCTGTCATTTAAATAGGGATTCCAGAATAATTCTTCAATTCCAATTGCAAACATTTTTAATAGCTAGAAGATTGGAGTGGGAACTCACTTTAGAAGTCATTCAGACTGACTTTAATTACTCATATAGGAATTTGCTCTAATAGTGACAGTTGATCATTCAGTAGATGCTTGCCTGCTTTCTGTGACAGGGAGCTCAGAACCCAAAAGGTACTTACTGCACTAGACTGATATCATTCCAGTCTGACATTGCCAACTCATGCTGATTTGCTTGGGATTTTCCTGGTCTTAGCACTGGAAATTCCATACCCTGGAGAATCTCTCAGTCCAGGGCTAACTAGAACTCACTTGAATGGCCAATCACAATGATGCCAAGGTTGGTATTGTGGTAGAACTAAGCTGTGAAGGATGGATTTGTTTTCAAGGTCAGGGAGAGAGCAGAAAAGAAGGACATTATGCTCTTCATTAATCCATACAACATGATCTCTGATCAATGTACAATTTCTAGTGCATTCTTGTGCATTTCCATCATAGTTTGGAATCCCTAGCTTGTAACCATAGTTGTTAAGCAGCAGCAAGCCCTGTTCTCTTGAGGTAATGAGTGTGATTATCATGAGGATGCCTGGAGTCATGAAAACCAGTGAGGAGCAGAGCTGACGTGGGTGGGGCTGGGGAGATTTGGGGAAAACAAGTAGGAACTAGACACCATTGGGCTGAGGAGTAAGAAAGAGGGAGAACCGACTACAGGCTACCCAAGGCACTCGTTCTCAAAGTTGGATGCATAGAGAATCACCTGGGAGGGGTTTAAGAAAAAAATACTGATGTCTGGCCCCACTCCATGAGATTATGATATCATCAGCTGGTGAGGGCTCAGATAAGGGTATTTTAATAAGCCCCCTTAGTGATGCTCTTGTGCAGCAAGGATTGGAACCCAATTAGCGAAAGCTTCCAGGGTGGTTTATTGAGCTTGAATAGGATGTTTTACTTCTTGAAAGGCACAACTACACATTTTGTTGTGGACACTTTAATCCTGCAAGGCTGCTCATGGTTTCAGAGAAGGTGAGGGGAGTTCAAGCTGGCCCCGGAAGGGTAAATGATTGAAAGCACTATTTTTTTTTTTAATTTTTTAATGTTTTATTTATTTCTAGGAGAGAGAGAGAGAGAGAGAGAGAGAGAGAGAGAGAGAGACAGCGTGAGCAGGGGGAGGGTCAGAGAAAGAGGGAGTCACAGACTGAAACAGGCTCCAGGCTCTGAGCTGGCAGTCAGCACAGAGCCCGACGCGGGGCTCGAACCCACGAACCGCGAGATCATGACCCAAGTGAAAGTCAGACGCTTAACCGACTGAGCCACCCAGGCACCCCGAAAGCACTATTTTTAAAAATGTATTCATTAATTTTGAGAGAGACAGAGACAGCACAAGTGAGAGAGGAGCAAATAGAGAATCTCAAGCATGCTTAGCACTGTCAACGCAGATCCCAAGGTGGGGCTTGAACTCACAAAACTGTGAGACTGTGACCTGAGCCCAAACCAAGAGCTGGACGCTCAGCTGAACATCACCTGAACCACTCAGACACCCCAGCACTGACTCTTTATAATGTCTGGTGTCTCAGGCTCTGCCACCCTCCCCCAAAGCAATCTAGTAATTGAACATGAGATGAGCAAATCAATTTACATGTGTGATCTCATTGAGTGTCTCCTTTTAACTGTCTTATAATGTATGATTTTATTCCCATTTACAGGTGACGATACTAAGGCTTGATGGGTGTTGAGTAGGAGTAAGAGGCTGTCACTTGGCCTCTGGCCACCGTGTCTGCTCCTTCCGGTAGCCCAGGGCAGCTCACAGCAGGAGGAAAGGTCCACCTCTTCAGAAATCTGACCAAGTCAGCAGGGCTGAGTTCCTCCTCCACCAGAAAACATTTGTGAAATTTCTCATATTCAGCTTCTACAGAGAAGCTTCAGGCCACACAGCAAAAACATTAGTGAAATTCCATTTAGGTGGATAAAAAGGGCTTTTTCTAGATGATTGGTTTTACATGTAAAACCAGGATTACCAGAAGAGATAATAACTATTTCAGATTGTAAAAGAATTTTATAACAGGAACTTTAAGTCTGAAAAAGAATAAGTGTGTGTGTGTGTGTGTGTGTGTGTGTGTGTGTGGTGTGTGTGCATGGGGAAGGAAATTTCTCCCTTATAATATACCATGTTAAGGATGTTAAATAGCCACATTTCTCTTTTTGGCAATAATGGCAAAGTTATTGTTTTAAAGCTGCATTGCTCTGCTGCAATAAAGTTCTGGATCTGAAGGAATTTTGAAAGACTGGATAAGCACAAGGCGAGCTATTAAAATAAAAGATGTGAACTTGATTAGAAAATAACGGCCGCTGCTAAGTTATTATCATGACCTCAGAATCCTGAGTCTTGGATTTCTCCTCGTTGGAAGTTTTTCTCTCCCTAGTGAAAAACACTGTGGAAATTGCTGAAGGTGATTTTAATTTCCCAGATTATAGTATTCCGTTTTATTTCGAACATTTCCTATTGAGCCACGATGTTCTTAAAAGCAAGCATCCAGGTACTAAGCTGTTGGGGGAGATCTATTGCAAAATTCTGGAACCTGCCCCATTCTCTCTGCAGCTGAGTCTGTAATCATGTGTGTGCCTTTCCTTTCAATGGCAAAGAATTCCACTTTGGTCTTTGCAACTTTCCTCTCTTCTTCCGTGATGATGTCTTTTTTCAAAACTTCCAGGAGCCCTATGAACCCATGGAGGCATTGCAATATTAGTGCAAGGCAAATGTAAAAAAAAGATAAACATCCACAGCAATAAGACAAAGGCAAACACCATGCCACCCACTCTGTGCGTAGAGACGAATTATACTGCCCCTCCTTATAAATAAGGGGTTTGCAATGTGTTGTTCCTTTTCTGTAGGGGAGGGGGCTGCTTATTGATGCTGCATCTGTTTTGTCAGCGCGTCAGCTAATGGAGAAAGTTAATTGTGTTGGTTGTAAGGCCACCTGTCACACACATGCCTCATTTCCATACTAATGGTCCAGCAGTGGCAGGCAGTGCGCTCTCTGCAGTAACAGCTACTGCCTCTTTGGAAACGTGGGCCAAATGTGCCTATGCAGCAACTGTAGGCCTGTATGTGGATGCCTCTAGTATTGTGTGTCGAAGAGGGCTTATATTAACCCCCTACTGGCGGCTCCAAACTGGATTTGCAGTAAAACTCGGACTGCTAGAAATGCTGCTCTGGGATGAGGAGTCCATGGTGAACCTGCTAGGAGAGGTAGCTTTCAGCTCCAATGTTTTAGAGAAGAAATCTCCCTTTGGCCAGATCACCCCACGTTAGGAGAGAGAGCTCTCCCTCGCGCTGAAATCCTCCGTACCGACTTCTCCTTTAAGAACAACCTCTATATCGTTTCACTGGAGCATTTAGTCCTTTCCTCTAAGCATTAGCACCGCCCTCCTTTGCCTTTTTAAAAATTTGCCCTTTTGAATCAGTTTGGATCCCTAGGAAAACTGGCAGGTTTCTACCCACATTGTCAAGGCAAAGGTCAGTTTCAGAGCCCTGGGTCATCAGTTTCCAGTTCTGTCGCCTACATTATAGAAAGCAGCCTTGACTCCTGACTATAAAGGATTGCACTCTGGACAGCACTTCATCCTGCAGCACTTTTTACAAATTGTTTGAATCGCCGGCACAGTCGAGGAACCAATGCCCTCGAGAAGAGGCTGATGAATATTTTAGTGGGAAACTATTAGATGCAATTTGAGGGAGGTGGCTATATCCCCTCAATGAGGCAAGCCAATAAAATTGAGAGCCATTTCTTCCCAGTTCTGAATCCCGAGGACCTAGGAAATACTAGGTTCGGTTTCTTTGGGATCCTTTTGTATATGGCTTTCTGTGACCTTACACAGCCCTCATAAAGGGAGTTAGGGCTAATCGCCAAATGCTGCTGCAGCGACTGCTCTTAGAGAGATGGGGAACACATGGGCCAGGCGGCTTACATTTTTTAATGGCCAATTTTGGTTGAATTGATGATTATTTTAGGGTGGATTATCTCTATTCTTGTTTCAACATACATTTTAAAATAGATGTCTCCATCATTTGGAGGAGGCTCAAAGTCAGGCAGGTAACGTTCTGGCCGCAGAGCAAGTGAAATGTCCTAAGCTGTGACTTCTCTCTGGGCTGCGTGCGGGCAGAGTCACTCAGCGAGGTAAGGGTGTGCTGCCTTTTCAGAGTGCGCTGGATGCAACATGGGAAAGGGGAGTTTTATGTGTGCGCCCCTGCCCCACAGGGCAAAGGCTACATAAACCCCTGTAGGTAAGTTTCCCGGCTGGCTTTCATTAGGTCTGGATTTGCCAACATGCCACAGAGTTTCCCAGAGCAATAAAGAAGAAGGGGGGCTTGGTCACATGGGGGGAGGGGACGCAGCTCAGATTTTATAGAAAATCTTAGCAGGGGAGCCACTATAAATTAGGGTCTGCAACGTCAGCCAGGCATTGATGCTGCCCAGAAGCCCTCCTGCATGCCCCTTCAGGAACCTTCTCCTGTTCCTCATCAAAACGATGCAAGTTTGGTTATGTTTATTTATTTATTTGAAAGAGAGAGAGAGAGAGCACAAGTGGGGGTGGAGAGGCAGAGAGAAAGGGAGAGAGAGAATCCCAAGCAGGCTCCACACTATCAGCACAGAGCCTGTCATGGGGCTCGAATTCACAAACCTCGAGATCATTGCCTGAGCCAAAATCAAGAGTGGGATGCCTAACTGTCTGAGCCACTCAGGTGCCCCTCCCCACTTTTAATGTTTATTCCTTTTTGAGAGAGAAAGAGAAAGAGCCTGAGCAGGGGACAGGGAGACAGAGAGGGTGACAGAGGATCCAAAGCAGGCTTTGTGCTGACAGCAGAGAGCCTGACTCTGGACTCGATCTCACAAACCGTGAGATCATGATCCGACCTGAAGTTGGATGCTCAACCGACTGAGCCACTCAGGTGCCCCAACTGCGCAAGTTTTTATCACTTTCCTATGGCTCCCCCATTCAGAAGAAAACTTCGTTTTGAATTTATTTTATTTTTTTAATTATTTTTTAAATTTTTTTAAAAATTTATTTCTGAGAGAGAGAGAGAGTGAGCATGAGCAGGGGAGGGTCAGAAAGAAAAGGAGACACAATCTAAAGCAGCCTCCAAGCTCAAGCTGTCAGCACAGAGCCTGACGTGGGGCTTGAACCCACAACAGTGAGATCATGACCTGAGCCAAAGTCGGACACTTAACCAACCGAGCCACCCAGGTGAACCATCTTCATTTTGAATTTTACAGAGAAAGCAGTGTACCAAAGAAAAACTCTCCCAACTTTTGGCTCCAAGCCATACCAACCAGCTTATCTACACCCACAGTGATTTGTAGTTAAAAAAAAAAATAGTGGTAAAAAATGTCTTGCTTTCTTCTCCTTCTCCCCCCATCCACCTCCCCTTCTTCCTCCTCCACCTTCTCTCATCTCTCTCTCCCACCCTTCCCCCTGCTCACATCCACACACATAGCACACACCAAATGTGCACCTCATGACAGGTCAGCTCAAGGGTGGGTATGAGCACACTGAGAAAATAGGAGTTTGGCAAATCACAGTCCCTCCAAAATTGACAAGAGAGACATATAAGTACATTAGCAATTACAGCTAGCTCTCTGACAAGTGTCACATCCAGCATCAGAGGAACACCAGAGAGGGATATATAATCAGACTGAGGGGCAGAGAAGAGTTCCTGAAGAAGACAACATTCGGACTCAGTCCTGAATGACTTGATGTGGATAAAAAAAAAAAAAAAAGAGAGAGAGATGAACATTTCAAGCAGGTGAAATAGCATGTGTGAAGGGGTTCACCTGTGCCAGAATCCGCATGCACTGTGGTTTGGTGGCCACAGGAAAGCCTGTGGGGGGAGGTAGAGTTAGAGAGAGGTTTCCAAAGGCCAGTCATGAAGGACCACGTGCAATAACCAACAGGCTTGAATTTCACCTTCTGCTATGTGGGGTCGTGGAGAAATTCTGAGTAGGGAAACGAAGAGATAGCAGTATGGGGTGGGGGGTGGGGGACAAGGCTGTGGTCAGGGGATGAGTCATTGCAGTGTCCAGAGAAGAGGAGGAGAAAACCAATACAGAGCAGTGCACGTGCCAGGCCTTGGGGACTAGATGCTGG
Source organism: Proteles cristata cristata (assembly GCA_017311185.1). NCBI lineage: Eukaryota > Metazoa > Chordata > Mammalia > Carnivora > Hyaenidae > Proteles > Proteles cristata. The sequence continues at coordinate 154,356 of JAESUZ010002267.1, read as the reverse complement.
AGGGAGAGATCAGAAGACGATAGGGTGACCGTTGCGTTGCTGACTTGAGTAGCTGGGTGGCTGGTGCCAGCATTTCCAGATGACAGAAGGCAGAACAATATTCAGGGAAAGATGCTTATTTCCCTTTGGCCCACACTGGCCTTGAAGGACATGCGAGTGAATCTGTTCGGCACACTGACTTTTGTGAGCAAAGTGGCCTGGCCTGGGAATTCTCTGGGGTGGTTGTGATCAAAGCCATTGTGGATGGGGTGCAAGTGTGTGGCCTCGGGTGCACTGAGGGCCAAGGGTAGCTCTGGTGAGCACTGGTGGGGAAAGAATAAGGGGAAAGGAAGGGATCACCAGAGCGAATGAGATGGAGCAAAGAAGCCCCAGGAAAATTAGAAGGAAGGGTGCTCTGGAGGCAAAAGGAGAGAGAAGTTTGCAAGGCAGATAGTGGCCAACGGTCAAATGTCATGCAGAGTGAAAGTGGAACAGACACGTGAAGGTGACCTATGCCTCTGTCGTGGGCGGTGGTGTCCCTGCCTGTGTCACGTGGGCATGGTGGCTCGCAGAGGTTGAACATTGGGGAATCAGGAGGAGAGGAAGGGAAACCATAAACCTGCCTCCAGAGTCTAGCACAGCGCCTGGCACCTGGTTGTTGCTCAGTAATGCTGATCAGATCAATTAGCAAAGGAATCTCTCTAGAACGCCATCCTCTCCAGCGTCTGTTCCCAAGTCTTACTAATTCTTACCGGTTCCCACTATGCTGCTTTGCAGCACCTCCCCACCCCAGCCCCCTTTCTCTAGCTCCACAGCTACCTCTCTAAATTTTATTTTCTCTTTCTTCACTTAGATGGGCTTTTATATATTTTTTCTAATTTTTATTAAAATTGTATTTAGTTAACATGCAGTGCAATGTTGGTTTCAGGCATTGAGTTCAGTGATTCATCACTTACATACAATACCCAGTGCTCATCACAAGTGCCCTCCTTAGTACCCATTACCCATGTAGCCCATCCCCCACCCATCTCCCTCCATCAACACTCAGTTGTTCTCTGCCTTGTTAAAAAACTTTTTAAAACATTTATTCATTTTTAAGAGACAGAGCACGAGAAACAGAGCATGAGTAGGGGAAGGCAGAGAGAGAAGGAGACACAGAATCTGAAGCAGGGTTCAGGCTCTGAGCTGTCACAACAGAGCCCGATGTGGGGCTTGAACTCATGAACCATGAGACCGTGACCTGAGCCGAAGTCAGTCGCTTAACCAACTGAGCCACCCAGGTGCCCCAATTTTGTTCTGGCTTTAAGAGTCTACTATGTTTTGTTTCTCTCTCTCTCTTTTCTCTCTTTCACCCATCCCATATGTTCACCTGTTTTGTTTCTTAAATTTCACATTTGAGTGAAATTACAAGGGGGTTTAATCCCACAAACCCATAAAAGAATTTCCTGTCTCCTGTTTCCTCTTTTTCTATTCTTCCTATTACTGCCAAACTAATCACCACCACATTCCTGCCAAAAACCTCCTCTTGTGCCAAAATTTTGTTAATTAAAAAACTTCCAGTGGTTAGACTTTCTGACCAGATGATTGGAGTTATAATGATGAGAAATAACAGAGGAGTCCAGCATTGAAACTGCTAGCTGGGTGTTCAGCTAGAGGCAGGAAGATTGTCTGTGTGTTGATGGACTGTCCGGCTCACAAGCTGATCCTCAGGACTGAGGGAGTACAGGCTAGCTATTAGAAATCATCAACGGCTCCCTGCTGCTGAGGGCATTGATTCTAACCTCCTGAGTTTGGCATTCGGTACTTTCAAAAAGCTATCCTAGCCTATCCCAGCCAAAGAGATTTTTCAGTTTTTAGTTTTTTTATAGCCAGAAACCCATGTTGCTGTTAGGTTAAATCATTCTCTTAGCCTGTCCAGGGCTTTCCAAGCAATCCACGGACACATTCAATCTCTGAAAATGTCTTTCTGGTCCATTAAAAACTTCATCCACCCTCTGAGGCATGGTTCGAAGGCCTTTTTTTTTTTTCTCAAGGCCTTCTGTGATTCCATTAAAGTCAGACATTGTATTTGTTGCTTTCTTGTACCCCATCTATTTTTTTAATATTTAGCCTGAAAGAGAGAGCATACATGAGTACGTACACACACACACACACACACACACACACACACACACACGTGGGGGAGGGGCAGAGGAAGAGGGGGAGAGAGCTGGGATTATAACCTGAGCTGAAATCAAGAGTCAGATGCTTAACTGACTGAGTCACCCAGGCACCCTTCCTGTACTCCGTATCTTTTTACATCAAATTTCAGTTTTCTTTTATTGGACTATGTGATTTGTTTCCTCTTTTAGAATATAAGATCTTTGAGTTTATTTTAAACTTTGCTGGGTAGAGTTGTCAATATTAAAAAAAAAAAAAAGACAGGAGGTAGAATTAAAGATTCCTTTAATGCAAATTGATAGACTTCAGGGCTTGCTTGTGATTTGTAGAATGGAAAGCTTGTGTTCTGCCACTGACTCTGCGGTGTTGGGCTAATCACTCACACTCACTGGGGCTCATGCTTCTCAGTGGGAAGATGGGGTGATTACGCCCATCCTGCCTACTTCATGGCTTGTTGAGAACTTCACAAGTCACCTTTACCAGGAAGTGCTTTGTCAACTAGAAGATGCCGCACTGGCCACAAGTGTATATTCTCACATGATAACGTGTGGCTACCTTACAAAGTAGGTGTTTATTTTGGCACCTGAGGCAGCTTAACACCCTTGAAGAAACCTAAAAAAAGAAAAGTTTTGGCGACCACAGCTTTTAAGATAACTTGCTTTGGGGCACCTGGGTGGCTCAGGCATTTAAACATCCTACTTCGACTCAGGTCATGATCTCAAGGCTCATGAGTTTAAGCCCAGTGTCAAGCTCTGGGTTGACAGCTCAGAGCCTGGAGCCTGCTTCGGATTCTGTGTCTCCCTCTCTCTCTACTCCTCCCCCATTTGTATTCTCTCTCTCTCTATCAAAATAAATAAAACATTAAAAAAATTAAAAAGAAAAATAACTTGCTTCAAGAAAACTCTCATAAACTTGCAGAAGTCACTGCCTGCAGCTTCCAAGGACATTGCTTTTCTTTTCAAGAATTTCCAAAAGTCATCTGAAAGGTTATCCCACTCTTTCAGCAAGGGCCTTTCCATACATTGTAGTGGTCCAGAGTTTTTACATAAATATTATAGTAAATTCCTTGTGTGAAGAAGGAAAATTGGTTTCTATGGAATGCTGTACAAATACGTGAGTAAGAGAGATTGAGAAAATCATTTGTTGAAGGAAAAGGAAAATAAAATACAAACACTCATTCTTTATGAAATAATTGCTATGCTGTTACCATTGTAAGAATTATGTTTTGCAATATTGCTTTAGGGATGGTTTATTCAGGGACTAGAAGTTCCATCACATATATGGCGAATATATAAACTTATTTTAAATTCCTCATTTTTGCTTCTCAATTTTCCTTTATCATGTAGCATAATTGTTTTCATTTCATAAGAATAAAGAAAAATATTGGGGTGCCTGGGTGGCTCAGTCAGCTGAACCTCCAACTCTTGATTTTGGCTCAGGTCATGATCTCACGGTTGTGGGATTGAGCATGGAGCCTGCTTAATATTTTCTCTCTCTCTCTCTCTGTCTCTTCTTCTCCCTCTCTCTGCCCCTTATCTCCTTCCCTCACTTGTGCTTTCTCTCTATATAAAGAAAGGAAGGAAGGAAGGTAGGAAAGAAGGAAGGAAGAAGAAAAAGAATAAAGAAAAATCTTTTCCAGGTTATTAATGCTTTTTTCAAACATGATCAACATTCCTTTCCCCTTTCCTCAATATACTCCTTTAAATAAAATGTTGGCACTGGTCATATAGTAAACGTTCAGTATTTTAGTAAGTTTGTTTCAATTAGCTTTGAACATGAGCAACTATCACACTGAATTAATCCTCTCAAAAATATATTTTTTAAAAGTAGAAAAAACCAAGATATGTGCAAAATGACACATGCACAAGGTTACTCATTGCAGTATTGTTATAGCAAAAGATTAGAACTAACCTAAATGTCCATCAATAGGGGACAAGTTATACAGATTATACTCGTCTATTCATTAGAATACTGTGCTCAGTATGCAGTGAACTGTCTATACAGTTCTGCAAAGCCCTCAAAGATATTTTATTATATGAATAAAGCAAGAAAGAGAATGGCATATATACTATGTCATCGTTTGTGTTTAAAAAACAATATACAGTATATATAAATGTGCACATATCTTTAGCAAATTAGCAGTGTTTGGAAAGTGAGAAAATATAAGTATTTATCTCTTAAGAGGGGAACCGGATGTCTGAAAACAGTTTGGTGGGGGGATTTATTTTTCACTCCTTAACTTTTGAATTTCTGCCGTGAATATGTATAATCTGCTCCAAAAATTAAGTAAAGAATTTTAAAAAGAGTTAATGGTAGGATTGATGTTGGGAGCAGATAAGGTATATGCATTGAACATTCGCCGTGTGGGAGACCCTGAGCTAACTGCTCTGTGTATGTTTATTGTGTTTATTCCACACGCAGTACCATGACAGGGATTCAGTGAATTTCTCAAGAACCTAATGTGAGGGGGACAGATATCCCAGTAAATTTTTTGCAACCAAAACAAAGTATAGTACCATTGTGAATGTTAGTTAATATTTTTCATTTATAATAAAAAGTCATACAAAAGAGAAACATGGTAGAAATTCACTTATTCCATCAGCCCATGAGCTATCTTTTTGCTGAAGTAGATGATGTATTTTCAACACTGGACGTATTTTCTCTTGTTTTTTTTTTTTTGTGCTATTCACAGTGTAACAGCTACCAGACATGGCATCGTTTTGTGTATAATCTCCATTACTAATGTTTTATTACTTTTTTTTTAAGACTAGCAACTAATAAGCAATAAATCAAGCCCCAATTGGTAGTCTTTGCCCAGTTCCATTGGATCTATACTCCCTTCATGGGTGATTTCAAGCTATTGACTTACAGAGTGTGGAGTTGGAAAGGCGTGTGCAATAACACGTCATGATATATTATTTTCATCTCATCGACACAAGATGTAAATAACCTCAAAAGCAAAGATAATAGTAGTATAACTGGGAAGTGGTCACTTTGGGGTTTATATTGCCTTTGTTCTTCACACAAGATATTTACTTATAACCTTATGGAATTAACTTTTTAATAAAGTCTGTGTTTAACAACTGGCTTCCAAGTTCCTGTAAATTCAACAGTTGGTTCTCATAAGCCAAAACATGTCAGCCAGCACACCCCTTGGGTGGAGACAGTATTGAACCCAGATCTTTCTGCTTTCATAGACTGGGTTTTTAGTCATCCTGGCACCTTCTTCCATTTGCTGAACGGTTATTGAGCCCACTTATGTGCCAGGCTTCATGCCACTTACTAGACAGGCAGCAAGCCTTGCCTCTGCCCTCAAGGAATTGAGCACATAATCAGAGAGAAAGACATTAATCAAAGAGTCACAAATACATTTAAAACTTTGATTATGACAATTAGAATGGATTATCAGATCACAGGTGGACGTGACCAAACAAGGAAGGTTAGGAAAGGCATCTCTGAGGAAGAGATGATCTGGAAGGGGAATTAGAATTAAATAGGAAAGAAGGGAGCAGAGAACATTCTAGACAATGGGAAATGGCATAAGCAAAGGCCCTGTGGCAGAAGGAGCACAGCATGTATATGGTCATGAAAGAAGACCAGTGTGGCTAGAGAAGAGGAGTAAATGGGAGCTGGTGGGGGGTGAGGGAAGGAGGGATAAGATAAAGCAGTTGGCAGGGGGTAGACTGCATAAAACCCTGTAGGCCTTGTTAAGAAGTGCTTGTTTGTTTTTAAGTCATGGGAGGACAGGTAGTAGTTGACAATTCAAGGTGATAGTACTGTCATGAAGAAATTTATATCTTGGTAAAGTTAATTTTATTTAAAGAGAGAGAGAGCGAGAGAGAGAGCACAAATGAGTGGAGGAGGGGCAGAGAGACAGAGAGAGACAGAGAGAGAGAGAATCCCAAGCAGTCTTCACACTGTCAGTGCAGAGTCCCGACACGGGGCTCGATCTCACAAACCATGAGTTCATGACTTGAACCAAAATCAAGAGTCAGACGCTTAACTAACCAAGAAACCCAGGTGCCCCAGAAATTTGTATTTTGAAAATACTCATGCCCTGCCTTGTGGAGGATAAATTGGAGCCAGTCTTGAAGGGAATCCAGTAAGTAGTCTCTTCTGTAATCCAGGTGAGAAATACCGGTATCTTGGAATGCAGTCGTGTTAGGAGGGACAGAGAGAAATATACAAACTTGAGAGAAGCTTGGGAGGTAAGACTGTTAAGACTGGTGATGGCTTACAACTCGAAGTGGCTCAAGTTGGGAAAATGGGTGATAAGATCTCTGTCTTGCTAGTGCCACTCAGTGAGACTGCGATTTGGGGGAAGCCCAGTTTTGGAAGTTTGGATATGTAGGTCCTAAATTCAATATTGGGCATGTTGGGTTTGAGATATTTTTGCAACTTCCAGGGGAATGTGGTTACACACTAGAATTACCCAATTAGGAGACAGCTGAAACCTTGTGTGCAAGTGACAATACTGGAAAGAAAGGGCCTAGAACTGGAACGGAGGGGACATAGGACAAATGTCATTAGAGATTGGTGTCTGTTGCTATGAAAATCATTTTAAATTAAGTACCTTATTTGATCTTCACAACAGCCCCTATAATAATTACCACTCTTTCCTCTTTTAACAAAAGAGAAAACAAGCTTGGAGAGAGCAACCACTTGCCCAACCAGTTGCCAAGCACAACTACTGACTGGCAAAGCTTGGGGTCTGATCCAGGTTTATCTGATATAAAATCTCTACTCTGACTGTCCACACAACATGGCCTCCTGGTTGGTTGTTGTTGAGCCTTCCTTGAGTCTAAGACTGTGCTTTCTTTTCTGAAAGGATTCTCAGCACTTTGTTCAGAAAAACAATTCTTTATCTTTTTAAGTTAAGGACTGCATGTCCAACTTCTGGCCACTGTGATTGTGCAGATGCCCAAGAAGTGGAGTTTTTGGGTTAATCAGGAACAGCAGCAATCATTGGTGAGAGTCTGCTATGGCATTAAATACATTTTCTAAAGTTCTTATGATGTTCTCATTAGGTGTAGTCTTAGATCGCTCAGGCTGCTATAATAAAATACTACAGATTGGATGGCTCGTTAACAACAGAGATGTATTGTTCACAGTGCTAGAGCCTGGAAGTCTAAGACCAAGTTGCCAGCATGGTTGAGTGAGGGTCTTTTCCCAGGTCCTGGATGCCTTGCTGTAACCTCATGTGACAGAAGGACCAAGTAAGCTCTCGAAAGTCTCTTCCATTAAGGCATTAATCCTAATCATGAGGGCTCCACCCTCAAGACCTAATCAGCTTCCAAAGACTCTACATCCAAATGCCATTACTGTGGGGATTTGGATTCTCACATATGACTTTGAGGGACACAGACATGCAGACTCACAGGTGTCGCGAGAACTAACCCCCATATGAGGAAAATGGAGGCTCTCGGGGGTCCATCTTAACCTTTCAGGTGACCAGAAGAGGTTCCCCTCAGGGTTTGTGGGTTCAAAACCAGCATCGGGCCACCTGCTGTTGTCTTATCACTGTCTTACCTGCCAATCTGCCATGTTACCTAGAATAAAACTAAGCATGTAAATCCCACCACCTTTGTTAACTCCTTCCCCTGGAGCTGTTCACAAAAGAGAACCCAAATGGGGCAAGTGGTTGGATGGGAAAGTTGGGGAGAGAAGCTCAGCACCCATGGAAGGCCCAAGCTGGAAGGTCAGGCTCCTAATAACAGGATAAGGGGTTAAGAACACAAACCATACTATGATATTTACTGTGTTCATATTTTCCTTTCATTACAATTATTCTACTTTATGAGCTACTGTGGGAATGGATCTTGTAACCCTGAGTGTGTTGAGTATGCTCCCAGGGAATTTGAGGAGATCTACTAATTCATCATAAAAGCAACTACATATAGCATTTGTAATAAAAACATGTTTTTATTTCTCTTATGAGAGAACACAAAGTGCTTACCTAAACAGGTTATTAAAAGAATAGCATAATTTTTGTTTACTGAGTAAATATTATTTTCCTGCTTCTGCAAATTTGTTCCACCAGGTTTCTCCATCTAGAGATGCTCTTCACCATCACTCTCCAGCTTGTGGAGATTGAGGGGTTGAGGGAGGCTCTGAGTCTGACCCATGGTAGGGAATTGCGGCAATATCTGATATTGGATTTTTTTTTTTTTGAGATAGAGCGCGTAAGCAGTGGAGGGGCAGAGAGAGGGAGACAGAGGATCTGAAGCAGGCTCTGCACTGATAGCAGGGAGCCTGATGCTGGGCTTGAACCCACGAACCGTGAGATCATGACCTGAGCCAAAGTCAGATGCTAAAGCAATTGAGCCACCCTGGTGCCCCAATACAGGGTTGTTTTCTGCTGCAATGGTTGAGCAAATGAAAACTTGTTTTCCTGCTCCTGAGGAGCAAAACCAAAGAAAGCAAATGAATGAGTGGCTGATCAAATCAAAGGCCAAGCAGCCAAGTGTTGCACCTGAGAATGAGCCTCACGGAGAGACCCAGTTCTCAAGAAAATGGTGTTCATGAGACTAGAACCCAAGTGTAGGAAGCATCCTATGGGCTTGAGAAGGTAGTTGTATGGACTGGGTAGGCTGAGACGGGGTTTTGTCTCAGAACAAACCATTAGAATTGGAATAGCAAAGCCATGAGGTCCAGGAGGAGTTTGACAACACACTTCTGAAGCAATGTCCTCGTGTTCTTCCGTGTCTCAAATATCTTTGTTCCAGATTGAGGCCTTTGGGATAGACACATGTAAATGAAGAACATATTTAAATTCTACTTGTGAAATTGTATTCAACAGTATGGCCCTAATAGTGTTTTCTCACTGATGGTTGAATAAAAAAAAGAGTTCTAATGGATACTTTATGTGCAATTTCTTACATCTTCAAAAGTCAAGAATGCAGAGAGGACATAAGATTTGGCTGTTATGAGCACAGCTCCTAGGATCCACTAATCTGCTAATGCCTCCTATCAAGTGCTCAGGTAAGTCTCGAAACCTCAACTCTGACTGCCAATCCACAGGGTTGAGGGGATTAAATGAAGAAGCACATGCATGTACTTTACCACAGTTCCAGATTCCATGAATTTTAGGTTCATTGTTATCCACCTAGGACTCAAGGTTCCGTCTTTGAAAATGTAGAGCTGAAAGTGCAGAATTAATGTTTTTTTTTTTCTGTTTATGATGTAGAGTGCATTTATTCAATCTCATTTGAGGAGGGAATATATGATTTTCTGGGTCATCATCACCTCCTCTCTCTGGAAAAGGTTTCCCTCATTATCATTAAGTAATTAGATTTCATCTTTGAAAATCTACATAATTGATTCCCATAACTGATTTAGTTTGTTTGTAAAATTCTTTCTATTAATTGGTGCTCAATTCAAAACTCATGGATGTGCTCTGAGTGGTTGTAGCGTACGAACAACGTGTGCTCTTTCCTTTTACAGGAACAATCTCCATGCCCTGCTTGAATTTTATTCCTTCTGTATCAGCAATGTGGCTGACCAGATCTAGTTTTATTCAGTAAATATGTACTGAGACCTCATCATGTTCTGGCTCTGTTAGCTACCGAAGAAAATCATGGAATGGTTACCAGACTTGGCATATAAAAATATTGTAGGGGACATAATTGTATTCAAAAAGAACTTGTTATTTATTTGAAATTCAAATCTACCTGGGCTCTGCTTCTTATCTGGTAACTCTCAGTGATGGTGTTTGTTTTCACAGAATGAGGAGTACAGTCTAGAATTCCTCAGGTGGTGGCCACACAGTGCGGTGGGAGCTGTGAGAACGTTCAGGGGCAGAAAGGTAGCTCCGAGAAAGTGGCATCTAACCTGAGCTGTGAAGGATGAAAAGGAGTTTGGTCAGCAGGTGCTCTGCTTGAGAATGTGCTCCAGGCAGAGGGATCAGCCTGCTGGAAGGATCTGCTGCAGAAACCTGCTTAGGGAGTTTGTCAGACTGCTGCACAATTTAATATTTCACACAGACCCTGATATAAGGGAAATGAGGTGGGGGGTGGGGGTCCCCATGAGGCTTTAATCCACCTCTAGTCCCTGATTCCTGAATTATCACCCTATTCCCTCAGCCATCTTCTTCTTTTACTTAAGCTAGCCTGAATGCATTTTAATTATTTACAAATAATAATACCCTAATTAAAACAAATAAATCCTAAAGGATTGGAGGCTCTGTTCTTTCTTTTTTTGGATGGTGCGGGGGTGAGTAGTTAGATTATACAATTAGCTTATGATGAGAAAGCCTCATACTGCTAACGTTTCCCTTGACAAATCTCTTAGACTGCCCACTAAGGCTTACATTGAGAAGCATTCAAGAGGGAGACAGGTCAAGGGGAGAGGCACTGTTTCCCCCCTGCTGGTCACTGGGCTTGGGTTCTGTGACCAGAATGGCGCATGACCAGCAGCTCTCACTCTTACTCCTTCTGTTAGAGAATTGTGTGTGTTGCTGAATTTGTGCTGGATATATTTGTGTAAGTCAGATGAAACTTCCCTGATAGCTTATGAAGATTACTGTGGTCGCCATGGAAACAGAATGGGCTCCTATAAAACTTGGTTCTGATGTCAAGACCGATAATGACACCCATACACTGATGTCAAGACTGATAACGACATGCATGCACTAGGTGGGTATGAAAAGGTTTATGACTCACATAGTAAGGCTTTCTGGGGAAAGTGGGACATGTTCCCAAGCCAGTCTGAAATGGTCTCAGGGAGCAGTGACTTGGCTCTTATTGTGGGTAGAGGGTAGGGTTGGTGAGGGTTCCTGAGCACAGCCAGGGCTTGTGTAATTTGAACTTTCTGGAACCAAAGAAGGGAGCACTGAGGTTTGCCTGTCAGCTTGTCTAGTTAAGGAGCGAGAGAGGATTAGGGCTTGAAAATTGACCAGAAACAGAAAAAGTAGAGCCGGACCCTTTATTAAAAAGCAATTTTTCTGCCTCTGATTGACAGTTGTTTTGTATGGGAATGTATAATTTTACACTAACTTTTTTATTAGATGCATCAAATGGGGTCTCACAGGAAAGAGGTAGCACATGCAAATAGTATAATTTGAAGGGTGTTTAGTAAAGGGGCAATTAGCAAACAGTGGGTAAAGTTTAAGGAAACAACAAGGAATATTGCAATATCCCATTGACAAATTGGTCAAAGAAATTGTTCCCCCCACTCCTTGCAAGGTCAATAGGTCTTAGTTTTTTATATGTTGACCTTGGCAGGAATGGGGAGACAGGAGAACAACTTCTTTGACCCAGATGTCATACTAAAATATCATACAAAATTTCTGGTATTTCAAATGAGTGATTTTTCATTGCATCCATAAAAAAACTTGTTTTATGTTTTCTTTCTTTAAAGTTATTTATTTACTTTAGGGACACCTGGGCAGCTCAGTTGGTTGAGCATCCAACTTTGGTTCAGGTCATGATCTCTAGGTTCCTGGGTTCAAATCCTATGTTGGGCTCTGTGCTGACAGCTCAGAGCCAGGAACCTGCTTCAGATTTTGTGTCTCCCTCTCTCTCTGTCCCTCCCCCACTCATGCTCTCTCTCCCCACCCCCGCTTGGGATTCTCTCTCTCTAAAATAAATAAAGCTTTTTATTAAAAAAGTTTTAATGTTATTTATTTTTGCAAGGGGGGGAGAGAGCATGAGTCGAGGAGGAGCAGAGAGAGAGAGGGGGAGAGAGAATCCCAAGCAGGCGCCACATTGATAGCGCTAAGCCCAAAGCAAGTCTTGAACTCAGGAACTGTGAGATCATGACCTGAGCTGCAATCAAGAGTTGGATGCTTACCTGACTAAACCCCCCGGGCGCCCCTATGTTTTCTTTCTTTTAATTTAATGTTAGGAGTTCAGAGAAAACAAGAAGTCGGAAGTGACAACATGTTAACACATAAAGTAACACCCACCAAGCTGTGGACATAGTGATAGCTTAATAAATGTTTACTCATTAAGTGATTGGTGGGATAAATAGCAGAAACCCTTCTGTGAGAAATATGATGAATAAGATTGATAGTTGCAAGCACTGCCTTACAATAATTAAAGGACTTGTCTTCTCTATAATGAAATTCAATTCCTTTGTCAAAGGAGTTTCTCTATTTGCCACACACGCTTTGCTAATTAATTCCTGTATTTGGGAGTAAGTACACCCAGCACATAAGTCCTGAGGCTATTTAGGCCATAAAACAGTTGTTGCTGTTGTCTACTTCAATTCCTACACTTTTCCTATAGAGTCAAAATTTAATGTCGGTACAAATTGAAAACATCATAGCAGCTTTTCTGAAATTTATTATGCATCCTAAACTGCATTTGCATTTTTGAATCCTTATTTTTGGCCTTCGTTTTCATGCAATTTTGTTTATATCACCAGAAATAGGGCATTGCGACTTTTTGTTCTTTTTATGACTCCATTCTGATGCCCAAAGGGATGAAGTCAAAATCATTAAGCAAATGGCAGAAAGCAATCAATGTTCTCAAATAAAAGGTCACACAATAAGGAAAGAAGCAAGTGAAATACAAAAAAACCACTCATTGCTTTGTCTTGAAAATCTTCAAATTGTCATCAATCTATAAGTATAACATGAAAATGAGAACCACAGCCATATTTGGTAGTTATGACATTTTCATTGAGCAATGGGCCATGAGTTTCTGATAGCTAGCCATTTGAAAATCGCTTTGTTTAAAAAGAAAGAGAGAAAAAAAGAGTAGGGAAAAAATGAATATGGAGGATGAGCTTTCCTTTAATGTTGACCAGCGAAGATTTCACAAACTCCGAAAGCTCAGCCTTCCATCACAGTGCATGTTAATGAAAGAAGAGTCAATGCCAAAAGGGAGCAATTTTCTGGGAGTGTGTTCTGGGAACAGGAAAAAAAAAAATATGTGTAAATGTGTGGCCCCAGAGCCAGGACCTTCCAGTAACTTCGGGACAAAAGTTTAACAGCTTCCTTAGTTTTCAAGACAACAATCAAAGGCATATTTGGTACAGATTTTTTACCCTCAGTCTGGCAAGCAGCCTAACTAAATGAAGCCTCTCAGTGCGCGGATGTTTATAGTACTCGATTAGTGTCAGATCGGAATGAAATAAATATATGCGGCAATGCCTTTTTCAGAGGCAGCTGCCACTGAACGTGTTGACACAAATGTTTGCTTTCTGTTACATACATATTGGACTCTTTAAAATGCCCTTAAGTAAAATGCTACACTAAGTGGAAAACTGCACCCAGCACACCTCAAATACTAACATCGCACATGACTGACACTCAGATGTGGCGGCTGCCAGTTGTAGAGTTCTCTAACGCACAAAATTGGGAGTGATTATAAGGCCAATTGCAGCCTTTATTTGATGTCTCCCAATAATTTTTGCATTTTTACTGGTAGGGATAATTGAATGACTAAAATAGAAACCTAGGTTCCCAGGTTACAATTTTAGAAAGCACTCTCCTCTTCACACCTTAGAGAAATAAAATTTTCCCTGATGAAGAACTTCACAGTCATTGCTTTAAAGGTTTGGAAATATACATTATGAATACATTTTGATGGTTTTCAGTCATATTTGTATTCTCTTTTTAATGTTTATTTTTATTTTTGAGAGAGAGAGAGAGAGAAAGAGTATGAGCAGGGGAAAGGCAGAGAGAGTGGAGAACACAGAAAATCCATATTTTTGTTCTTGTTTAAAAATAAAATTAGGATACTTATATTTTATTAACTAAAAAAAGGATAGCTCTGCTTCCTCCTCCCTCTACAAGCACACACACTCACACAGTGCACAAGCAGGGGCTACAGTCAGGACTGTTTGGGGTGGGTGTGTGACGTTGGCATCTGATAAGGGCTGAGTTCAGTCTCTTCTCCATTCCAGTTGACTACTGGCTTACGCACAACAGAGGTCTATAAGAAATTAACCCCCAATAAGCAGAGCCTATAATTTGAAGCAAGCAGATTCCTTCTTGGAACGAACTTCGAGAATTTAGATTAGGGAGACGCTATGCTGTCCTTGTGGACTGTGGGAGTCTCTAATAATACATTTGCTGAAGCCTCCTGAGAAGTTCTCCTGAATTCTCTTTTCTCCTTTCTTCTCCATCCCGATTTTAAAGTGACTGTAGCCTGAATGGGAGGTTCCTTCACACAGTTTAGATTAGATTTATGTAGAAAGGGGAGAAAAGCTGCAGCCATTGCTTTGCTTCCTTTCTACTCTGATCTTTAGGAGGAAAGACGTAAAAGTTATCTGATGGAATTAGGAAAAAGCAGGGCACAGAGGATCTAAAAACCAGTGAGGTATAATTCATAATGTCTCTTCTGGTTGAAAAAAAATAATTGGAGATACAAGGAAGTGTTGACTCCTAAGAGTTGATTATAGAGGACAAGCCATAAATCTTTGTGTAACTGTTCTTTTTCTTTATATTATACTAAGATGTTTAAGAACAGATAATATTTAAATGAAGCTGATTAGTATTTGGTCAATATACTGTCCTGTAAGTTGCTATGCTTTGGTCAAAAAAAAATTAAAAATTAGTTTATCTATACTTTTAATTTCATCTCTCACACCTGAACCTACGGATGATCTAAAAAGTCTCCACTGACACCTGCTGGTAGTCTCTGGAATTGCAGAAAGAGGGGCTACAGAGAAGCTAACAGCTGGAAGACATGACTTACAAATTCTAATCCACTTCGATGAACACAGTAAGGTAAATTCTTTTCATTCCACCATTGCAAGGTTTCTGAGCAATGCCTTTGTTGGTATTAAGGACACTTAACTGGTTGTCTGCAATATTTTTTTAGTATTTTGTCTGTGCCATGACTGTATTGGATGCTAGGGTGGTAGAAGTAGGACACACAATCAAGGAACTAACATTCTGCGGAGCAGACAACAAATATACTGTTACAGCACGTGCGTTCTTCATTGTGATAGAGGTATGCACTGATTCTTTACACTGATTCAGTAAACAAATCCGAACTGAACATCTGTTTTTGCTTTGCAGTGCTTGAGGAGCTGTGGCATGAACAAAGATCCCTTGGACGTAAAAAGCCCTGAGAAAAGAAAATCTTAATGGTGAACATTTAGAATGGGTGCAGCAGCTGGGATGCCTGAGTGGTTCAGTAAGGGTAAGCATCCAACTTCAGCACAGGACATGATCTCATGGTTCATGAGTTTGAGCCACACACTGGGCTCTCTGTTGTCAGCACAGAGCCTGCTTCAGATCCTCTGTCCACCTCTCTCTCTGCCCCTCCCCTGAGCTCTCTCTCTCTCTTTCAAAAATAAATAGCCATTTAGAATGGGTACAGCAGATCTCTAGAACTTACTCATCTAGCTTAACTGAAACCGTGTGTGTTGATCAGTAACCCTACTTCCCCTCCAGTAAGCCCCAGGCAACTATTCCTCTCTTTGATTCTATGAATTTAGCTGTTTTAGAGACCGTGTTAAGGAGAATTACACATAACATTTGTCTTTCTGTGACTGGTTTATTTTACTTAGCACAATATCCTCAGGTTTCTTCCATGTTGTTGCATTTTGCAAATTTTTTCTTTCTTTTTGTAAAACTTTAAAAAAATGTTTATTTATTTTTGAGAGGGAGAGAGACAGAGTGAGAGAAGAGCAGAGAGAGAGAGAGAGAGATACATAGAATCTGAAGCAGGCTGTAGGCCCTGAGCTGTCAGGACAGAGCTCAATGCGGGGCTTGAACTCACAAACCATGGGATCATGACCTGAGCCAAAGTCGGATACTTAACCGGCTGAGCCACCCATGTGCCCCAATTTTTTCTTTTTTTTTTCTAAGTCTGAATAGTATTCCATTATGTATATACCACAATTTTTTTTAACCTATTCATCTGTTGGTGGATATATAAGTTGTTTCCACATCTTGGTTGTTGTGAAAAGTGCTATAGTGAACATAGAAGTGCTAATATCGCTTCAAGTTCCTGATTTCCATTCTTTTGGGTAAATACCCAAAAGTGAAATTACTGGATCATATGGTAGTTCTATTTTTAATGTTCTGAGGCAATGCCATACTGTTTTCCATAGTGCAAAAAAAAAAAAGGATAAAATTTAACACCCTTTCATGATAAAAACTCTCAACAAACCAGGAATAGAGAAAAATTACCCCAACATAATAATGGCCATATATAACAGGACCACAGCTTACATCATACTCAATGGTGAAAGCGTTTCCTCTAAGATCAGGACCAAGGCTCCTATTCAACATACTACTGGAATTCCAGACAGAGCAAGTTGGCATGAAAACCAAAAAGAAACAAAAGGCATCCAAATCAAAAAGAAAGAAATAAAATGACTCCTGTCTGCAAAGGACATGATCTTATATGTAGAAAACCCTAAATACTCTATAACAAAACTGTTAGAATAAACCGATTCGGTAAAGTTCAGGATAGAAAATTAACGTACACAAACCACTAACAAAGAAATTACCAAATTTTACCAAAAGAGAAATTAAGAAAACAATCTCACATACAGTAGCACAGAAAAGAACAAAATACTTAATAACAAACTTAACTAAGGGGGTGGGTACTTAATCTTGATTTATAAAATCTGGATGTTTGGCCAGTGAAAGAGACATGTGAACTAATATTTGAAGGATGAATGGGAGGTAGGTCTGGGGATCAGGGATAGAGAAAGGAGCATAGGTATTCAAGGAACTGAAAGAAGTTTAATGAATGGAGCATAGAACAAGAGTTGACAAACTTTTGTGTTGTTGCGTTAAAGATCAGATAGTTAATATTTTGGGTCTGTGGGCCAAGAGGCAACAGTCCTAAATTCTTTAAGCAACTGTTTCTGCTAAAAAGCTACTCATCTTGCTTTTTGTTTGTTTTTGGCTCATGGGTCATATTTGTTGACAGTGTGAAAGGAATTTTAGGAATCTGGGCTTACAGTAGATAAGGGAGGATAAGAGGCACACATTACCAATTGCTTTATAAACTGAGGCTAAAGAGTTTAATTCTATCTAGAGGGCAGTGCAGGACTATTAGAAGAATTTCCCTCGGGAGAAGGCTTTGGAAGATCACTTAGGGGATGGAGTATGTGACAGCTCAAGAGATCAGGAGGCTACTGGAAGAATCCAGGCATGATAAAGACTTGATTTAGGGAACTAGCAGTCAGTTTAGGGAATAGAGAATTGATTTGAAATGAAGCATAATTTATAGGATTTGGTGGCTAATTCGATGTATGGGCTAAAGAGGAAGGAGAATTGAATCTTTCTGGTTTGAATAAATGATATCAGTGCTCACTGAGCTATGAGAGTCAGTAGGAAAAAGCTTATATGAGAAAGATAAATACTAGTAATTTCCATTTTTCAGTGTTCTAAGTTTAAGGTTCCTATGAGGCATCCAAGAAGAGCTGCCCTATAATAATGATAATAGTAATTATAATGGAAGGAAATATTTACAAAGGGCTTATCAAGTACTGTTTGTTAAGCACTGTTCTCAGTGCTTACTTGAATTAACTCATTTTTTTTTCTCACAACAAACCTAGAGGTAGGTATCACTATTACTCATTCCCATTTTATAGATGAGAGAACTGAGGCACAGAGAAGTTAAGTAACTTGCCCAAGTTGGAAAATTATAACCGAGAAGACAATTGTTTGAAAGTAATCAGCATATAGATTTTGCTCAAGACTATAAGGGTTAGTGAGAACACTCAGGGGCAGTGTAGGGAGTCAGAAAAGATGAGGTGCTCTGTGACTAAATCCTGAGGAACGCCAACATTTAAGGAAAGGAAGTGAGGGGCATCTGGGTGGCTCAGTTCAGTTAAGTGTCCTACTCTTGATATTGGCTCCGGTCATGATTTCACAGTTCATGGGATCAAGTCCCGAGTCAGGCTCTGCACTGACAGCACAGACTTTGCTTGGGATTCTCTCTCTCCCTCTCTCTCTGCCCCTCCCTTGCTTGGGCTCTCTCTCTTTCTCTCTCGAAATAAACAACAGACATTAAACAAAAATTTAAAGAAAGGAAGTAAAGGTGGAACTCCATTCTAAGAATGACCTGCTAGAGAGTTAGGAGATGCTGCAGACACCATAACAAACAGATATTGCAAAGAAGGAAGGTGCAGGAGACACATGTGCCACTAAGTACATAAGTCAGGAATACATGAGAAAGTTTCCTTTGGAGTCAGCAACATACAGTTTACTAATGGCCCTAACAAAGAAATTTCACTTGGATGATTAGGTTAGAGCCCTACAGAATTAAAAAAAAAAAAAAAAAAGGTTACGACAGGAAGTGCAGGTAGATGGGAGAAATAAGATGGAGCAGAGGGCTAAGGGTCCTAAGAAATGATAAACCAGGAAATGGGTTAGGAGGGTGTGGTCAGAGGGTGGGTTTTCTGGATTATTAGCTCAAAGACTGAGAAATTTTGGGAGATTACATGGTCTAGGTTGTGTCCACAGGAATGTGAGTGTGAGGTTTGTGATTGGAGGGTGTGAATCACTAGAGTTTAGAGGAACAAAACACTGAGAAGTTAAGATTTAGAGTGAGTCTCCTTCATAAACAGCAATGGAGAAGAACATGTTGAACCACGTGCTAAATGAAGTTTTTCATGAAAAGGAGAGGAAGAATAGAAGTTCACAAAAGGGATGGGTAAGAAAGAGTGGTCTACATAACTCCTCTGAGCGAGGATTATCTATGGAGATGGACGATTCATGGTCTAGATGCGCAGCACTGGGTAAGAAACATGGACAACCTCCCATCAGCCTTGTAGCGTATGAAATAGAGAGAACTGTGCAGCTTCTCTGTGAGAGGGCAGAAGGAGAAACACTGTTTTCTGGGGTGAGCCTTGCCCTTTTGGGGCAAGGGGGAGGGGGAGCTTTCAGTGAAGAACTTGAGGACAAATATGAATCTGTTACTCCACAGGGCAGAATGGAAGATCTGGAGACAGGAGAGTGGAGAACGGAAGAGAGAATTGACAACCGAGGAGCTTCGATCTTGGGTGGTGATCAAGGAAAATGGACATATATGTGAAGTATGGTGAATTTGACTGGGTAGAATATTTTTAAAGAATTATACCTGGCAGCATCCTGATGAAAGTCTTTGAGTTGGAAGTGGAGGGCCACCCATGCTTCCTGGGAGCCAACTTGGCCTGGATAGTTACATATCCAGGGGACTCCTCATGCTTTGGCTGGGTAGCAGGAGTCAGTGATGGTAGAACTGAGGCTTGGGAGAGGTGAATATTGTCACTGGATTCCTGGTGGGGGAGCCTGCAAACCCGCTCTGTACCATGTGCCCAGGGTACCAGGGAAGTGCTCCCAATTCAACCGGAGAGTCAACAACGAACCATCTACATCCTCAGGCGTATTTCTCTCATAACAGTAAAAAGTTGTGATTTGGTACAGACCAAGAAGCAAGACACTGAAATTGGGAATTATTGGAGAATTTGAGACCACTAGGTCCTTCGGCGTTTAGTCTGCAATTTCAGTCCCTCTCAAGGATAACAGTGCAGGTCACAGCTGTCAGCTTTCCTACACTGTGAAGCCATGGGAGTTCAGAGTCCTGTGTTGACAGCCCAAGCAGTCCCTGGGCAGGGTTTGATTGGTCAGCGTGGCTAAAAGAAACTTCTTAGGAGGACCTTCCTTCTGGAAAGACCCTCTTTCCCCAGTCTCCTTGATCTACAGGTGCTTGACCTGGAATGGGTTCTCAAAGCTGGACACATTTTCTAGTGCACGTCTCAAGCTCTCATTTGTACCCTTTTGGGGGCCCCCTAGAAGGCACACAAACATCTGCATTCCCTACACTACGGAGCCAACACAATGCTTTAAAGCCTCTCAGAAAACCTACAGGACAGTTAATATGATTTAAGCCTATATTTAAATTTTATGAGACTCATTTTCAAGGCTAATAACCCAGTTTACTGTGCACAATATCAAATGCAAATTTTATTACTGACTTGGTAAAAACCAAGACGATCGTCATTAGCATATCTCCCTACATCACCCTTTTTAGCCAAAAGGTGCACCAGGAGTAACAGTGGGGGTTTTTATATGTGTTGTAAATTACAGTTACTATCTCATTAGATAAACACATTTAAAATCAGGTTATCATTCACTTATATATCAGAAAGTTGTTTGTTCAATTGCAGCTAGTCTCGTATTCCAACATATGGTGCATGAAATTCTTAGACTAATAAAATTTCAAGGTACAGAGAGCTGGTGTCTTTGAAAAAACTGTTTTTGCTCCACGAATGGCTCGATATAATCTGTAATTGCTTTGAAACAATTATGCAGCAGGCTGTTTTGTACTTAATAGTATTTACATCCTTGGTTTTATTAGCAACAAAATGTGAGTGGAACTTGTGAAAGAGAAATTAATTTTTCCACTAAAAGATGTAAACTTTTAAATGAAGTCTCCAGCAGATTGAGGAAACTAAAAACAGGGGATCGCTGGGTTCCCGATTTCTTCACTTTCTTTTCAGTGTGACGCTCCCTGTTTCTCATTAGCATACCAGAAACTTTACGCAATTGTAGGAAACAAAACAGACAAAAAAATCTTCACCACACCCAGGCTTCTCACTTAAAGTTATAATTTTAAAGATGTGCCATGTCCTAGAACTTATAGTGTGCCGTTCGGATGAGCAAAAATGGATGGGTGCTAGAAGGCTTACTCTGTATTGCTTTTGCAAAGAAGAAAAGCACAAGTAAGAAAGATATAAATGCATCTAGTCTTTTATGGAAACTCAACACTTATCTCAAAGCAACACAAAAAGAACGATATTCTTTGAACCTATTCTCATTAAGGACAGCACACAAAATAATAACCTTTTCGTTAAATCATTTATGTCCAGTTCATGGAGTCTTGGAACTGTCTTGGCCATGCTGCATGTTAGAAAGAGCCATGAACTTCGGTTCACTCATCTGTACAAGAAGGAGACTTATACCAAACTCACCGAGTTTCCGTGAGAATTAAATTAGCTGCAGTTAAAAACAAAGAGATTTCGGGGCGCCTGGGTGGCTCAGTCGGTTAATCGTCCGACTTCGGCTTAGGTCATGATCTTGTAGTTTGTGAGTTCGAGCCCGGCATCAGGCTCTGTACTGAGAGCTCAGAGCCTGGAGCCTGCTTTGGATTCTGTGTCTCCCTCACTCTCTGCCCCTCCCTGGCTTGTACTCTGTCTCTTTCTGTCTCTAAATAATAAATGAAAAAAAAAACAAACCCAGCAACAAAGAGCTTTCTAAGCGCTAATGCACGGCGCATATGTCAGTCACCACAAATGATTCCTAATTTGTTGTTTCGAAGGCTTGTCCAGGCTAACAAGGAAGCACAATACTTCGGGGTCTCTATTTCACTTTTGCAGGTATATCTTTTTCTTTGCCCCATGATCTATTTCTGGACATTTATTAATGTGACACAAGGTGCCAGGTTGACTCTTCCATCTGTATTCCATGTTTGGTCCAACAATACATTCTCTAACATGTTAGCATTCATACTGAGTAGAATACGAGCTTGCTTTAATAACTTATTTTTTCTTATGTGTAATGCAATCTCATTGTAGGAAACTTGGGCAATAGGAAACAAAAGAGAAAAAATCATTTATAATTCCACATCCTAATGGTATTTTGAAATATTTGATATAGTTTGATAGTTTCATTGCTTTATACATAATAATACATATGCTCATGTTTTATGTAACTAAAATCACGCACTACTTAGTAATACAGCTTGCCATTTTCAGTTAATATTATATAATGAACAGTTTGATATTGCTATCTGAAATGGTTTGAAAAGATTACGTGTCCATCAGTGGAAGAATGGATCAAGAAGATGTGGTTTATCTATACCATGGAATACTACATGGCAATGAGAAACAATGAAATCTGGCCATGTGTAGCAACATGGATGGACCTTGAGGGTGTTATGCTGAGCGAAATAAGTCAGGCAGAGAAGGACAAATATCATATGTGTGCACGTATAGGAGGATTAGGAGGAACTTGACGGAGGAACAAGGGGGAGAAGAAGGGAGGAAATGGTGGGGAAAAGGGAGAGAGGCAAACCATGAGAGACTCTTGAATGCTGACAAAAACTGAGGACTGATGGATGTGGGGGGGAGGAGGGATGGGCATGGAGGAGGACCCTTGTGGGGATGAGCACTGAGTGTTATGTGGAAACTAATTTGACAATAAACTATTTGTAAAAAAAAAAAAAAAAAAGGAAAAAAAATTTTTTTAATGTTTATTTACTTTTTTGAGAGAGAGAGAACACAGAAGGAGAGGACGGACAGAGAGAGAGGGAGTCACAGAATTAGAAGCAGGCTCCAGGCTCTGAACTGTCAGCACAGAACCTGACGCAGGGCTCAAACTCACAAACCATAAAATCATGACCTGAGCTGAAGTTGGACACTTAACCTGAGCTGAAGTTAGATGTTTAACTGACTGAGTCACCCAGGTGTCCCTAAAAAGATTACTTTTAACAGCTGTGTACAATGAACAAAGTATAAAAACTTGCCTCAAACTTTTTAATGTTACATTGAAATTCATATAATGCAATTGTAATTAATTAGAAATTTTCAAGATTAAAGTTTTAATATGAAAATGTTTAAATTAGAGACTATCTTTTAAGATGCTCACTCTCGCAAGTCGATTATTTTGTGTATTTATCAAAAAAATATATAAGTCACATTTAGAGAGTTTTCCCTCCACTTTCCTCCCAGAGAATGCAGCTGTTCCGTCTTGCTGACCCAAGACCAGACCACCTCTACCCAGGAAGGTGTCTTTTGGATGCATGTAATATTCGGAGGGCCAATTTGGAAGGTGATGAACAAAGAGGCACACTAACCAAACTGGTAAAATTAACCACACCCAGCGTTGCGACAGCAGATGTTGCTGCAAAACCATTCGAACATCCTTCTGGTGCTTGGTAAGTGTGATAAGATGTGAAGCTCTTGTTTCATTTTCTTGCTATTGCACAAAACTTATTTCACTGAAGCTTTCAATTTGAAATAACACTGAAGCTAATATTAAGATACTTGGGTAGATGTAGCCCGTTGCCTAAAATTATGCAGTTAAAAACAATAGAAACGTGGGGCGCCTGGGTGGCTCAGCCGGTTGAGTGTCCGACTTTGGCTCAGGTCATGATCACATGGTTCGTGCGTTCGATCCCTGTATTGGGCTCAGTGCTGATGGCTAGCTCAGAGCCTGGAGCCTGCTTCAGATTATGTATTTCCCTCTCTCTCTGACCCTCCTCTGCTCATGCTGTTTCTCTCTCAGAAATAAACAAAACATTAAAAAAATAAAAAAAAGAAACGTTTAATGGTTTATCTGCATTTTAATTAAAAGCAGAAGCTGCACAGGGGCGCCCGGGTGGCTTAGTCGGTTAAGCGTCCGACTTTCGCTTAGGTCATGATCTCGCGATTCGTGGGTTCGAGCCCCGCGTCGGGCTCTGTGATGACTGCCAGCTCAGAGCCTGGAGCCTGTTTCAGTCTGTGACTCCCTCTCTCTCTGACCCTTCCCTGCTCACGCTCTCTCTCTCTCTCTCTCCTAGAAATAAATAAAACATTTAAAAAAAAAAAAAAAGCAGAAGCTGCACATCACGTGTTATATAAAGATGCAAACACTTCTTTCTTAATTATGAAGAGATTAATCTCGTTTTTCTAATTGTAATGAGAGTCACTAAACAGCTAATGCAGGTGAAAACAATATTTAAGGGGCACTAAAGGTCCCCAAAGTTAACTGAAGACTTATTTCTAGACATCTACTCCTGACCCAGGTATGTGCTTTATGCCTTTTAGCATTTGTGCTTTGATTTTTAAAAAAAATGAGATCTTTTTACTCCAAATTCAGGTCTTCTCAGTATCTTTGGTGCTCTTTATGTGTAACTACAGCATCTTTCTTTATAGGTGCTACTGAGTCATCACTGAGCTATTGCTTGATATATTGCTTATATTCTGTCACAAACCACCTACATATATATATGTATCTATATATGAAAATCATGATCAATCATTTAGCGACCTGGTAAAGTTTAACAGAACAATTTCCAGAGAAGATAACCAAAACACCAGAAAAATTCCTTTACTAATCACTAGAACTTAACCTAATTAATACTGTCCAGTTAAAGTTTTTACAAAGATAAAAATATATTTATCTATGTATAGATAGAACTAAATATTTTTAGCAACCTTTCTATTATGAGATATGAGATATGGTTCTTATTAGCCACCACACAAACATAGTTCACCATTTTAGTTCCAAAAGAGCTTTCAATATTAACAGAACAATTCTCCCTTTACATTATGGCGGTGGTGGGTGGGTAAATGTTTCACAACTAGTACCCTGAGTGGGTGGTGGAGGGAAAGCCCTGCTTTTTGGTGTCTGCTGATTTATGTGGTGCAACTCTTCAGTCGTGGCTGATTCAAGTTATCAAATCGACTTCACTGGATGTGAGATTGGGAAGACTTTCAGTCTCTTCAAGCCAGGTTAAGCCACTCCAGAAGACACTGCATTATGCATTTGACATAGTCTGAACAAGAAGAAAAAAAAAGAAAAGAAAAAGAAAGAGAGACAATGAGAGAAAGAAAAACCTCTGGTTTTCGTTCATGTACATTCACTCCCTTGCTTAGACCCTAAATAAGCTCTCACTTGCTTTAATGATCTCATACCTACTTAAAAATTTTCATTAACAAGCAGTTCATCTGAAAGGGCTTTCTTATATCTCTAAGGGCAACCGCAGTGATGAGTAAGGTAAAGAGTGTCAGTAAATGTGATCCGATCATATATGAGATTTTACAGTTTGCAGAACAGGAAACTCAGAATCTTTCTCAAAATTCAAATGCACTGTGAAAATTAACAGGAGAGCAGATTCTGTTTGTTCTTCTATGGTGTCTATGGTTTCCAAAAATTTTTTTCCAGTTTATTTGCACTTACCAAATGACTTTCTGTCCCTCTTTTCAAGGTGCAGGCACAACAGCAGGGTCACGTCGGAAAACCCAGGTGCATTGAAGCTACTGCCCAGTCTCTTCCAGGCAGCCTCCCTCCCCTGTGAGGCTTCTCTTCACTTGGGAAAAGCAGAGCCTGAATTCTCTGTGTCTTCCACGGGATGACGGTCAGGTCCCTGGATGGTGAGGTCAATGCCCACATTACTGTTGGGAACTGTCCTGAGCAATGTAAGGTTGTGGGTGTGTGCAGACATTATTCTGAGGAAAATGAGGAGCCATCGAAGCTATTAAAACAGAAAACTTAAATAAATAAATAAAACAAAAGTAAGAGTGACAAAATGGGATTTCCACTTTAGGTATCATGTGAACTGGAAAATAATATTTTGTGTGTATTGAAAATGACCTGAGAGGAAAGATCTGTGTTACAAGATGGTCTTGAGTGATGCTTCACTGGAAGGTGGCGCTCCAAGGATGTAGCTGTCAGCTGCCAAGTTCCAGAGAAGAGACTTTTCAAAGTCATTCTGCGTAAGACGCTATGGAAGACTTGCCTGTTACCTGGGAGTGGGGTAGGGGTGGGGTGGAGGAGGGAGTGGGCAGTGGTGGACAGAAGGGAAGTAGAAGGGAGAAGAGGACCTGCACCTCAGGATTAGATGAGGCTCCACTGATGGACCAACCCCTGGCAAGACTCTCCAGTTGGGTCACCAAAGGACATCTCAGGACTGTGGAAGCCTTCTTGGTGTTGAACTTCCACATGAAGCTGGTGGCATTTCTTTGTGGTAACCCCATCCCTTCTCTTTCCTCTCTTGTCTAAGGTAAAATCTACTGAGAGAAGACTTACTTTATGAACAAAAGGCCGCATTTTATCACTAGCTTGACTCAGAACAGGCATGAGGAAGTAAGAGACCAAGAGGCAGAGGGGGTCATGAGAATATAAGCCTCTTGGGCACATGATTTTTCTGGGCTGGAGATGTAACTTGGGAACCATTGGATAGATAGATGATAGATAGATAGATAGATAGATAGATAGATAGATAGATAGATGATAGGAAGGAAAGAAGGAATAAAGGAAGGGAGGAAAGAGAGAAGAAAGGAAGGAAGGAAGGAAAGAGAAGGAAGGAAGAGAAGGAAATAAAGAAAGAAAAGGAAAGAAAGGTAGAAATAAAGGCAGAAAGGAAGAAAGAAATGCATGGAGTAAATGGAATGCTTTTTTTTAAAAATATTTTTTATTTATTTCTAGGAGAGAGAGAGACAGCGTGAGCAGGGGAGGGTCAGAGAGAGAGGGAGTCACAGACTGAAACAGTCTCCAGGCTCTGAGCTGGCAGTCAGCACAGAGCCCGACGTGGGGCTCGAACCCACGAACCGCAAGATCGTGACCTAAGCAAAAGTCGGACGCTTAACCGACTAAGCCATCCAGGCGCCCCATGGAATGCTTTATATCAAGCATGCAAAGCAAGAAGAAAAGGACAAAATGTGAAAGAAAGTTAGTATTTAAGAGGAGAGCAGGGAGAGCTCTCAAGAACAAGAAGAGACAATCAAAGAAGTGGGAGCAAAACCAACAGATTGTGGATTTTGAAAATAGAAGAAAGAAACTTTCTGTTGGGGCCTCCTGCTTGGGAAGGTGACCAACGGGGGGAGGGCTCTGTCCCCATGAAGGACTTACTGTCATAATTCCTTTGACTCCCCTTACCAGAGCTGGGAAGTGCTATTAAGCTTAGCCCTTTCCTGACAAAGGAACCGAAACCTAATACTTCCATCCAGGTCCCGATTCTCCTTCTCCAAGGAGGGCTCTTGTAAATTTAATTGTTGCCCTTGTCGCTAAGCCCCTCGTTCAGTGCAACGCAGGACAGAAACGTGAGCAGATACCACTCTTTTCAGATTCAGGTGGAAAACAGCCTGCTCTGAGCCTGACAAAATTTGTTTTGGCATGTTCAGGTTTATCACTTGACTAGATGCATATTTTGAATGATACAGAGTCACAAGGTACAGCCACAGGTTGCAATTGAAAATGATATATATCTGGTAGTGTGCAGTGTTTGTACTTTTCCAGCAAATCAATGCATACTTTCCCTTGATTTTGAGAGTCCAGATCATTATTCATTGGGAACTCTTCTACCATATAATCTGGTACTTCTTTCTTATTGGAATGTTGAATACAAAGGTAAACAAAGTAAGTATACTCATGACCATCACTGATGTTTTGTTACCACCAAAACAATTCTAGCACCACTTAGAATACAGATCTTTCATCTTTGTTTAGCTTATTAATTCTTTACACATAGTGCTACAGTTTGTACCTGGAAGGCAGAATCTAGAATGTAGCTTCCCCATGTAAAAAATAAGCAGCTTTTTTTTTTTTTTTTTTTTTTTGGAAACAGGTACTTGCTTATGTATCTGGTGAAATATAAATTCTACAAAGCAATTTAGCAGAACGGGAAAAAAAAATCTTTATTTTCTTTAACCTAGTAATTTATTTCTAGAATTCTTCAGGCTCTATCCTAAAGAAATAATCAGGAAAAGTTCCATTTTTATGTACAAAAATAACCAAAACATTATTTATAAGTAATGTTAGTTGGAAACAACCTAAATTTTCGACAGGGGAATGACAAAACAAATTATGGTCTGTGTCTACGATAGATTATTTTGGACCCACGAAAAATGTTTTCAAAGATAAGCACAGAGAGAAAAGGCATACAGTAAGCTTTGTAGAAATGATAGCAAGCAAAAACACATAATACCCTATTTTATGGACTCTAAAACTTCATTGGTGGGAAATAAGCAGGGGAGGTCCTTAGGAATGTGGATTTTGAGACTCAGTCACTGTTCGTAAAAGAATATAATGGTCACCAGCTAATCTATTTCTTTTTGACTCTTACACTGTCCCGTTACAGCCTTTTATCAACTTCCCACAAAGCTTTCTTTCTCTGTTGGCAAGTTAGACCTTCCTGGAACCATTTCAGGGCATCTGAAGACTTTGGCCTCACTGCTTTCTCCTTGTGGGATTCCATAACAGCACCCATAACCATAGCTTCATTCAACAGTATCTGCTGTGCAGCACGCTCCCAGACTGTTCTGGGCGAAAAGTGTGGTTAAAACCGGGAATAAGACTGCCCGGTCTCTTCCTTGACCTTTCTAATCTAGGCGGAAAAGACGGGAGCCTTGCTCTCTAACGGCTGACAATTTCAATGAAAGATAGATAAAACCCAGCTAAATTACAATGCAATTTCAATGTGATTAAGAAACAATAAAAGTGCCATAAACAGCACGTGTCACAGGAATTTGAAGAAGGGGAAGATGAGTACGGATTAAAGCCACTTGACATGTGGGGCGCCTCGGTGGCTTAGTCGGTTAAGCGTCCGACTTTTGCTTAGGTCATGATCTCGTGGTTCGTGGGTTCGAGCCCCGCGTCGGGCTCTGTGCTGACTGCCAGCTCAGAGCCTGGAGCCTGTTTCAGTCTGTGACTCCCTCTCTCTCTGACCCTCCCCTGCTCACACTGTCTCTCTCTCTCTCCTAGAAATAAATAAAAACATTTTAAAAAAATAAATAAAATAAAGCCACTTGACATGGGCTCACTGATTCCGTGGCATTTAAGTGAACCCTACAGGATGCATAGACACTCCTATTTAGAGAGAGGAAAACAGAAGGACGCTGCAGTTTGGGGAACAACAAAAAGAAGGACCTACAGACAGAAACTTGAGACTTGGGCACTTTTCAGCTTTGGTTGGGTAAGCCAAGATTCACCTTCGTTCCCTGTAGACTGAAACGCCTGTGGAATGGCATCAACTAATTTGCTGCCCTGTTTGAAAGCTGCATGACTCCCTAACCCTTTTGACCAAACTTTCACACTGTAAGGAGTGACATTTCCAGATTCTAGAAAATAGGGTAGCATCATCTTTGAGATGTGCCCAAGGTGTTCGACCGCATCACTCTTGGCTGGGCCTCCAGGGAGAAGCTGGGCGGTGAGGCCCAGGGCCATGGATCGTCCGGGAGCTAACATTTAGTGAGTGCTTTAATCCTGCAAGGACCCTGCCAGGCTTGATGGTCTCACCGTTTGCCCATTTCAGGACACTGAGATCAGGAAAAGCAAGCTGTTAACCACCACACGGTGCAGCGAGGTCTCACACTTGGTCTGGTTCAGGGATTTGATTGCAGGGATTTCTGTACAGAGCACATGTGGGACAAACACTACTCATCCTGGGTCCCCTTTTCTGCATGATGTTTTCTTTTCATTTAAATTTTTTATGTTTATAAAGAATACGTGTTCATAAATGTAAAGTTAACTTTAACTTTTAATATACATACAAAGTGTATTACTATATGTGAACTGATTGATTAATTTTTCCAAACTGCATACATATGTAACAGAGGGAGCCAGCGTTTAGAAGAAACAGAACAACCAAGGTCCTGGAAATAGTCCCTGTGATCCTTCCAGACTCCACCCACCCAAGGAGAACCACTAATCTGACTTCTAAGAGTATAAATAAGGGTTTTTTTCCCAGTCTATTTATTTATTTTGAGAGAGAGAGCGCGCGCGCACTAGTACCCATGCAGATGATGGTGGAGGGCATGGAGGGGCAGAGAGAGAATACCAAGCAGGCTCTGTGCTGACAGTACTGAGCTTAAAGCCATGAAGAGTGAGATCATGGTCTGAGGCGCTTAACCGACTGAGCCACCCAGATGTCCCGAGCATAAATGAGTTGTGTCTGTTTTTGTACGTATATAATTTCAAATCATACAATATGTCATCTTGTGCCTGACTTCTTTTGCTCCATAAAATCTATAAATTTCCTTTGAAGCACTGTTTTAGCTGCATCCTGAAAATTTTAAGATGATATGTTTTCATTAGCCTTTAGCTATAAAATGTTCAAAACTTCCCTTGCAATTTCTTCCTTGGCCCATGAGTAATTTAGAAATACGTTATATAATTTTCAATATTTGGGGATTTTGCATGTATCTTTTGATTACTGATTTCTAATTTAATTTTACTGTGGTCAGAAAACATGCCTGGAATGATTTCTATCCTTTTAAATTTATTAAGACTTGTTTTATGGACCAGAATATGACGAATGTTCCGTGTATACTTGAAAAAACTGTATGTCCTTCAGTGGTTGAAAGAAGTGTTCTAACAATGCTAATTTGGGGAGAGTGATTGATAGTCACACTTTTCACATGAACGGCTTTTCCTCAGCCAAAGATCCAGAGGACGCTTTTACAGGTGGTGGAGCTCCTTTTCTGCACCTCATCTTCGTCTTTGATGTCCTGCTTGCAAACCACACCTGCCTCACCGGGCTTCAATCCCAATCCCTGTTTCTCTGCCCAGTGAAAGTGCAGCTTTCTGGATGGCAGTTTCAAAAGGGCCGCCAGGGAGAAGGCGGGGGTGAATGTTGAGCTCCCTTCGGGAGTGTTCTTTCTTTCAAGACTAACAACCTTGCACTGTCTGTTAATCAATGTCTAAAACCAGATGCTTCATATACTCTGTCCACTTTGATAGCTGTTTGCTATGGAAGGGAAGCCCAATACTCATCTTTATATCACGGATGATCCAGAAGATCTTATTTGAGCAGTTTTGTCTTCTTTTCGTGCTGTGTGTGTCAGAGAGAGAGAAAGAGCCCCACGCTCTTGACTGTTATGACAGTCAAGAAATGACAGATGAAATGATGAAGGCTGCCCTTCCTGTAAAAGGCTGGTTGGGATTCAGGGGGAAATGAAGCAGAGAGTAAACTGTTTAGACCAGCCCTGCCCTGGGCCTTAGGGCAGGATGGGTCAGAGATCACCAGCATTGAAATCCTTGGGCTCCAACCACCTTGCTCTACTGAATCAAAATCTCTAGGAACAGAGCCTAAAAAATCTGCATTTTCATGACTCCTCTGTAATTTTATGTCCTGTAAAACTAAAGAGCCACTGCCTTATGGGGAAGGCCATTTCTTCTCTTTCCCCCACTTCCATATGTCAGATAGGTGAGACCCAGAGGGCCAGGAACGTGATGTGGGTTGGAGGTGGAGATGGGGGCTTAGTACTCCTCAGCCTTGGTATCTTTGCATCCATGAGAGCCAGCTCAGCTCACCAGGTGTGACAATTAGGAATAGCAAATAACAAGGATTTACTCTGGAGTCTCAAGTGATATGTATGTCACATAGCTGCAGTATTAGCTAGCATTCGAGAATGACAGCATTAACCATCAGGTCCTTTACTTTTACCCCATATTCCTAACAAAAAAACTAATACCACAAATAGCTAGTCTCAGTAGGGCATGGATGTCATACTACCTAAAGATGTGTAAAGCTTTTAGCATGCAAATTTTTAGAAGGTATTTTGTTGATTTACCTATCAGCACAAATATTGACTAGTGAATAAGTAGATAACAGGGAACGGTCAAATGCTTACATGCCATGTGCTTGCTTACTTCATGATCTCCACGTCTATTATAGTCTATTACATAATTAGCATTCAATAATATTTGTTGAACAAGCAACAACTTAAAAATGACACTAAAGCATTTTTTATAAGTAGGGCTGTTTATATTGTTTATTTTAGGCATCAGAATCTTGACTCCTCAAGTAGCTTAACTCAATTCTAAAGTGTATAGTAGGCACCTAGCTAGTATAGTTCTGGTTGTAATAGCATGTTCAAACATATTTGGCCATAGAATTCCATCAGAATTACACTATACTGACATGTATGAGCGCTAGTGAGAACTGGTGTTGTATAATTTAGGCTTCGAGTAGCAACATTAGAATGGCTTACAAATAGATTGTTGTTAGAAATGATGAAAATCTGTTCCATATGCTCCTTAAAAATGTATAACAAGACTACTAGTAATGCATTTGAAAAATTAAAGCATTTGTATCTTATCAAAGCAAAATATGTTTAAAGTATTGGAATTAGAGGGTTAGATACATAACCCAGAGAATACCTGAGGTAGTAAATGGTAAATTTAACTATGCATCAATTAAAAAAAAAAAGTGATAGCATTTACAAAGCAGGTTATCTGCTATGTAATTAAGAAATCTTTGATAGAATGATGCTCTATTATTTTATATATCACCGAGAAAGAACCCCCCCCTTCAAAAGTTGCTAATTAAATTACAAAGAAATGTTTTCTTATTTCCTGATATTTTCCACACAATAATATGCCTATGCCAACAGGCGTGTCAGTGATGCAACATTTCTTTAAAAAGTAGCTCCTTTGGGAAAATAAAAATACTGATTTGAAAAGATATATGCATCCCTTTGTTTATTGCAATATTAGTTACAATAGCCAAGATATGGAAGCAACCCAAGTGTCCATGATTCATGAATGGATAAAGATGTGGTGTATAGGGGCACCTGGGTGGCTCAGTAGGTTAAGCATCTGACTTTGGCTCAGGTCATGATCTCTTGGTCCGTGGGTTCAAGCCCCACGTCAGACTCTGTGCTGACAGCTCAGAGCCTAGAGCCTGCTTCAGATTCTGCATCTACCTCTCCCCTGCTCATGTTCTGTCTGTCTCTCTCTCAAAAATAAATAAACATTAAAAAAAAGATGTGGTATATATATACAATGGAATATTACTCAGCCGTAAAAAAGATACCCTCTAGGTCCATCCATGTTGTCGCAAATGGCAAGATGGATGGACCTAGAGGGTATCATACTCAGTGATTTAAGTCAGACAGTGAAAGACACATACCATATGATTTCACTCACGTGTGGAATCTAAACAACAAAGCAAATGAATAAACAAAAAAGTGGAAACAGACCCATAAGTATGGAGAATGAGCTGATGGTTGCCAGAAGGGAAGGGGTAGTGGGATGGGTAAAATGGGTGAGGGGGAGTGGGAGATGCAGGCTTCCAGTTAGAGATGAATGAGTCACAGCATGAAACGTCCAGCACAGGGAATACAGTCATGGTCTTATAATCACTTTGTATGGTGACAGAGGGTAGCTACACTTGCCGTGAGCACAGTATGTATAGACTTGTGTTGTACACCTGAAGTTAATGTAACTTTGTGTGTCAACTATACCTCAATTAAAATTTTTTATTGATGTGTATTTATTTTTATTTCATTAGTGTTTATTAATTAATTAAATATTTATTTATAAATGTTTATTTATTTATTTTATTAATATTTATTTAAATGTTTATGTATTTATTAATGTTTATTGTTTATTTGTTAATGTTTATTTATTTATTATGTCTCTCTCTCTCGAGTGGCTTAGTCCGTTAAGCGCCCGACTTTCTCTTAGGTCATGATCTCGCGGTTCGTGAGTTGGAGCCCCGCATCAGGCTCTGTGCTGACTGCCGGTTCAGAGCCTGGAGCCTGTTTCAGAGTCTGTGACTCCCTCTCTCTCTGACCCTTGCCTGCTCTCTCTCTCTCTCTCTCCTAGAAATAAATAAAATATTTAAAAAAAAAAAAAAGGAGAGGGTCAGAGAGAGAGCAAGACACAGAACCCAAAGCAGGCTCCATGCTCCAAGCTGTCAGCACACAGAGCCTGATGTGGGGCTCGAGCTGACGAACCATGAGATCATGACCTGAGCTGAAGATGGCTACTTAACTGACTGAGCCACCCAGATGCCCCTATACTTCAATTTAAAAAAGTGCTTCTTCAGGATTTTCTTATAAGTCACTGACGCTCATCAATCAGATTTTATTTCATTTTTTTAAATGATTACTTTTATTTATTTATTTTGAGAGAGAGAGAGAGAGCGTGTGTGTGTGTGTATATGTGTGCATGCATGAGTAAGGAGACGAGGGACACAGGGAGAGAAGGAGAGAGAATCTCCAAGCAGGCTCCATGCTCAGTGGCTCATGGATCAAGCCCCGGGACCCATGAGATCATGACCTGAGCCCCTCATCGATGCTGATTTATTTTTTTTTATTTTTATTTTTTAAGTGTTTTATTTATTTCTAGGAGAGAGAGAGACAGCGTGAGCAGGGGAGGGTCAGAGAGAGAGGGAGTCACAGACTGAAACAGGCTCCAGGCTCTGAGCTGGCAGTCAGCACAGAGCCCGACGCGGGGCTCGAACCCACGAACCGCGAGATCATGACCTAAGCGAAAGTCGGACGCTTAACCGACTAAGCCACCCAGGCGCCCCAACATCGATGCTGATTTAAAAAAAACAATGTCTATGGGGCGCCTGGGTGGCCCAGTCGGCTAAGCATCCGACTTCAGCTCAGGTCATGATCTCATCGTTTGTGAGTTCAAGCCTCTCATCGGACTCTGTGCTGACGGTTCAGAGCCTAGACCCTGCTTTAGATTCTTTGTCTCTCTCTCTCTCTCTCTCTCTGTCTCTTCCTTGCTGTCAGTCTGTCTCTCTCTTAAAAATAAATAAACATTTAAAAAATTAAAAACAACAACAACAATATCTATCAGGGGTGCCTGAGTGGCTTACTCAGTTAAGTTTCTAAGTTCAGCTCAGGTCATGATCTCACACTTCATGCATTGAGCCTTGCATTGGGCTCCACGCTAATGGTGCAGAGCCTGCTTGGGATTCTCTCTCTGTCTCTCTGACTCTTCTATGCTCCCTCTCTCTCTCTCTCTCTCCAAATAAATAAACTTAAAAAAAAAAACACAATATCTATCAGCAGTAGCCAATAGAAAGTTCTCCAACAATAATCAGGTAGACATTAACGCCAGCTCGACTCCTTAGCACCAACAAGGCACATGACTTAAAGCGACAAGAAACAGGTCTGGCTCAGTTTGAGCCCTGCACCTCACAAATGACAATAGCAACTGGGAGATGTCTTTGATTATAACGCAGATCCTAATGTCGGTGATGTTAAAATATATTTTTAAATGTGCATTTCAGGAAACAAAAAGAGTTACGTTGCTAAAAAGACTTTAGGGTCCTGGAATTTGCTCAACAAAATGTGGGTGCTGAATGACTCATTAACAAAAAATTGATTTTTCTGTGTGTGATTTTGAGACTGAGTTTGTCTCTCAATTTAGTCTGTGTTCAGTGACTTTTTGATTCCCTGACCCTGTCAGTGCTGTGCATACGCTGTGGGAAGACACAGGTAATGTTCTCTATGTGCGCCTTTTGGCACGAAAGAATTACTCCTTAATTAGAGTCCAAGCTGCAACACGTTATGACATGAGCTCTTCTCCAATTTGGGTGAAATAAAACTACATTTTTTTGTTTTGTTTTGTTTTGAGTGAGTAACAGAATCAGGCAGTCTTTCTTTTGCAAAAGCTTCCTCACTCCTTGAACTATCCAGTAGCATTGAGGGTGAATTACTTAAATATAGGTCCTCTTGTTTCTAAATGCCAAAAGGAAAATGCAAAGGAAACATTTTAAAAGCTGGTCCTGGTCCTCCACAGTCGCCCAAAACACGTTTCTCCGCAGAGGTGGTGCTCCCGTGCCCGGATCCCTGGCTGCCTACAGGGCCTTATACACGGGGAGCCTCCCGGTTCCTACTACTTCAGGCCACACCCACCTGCGAAGCAAACGACCCCCGGGTCACCTTCCAGCCCCAACTACACATGTGCCCTATGAACTAGACCCCTTGATTCAGGCTGGGTTTGAATCCTGACCTCCCCTTCTAACACGTAAGCTCCACGTCAGGGACATCGGGGTTCTTTCCGACGCTTGGACCTCAGCTGAGACCACCCCAACCTTTCTGTTTGATGCTAATCATGTCGATTTTGGAAAGAAAGGTCACTGGTATCTCAATTCCTCCCCCACCACCCAGACTTCTGATTCCTACACAACTTCATCCCTGTTCTATCGCAGCCAGCTGGGTTATATAGCACGTGCTAGTGAGAGGCAGACTGTTTGTTTGTTTTTATTTTTATTTATTTCTAGCAGAGAGAGAGAGACAGCATGAGCAGGGGAGGGTCAGAGAGAGAGGGAGTCACAGACTGAAACAGGCTCCAGGCTCTGAGCTGGCAGTCAGCACAGAGCCCGACGCGGGGCTCGAACCCACGAACCGCGAGATCATGACCTAAGCGAAAGTTGGACGCTCAACAGACTAAGCCACCCAGGCGCCCCAGTCTGTTTGTTTTTTAAATTTTATTTAAATCCAAGTCAGTTAACATATAGTGTAATAATGGTTTCAGGAGTAGAATTTAGTGATTCATCACTTACATATAACACACAGTGCTCATTCTAGCAAGTGCGCTCTTTAATACCATGATTTATTTAGCCCATCCTTCCACACACCTCCCCTCCAGCAACGTTCAGTTTGTTCTCTGTCTTTAAGAGTCTCTTATGGTTTGGGGGGCACCTGGGTGGCTCAGTCCGTTAAGCGTCTGACTTCAGCTCAGTTCACGGTCTTGCAGATTGCGAGTTTAAGCCCGATGTTGGGCTCTGTGCTGAAAGCTCAGAGCCTGGAGCCTGCTTTGGATTCTTTTTCTCCCTCTCTCTCTGCCCCTCCCCTGCTCTTGCTTACATGCGCGCTTTCTCTCTCTCAAAAATAAAGAAACATTTAAAAAATTTAAAAAAGAGTCTCTGATGGTTCGTCTCCCTCCCTTTTTATCTTATTTTCTTTTTCTGTCCCTTCCCATATGTTCATTGTTTTGTTTGTTAAATTCCACATATGAGTGAAATCATATACTATTTATCTTTCTCTGATTGACTTATTTTGCTTAGTTTAACACACTCTTGTTTCATCCATATTGTTGCAAATGGCAAGCAAGATTTCATTCTTTTTGATTGCTGAGTAATATTCCATTGTGTATATAAACCACATCTTTTTTATTCATCAGCTGATAGACATTTGGGTTCTTTCTATAATATGACTATTGTTGACAGTGCTGCTATAACCATTGGGCTACATGTCCTTCAAATCAGCATTTTTGTATCCTTTAGATAAATACCTAGTAGTGCAGTTGCTGGGTAGTAGGGTAGTTCTATTTTTAAATTTTTTGAGAAACCTCCATACTGTTTTCCAGAGTGGCTGCACCAGTTTGCATTCCCACCAGCAGTGCAGAAGGGTTCCCCTTTCTCCACATCCCCACTAACATCTGTTATTTCCTGAGCTATTCACATGAGAGGCAGTCTTAAATTCTATTCCCTCTTTAGCATAATTAGCACCCACTCATCTTAGAATATATCATTTGTATGTAATTTTGTATGTAATATAAAAGGATCCACTTGTTAGATACATATACAAAATGTCCATGTATTTTACACGTAATATGAATGATTCACCGAGTTATCCTTCAAGGTCTTCCGGGGTGATTTGCTGTGCCTACCTTCTTTACAAAGAATTCCCAGCCAGTTTTCTCACTAAAAATGTTGAGTTCTCCTTTACTGGGTGCACACACACACACACACACACACACACTTATATAAAGAATGTTTTGTCCCTCCCCATTTGGCATACACATTGGATGACGTGATACTTCTTGGTTAACACACATCAAGCACCATCCTATGACCACAGCAGCTATGAGGATTTTCTTTTCTTTTCTTTCTTTCTTATTTTTTTAACTTAATGTTTTAGGTAACTTACACTAAGTAATTATAATGCGTATGTTACTAGTTACCCCAAAATTGAGTCCAAACTTTTTAAGTAAACAACATTTTCAAATTTATCCTCAAATTTAAGAATCAAATGAACCACAAAATATATACCCTCAGATAACTTTGAAAGATAGACTTTTCCCGTGTTGACAATATCGAGACAATTAAATGCTGTAAAAATTCACAGCGGCACATTCATATAATGGAATGTTATTTGGCAACAAAAATAAATGATGTCTTCGATCATGAAAAGACACGGAGGGAGCTTGAATGCATACTACCGAGGGAAAGAAGCAAACATGAAAAGGCTTACCCAATGTGGACCCCAACTATATGACATTCTAGAAAAGGCAAAGCTATGGAGATTGTCAAAAGATCAGTGGTTGCTGAAGGTTGGAGATAGAAGGAAGGATGAACAGGCAAAGCCCAAGGGATATTCACAGCAGTGCAACTACTCTGTAAGCTACTGTCCCAGGAGGTATATGTAGATAGACATTTGTCAAAACCCATAGAACTGTGCCAAGAATGAACGCTAACACATACTATAAATTCTAGTCAATAATAATGCATCACTACTGCTTCATCTATTTAGCAAATGTTCCACACTAACAGGAAATACTAGTAATAAGGGCAGCAGTAGGGAGGGGTGAGGGAGTATACAAAAACTCTATACCCTGTACCTGCTGTTCAACTGCTCTGTCAGGCTGGAGGCTGTCCTAAAAATAAAATCTATTCATTAACATTAAAAAAAAATAAATTGAATTTAAGGGGTGCCTCTGTGGCTCTGTCAGTGGATAATCCTACTTCAGCTCAGGTCATGATCTTGCTGTTCGTGAGTTTGAGCCCCACGTCAAGCTCTGTGCTGACCTCTCAGAGCCTGGAGCCTGTTTCGGATTCTGTGTCTCCCTCTCTTCCTGCCCCCTGCCCCACTCTTGCTCTGTCTCTCAAAAATAAATAAACATTTAAAAAATTTTAAAAAATCAATTGAATTTGAGAAAATCATTTTAAGGGTTCTGAACAAAAACTTACTTCTGGAAGACTATAATTATATGGAAGAAAAAGAAATATTCAATTAAAAATGATTATTGAGGGTCACCTGGCTGGCTTAGTCAGAGGACCATGCAACTCTTGATCTCAGGGTTATGAGTTTGAGGCCCACTTTGGGGGTAGAAATTACTTAAAAATAAAATCTTAAGAAAGTAAGAGTATTTGACTCACTAAGACACAAATTGAGTTACCAACAAAACTGTAATATTTATTCTAAGAATTATTTTTTGGTATCAGTTCTTTTCTCTTTCCACTATGCCTACATCTTAATCATTCTACTTTGTTCTGAATAAACATTTAGCTTGATATTCAATGGTTAATACTTCCATGGCCTGAATGTTCCTAGGTCCTACCAGAAACAACGAATGGCTTGAAAGAGATGTTGTTCTTTTACAATAAGGCAGAAGCCAGTTCAGTAATGTAAAAGCAGAGATAGTCCTGAAGGAATTAGCCTGTGTCATTTGATTTTTATGGAAGCTATTGTCTAATGGGAGTTAATGATTAAACACATTTGGTGGTATTGTCTTTTGGTTGTTAACCCATGCTTCACAAATTTTATTACAAAACAAAAAAAAGAAAAAGAAAAGCACTTTAGTCTCAGCATTTGGGATGGTGCTACTTTGGAATTTGTTTCTAATTCATTTTGAATTAAATATTTTGTCTTTTAACAGATTTTTTAAAGTTAGCATTATCGTGCATAAACAGAAATCAATGAATCCATAAAATAATAAAATGCTTTATTCTCAATAAAGAGAACCAAAAACAAAAGTAAATCAGAAAGCAGGGAGCTACTTTGCTTTCACTGTTTTCTGTGAATCAAATTTGAAAAGAAAACCAATAACATAATTGATAAAATTCAAATGTTCTATTTCTTCTTTTCTCTTTCTCTCTCCGTTTTATTTATTTATTTATTTTTTTGGTCATGAGAGAGTGAACCGCTAAATCAGCCCTGAGCCAGCTCCTTGAATGTGAAAGTGACTGCAACCAGAAGTACAAAATTATGGAGAAAAAAAAAATTCACCAAATGGGATTTGATTTTAAAATGCAGATCCTATTTGAAGAGCTTCACAAAGGAATACTGCCTCTGATAAGTGGAGAAAAATCTACCCTTCAAAGCTAATTGTGGTATTAAAGTATGTATGAAAGAAAGAAAAATGGCATATAGCTATTAAAACTAGTTTTGTAATGCAGACACACTTTTTCATGGAAACAGTAACAACAGCCTCGAGGGTATGGGGGCGGGGGAAGGGGGGAGTGTGTGGAATGAGCAAGAGAGAGATTCTTCCAGATGAATGAACAAATGAATGAAGGCTTGAAAAAAAATCCCAACCCAAAATTGTTTAAGGTGACTAATTAAGACCCCCTCTTAGAAAAGCTGTTGCTAGGTAAACAAAACTGTTTAAAACATGTTCATCATTAGTGTCCCCTGACAGAAGGATGAGGTGGCAGACTTGGTGACAGAAGGGAGAAGAAGAGCGGCATATGGCCCCCAGTTCTGTCCCCTGCTGACAAGCTGCCTCGCCGCAAGCCCCTTTTGCTCTGTATTCCGTACACACAGCAGATTGCTATGCCCCAACTTTCCCATCTGTACCCCCGACTCGTGTCCCAACAACGTGGCCACTATGCAGTTTTGAGCCATGCACTGGAGGGCGGGGTGGGTGTGGGTCTGGGGGGTTTGGAGCAAAGGCCTACATGGGGTCTGAGGGAGGATGGGACGGGAGATTAACAACCAATCATCACAATGCTATCCATAATGTATTGTCTCCACAGCATTACATGGTATATTTCCAGTGGGGATTAGCCCATCCATCACAGGCCTTTATTGGGCCCCTTTTTTGTTGTTGTATAAAGCCCAAACACTGTCGTAAAATTCTAAACTGCTTAATTGCTGTGCTGTAAAAATTTGCATATCAGAGATATGTCATTCCATCATTAAATGGCACTAGGTATTCGTTACAAGATCCCAACAGTCATGCCGGTGCGCCCCAGAAGAAAGGTCATTTATTGGTATTATGCAAAATTTGCTGCTGAATTCAAATCAGCAGCAATTAGGAGTTTGGATACTGTTGGATTCAGCGTATTTTGATTTCCTCCGGTTCAAGGCTCAGGGCATGCTGTCCCCGTTCCCACGCGATCAGAATCTTTAAGCAGAGTCTCCTGCCGACTTGGTCTCTGGGTACTGGTCCTTATAAACTTTTTACCTTCACCCTCTGATGTGCATTGGGGTGGTAAACTGGTTTTTGCATCCCAGACTTAGTCTGTGATTGGAATATTGAAATAGCATTGCCTACATAGCCTGCAGTGACAGACTTGGGCAAGTGTGCACCCAGTTTTCTCCTTACCCTTAAGATGAAAGATGGATGAAAATGTTTATAGACGACACGCAGAAGATAAGCTGAGATGTTCAGTAGTAAGCACAATGATCTCAACGGTAGATGGAGATTCCTTAACAGGGAAATGACCTGATAGTGGAGTTCTACCTCCACAAGTCACCACTGGCTGGGGAAGGGGGGTGTCAGTGGATGGAGGCGGGGGTTGGGGGTGTGTGCAGAGAACAGTGGCAATGACACCCTGCTCTTTCCCAGAGCCTTTGATCCCCACAGAGATGTCTCCTCTCGGGCGGGATGATTTACAGAGCCCACTCGGCAGGGCTCCCTTCATTTAAAAGCAGCCACTCCTGGTTTACCCGTGCCTGCACCCCTCCACCCAGGGTCAGTGTAAGAACTAATGGGTAACTAATCCAATTGAAACTACAACTGAGACCCTGAAACCATCAGGGCTTCAGCTGGAACTCAGCCAGGACTCTTGAACAAATGCTGCATTTATTCCCTGCCTGGCAACTTCGTGAAACCCAGTGATCACACGGAATGTCTTAAGTTGCTTGCACAGAGCAGCAGGAGCAGGGGCGATGTGCTGGCAGCATGAGGTGCAGGGGGGCGTGGGGGGGAGGACGGGGGTATGGGGGATGCGCTCTTTGCCACCGCTTCTGGAAGAAA
Organism: Proteles cristata cristata; assembly: GCA_017311185.1. Classification (NCBI taxonomy): domain Eukaryota; kingdom Metazoa; phylum Chordata; class Mammalia; order Carnivora; family Hyaenidae; genus Proteles; species Proteles cristata. The sequence goes on along the minus strand of JAESUZ010002267.1, from coordinate 112,883 downwards.
TCTTCAAAGATAAACAATAAATATTCCTACGGTGGGCAGGTCTTAATTATTGGTGATTTTTACTTTCTTCCTTATACTTCCCCTCACCCAAGATTTGTACAAGGTGCATGTATTAGTTCCATAATCAGGAACAAAAAATGTGTTTTTGCAAGAGCTACAGAGGCACTAGTAAAGCAGGCCTTCCCCGTTGCTCCCTGGGGTGGGGGTGCTGTGTGGACTCAGGGGAGGAACAGCAATAGAGCTTTCACAGCTGGCTTTTCCGGGGACTCCTCAAGTAAGCAATAAGCACAACCTATTTCAGAATATGTATTTTTTAAGATGTAGAGCTTTGTGAAACTTTGCATGAACTTTGAGAATGAAGATGTTCACCAGGGAGTGCCAGGAGTAAGTAAGGAGGGTCGGAGAAGAGAGTGAAAGAAGACATGGAACAGTCAGTGGATGAGTTATCACAACACTTTCCTGATTTATATACACATGATATAATCTATATCTCATTATATTTTAATTATGTGTGATATAATAACATATACTACATATGATGTATAATATAATATGATATATGGTATAATGATATATACATATATATAAATATGTAATTGAATATTTTTCAGCCTGAAAAAAGAATAAAATGTTGTCATTTGTAACGACATGGATGAAACTGGGTATTATGATAATCGAATAGGCCATGGGCACCTGGGTGGCTCAGTTGGTTAAGCGTCAGACTCTTGGTTTCAGTTCACGTCATGATCTTATGGTTTGTGAGTTCGAGCCCCACATCAGGCTCCATGCTGACAGTGTAGAGCCTACTTGGGATTCTCTCTCTCTCTCTCTCTCTCTCTCTGCCCCTCCCCTGCCTGCTCTCTCTGTCTCTTCCTCAAAAATAAACTTAAAAAATTTAAAAAAGAAATAGGCCAGATAGATAAAGACAAATACTGTATGATATAATTTGTATGTGGAACCTAAGGAAAAAAAAAAAGACTGGAAGACATAGAAACAGAGAGTAGGCAAGTTGCCAGGGTCTGGAGGGTCGAGAAAATAGGGAGAGGTTGGGAAAAGGTACAAACTTTCATAAGATAAATAAGATTTGAGGATCTAATGTATAACATAGTGACTATAGTTGATTACACTGTATGGTATAATCGGGATGGATTTGCTAAGACAATGGAACTTAAATGTTCTCACCAAAAAAAAAAAAAAAAAAAGGAAAAGGTTTAAAAAAAGGTGAATACATGAAGTGGTAGATGTGTTAATTAACTCAATGAGGGGACTCCTTTCACAAAGTATGCATATATCAAATCATCACATACACTACAAATATCTCACAATTTTTTTTAATTTTTTTTTAATGTTTTTATTTATTCCTAGGAGAAAGAGAGAGACAGCGTGAGCAGGGGAGGGTCAGAGAGAGAGGGAGTCACAGACTGAAACAAGCTCCAGGCTCTGAGCTGGCAGTCAGCACAGAGCCCGACGCAGGGCTCGAACCTATGAACCGCAAGATCATGACCTAAGCAAAAGTCGGATGCTTAACCGACTAAGCCACCCAGGCGCCCCATATCTCACAATTTTAATGGGAAATTATACCCACAATCAAACTGGGGAAAAAAGGAAAACACAGTTGAAACATTTTTGAAAAGCAGAAGTTTAATGGGGGTTTCTTGTCAAGGGCAATAACAGTAATAATAATAAACAATAGTTAATACTTTTAACTATCATTAGAACAGGCAACGTTCTAAGGAGTTTACATATATTAAGTCACTTAATACTGGTAACAACTCTATGGAAGTAGGTACTGTTGGTATTCCCATTTTACAGACAAAATAGCAAGGGCAGAGACAGTTTACTTGACTTGCCCAAGCTCACACAGCCAGAGGATCTAATATGGCAAATCCAAATGTCTAGGCCAGACCTCTTTTCTAATCCATTCATCACTCAGCTTGAGGGAGAGTTCCACCTTGATATTCCTAGTGCATTTTGTTTTTGAAATGTTCAAACTGATATTGCCATTGATTCAGACGTCTGCACAATCCCCTTTTTGCTCCCTATTTCAGTGAATGACACTGTTGACAGTTCTGTCCCTTAGGCCACAAACCTCAGGGTCTTTCTCAGCCATCCCTTCTCCTGTATCCATATGTCTATTGATGATACCCTCTTAATATCTTTCCAATCAGCTCCCTTGTGCCAGTCACACTTTGGTCACCATAAGTAAGCCCTCACCTCACCATCAGTTGGATTATTGTGACTGTCCCCTGCATTGTTTTGCCCATCTCCAGTCTTGGCTCCTCCCAAACCATTTTCCACCCTGTCCCCAGTTTTGTAGGACTTCAATCTTATGTCACAGTGCTGTCTGAATTTAGAATGGCTTTCAAACTTCTTACAATGAAATAAAGGTTCTTATAATTTTCTAGCATTATTCCCACTATCATCATATGCCAGAATGTGATGGCTTTTTTTTTTTTAATAAGCCTTTTGTATTGCCTGGAATATAGCATTGTCTGCTGGAAGAGTTCTACTCATTTTCCGAGATGCACTTAGGCCATGGTGTTTTCCCTGACCCCACCTATCCCACCCAAGACAAAGTCAATACATTTTCACCATACATCCCAGTTAAGTCTGCTGTCTCCTGTCCACAGCACATGCCTCTAAGTCACACCTGCTATCCTCTGCACTTCTCATGTCCATCTGTATTACACTCAGGTTGCTGTCCAGGAGACAGAGCTGTACCAAATGTTCCAAGGAGTGAGGTTGTGACCAAGGGAAATCAGAACCAAGAAAAGAGAATCCTAATGGGGAAGCATACACACCATGCAGGAAGCACTGTCAACATCGCTATGCATAGGATTCCCAGGAAGTCGAGAAATTCCTAGGTGGCTGAGCCAGGTTACATTGGACAGGTCTGCAAAGAAATGATTGTAGAAAACTAAAAGGAAATAGGACAGACTGGGAGCATGAATTGGCACATGGCTGATCACACCACGGGGGCAAGCAGGTCATGGTGGAGGGGTGAGTGGTCCATGCCAATTGGCAGGCACATCAGTTGACTTGCCCATTGAGCATTGTGCTTGGTGACTACTGTCAAACTTCAGGTTAACTATTTTTGTCCATTACAGAAAACATGTTAATTTGAACTTTTTTTATTCTTTTCATTCTTTTTGAGATTAACTTGAAAGTTAGGTATTTGCTGCCAGCCTACTGCATTCTGCAGATATTAGCCTAGGATTGTGGCAAGGACTTGAGTCACAAGAATGTCACCTTCTATGAGGAGCCCTTTGTACCATGATCATCCTTGACTCCTCAGTTACACGCATGGCTTGAGAGAACTAGGGTGCCTGTGCCCCTGGACACCTCCCTAAGCAGCCTGACTCAGTGAGGTAAAGTCCTACACACTTGATAATGGCTAAGAGGGGATAGAACAGATCAGTAGCACAAAACAGCACATGGCCACAATGCATATCAGGTAGCGAAGGTGGAAAGTTAAGAAGGACCAATAGCTCAGAGATCAAGTTGGCAGAAGACGGTGTCTAAACATTCGGATCATGTAGGAGGAGGGTTAGCAAGCCCTGAGACTTGAGCCAGAGGAAGTCAAAATACACTGAGTTAAATAGCATCCAAATCTCTAATTGCTGTTGATTTGAACCCAGCAGCTTATTTTGCATAATACCAATACATGACCTATCTTTAGGGGTGCACTGGCATGACTCTTGGGACCTTGGTGTTTGAATGGCCACAGTGTAGATGTTAGTCTGTCAGGGTTATTGACTGCAAGCAACAGACACTGACTCTGGCCAAGTCAAAGAGAGAAGGAACTCACTGGCGGGAAATCAGTGGCTCATTGAATAATGGGAAGCTGGAGACAAGAAAAAAGACTTGGAAAATGAGCAGGAGTTGAAGTATCTCTGGGGAAAGAGCAGAAAGTGTATTTTCTGCCTGAGTCTCATCAGAACACCAGCAGCTTTCCCACTGCTGTGCATTGGCTCTGACACCTCTGAACACGGTCCAGTTTCTGTGAAAGATTGTCCACTGTTCCTCACACCTTTATAGGTTCCCTCTGAATTGAAAGTCCCCAGTGGTTCCATCTCAGATTCAGGCCCATTTACTGATTTCCTGAGACAGAGTAAGGGAGGCTTTTCCTCTTTCTTTATACTTGTGTAATGAGGGGCAAGAAACAGTGTTTCTCTAGGATAGCATATTATCATGAGGATTCTCCTAAAACAGTAAGGCATTATGGTCTAAGCTTCTTGCTGAGAAACAGCCTACATAAAGAACAGTCAAGGTATTAGACACTGAGCGTACCCACGCAGAACGTGTTTGAGTTCAAAGCTCAGGGAGGTTGCCTTTCCAATGACAGCTTCATGGGTGGCTCTCATATGAAGTCAGGTTGAGGGATTCTAAAGTCATGTTGCTTGCATCTCAGTGGATCCAGGCGTCTGGGCATAGGACAGTTTGAGTAATCACCTTCACCGTGTACTCAGAGTCACTTCTTCCATCCAGTCAGAGCTTGGTTATTAGGTCAGCCTTTGTTTTATCGGGAAAAGACCTTTCCCAAGAAGCTCATCAGATCTAAGCAGTCTTGTTAGGTTACTCCACCAGCTTACTGGCCATGCCCAAATACACCTGTATAGGTTCAATGTTGACAGTCTAACTTCAAGTTGAGATCCTAATACATATATATTTTACAGAGTTAGTATCACAATATATTTAATTTCATATTCTGCTTTTTTCTACCAAATAATGTTAGATTAGATTGTCTCCAGGTAGTTGACTATTTTTGAGAAGCATAACTTTTAGTGGCCACATGATCAGAATCTCAGCCTAACAATGCAAATGATATAATTCAGCAAACAATAGTGACTGAGTATGGTGTTGTGGAAGGAATATGGGTCATCGATGTAGACAAGCTGAGGACTGATTGTTGGCTCCCACTTATGAGTATGTATTTTCTCTAAGTCTCAATAATCTTATCTTTAATGTAGGAAAAATAATAGCTTCTGTAGCATAACATTATAGTAAAGCTTAAATGAGATAATGCACATAAAGTACTTTGCATGAGCCTGACACAAACTTGGTGGCCCATAACTATTGTCTGTTATGAGTAATTTCAATATGGGTTCTGGGAAGAAGGGCTACTTCATTCGTCCTATGTGTATAAATTACAAAAAAGCTTATATGTGAGTCAAAAGTGGACCTCGAGGTCTGAACAAAATTTAAAGCAACTCCCTGAGTTTGCATCCCACCGTAACTCATGCCTAAGACATGGACTTGGTATATAAAACCAGCCAAATACCTCGGTCAAGCTATATAACAAAATTATCAGGGCTCCAATAAATTAGGTATTTTTGGCATCTCTATGATGTCAGAGTTAGAAGTGACCAAACTTTATTTAACTACATGATAAATCATTGACTCTGCAGAGATTTGAGGCATACATTTTTATTCCAAGCAAGACGCTTATCTGGGGGGACTCCATTATTCATTCCTGGCAAAATTCTGTATATTAGGCCAAGGGTTGGGAAACTTTTTCTATAAAGGTCACTAGTAAATGTTTTAGGCTTTGTGAACCAATATGATCTCTGGGTGGCTCAGTCGGTTAAGTGTCCGACACTTGGTTTCAGCTCAGGTCATGATCTCACTCTTCATGAGTTCAAGCCCCACATCGGGCTCCGTGAGGTGACATGGAGCCTGCTTGGGATTCTCTCTCCCTCTCTCTCTACCCCTCCCCCACCCACACTTTCTCTCTAAATAAATTAACTTAATTAAACATTTTTAAAAAATAGTAAATGAATGGGCTTGGCTGTGTTCCAAATGGACATTATGAATAAAAACAGGTGACAGACCCAGTCTGGCTCATTTGTCGACCTCTGTACTGGAGACAAAGCCCTTGAGCTTGTGGAGCATGAGTCCATAGAAGAGGAAGGCCTGGTGTGAAGCAGAAGAAAATAGGTGTTATGTGAGAAGCACATATAGTATGGAAGTGGTACCTCATCTGACCACTGGCCACTTTTTAAAATGGGAAGAGTCATATCGGCTAGAAGAGATCTCTGAAACTCACAGGTAAGCTACTTATGGAGAGAGATTCAGTCACTCACCATCAATCAAAATAACTGAAACTGTTTGGCTTTATGGCAATAATGTTAAACCTGAAGTATGTTCGACTGAAAAATTTGCTTTATTTTAAATACAATAATGCTTGACCATGGTTCCGGAATGTTGGTATCTCTTCAGGAGATTTGTACCACAATCTATATTCATTAGGCTGTCATTATCTCAATAATTTCTTTTCATGTGTAAGCATTTTTTTTTTTACCAAAAGGATAGCTTATTAAATTAAGATGAAATGGCAATTAATCTAAAGCATTATCAAAGACAGGAATATGCATTTGTCTGAATCTCTGTTTATAAACATCAATGGCCTGTTAATGTACTAATATTTAGGAGAGCAACATGATAAAAAGGTTTCCTGCCTCTGTTAGCTCATTTTGTATTAACATATTCTTGCCACTAGTTAGGCAATTAACAGAGACTAAAGGAATACTAATTGTAGGCTTCTCTGCCAGGGTGTTGGGTCAACTTTATGCCTAGCAGTTTGTTTCATGAATTTGTAATAATTATAAGTGATAAAAGTAAGTGACTCTCTTTGAAAAACCTCCTGATATTGTTTTGGAGATAAAGATTAGCGAAATATGAGTTTGTTGTAATGAAGTAAGTGCTTTGGGGAGACACAGCGACAGGTAAACAGAATTTTCAGAAAGAGTAATGCTAGGAACTCAAGAAGGTTCCAAGGAGCTATCAAATTCTTTATAGACGATGATAGTTCTGGAGAAAACAGCTGCAGTCCAGCCCACCATCTGATGAATTTCTACAGGTCAAACGCAGCTCCCTGGATAGAACCATGGAAAGAAAAGCTCCCATGAGTTGTTTAAACTACGTGCTAGCCTGATTTCCTTATGTCAATGTGCAGGAGAACCTTCTACACTTTCTTTGCTCATTTTATATTGCTTTCTCCACTTCCAATGAGTGAATTTTTAAATAAAATGACTTTTCCAAAAGCCAGCTGCGATTGAGCCCATATTGGAGAATAGAGTTGAGGAACTTCCTAGGACCTTTGGTGCAGACAACATAATAGAAACTACATATGGCGAGTCAAGTGTCAGGAAGAGTGAGTAGCTAGGAGATGATAACAGCACCAAGGTGCAGAAAAAAGTTCTACAACTGTCCTATTACCATACCAGATTTGATTTGACTCCATTATATTTCATCAAATAGTTTAGAAAGCCCCCAGCATAAAATATCATCATAATTGTAATCATATATTTGGAGATTTAACGTGCACACCATAATGTACCATTAGTTACACAAATAACTAATAATTTGCTAATGACAATATTATGTTAAGTCAGTTTAGGGGCAATTAAAGTGAATGATATTTACATATGCCTAATGAATCACAGTCGATGGCAGATTAAGAGATTCTAATGAATATTCATCCAGACATTCGCAACCAGCTTCACAGTTTATAAACTGAATTATGGTTGATTTGCCCTTTTAAAAATGAATATGTGAGTATCTTCTGCATGGAGAGAATGAACAATTGGGCCTGACTGTAAAATTTTTTTAAAGCAATGTACTGGTCAGAACACAAAACATTTTTATGCACTCTCATACCCCCGGCTTCGCTGTTCTTTTTTATATCACAGATCAGTGTTGATGAACTATCTCCATTTTCATTCTAATCTATGACATGAAATATAGAAATTGTTTAGTATAAGATTAAATGGAATTCAAGTTTTATGCAGCCCCACTGAGGACATAATTACAGGTAGTTTTTGCCATTGAGATAGTGAATACAAACTCTATGTCATGCTGCCTCCATCCCCGTGCGAAATGGAAGACTGTTTTGTGGCTATACTTGGTCATGATAAAATTGGGGAAGATTTACTATCCTTTCAACTTGGCCATTTAAAAAAAATAATAAAACAAACAAAAACACCTTCGTGTGGCCCTGTTACTACAGGTTCAGACCAAACAAAGTTATGGTTTTGAACATTTACTTTTCCCTAATAACTGTAATTCCTTTGGCTTTTACTAGCTGTTCCTCAGAACAGTTTTATTCCTGCAGCAAAGATGTAAGTCGAACTCTCTCAGTCTTTCTCAAGGTCCTGCAGTAAGTCCACAAGAGACCAGATGTCTACAGCTCCCGTTTCTGTTTTACCTTAAATTAGAGAAGATTGTCTCTCTGTTGTTTCATATTATAAAGGTATTCATTATTGCTAGCATTTTTCTTCTTCATGGGGGGTTAGAGACTGGCATCCCAGCGTCTTGGTCCCTGGGAGTGCAGGAAGATAACTGAGTGCGCACTGGATGGCTGCCCACATAAGATGTCGAATTCCAAAAAATAGCGCTTTAAAGGGGGGCCTCTTAAATAGACAAGTGGTCTAAAGACGTGGGGGTAAACTTGGAAGCTGACCTTTCCTTTTGCATATTTCAACATGGACCTTAATAATTTCATTGCATATTATTGAAGCTTTCAAAGATCAACTAGTGTGACATATGTCAAAGTTAATGACTTTTTACTTTTTAGAAATAATGCCAATAGAATGTAGGTCTTACCTGTTGGGGTAAGAAGAGAATTGATCTCTAGTGCTTCCTCTTGTCCTTGCCCTTGCTTTCACTTTATTTGACAGGTGTTTATTTTTTTATGTGGGGTTTGACATTTTCAAAAGTCTTCTAAGTATTTCCTCAGTTTTATAAGCCTTTATCTGTAAGTCTTATAAGTATTTTATGGGGGAAATCATCAATGTAACATTTATATTTTTATTTGTCTTTTTAAAAGTGTATTATTGGGGCGCCTGGGTGGCTTAGTTGGTTAAGTGTCCGACTTTCGCTTAGGTCATGATCTCACGGTTACTGGGTTCGAGCCCTGCGTCGGGCTCTGTGCTGACTGCCAGCTCAGAGCCTGGAGCCTGTTTCAGTCTGTGACTCCCTCTCTCTCTGACCTTTCCCTGCTCACGCTGTCTCTCTCTCTCTCCTAGAAATAAATAAAACATTAAAAAAAATTTTTTTTTAAAGTGTATTATTTATTTTGAGGGAGACAGAGACAGCGTGAGTGGGGGAGGGGCAGAGGGAGAGAGGAAAGATAATCTCAGGCAGGCTCAGCATTGTCAATGCAGAGCTGGATGTGGAGCTTGAACCCACAAAAGTGTGAGATCATGACTTGAGCCAAAACCAAGAGTCGGGTGCGTAACCAGCTGAACCACCCAGATACCTCTAACATTTATATTTTTAGAGGTTTATATTAGAAGGAGGGAATTGGTGCCTTAGAAACAGGCTGATACTCTCCTGGGTGAGGTACAAGACATCTACAAGATGGGATAAGTGCGATTAACCCAGAACCTTCTTTCTCCCGGGAATGCACCATCCTTCACTTGCTTCTACTTGGAACCATAGGGTCTAGGTTGCGGACACTTAAGTCAGATTCAACATCATGTAATGTGAGGGAAATAACAAATCGGTGAGCTAATATGTTACTGGAGTCTCGTATATCCTATTAACTCCATCTCACTCTTTATCAATAACAGGGTCAGCATTTGGAGGATGGGCCAGAGGACTACAATATATATTGGTGGAGATTAGGAGTCAGGCTTGTTATTCTGGGCCTCTAAGCACTGCAGCAGAGGAGTCTGGGTAGTCCGGTGACCGGGTACCCCAGGTGAATGCTCAATGCCTGTGAAGATGTCCCAGGAAGCCACTGGTGGGGGGAGGGATGGAGCAGGCCAAGAGCCTGATCTCCATTCATCTACCATGGAAGAATCATTCCAGTACGATCTCTCCTATATGTCAGGGTTCCTTGTGAGATTTCATTTTGGAAACCATGGCTCTATTAAGGGTGGGAGGCTATGGGGGTAAAAAGGCAAATAACAGCAGTAAGAAAAGTTCACAGATGTCTGAAAATGACTAGGGATAAAACACTAAGAAAAAAATATGTATTAAAGGTAAACATCAAAACTCCCCCTACTTGGAAGAGGTGTCCAATGGTAGGTACAATAAAATGTATTTACTTTTTTCTCCATTACTTTAAGAAGTCTCAAGTAATCCTCGGGAAAAAGGCAATGTTCCTCCTCAGCTTTGCCCTAATCCTTTCCTTTGGAGCACACCGTGGACCTTTCACTGTGGCAATTATCACCAATCATCTTCTCCCTCTAACACACTAAGTTTTATAACTTTAAGGCATTTCTCCTTTTTATCACAACTTCCTTTCTTCACTGACTGAAGTTGATTATATCAGTCTTATGCATGCTACTGCTGTGTATTGTGGACTGAGCTATCAAACCTCATCTCAGGATTAGAGAAGCTGGTTGTTTACATCAACTTCCTAGACAAGTTTTATTTTTATGTCACGCCATTTTCATGTGGCATAGCAAAACAGCACTGACTGAGCTCTACTTTGCTTCCTGATGAGAACTTTCCTGATGGTCTTATTTTATTTTATTTATTTATTTTTAAAGTTTATTTATTTATTTTGAGAGAGAGAGGGAGCATTAGAGGGAGAGAGACAGAGAGAGAGAAGGAAGGAGAGAATCCCAAGCAGGCTCCAGGCTGTCAGGCTGTCAGCACAGAGCCCAACATGGGGCTTGAACTCACAAACCACGAGATCATGACCTAAGCCAAGATCAGGAGTCAGATGCTTAACTGATTGAGTCACTCAGGCACCCCATCAATGGTCTTATTTTAAACTGGGGAGGACATAAGGGCATGTTAAGGAATGAGAACAACTGTGGTCCACTCAAAATGAGGTTCACATGAGTAAATCTGGGACACATTCATGAATCTCGTTAGAGTTCTGTGTTAAACAATAAGGATACTGGCATTTTAAACAGGCATATATAGTTATGCTTTTTCCGTGTCACTGAAAAACTTGGCCATTTGAATTTCATTGAAGTCACAGACTGCTCTGTGAGATAATCATTTGCTCTGTAGTCTCTAAGTTAGGAGTTCTTCATAAACTCTTGTATATGTCTTGCATATTAGACTCATTTGATATATCATTGTTAATTTGGTATTTTCACACTTAATAGCTTGAAAGAACATAGTTCATTTTACAATTGACAAGAAGAAGCCAGAGAAAAATTGGGATTCTCAAAATCACCGGCAAATCATTCAAGTTTCTAACCTTGCCTCACAGAATCTTACTCTTGATAGAAATTCTGCATACATAAGATGCTCATTGTATTGAAGTATGGTTGCCAAGTAGGTGAGCACAACCCTTCCACTATATCTTCTGCAAAAACTTTATCTGGATTCAACTGAATGCCTGGATTCTTTTCATCCTTGGACCCAGACTCCCCGCATGGCCAGGACTGCTGCATACATAGGCTGGTGGCAACTGTGTCCCATTCTGAACCATCATACCCAGTGTAGGCTTGGAGAAAGTGTAGCCTGAGCCTCTCATTTTTAACGTAACAGAGATCAAAGTGAGTGGGTTCATAGGCTCAGAAGCTCTTTTAAGCTCAGCGCAGTATGAAAAATATAAAAATAAGGGCTTTCATCTATCCTCCCTATGCAAATGAAGCTCCAGAAGTGAAGAGAGATTATATCATTCTTTAATTCAAAAACTTGGTGATAGTGCTCGCTTCGGCAGCACATATACACAAACTTGGTGATAGTGAAGATGTCAGTTCTTCCCCAAGTCATCTACAGATTTAAAGGAATTCCAATAAAATTCTCAGCAGGATTTTTTGATGACATACACAAGTAAATCCTAAAATTTATATGAAAAGACACAGAAACCAGAATAGCTGAAACAATCTTAAAAACAGAAGAATAAAGCTGGAGAAACCACATTAACCAATTTTAAGACTATAAAGCTCTCGTAATGAACACATTGTGTATTGGCAAAAGGGCAGATAGATTATGAAACAGAGTATAGGACTTAGAACTAAATTGACCATATAAATTTGGCCAATTGAGTTTTGACAAAGAAACAAAGAAAATTTAATAAAGAACAGTATTTCAAAGAATGGTGTTGGAATGATTGAACATCCTTAGGCGAAATAAAGCAAAACAAAACACAACACCTGAAAACCAAAAACCAAAAAACTTTGACCTGATCTTCACATTTTATACAAAAATTAATTCAAAAAGGATCTAACTGTAATACATAAACTATAAAACTTCTAGAAGAAAACACAGGTAAAAATCTCCATGATCTGGAGTTAAGCAAAGAGTTCAACAGGGTTCTGAACAGCTTATCCCAAAACATGGCGCCTTGGCAAGGTGAATATTTGAAGCTGAAGAAATATAAGAAAATGCAGGTGCAGAAGGAACTTTATAACTTCCCCTTCTTTCCTAAAGTAGATCATAAGATCCTCATGCGAGAGGTACCCTCCTTATACCTGAAAGAAAGGAGTGTCCTTATCTCTGAAGATAGAGGGGGATGGAGAGGAATCCAAATGACATTGCTAAGTTTCCCCTAGTTTACTATGCTTGGCTCATACCGTTTGGTCCTGTCCCCTTTTTTTATGACTTCCCATTCTTCATCAAGCCTGGTAGAAACATGCTCAAGTTTAACTATTTCTTTTTGTTTTCATTTCCTTCTGAGGTCCCCCATGCCACATAAAACTTACATTAAATAAATTTGGACACTTTTTTTCTTGTTAACCTCTTTTGTCAGTTCATATTACAGGGCCCCCACCAGAGAACCCAAGAGAGTAGTGGGAAAAAGGATTTTTTTTTCCTCCTCCCCCTGCAAGTTCTTAGACAAGACACCAAAGACAGGACCCATCAAAAACATTGATAAATTGAACTTGCTCAAAATTAAAAATTGTAGCTTCATAAAAGATACAGGGAAGAAAGGTAACAAACTGGGACAAAATATTTGCAAATCACGTATCTAATAAAGGACTTGTATCCAAACTGTATGAAGAATGCACAAAATTCAACAATAAGAAAACAAAAAACCTACTTAAAAAAGGGCCAAAATATTTGAACAGATACTTCACCAAAGAAGATATACAGAAGAAAATAAGCACATGAAAAATGTTCAACCTCATTAGCCAGTAGTGAATGCAAATTAGAACTACAATAAAATATAATAACATATCTATTTTATGGCAAAAAAAAAAACCCACAAAAGAACAACAACAAAAATCATTAATACCAAATACTGGCAAGGATGAGAGTAACTAGAATCATCACACATTTCTGATGGGGATGCAAAGTGATACAGCTGCTCTGGAAATCAGTTTGGCAGTTCCTTATAAAGTTAAATGCCCATGTACTACATGACCCAGAAATTGTATTTCTGGGTATTTACCCTTAAGAAAGACAAATGTGTGTTTACACAAAAGCTTGTATCCAAGTGTTTATAGCAGCTCTATCCATAATCATCAGAAACTGGAAATAACTCAAATATCTTCATTTAACAGATGAATACAATGGAATATTATTCCACAAGGAATATACTATTAATACACACAATAATTTGGAAGAATCTCAGAAACACTAAGCTGACTGAAAAGAGTAGGTTTCTGAAAGTTTCCATCGGAAAGGCTATCTAATCAAGTGGAATCCACATGATTCCATTTATATGACATTCTCAAAATGACAAATGACATCAAGGGAGTACATGTCAGTGGCCACGGAGGGTAGGGAACCACACAGGGCTAGCACAGAACAGTATTTCCAAGAATGGTGCTGGAATGATTGAACATCCATAGGCAAAACAAAACAAAACAAAACACAACACTTGAAAACCAAAAACCACAGAAGGGAGTTTTGGAGTGATGAAATTCTTTTGTATCCCAATTATGGCAGTAGATACAAAGAGTACATACGTGTTAAGACTCATAGAACCACACACATACAATATTTATTGCATGTTCATTAAAAAAAACCAAACTTGTAGTGGAATTCTGTTTTCCACTGTGTCAAATCTAAACTTGGTCTGCCTACTCATAAGACCCTCCATAATCTGCTTCCCCACTTTGTCGTACATCTAGGGACATTTTCTTGCTGGCCCATGAGAGACCTCAGATATGTCCCCATACCATCCATCTTCTATCCTTTGATGAACAAACGTAATTGATCCCTTGGAGAAGGCTAGCCATAGTGCCAGCATTGAAGGAGCAAGGTTTTCTCAACTATGACATCCTCTCCTCTCCTCTCCCCTTCTTTTTGTTCAAAGTCCTACTGAAACCTTAGCCAGGCCTGTGCTCTGGTCATTCCTGTAACCACTAGCCATTGTTCCCTCAGCTGTTCTAAGTCATGTACACCAGTGAACTAACACTACACTGTGACTGTACACTATACAATTCTGTTGCACTTTTCCAACTAAGTTTTAGGTTCTTCAAAAACAAAATCTTTTGCGTGTGTGCTTGCTTTTTCGGTCAAACCTCAAATGATCAAATGGCTCTTAACACAGAGTAAGTGCCCATTAAATACTTCATTTCAAACATGCATTGGCATGAAGATGAATGAATAGCTGCCAATCCCTCAGAAATATGAACACAGCTCTGAATTTGAAGGAGGTTTAAGTTTTCCTTATTTCTAGTTCCATGGCTTCTCTTGAAATATCTATAAACTCTTTGCCTTGCCTGACTTTTCTCAGCAAGAACGGTATCACTTTAGTCAAACTTTGCTACACACCCTCAACCCTTTCCCTGACCTGTGTCTCTTGGGTCATTCCTTTTATTTTCTGACTTGTAGATTATGGTCTTCATTTATTCTGTTACTTTCCTAGAACTTTCTTAGGACTAGATGGTTTATACATTTTTTTAAATATTTGATTTATTTTTGAGAAAGAGAAAAGAGTGTGTAAGCAGAGGAAGGGAAGAGAGAGAGGGAGACACAAAATCTGAAGCAGGCTTCAAGCTCTGAGCTGTCAGCACAGAGCCCGATGCAGGGCTTGAACCCATGAACCATGAGATCATGACCTGAGCCAAAGCGAGAGGCTTAACTGACTGAGCCGTCCAGGTGCCCCAGGACAAGATCGTTTATACTCCACACACGTCTCCTCCACACCCCATGAATTTATCTTTACATTTTTTGTTCCAAATTTGTTGTTTCTACTTGTCACATGCTGATGGGCAGATGATAAGAAAAACCGAATCTTGAAGTATTGAGCATTATTGTCTGTTTGCCCCTTTCTTCCTTTGGTCATATGTTAGCATCCAGTTGTGAATTTCTCCAGCCACCACTGACTTAGAGTTCCTGCTTTGTTTCTTTCTCTTTGCCCCCCCACCCCCCTCACTATCCTGATAGGAACTGTGGCTGCTGTAAGCCCATTATAATCATACTATCACGTTGGATGGGAAATGTACCTTCTTAGAAAAGCACTAAAAGCAACAGGAAGTTGGATTTGAGGTTCTTGATTTTATTTTTACCTTGGTCCTCTAAAGTTATGTAAAATCTCTTCACTTTTTACATATATAAAATAACCTAGGTTTAAGTGGCATCCTTTCAGCTGAGCATGGCCATTTTTATCTTCTGGAAGGATTTTGACCAGATACAACAGATAAAGGTGGTCCTAACAGAAAAGGGAGACAACAGAGGACTGGGAAAGCAGAGACCCCAGAAGACACAGCTCATGTCCCTCCAAGTCAAGTAGCAAATCTCAGTCCTCTGAGAAGTAACTTATTTCTCTTTCTCTAAGTAACAATTTCTCTAAAGTAACAATTTCTCTAAAATTGTTCATCACAATTTTAACAACAAAATCAGGGGAACATTTGCACATTTTAAAAAGTTTATTGTAAGAGAGAGAGCAGTAAAGGGGCAGAGAGAAAGGGGGAGAGAAAATCCCAAGCAGGCTCCATGCTCTCAGCACAAAGCCCCCATGCAGGGCTTGATCTCATGAACTGTGAGATCATGACCTGAGGCAAGATCAAGAGTCAGATGTGTAACCATCTGAACTACCCAGGCGCCCCAGACCATTTGCACATTTTAAGATAAGTCAGAATCTGCTCACCTCGTAACTTCCAACTCAGAACCAAAAAAATAGAAAATAGGAAAATCTTACAGGGTAGCCAGGTTTGCAGCCCTGTGGCTGAAGCACGTGTTTGGTGGCCATGTTGGCACTGAAGAACATTCACAATTCATGGCCAGGACAGTCGGTTAGTTGACAAAGTCAAGGTAATTCAAGGTGAGTCAGGTGTGAGCATATTAGAGCCAGTGAGGAAAGATGGACAAGTTTCAAACAGCTCTATCCCTTAGCTTTGCTTATCTGTATATACTACATTTTCTACAACTAGCCTGTTTAGTTTTCATGAGTAAAAAAATGTTATATTTTACTCAATTGCTATACAGGCCTGCTTTGTTTATCTTCTTAATAAGTCATACTACTTTTATTTATTTTTTAGGACATGTTACTTTTCAGATAAAACAATAATAATTCATACTGTTCTAAATACGTAGTCTGGAGCAGCACCAGAAAGAGGCAGGACTTTTGTAAGGTAAGTTAATCAGTCATTTATTTTAAAGGGAGCAAGTGGCTCCCTGACCCTCAGAATGGGGACTGAGGAAAGAAAAAGGATTCCAATTAAGAAAAGGAATCTGCCTGTATTTGTTAATTCATTCATTTATTCATTCATTGAAGATTTCCAAGTGTGCACTATTTGGTAAGGATACAAGGTCATTTTAAAGCCTGGAGAGGAAGTCTCATGATTCAGCTGGTGTCTATTTTGTAGTTGGCCAAAGGCTGGGCCCTTTCTGACATTTTTCTTTGGCAACCTAGAACTGAAATATGAAATGAGATAGGTGGGGAGAGAGGAAGCTGAGCTGGGAAGATCATCCCTGCTAACCTGTGTTAAACATCAATGAAACAATATACTTCACGTGCCAGTAAGAGTGGCACACCTCAGCTTCACAGGCGCACCCAGGCTTGGCCATCCCTAGCTCAGGTATCTTCCTGCTGCACAGAACTCCCACTGCTGTGGCAGATGAGGAGGAAGAGTCATGCACCGAGTTATCCAGAGGTAACTGTGATCACACTGTGGGTGTGTGAGTGAGTACGAGAGGGTAGAGCAAGGGCTAAGAAAGGGCTAAGCTGTTTCTATTTGCTTATCATTTGGGACTACAGCTGGGCGTGTGTTAACACAAACAAAACAGTGTGGAAGTTCCTCAAAAAATTAACACTAGAACTCCCCTATGACCCAGCAATAGCACTGCTAGGAATTTACCCAAGGGATACGGGAGTGCTGATGCATAGGGGCACATGTACCCCAATGTTCATAGCAGCACTCTCCACAATAGCTAAAACATGGAAAGAGCCTAAGTGTCCATCCACGGATGAATGGATCAAGAAGATGTGGTTTATCTATACCATGGAATACTACATGGCAATGAGAAACAATGAAATCTGGCCATGTGTAGCAACATGGATGGACCTTGAGGGCGTTACGCTGAGCGAAATAAGTCAGGCAGAGAAGGACAAATATCATATGCGTGCACGTATAGGAGGATTGGGGGTAACTTAACAGAGGACCATGTTAAGAGAAATGGGGGAGAAGAAGGGGAAAAATAGTGGTGGAAAGGGAGGGAAGCAAACCATGAGAGACTCTTGAATGCTGAGAACAAACTGAGGACTCATGGGGGTGGGGGGGGGCGATGGGCATGGAGGAGGGCACTTGTGGGGATGAGCACTGGGTGTTATATGGAAACCAACTTGACAATAAACTATCTGTAAAAAAAAAAGTAAACAAACATTAAAAAATGCATTTAAAAGAAAGAAAGAAAGAAAGAAAGAAAGAAAGAAAGAAAGAAAGAAAGAAAGAAAGAAAGAAAGAAAGAAAGAAAGAAAAAGAAAAAAAAAAACCCTGATTTGTTCACATGCGCTTTCAATCAGAGAATTTGTTTTTCAGTTCTGGAAAATTCGCAGCTATGCTAAATATCTCCCATGTCCTTAATTCTCCACTTTGGATCTCGGACACTGTACCTAAGCAGAAGCTTAAAGACACTTTTTTGTCTCATGCTTTCAATCTGTTCTGTATTCTAAGGGAACACCCTGGAATGTTGTCCAATTCATTAATGGGCTGTGTTCATCTAGAGTAGTGTTATTTTTTTCTAATTATAGTGCTCAAACTTTTTATTCCCAGGATTTTTTCCTGGTTCTTTTCCATATCTACCACCTGCTTTTGTTTCATAATCCCTTCCTACAATTTATTATTTTTGGAGATATTTTTTTCCTTTAGTTTATTGGGAGTTATAAAATGTTTTTCGGATGGTATTACTTCCATTCTTTTAGAAATGAATTCTTGACTTGTTGAGGGTTTTGACTATCGGTTATGGTATGCGTTTCTCTTCTGTGTTTTATTTTTATTATTTTTTTTTGAGATGGAGTTTAACATGCAGGATGTTTTTTTGTTGCTGTTGTTATTGTTTTTCTTTTGTTTTTCTTTTTATTTTCTTTACAAATAGTTTATTGTCAAGTTGGTTTCCATATAGGAGGGCACTTGTGGGGATGAGCACTGGGTGTTATATGGAAATCTGTGTTTTAAATGTTTAATTGTCATGCCGTCATGAGTGGAAATTTCCTTATGTTTGTGTTCCTGCCCCTCTTTTCCTGTTGGCTTCTTATTGCCTGAGAAATGGTAGTTGCCCCCACCTGGCCAGGTTTCCATGGAGAACCAAGTTGTGTGTGGGCAGTTGGGGCGTCTCGTCTATGAGAACGTTGCCAATCGCATCTTTCCACCAGCACGTGCTCCGGGCACAAGCTCTGGCTGGGGGAGCCCAGCTTTTCTCTTCTGACACCTCAGGCAGCTGCTGGTTATTAGTCACAGCCCCAGGCCATAACGGCAGCATTTTCTACATTCTCTTTGTACGAAGGGCACCTTGCTCTGCCTTCTGGATCACACAGCCACCCCAGCTCCATGTGGGAAGTTTCGTGGTCTCTTCCCTTTGCCCAGGGAACTCTGAGAAGCTGGAGCACCTGGAACACTAGAACCCCATCATCATCTCTTGCAGTCTTAGTTCTGGACGACAGATACTCTTTTGTTTTTGAGAGGGGTTGTATGTTTTTAATTTAAAACATATTTTACTTATTTTTGTTCTCTACATGAAGGGAGAGGGGTGTGAGACCTCCTTCCCTGCACCCCACTGCAGCCCACAACTTTGGGGTGATATTTATAGTGCGCATGTCTCCACTCCATCAAGCAGCAACATTTAAATCTCTTGTTACATACTTTACTGGTTGTAGGTTATAAATGTTTTATGTGCCGCTGAGCTTGCAGCATTACTATTTTATTAGAAGGTTAAATATCTTTTCTTCATAGCTGTTTTACTAGTGAAATTGTTCTTTCTCTTAAAATGTTAACTTCATGCTTGTTATGAAATGGAAACTGGCAGGATGTTGGTGTAAATAAATGTTCAAAGATGGTTTGGCCCATTTGAAAGTAAGCCTGGATGACGCTAGGACTTTTTCTTCTTTTTTTCCTTTTGGGTTGATTTCAAATAATTTAGGAAGAGAAAGGGATTTTCTGATACCCTAACAACTTGATACAGTCTTTCAGGATTCAGTCCATGATTGCTGAGATGTATGAAATTCAAGTCCTGGCAACAATCCAAAGAATCATTTGTGAATTTCTGCAGGTGCACATCAGAATGGAGCAGGCAAAATAGAGAATCAAGTTACCTGGATGACCCTGGACAAGCCACTGGACAATTCTGAGCATCAGTTTTCTTGTCTGTCCTGTCTCGTACATTTCTTACTCTGCCTTTCTCCCCAACTGAGAATCAAATAAGTTGGGGAAGTAGACTGGGGAGAAACAGTCTCTTCTAGTAAGCTGGACTGGGCCTCTCGTCCTCCATGACAGAAGAAGAATGATGTTACCAAAAAAAAAAAAAAATCGTGATCTCTCAGACAAGAAATAGCCAACATTACCACCAGCTTCCTTACCAAAGGGAACCACACCCAGCCATGTTCTTTCACTTTCTCACGTCTTTGTTCATACTGCCTCCTTGACCGATTGTCTCTTCTTTACCTTAAAGTTCCTCATCTTTAAAACCAAGTTCAATGGTCATCTCCAGTTTGCAGCATTTTTTAGACTAACCCCCATTGTTCGAACATATACACATCAGGTGAGAATCACTCCTTCATTGCTATTCTCATCGTAAGGCTCATTCCATCTATTCATTGATCCATTTCCTCAAAAATCTTCTATGAAATATCTGCCATGTGTAGTAGCATTGGAGATTAAAAAAAAAAACAAGTGAAATGTAATTTGTATTCTTAGGCTCATGTATCTTTATTTCTACATTATATTTGAGTTTACAACAATGTTCAGGATGAGGCTTTATCGAAACCATAAAAAATCTTTTGGTCTTTAAATCAAAACATATTTCTTTCATTTATTAACTATGGAAACATGTACTGAGAATATACTCTGTGTCATGTTCTGTGTTAGATGTAGAGGAAAAGATAAGTAATATATGTTGTATGTATGTATGTATGCATACACATATATACGTATGCTATATCTACTTATATATACACGTATAATAATGTCAAGTATTGGAGTGTCTGGGTGGCTCAGTTACACATCTGACTTCAGCTCAGGTCATGATCTCATGACTTGTGAGTTTGAGCCCCATGTCAGGCTCTATGCTGACAGCTCAGAACCGGGAGTCTGTTTCAGATTCTATGTCTCCTTTGCTCTCTGCCCCACCCCACTCACTCTCTGTCTCTGTCTCTCTCTGTCAAAAATAAATAAACATTAAAAAAAATAATGTTATTACTACATGGAAAAGCACTAGCTTGTTCTTCATCACTAGAGTTACAAGTCTATTCTTTTTTTAAAAAATGTTTATTTATTTATTTTGAGAGAGAGATAGAGAGAGGCGGAAGGGCAAAGAGAGAATCCCAAGCAGGCTCCACGCTGTCAGTGCAGGAGCCCAGCATGAGCTCAATCCCATGAACCTCTAGATCATGAGTTAGATATTAACCAACAGGCCATGCAGGTGCCTCAATGAGTCTATTATGCTAAAAGTGAAGAGCTCAGTAATCTGTCTCTCCCCCTAGACCAAAGTTTTATGAAGAATCATGTCTTCCTTTATTTACATTATCACCCCTAGCATAATGTTGGGAATAGCAGATGTTCCAGAAGAATTGGAGTGAATTGTACTGCCATTGTCTGAGTGTTGAAGTCTGAGTTTGTTTAGGTCTAAGAAAAAGAACCCAGCTACTTTACAGCGAAATGGTACCTAATAATGTGGAAATTCTTAGATTCAAGAGGCCTAAAGCAAGTTTGGATTTATTTTTACATTTATGAAAATGTCAGGGTTTTATGATAATTTAAACACTCTAAGTATGGCCCTGAGATCAGAAGAATAAAACAACAACACAGACCAGTGAAAGTTCTCTTGTATAAGAAAAAAGTAAATAGACTAATTGTATAGAGAAGCACAGTTTTGAGACCAAATGGTCATAGAGTTCACTTGTCTCTATTATTAGATTATACATATCACTATTGAACTAAGACAATGTAAAAAGCCTTATCACCAGGAGACATAGCGAGAATACTTGCTACAATAAGGTATAACCACTAAAACAAAAAAGTCAACTGCTTAACTAGGCAAATAATTTTGAAGATGTTCTTCCAACCCATAATCAGTAAGATCGATGTCTCCCCCCCTCCCCACCCCCACCCGGGGCTAATAAAAGAAGATTGGCTTTCAAATGTATGTTATAAAGGGTTTCCCTGAAAGGTAACAAATTTTATACCACAAGAAAATGACTTTACCTATACAAGAGTAAAGAGTACTTAAAATATTACTTCATGTCAATTCTGAAATCATTTGTTTGAGGACAGTATTTCCAGGCTTTATTTTCTTTTGTCAGAACAAAGCTCAAAGCCCTCAGCAAAACCGAGTTACTGTTTATGAAAGTACTTTGCAAATTCTAAAGTACTCAGTCAGGTTAGCTTATACTATTTCTGTTATGCTTTGAGATTCTGGGATGTTTTCCTGTGGCTCATCAGAGAAACTTCCTGCCTGAGCACCTCTAGTACTTTAGAGCTAGATAAGCCATGACTAGTAAAGCAGACTCATTACAAACAGATCCAAACCAAAAGTGAATCATCTGAAGGACAGGAAGTATGCTTATATCTCTCTTGGAGTGTTTGAAGGGCCATCTTGGAGTCTCCTGTTAATGAGACCCTCCATGGCCCCTTAGGTATGGACATTCAGTTGTTGGAATGCCTCTAAATCTACTCTATTAAAAGAGGAAAAAACCTAACTATACAACAGATGGGCAAATGCCCATTATGGGCCTGCACTGTCAGTACACTCTTCAACAACCGTGGTCTTACTTGCTCCTGTGGTGATTTCCGAGCTCACGGTGGTCAGTGAAGCACTTAGGCAGGATGTGGAAGGTTCTAGAGGGCAGCATTAATGCTCCAGCCTCCACTCTGAAGTCTGAATGTCAAAAGGAATGTCACAGATATCTTAAAAGGCTAGGAAGAGAGCCAGAGTCTAGAAAGTTCAACCTTCAGCTGCCTTTATTAGAATGAACTGCATTTGTTTGCTTCATGCAGTGAGCTGAGAGCAGTCACCCTTACAGATAGTTTTCTAAATTATGACTAAAGTACACTAAAGTAATTGTTCAAGACACATTTTCTGATTTATTGTTTGCTCCATAAAGCGATTTATTAAGAGAGACAAAAGTGAAAAAATTATATACCCTAAACAACGTAAAAGTAGGTAAGTAGAAGTGGATCTTCCTCTTTCTTGTTTCTAAAACATGTGTAGAGTACTTTCTCTCTATAGTAGTTAGACACTCACCAGAAAAAAAAAAGGGGGCAAAAACAGAACCATTGTAGATACCTCACACTGAGGGGTTTTAGTATAGGGGATTGGTTACATGAAAAATGGCAGAACTGAGGGGCCAGATGGGACCCAGGGAGGCAACCCAGAGCTCGGCAGAGCAGTGAGCTAGTACTACGATTGTGGAAGAAGAATTGCAGGATGAGTCAGTGCTGTTCAGCCAGAGTTAGGACAATTGTGAGGACTCCTGGCAGGAGCTGAGCCAACGAGGCAGGGGTGGTGCCATGCCAAAGGAACAGCACAACTTCAGCTGGAGATGCCTCAGGAAACATCTGCTTTCTCCTTGGTCTTTCAAGCTTCCAGCCTTCCACCAGTGAATCTCATTGGCTGAGCAGACCTGGGAGTAAGAGGCAGGGGCTTCTGGGAAAGGTCCCTCTTGTGTAGGGCCGAGGGCCAGAGCGCAGGTGGGAAAGAGCAGGGAAAGCAAATCTGAAACTGACCAACAGACAATCTAAGAAGAGGTGACATGTCCCTCAACATTAGAAGAAGTTTGGGGGCACCTAGGAGGCTGAGTCAGTTAAGCACCCTCCTCTTAATTTTGGCTCAGGTCATGATCTCACAGTTCATAAGTTTGAGCCCCACGTTAGGCTCTGTGCTGACAGTGTAGAGTCTGCTTGGGATTCTCTCTCTCCTTCTCTCTCTGCCCCACCTCCTCTTTTTCTCTCTGTCCCTCTCAAAATAAGTAAAATAAACTTAAAAAAATATTCTTAAAAAATATTCTATCCCTGTAGCACTTAAATGAATTTATACATTACAGGCCTTTATGTCTTTTATTTTACCTTCATGTTTAATTAGTGACCTGAGAACAGGGTTTGCTGATTAAGATTAAGTAATCAACCAGAAATTGGTTATAAAAGATAGTCAGTCATAACATCATCTGGGAAAGTAGAGAAATAACTGGATTCTGCCCCTATCAAGATTATCCATCCAGAGATTAGCCGAAATGTATTAATCCAGAGATTAGTCTCAGAAATGTATTCCTTGACCAAAGTCATTGCTTAATCTGACTCTGTAACCTCCAAGGGAATGAAATTTTGGTCTCACACCTGCCCCAGGTGAAGCTCCCACTCCCCAGTCTGTGGCATGTCTGCTCTGCACGTTCCTGCCTTTCTTCTTCTGAGAACATGCCCACGCCCTGAGAATTGGGTGGGAAAAGTGGACCAGACACCTAATTGTCCACTTGAAAGTTAAGTTGCAAATTGAGGTAATAATTTTCTTATTTTTTGTTAGTGGCTAAAGTCTTATGCCAGCTCAGAAAATTCTTCCCAATGAAAAGTGAGGTGATCTGCCGCTCGGTGAAGAATTGACATGAATGGAGACATTTCAAAATAGAGCTGGGGTGACCATGACAGGGAAACTGCCTTACCCATCTTTATTTGAACTGGGTCAAAACCTTTGGATTGGGCAAGATGGCATATATATTTTTTAAGCCTATTGCTTGAGAAGCCAGCTGGAGAATGGACATCTTTTTTTTTTTTATGTTTAGTTGTTTCTGAGAGAGAGAGAGAGAGAGAGAGAATGTGTGAGTGGTGGATGGGCAGAGAGAGAGGGAGACACAGATTCCAAAGCAGGCTCCAGGCTCTGAGCTGTCAGCACAGAGCCGGATGAGGGATCAAACTCACAAACTGTGAGATCATGACCCCAGCTGAAGTCAGATGCTTAATTGACTGAGCCACCCAGGCCCCCCGAGATTGGACATCTATATATCAAGGCTGATGGCTGTGGACTTTATGAAGGTAGAATCAGTAGTCAATGTATAACCCAGACGAGTTTAGCTTGTTAACCCCCCATAGAAAACGTTTCTTTCCTTCAATGCATGTAATTGCCCTTCACTTTCCTAAATAAAAACCCCTTGCGTTCTCCCTACAAATGGGACACACTACTTGGGTTTCTACCAGAATCTGTGATCCAGGAATTGAAATTCCTTGATCCTAAATAAGTGCTTGTTTGTTTCTTGTTGTGGCTCTTTATTTTCAGGTTAAGAGATAAATCTTGAGTCCAGATCAGAGGCCAAGAGGTATAGGAGAGAGTAGAAAGAAGCACTGTTTTATTTCCCTGACCTAGATTTATAACAGGTTTGAAATATATTTTTGAAATGTGCTTTGATATCTTTGTCATGTCACTTTTAAGCCATTGAAAAAGCCCTCTGGCAGATGCCCAGAAGCCTCCAATACATCACTCATGCCAGGAGCCCAAACCATGCTTAAAAAATATTTACTTCTCCTCTGTTCCAAAAAACAACGACAGTGAAAACTAACAACCCTAATACCCTTTCCTTCATTGCAGTTTATAAAGATAATTAATTTTAATTTATGTGTTCTATGCACCACACACTATTCTAAACATTTTATATGCATAAGCTCATCTAGTGCCCACTACAAATGTAGGTGGTAAATCATATCCTAGTGTCGATTTTACAGATGAGGAAACTGAGACACAGAGAAGTTAAACAGCTTACCCAGAATCACACAGATTTTTAAAACCCGGAAGTCTGACTCTAATTTATGGTCTTAGTCACTGCACTAGATTCCTCTTGGCTTTAGTCAAGAGCTAAGAGTAAAGCAATCCGTGAATTTACAATTACATGCGAATAATTGACAGTCTTTAAGCCTCTCTGAGGAGTCTGCACTTTTAAAGGATGCCCACAAGCCAGGGTGCCTGGGTGGCTCAGTGGGTTGAGCGCCCGACTTCAGTTCAGGTCATGATATCATGTTTCGTGGGTTTGAGCCCCGCGTTGGGCTCTGTGCTGACAGCTCGGAGCCTGGAGCCTGCTTCAGATTCCGTGCCTCTCTCTCTCTCTGCCCTCCCCTGCTCACATTCTGTCTCTGTCTCTCTCAGAAATAAACATTAAAAAAATTAAAAGATGTCCATAAACCAAAGGAATGTCAAATAAAACATGTTTGTGAAATGCCTACTATGTGCCAGCCATGTGCTGAGTGGTGTGCATTGAGAGATGGTTCAGTCACATCCTGGATTGACGCTGGGTTACAAGCACAGGTCTTCAGTTGTAGCTGAATTTGAATCTGGTTCTGACATCTATCAGATGTTGGCCTAAGCAGACTATTTAATTGAATTTAACTATTTAAACTAATGCAGACTTTAGTTTCCTTCCCCTGTAAAATAGGATAAAACAATAACTTTCTGAGGGTAGATTAAATATGGCCATAAGGCTACTTAGCACACAAACCAGTACATAATAAGTACTCCATATATGGTACTTATTATTAGTGGGTTTTTTTTGACACATGTACAGAAATCACAAAGTAGTCTATAAATGTAGTGAATGCATAAAGTGAAAAGGATAGTACGGTGCAGGGGTCTACAAAGTGCACCCCCACAGTGTCCTGGGCATCTGCAGGTGTGCTTTGGGGGCTGAGGGGCAGGGGTGAGGTGTGGAGAGGGTTTGAAGTATAGAGAGAGGAAATGACACCACCACCACCTCACTAGACCTGTTGTCATTTCAACCAGAGCAGCTCTGGTGAAGTGTGTGTGTTTGTGTGTGTGTGTGTGTGTGTGTGTGTGTGTGTGTGTGTGTGTGTTAATATTGGCCTTTCCTATCACATTGCATTCAGAAAAGGGTCTTGTCTAAAATTACCACCGAGACTAGGAGTCCTACACTGACTTTCTCTTTTTCTAATCTTTTCTCTGGAAGATCTTGAGTAAGACAGTCCTCACCTTCCTTGACTTCACTTTCTTCTATGATGGGAGTGATTCATTTATTGTCCTTTCCAGGTATAAAGTCCTGTCAGCCTTTGGACATGTGGGGAAATTATCGCTGGGCTGACCACCCTGAGGAGACACTTTCTCCTAGAAACGCCTCCCCTAAGTCAAGCATGTTTATTGGTTTGTTGATACATCTGTACTTGTATCACTTTTTGTTTTCTCCACATCTGAACTTAGAGACTCCCTAAAAGTTTCCAGGCAGTCCATGGTAGCTCTCAAAGCAGCTGGGTGGCACAGGACTTCTCTGGGATATAGGTCTAGAATCATTTTACACGTTGGTCAAGTCTAGTATAAGTATTTGTACCTGGAGAACAGCCTTTTCTCGTCAGAATTACTTCACTAGTGTTCTGTCTACACTAGCAACTGAGTTCATTAAAACCCATCAGTTCAAGGAGAAGGCACAAGAGCATCGATTTCTTTCCAATTTTTTAATGTTTTTATTTATTTTTGAGACAGAGAGAGAGAGAGACAGACAGAGCGTGAGTGGGGGAGGGGCAGAGAGAGAGGGCGACACAGAATCCGAAACAGGCTCCAGGCTCTGAGCTGTCAGCACACAGCCTGACAAGGGGCTTGAACTCGCAAACTATGATATCATGACCTGAGCTGAAGTCAGACATTTAACTGATTCAGCCACCCAGGTGCCCCATCTACTTTTTTTTAATATTGTGAAAAACATATAAGAAAAGTTACCATCTTAATCATTTTTACGCGCATAGCTCAGTGGTGTTAAGAATATCCACATTGTTGTAGGACGGCTCTCTACAGCTTTTTCACCTTGCAAAACTGAAACTCATACCCATTAAACAACTCCCGCCATTTCCCCTACACCAAGCCCCTGACAACACCCTTCTACTTTTTCTTTCTGTGAGTCTGACTACTTCAGACACTTGAGTAAAATCACGCAGTGTTTGTCTTTTGTGACTGGCTTATTCCACTCAGCTTAATGTCCTTGATTTTCATCCTTATCGCAACAGGTGATGACACCATCTCTCTCGCTCACTCTTTCTCTCTGGCTCTCGCTCTTTTTAAAGAATGAATACTATTCCACTGAAGGCATATGAGGCTTTTTTTTTTTTAATCCAGTTATCCATTGATGGACACTGAGGCTGCTTCCATTTCTTGGTTGCTGTGGATAATTGAGGTCCCACTTTGAATTCTTCTGGAAACATATCCAGCAGTGAGATTGCTGGATCATACTGTCACCGAGGTGAGTCGATTTTCAGTGCTCTCTTGCCACAGGCTGCCTGAGAAACTCCAAGAAAAATCCCCAGGTCTCATTGGAGAACTTTCAAGCTGCTCAGAACCTTCTGGTGTTGCTCTGTCCAATTTTATCAGGAAGTGGCTGCTCTCGGAAGAGGTGGGAGAGACCCCACGTCTGGGCAGAATACCTGCTCCTCCCCCAACATGCTAACTTAATATAAGCTTATCAAAACCCTCCATGGGCACCACCCTCTGAGGCATTCTGGAGTCAGCCCTCACAACTAGAAACCACAAGAATCCCATAATGCAATTTAATATATGCCAGTTTTCACTCTACTCATGTGTAAACTAAACAATTTACACAAATGCCCCCAGAGTCTCAGCTCCAGTATGAGCGGAAGTTTAGTGAGGGAAATCATTGGGAAGGTCTCAACGCTTTGGAAAACATTCAAGCCCAGCATCTTGAATGCTATGTGGCAGTATTACATGAAGTGGATTTTGTTTAATTGTTTATTCACAACACTCCATAATTGAGCCACTAGGTACCATGGTGACAGAAATGAAGGTAGATGGATAGGAGTTCTAGAAGACAATGGATTCCCTGTCTTTAATGGTAATTAGTTGGCCCCAGCCTTATATTCCATCTGTTCACATACTGTGACCTCAACATACACGTGGCATGAAGAAACAAAGAACAAAATATACATTAAGTAATTATTATTAAATTTGGAGATTTTTTTCATATGGATCTAGAATGCTGATATTTAGAAAAATGGCACTGTTTCCACCTTGAAAATTAACTAAGGATATACAATTATTATTAAGGAGAGAATATTTTCATGTCTTAGCTATCATGTCCCCTTGCTTAATCATCAGTTATACTTTGTAGGAGAAGCCATTAGGGACAATTGCCAGGTCGTCATTGGCCAGTGAGATATGAGGACACGGCCTTGGTCTGAGTACCACTATGGGCCCAGGATTTTGATTTCTGTAAATGCTAGTGGTGATTCCATCTAATTTTCTAATTGAGTTAGACTATCATATAGGGTGCAGGCTTTAAGAATGATCTAGTTAACTCTATAAAGACAAGGTCTTGAAATTCAAGAGTCTTTTAAACATACGGGAGTTTTAGTCAAGTGAGTATTTTAGTCCTAAAGAAAGAGAAGAATCAGAAGTTGGGAAGTATAGGCTTAAAAATATTATTTAGAAAAACTGACCAAGAGGGGGAATTGGAAACACAAAATATGTCTCTCTAGAAAACAAAACAAATAAACAGCAACAAATATGAAGCCAAAACGATCTTTGGAAGATGACAAAATCCACATGGAGGTTTTGCAATTTCTGTTTGCAAACTGTAAATATCTACCTTCTATCACGTGTGAAAAAGAAAGAGGTGGTGACATTTCTGACTTGTTTTCATGGTGAAAACAAACTTGAGTGGCTATTGCACCTCGCACTGGGAAGACTGTGGGTTGCAGGTTTGGGGATTGCTGCTTTCCATGAACCTAGATGTTGGGCCTCGCTGGGCAAATGTACAGCTGTATGGCTGAGCTGCATTTGTACGATGGCCCCATGACACACATGCATGGAGAGAGAGTGAGAAAGGTGTGTGTTGGGGAAGAGATGGGAGGGAAAGGGAGACGGAAGGAGTGAGAGAGTCATCCTTAAAGGCCAGGGGAGTTGGGAAAATGCCTGGGTGAGAGTTGCAGATTTCCCCCCAAAAGAGAAGATACAAGAAGAGTTACTCCATCAATATCTGAGGCCATTACTTTTAAAAATAATGG
This sequence comes from Proteles cristata cristata, assembly GCA_017311185.1. Classification (NCBI taxonomy): domain Eukaryota; kingdom Metazoa; phylum Chordata; class Mammalia; order Carnivora; family Hyaenidae; genus Proteles; species Proteles cristata. The sequence goes on along the minus strand of JAESUZ010002267.1, from coordinate 83,373 downwards.
CATATGTAAGAGGCAGAATAACATAGGGGTCAAGTGTACAGACTCTGAAAATGAGGCTACTTGGATATAAATCCTGGCTTTACCACTGCGAGCTCTTGGACAACTAACTCATCATCCTGCACTTCAGCTTCCTTATTTCTAAAATAGGCAGAAGAACATTTCTGTTTGTCCTCAGGTTGTTGGGAAGAGGGAATGAGTGTCTCTATGTGGTGCTCCTCGCAGAGGGAGCACCTGGCGCTTGAATGCACTGTGAAAGGGGACCATGCATGCTGGTGGTCAAGGGGGACCCCTGCTGAGCAACCTGATAAGTGGAGCCAAAACATGTGCAAAATCTGCCCTCGGGCTTCCAGAGCACAGAGCAATGGGCTTCTTGTTTAAAACAAATAAAGCGGGGCACCTGGCTGGCTCAGTTGGTAGAACTTGTGACTCTTGGTCTCAGATTTGTGGGTTCAAGCCCTACATTGGACACTAGCCTACTTAAAAAAAATAAACTAAACCTTAAATAAAGCTGTTACTTCATTAAGCCACTTGAGCCTGAAGTAGTCTCGGTCCACTCTTGCCAGAGCCTTAAAAACATCAGAAAATAAAAGACAAAAATGGAATTTGACTGAAAATTTCCTTTATGAAAAAACAATCCTATTTTTTTTTTTTTTTTTTTTTGGTTTTGATGAAGGAAGTAGGCTTTCCAAAATCTCCTCCAGCAGCCTCTGAGAGTAGTCAGAATAACCACGCTTACATAAGATCACAGGCTACAAGATTTGGGGCTTTAAAGTCATCACCTGGTTAGGCAATGACCATTGTCTTAAGTATAGACATGGAAGAGGAAGTATAACATGGGGAGGGACACTTTGGGGGAACTAAATACAGTGGTTGGTTTGTTATTTCTAAAAGTCTAAAGCAAGGACCTTGAATCTGAGTCTGTGTTTCCGCTTTGCTAAATCCCTATTAAAAGGAATGTATCTTGTTAGATACATGTGGGGCTTTTTGTGACGAGAGTTCTTAGCTCTGATTGGAGTTTTGAAAGAGTCTATTACCAAAATCATTAAGATCCACTGTACTAGCAACATAGTCAAAGACTGAGTGAGGAAGGAGAGGAACAAGTGTAGTTTTTTTACAACCGCATTTCCCCCTTATGTACAACCATGCATCCCTCCAAACGTGCTGTTCAAATGCCCAGACGATTCCTCCAGCTAAAATGCTTTAGTGACACTCAGAGGCAGATAAAAGTTTTTATCTCCTCTTGTTTTCCTGACACCATCTATCTGAGTCCCAAACAAAGAACCTTGCCTATCTCTCGTGTGAAAAATACAAAGAAGCTTATTTTGGGGGGAAACACCAGGTTGGAACAGGACACACATATGTCAGTGGAAGAAAGCACTTTCCTCACAGTCTATAAGGCAGCAGGAGGAAAATGAGGCCTCATTGCATTGCTGCTGCCGCTTGTGGCTAAAATTCTCACGGGAGCCAGCGTGTCCAAATGAAGGTCCCTCTCAGAAAAAAGCTGCCTTTGGGGTACGTGTGTGGCTCAGTGGATTAAGCATCTGACTTTTGACTTTGGCTCAGGTTGTGAGGGTTTGTGAGTTCGAGCCCCCCATCAGGCTCTGTGCTGATAGCGCAGAGAATGCTTGGGATTCTCTCTCTCTCTCTCTCTCTCTCTCTCTCTCTCTCTCTCTCTCCCTCTCTCTCTCTCTGCCTTTCCTCCAATGTCTCTCTCTCTCTCTCTCTCTCTCAAAAGAAAAAAAATACACTTAACAAAAGAAAAGAAAAGAGAAAAAGCTGCCTCTTGTCTGCCTACTTGGTCAGTTCCTGTAACGCTGGTGTTCTGATCAGCTTTCTGGGTTTTACGCAGCTTAGATATCTGGTATCCTCCTCCTTAGCCCCTTTATCAAAGAGGCAGTGGCTCTGAGGCCACAGAAGCAGCCACCTAGCCATGGCGTCAGACGTGCATAGACACACCCTTGAAACATACACATAGGCCACAAAAACCTGTGCACGGATGCACACAGCAGCTTTATTCATACCTGCCAAAACTTGGAAGCAACCGAGATGTCCTTCCGTTGGTGAACGGGTAAATGAACTGTGACACATCCAGACAATGGAATATGATTCAGCACTAAAAAGAAGAGAGCTATCTAGACAGGAAGACATGGAGGGACCTGAGGTGCATATTATTAAGTGAAGGAAGCCAACACGAAAAGGCTACATGCTGTATGATACCAACTATATGACATTCTGGAAAAGGTAAAACTATGGAGACATAAGAAGATGGGTGATTGCCAGGGGTGGGGGAGGGGACGGATGAATTGGCAGAGCACAGAAGAGTTTCGGGGCAGTGGCAATACCCCTCATGACACTGTAATGATGGAAACATGTCATTACACACTTGTCCGAGCCTTTAGAATGTACACCACCAAGAGCGAACCCTAAGGGAAACTACAGACTTCAGGTGATCACAGTGTGTCAGTCCAGGCTCATCCATGGGAACAAATGTACCACTCTGGTGGGGGTTGCTGCTAGCCGGGAGGCTGGGCGTGGGAGTGGGGGTAGTGTGGGGATATAAGGGAATCTGTTCCTTCCCATCAATTTTGCTGTGATCAAATTGCTCTAAAAAAGTAAAGTCTTTAAAAACACGGGGCGCCTGGGTGGCTCAGTTGGTTAAGGTTCCAACTTTAGGTCAGATCATGATCATGATCTCATGGCTCATGAGTTCGAGCCCTGCATCGGGCTCTGTGCTGACTGCCAGCTCAGAGCCTGGAGCCTGTTCCAGTCTGTGACTCCCTCTCTATCTGACCCTCCCCTGCTCACGCTGTCTCTCTCTCTCTCTCCTAGAAATAAATAAAAATATTTAAAAAAAAACACATTTGCATGCACATAAAATCTAAACGTAAGTGTTCTCTCTTGTTCACCTTCCCTTGGTTTACAGAATACAGTCCAAGTCTTTTGACTAGGGTGGATTATAAAAAACTAAGCCTACATAAGCCAAACTCTTCCACATGGCCTTCAAGGCCCTTGAGGCTCTGCTCCCCACTTTCCTCTCCCAACTTTTGTCCCTTCCTGCCTTTCCTTCCTGCGAACCTCCCCTTCTCCATCCTGCTGCCCCCTCATGTCTTGAGATCCCTGTGCCTTGAGATCCCCCCGTTGGAAATGGATCACCACATAGCACTCCTCTGCCTCCGTGTTTCCTCTACCTAAAACCCCCTTCACACCCACTGCATCTCCATCCCGCTCTGTGCCACCATCAAAACACACAAGACCCATCTCCAACGCCCTCCATTCTCTAACGCCCTAAGCCAGAAGAGCTATCTTCCTCATCTGGGCGTATTATGCATTCTTCTCACTCCAACACTCGTAAAGGGTTTGCTCCACATTTGGGTATTCCAATCCCACCCAATCCCCCACCCCCATCCTTCTTGCGGACCCCAGGCTCTTCCATCCACCTACTGTGCATAGAGGGTGCTCAGTAAACGCCGGGGAAGTGAACTGAGTTGAATATTGAGGCCCTCGGGGTAGAAAATACTCAAATTAACAATAAAAATGTCGGCATAACATTGTTCTTTATTTTACATTCATGAGTATATTACTCCTGCCGATCCTTGAGGCAATAATTAGTGAAAGGTGTATCCACGGTCTAACTGAATGAACGACAGAAATGCATTGTGCATATATATGTACCTATATTAGGTATGCACAGACCCCACTGGCATTTTCAGCCTTCTCTTTCATCCTGACTATGTAAATTCGCCTTTGTATTGGGCTGCTACCAGCTAAGAGCTGGAGGGTTTGGGCACCGAATGGGTCCTTGTGTAGCCATCTGATCCCACATATTTATTTTTACGAAGAGGCAAGCAGGCTACAAAGAATGCAGCTGGGGGAGCGGAGCTTGGTGTCTTCCCTCCTGTGCTCCATCCAACGCGGGGGTTTTGTCTTGTAGCGTTTAGCTCGGAGCCTGACACAGATGTTTCTGAAATGTTTTCTTTCTATTCTTTCATGTTGAAGGGGTTTTTTTTCCCCTTATTTCCTTTCTGCCTTCATTTGTATTGACTTTTTTGTTGTTGCTGCTAACACTGATACACTAGCTGACCCCCCACCCCCGCCCCCAGCCGTGTAGTTCCTGAGCAGCCCAGGCGTGGCCTCAGTTTTGTTAGCAGATACCGCCCTCTGCTGGTCACTTGGAAAATCTTACAGATTTCCTCTCTTTTTGCAGAAAAATGCATTCCAGGGGCCAGTGAATGACTGGCGGTAAATGGGAAATAAAACCCTCCCGATGTTAATAATCTCATCCCTTCAACTTTCAAAAACTCTTCAGTGCTACTTTCCATACTGTTATTAACTCCAAACGTTTTGCAAATATTCTTAAAATTCAAAACTCAGCATTCATTGCCTGTTTTATATTCCTTTCTGAGTAAAGCTTATTGGAATATCTTCAATAAAAGGTGGTCTTTGATCTTTTAGTCAGATTTTTTTTTTTTTTTTGCTTCGTTTCCAGTTCACGTCAGGATCTTTGGTGGTGGTGGTGTTTTGTTTTGGTACCAAATCCTGTGGAGTCATGCACATGACCTGCATCTCTAGAATGAATGAGGTAGTTGGGGGCCAGGACAATCCTCAATTTTACAACTTTAATCCAGATATGGCTCTAGAAATATCTACCGTGGCTTCCTCACCCGAAATATCGTACATGGGGGCACCTGGGTGGCCCAGTCAATTACGCATCCAACTTTAGATTTTGGCTCAGGTCCTGATCTCGTGGTTTGTGGATTCAAGTCCCACGTCAGGCTCTGCACTGACAGCACACAGACCTGCTTGGAGTTCTCTCTCTCCTCTCTCTGCTCATCATCCTGCGTACGCTACCGTGTGCACTTGAAGCTCAAAATAAAGAAAGAAAGAAAACTTTTTAAGAAGAGAAATATTGTACTTGAAGACATTTGGAAAATTCTAAAGCGCTGTCTTCATATGAACTAAGATGGTTATTTCTGAATAAAAAAGACAATTTTTTATGTTTATTTATTTACTTCGAGAGAGAGGGTGCACGAGTGCCCATGTGCATGTGTGCAGGGGAGGGGCAGAAAGAGAGGGAGAGAGAGACTCCCAAGCAGGCTCCATGCTGTCAATGCACAGCCCCACACAGGGCTCAGTCTTACCAACAGTGACATTATGATCTGAGCCAAAATCAGGAGTTGGGAACCCCACCAACGGAGCTACCCAGGTGCCCCCCAAAAAGACAATTTGAATAAGAGATAATAGGTGTTATAATATGAAGTGAAGAACAGCTTCATAAAAAGAAAGCTTGACTTTTTAAAAATTACAAAATGTTTAGAGCTATATGAATGTATAAAATGTTTTTTTACCTCCTTCCCTAGAACCTTTCAGAATAATATAGAAAATGATTCATTTTTTCTGAGGAATCTTGGCAAAGGACAGGAAAATTGACTGAAAATCTAGAGAGTCCTCTTAGCCCTGTAATTCTGTTTTTTAAGTACAAGAATAATAGTCTATCTAGTGATGACTTGCAGCCCTTAAATGTTTTATGTCTTTAAAATAAAAATAATAAACTGCCATTAATTGTGCATCTATTAAGACCATATAAATGGACTTTACCTGTACTATATCCTCAGAAGAATCTTGCTTTATTTCTTTATGTAATAGGGGAGGACACTGAGATTCAGAAAAGGTAAAAAAAATTATCCCAGGTCACATGACTAGAAAACAATCGATCGTTAGGATCCAAACCGCAGTGGTTCTGATGTAGCTGTGTGTTTAACTGGCATTTACCTCCTTAATTTATGCTCTGTTAAAAAAAAAAAAAAAAAGGAGGGGGCGCCTGGGTGGCTTAGTCGGTCAAGCGTCCGACTTTCGCTTAGGTCATGGTCTCGCGGTTCGTGGGTTCGAGCCCCGCGTCGAGCTCTGTGCTGACTGCCAGCTCAGAGCCTGGAGCCTGTTTCAGTCTGTGACTCCCTCTCTCTCTGACCCTCCCCTGCTCACGCTGTCTCTCTCTCTCTCTCCTAGAAATAAATACAAATATTAAAAAAAAAAAAACACCTGTCAAAAGACAAGTGACACTTGATTTCTTAGGAATTATTCTACTTCCCGGGGCGCCTGGGTGGCTTAGTTGGTTAAGCGTCCGACTTTCGCTTAGGTCTTGATCTCGCGGTTTGTGGGTTCGAGCCCCGCGTCGGGCTCTGTGCTGACTGCCAGCTCAGAGCCTGACTGCCAGCTCAGAGCCTGGAGCCTGTTTCAGTCTGTGACTCCCTCTCTCTCTGACCCTCCCCTGCTCACGCTGTCTCTCTCTCTCTCTCCTAGAAATAAATTAAAAAAAAAAACATTACAATAAAAGGAATTATTCTACTTCCCTTTGCTTCATTCTGCTAATATAGGTTTGTCCAAGAACTGACTTTTAAATTCTGAAAAGCTCCTGCCTTGTGATTGTTATCTAACAAGATGAAATACTCCTACTCAGTTCACTGAGGAAACAATACACCGCAATTTAGAGTAAAAAATAACTCTGAGTATAACTTTTAAAATGAATTAATACTGTTACGCGTTTTTACTTTCTACTCTTTTGAGTGGCATAAAATGCCCCGTCTCCCAAGTACGCTGTCAAATGTTAGGAACAATTATGTGAAGAGAAATGAACTCGGTCAAGGTGGAATTATACTTTAAAAAGTTTACGTTCTAGCCTGCTTTTGCTATCACTTAATACAGTTGTGAGCTAAGTTTCCAAGTTTCCTGTAATGAGAAGATAGACTAACCTTAACATAAAACTGATAAGATATTAACAAAATAAGTCTAAATATTAAATGATAAGTATAATTTATTAGAAACTCCACATGCATCATCTCATTTCACTCTCACTTAAACCGTCTAAGGTAGGATGATTTATTCTCATTCTCTTTCTTTCCAGAAAGAAGGTCCACCAACCTTGTCAAAGTAAGGGCAGGCACTGGGCTAGTCAGTGGCAAGGACCTGAACGCCCTAAATTAGAAGGCAGACAATCGATCTGGGGCTCTGGACGGTCCTGACATCTACCCCATACTTTTTCCCCTCAGCGTACAGCCCAATTCTAATGCTGCCTTCGGCCCAAACTCCTCCCAAATGACTTTTAAGGATGGAGTTCCAGACTCTACGCTCTACCTTGGGTTGTGACACTTGTTAAGTCCTTTCTCCTCTCTGACCCCTGCCCTGAATCCCTGCCTCTTGATCGGGCGTGTGGCCCAGAGGGGCAGGTGACCATGTTAAGTGTGTTTATCATGAGCTCAACCATCACAAATAGGTTCATTTCACACCTGTGGCCCTGCTGAAATCCATGTCCCTGGCACCTTGTGAAATGACCCCAAAGACCATTCACTCGACCTTTGAAGACACCTTTTGCCCGGATTCTCCTTTCCCTTTAAGGAGTTTCTTACTTAGATGTTAAGCTGATCGGTCTTCACGTCACAGCCCCCAAAATCCTTGAACCTACTTTGGAAGCCCTCAAAACATGCATAAAATAGAAATCTTTTCACTACATTATGGCTAATATAATTTTATTTGGTACATTACATGAAAAATAATTCTTCTCTATAAGTAAAGGCTAATTGGTTCCTGGGCAGAGCTTTAGCCATTTTGAAGGTCACCAATATCCTTAAAGCAAATCACCGTTTGCTTAAATTAGCCAGAGGTTGTTTCTGTTGTTTCAAACAAAAAAACCCGAAAAGATATACCCTCTCTCTCACGCTGCATTTTGTAATCATTCATATACTTCCCTAGGAGAGGATTTGTTGTTAGTTCTTATTTGTTTTCCCCAAAGTGTCTCAAATTGTTGATAAATGTAGAAGAGAATGACATGGGCCTGTTTTTTTTTTTCTTCTAGATTTTTCTTTTCCTTCTTCTTTTTTTTTTAAATTTTTTTAGGTTTCTCTTTACATCCTCTGTGGTTCTTCATCATATAGGCTTTTCTAATGGAAGGGAAAGCCTCCTAGTGACGGATCAGCCTTCCTTCTTAGAACTCAGCTTTGAGTTCCTGGTCACCACCCTAGAAAGGTCTCTCCTGAGAGCCTCTGTGCTGGGCATGTCCATTTACCTGCAGGTATCACATCTCTATTTTCTCCTTCCTGCTGTCTGCTCCGGGGCGCTGATTTGCATGGACCCCACCCGAGCCCCCACCAGAAGCTGGCAGGAGACCAGAAGAGGGGAGAGAGATCAGGGGTGCATCCTCCTCCCACTCTCTCTCTCTCACACAGAGACAGAGGCTGTCTCTTAAACAGAAGTCACTGCTCCTGCTGTAGGAACCTTCCCTCCGTGGTTCTGGTCAGACCCACCCTTCACGCTGTCCTTTTAGGTGCTGGGGGGTAACAGCTCTGATGCTACCAAGTACCTGCCTTGACTGCATGGCTCTTTAGGCCCCACACATACATCCTAGAAAAATTCTCCTTTTGTAAATAAACCCTCCTCAAAGGTTTCCATTTCCCACAGGCCGTACCTCTCCTGACATCCACACAACGTAAGAGATTCCGGACTCTACACTGAAACTGCAGTGAGCTCTTTACAAAGGTGGACTGTTCTAGCAAGCGCTTCTGATTGTCTGCGCCCCCACTGGACAGCCTCCATGGGGGCTTAGGTGCTTGTGGCTCAAGCCAAGAGCATCAGCCTCGCCTGCAAGCTCTACGCTAGCAGTGAGCCAAGACTGCACCATGGGATGCCAGCTGCTAGAGTTTTCTCTTCCGGGGTGGGGGGTGCGGGGTGCAGAGGGAGAACGAGTGTTCAAAGAGATGGGGGAGGGGGGAAGGTGGATGTGGGGGCTGGTCTCAGCAGTGACAGGTGCCGTGCCATGGTGGTGGGCCAAGAAGGGGATAGGGAGCAGCACATAGCAGAGTCACAGCCGCTGGGGACAGCTCAGTCGTGGCTTCCATGTAGGTGAAGACCTTTCCCTGTCTTGATAGGCTCCTTACCAGTCTCTTCGACATAGATATATGCAACCCCCCAGCCTTCATATACCCACCAGCCACCGACAGTCACACGCACACATTATATATATCTCACCAGATGTACACGGTACGTATGTAGATTTTCCCGTTTGATTTAAATGAGAAAAGAAGTTTGCAAAAGACTCTTTTTTTTTTTTTAATAATACCAGCTTCCTCCACCTAATTTCCTTGCATGTACTTTGTTTCCCAAATGGAAAAACTGCTTTTTATTTTTCGATTACAAAGGTATAAAACGACAATAAAAAGTAAAGAGAATAAAAAAATTATTCTTAATCATTTCTAATCCTACAAACCCGTGAAAGCACCATTAATGTTAAGATGCATGTCCTCCCAGAATTAAAAAATATATATACCCATCTATATTTTCAAAAACATATTCACGTATATTTGTGTATTTTTGTTTTGTTTGATTTTTACAAAAACAGGGCCATAGTATACTTACTTTTTTATAAGCTACTTTATTCACTGAGCTATATATATTATGGACATATTTCCTTGTCAATAAATTGAAACTTATGTTTACTTTGAAAGATTCTGCTGTTAAAACATAAGACTTCTAAAAGAATATTTTGCTACACCATGTTTTTCCCTAGCTGATATTGAGAAGACCACCCACCTCTGCGGTGGGGGTGTGAGCTGTAACACAGGCGAGTCTAGAATAAGCCAGTAGTTCGTGTTGCAGCATGGAATCCTGTTAACAATCAGCTTCTGTGAGAGAGGAAGGCTTTTTCTCTGGCTCTGATTCTGGGCAGGGTTTCCAGTAAAGAGTGGTGGTGGCCAGCGAGGGCTTTGGGATCCAGAGTTCCGGTTCTGTCTTGAAGGGCACTTGGTTACTGTGGTCATTGACAAGGACCTGGTCCCTAGTTTCCAGTTCCCCAGTTGTGAAGTGAGACTGATCTAGTGTTTGCCTCAGAAGTGGCTGCCGGGAGGATCAGATGAAATAATTCCTGCAAAGCGTGTCACAGCGCCTAGCCGCAGCAAGTCCTTAACCATGGTGGCCACTATCTCTGGAATTAAAAAAAAAAATCCTCAAAATCCCTTAAACCACCTCCAGAAGGAAAATATAAGGAAAAAGATGGTGAAGAAGGAGGAAAAGAGAAAGAGAGAAGACGAAAGAATGAAAGAATGTATAGTCAACAGTCTTTAAAAGATTCCGGCAGCAGGAATTTTTCAGAACATGCACATTAATGGAAATGCCATCACCATACAAACCACCAATTTGCAGAGCTGAATGAGTGCTGGGGGCATCCTTCTCAGTTTGAACTCTGAGCCACAAGGGAGGTGCTGAGAAGGCTCTGGAGTCGGGATTAGCGCTCTGCTGCCACAGGGACGTGCCCTCTTTCCCCAGCCAGTGCGGCAAGAGGGTGAGCTTGAGAGGGAGAACTCCCATCCATCAGCTGGGTAGCCTGGGGCAAGATACTTGATCCTTGTGTGACTCACCCTCTCCAGCCATAAGATGGAGGCAGCATCACTGTATTTCATGGGCTCATTGTGGCAGTCACATGAGTTAATACATGCAAAGGGCTTAGAACATTGCCCAACACATAAGTGCTATATGATTGTGTTATTATTGTTAAAGTATATTGGCGTGAGTCATGGACTGGCGTGAGACCCCAAGGGGGGTCACCAGACTGTAGAGAACCAGAATGATTTATAAGTATCTCTCTCTTTCTAAAAGTCTCTCTCTCTCTGATATGGATAGCTATATTTATCTGTGTTTCCATTTCTGTTTGTCTGTCTATCTCTCCTCTATGGATCTATCTATCTGCTTTTGACACATTAACTCTTTATCTTTAGTGTCAAAGCTCACCATCTAGAGACAATCAGGAGCATCCATACATGAGGGAAGGAGGGGAAGGTTTCCTTTGCTTGCTACTGCAAGGGAGAACTCACTGTAATGTAATCACAGAGCATGTCTGTAAGAGGGAGCTGAATAATTCTGAGAAGGGGTCCAGAAAGAGCAGGATGTTTTGGATGGCAGTTGTTAAGAAGGGTTTATTTCAGTAATCTCAGTAATCTTAGTCGAGGGGTCAGGCAGAACAAAGAGGATGGGGGTACCCTTTGTAAGAAAGCAGCCGGCATTCAGAGATTAGTGATCAGTTTCGCAGCTGTGGTACAGCCTTCTAGGGGATCACTGTGTGCTTGGTCTGCTTGGTCTCATCCATATTCCATTGAAAGTACTGTTTTATGTTCTGCTAGAAATATCACATGATGATTGTCAGCAGAGCTATTTTCCGTTCTCATTAGCGGGATAGTGTGTGTGTGTGCGTGTGTGTGTGTGTGTGTGTGTGTGTGTGTGTGTCTGTGTCTGTGTGTGTGTGTGGGGGGGGTGAGTGGATATAATTCCAAATAATAATATGTGCCATATAAGGCCTTTAGATTTGCTAGGCTAAATAATTTCCATATGTTAACTCTAAGCCACAAAGCAATTCTCTCAGGAAGATAAGACTGTCTTCATTCTACAGATAGGAAAAGGCAAAGGTCAAGAACACAGAGCTAGTAAGTAATGTGGCCCAGATTCTAAACCGGGTAGGCCAGATCTTTCCTTGTTCCTCCAGCCTGGCCTCCACCAAGCCATCTTTTCTGTCCAGGCTCCTTTCATTGGACTCCTTTGTGGTTATTAAGCTGTTATAACAACCTCTGTCTGTCTCTCTGTCTCTGTCTCTGTCGCTGCCTCTTTCTTCTCTCATACATTTGTATGTAATGAGGTGCCCACTGGCTGGGATTGCACTCTAACAGGTTGTAAAGCTGAAGAAAATTTGCCACTGAACAATTATACACCATTTCTACCTGAGTTGACTTTACCTCCAGGGCAGACTCTCCCTCTCCCCTTTTTGCTAAAAATGCCCACAACACAAATTGAAATCCATACACAGCAGCTGAAGACAGGCTGTGTGCACCAAAATGACCACAACGTGGCTACAGATGCTTTTGGGAAGTTAGCTCTCTGTTACTGAGGCCACTCTAGCTAATGGCCTCATCATCTCTGTGCTGACTGTCTGCCACCCTGGGGTTGAAGTACTTTACTTGTATGATCTCATATGATGTTCAAATGTATCCTGAGAGGTGGCAGTTATTATTAATCTAAATTTTTAGATGAGGAAGGTGAGAAACCAGGAGTTGAGTGACTTGCTCAAGGTCACCCTACAACAAAGGGGTGGATGGCTCATTCAGGCTCAGGCTCAGGGGCTCTGGATGCCAATCTGTAGATAGATAGAGAGAGAGAGAGAGAGAGAGAGAGAGAGAAAGACAGAGAGAGAGAGAGAAAGACACATAAATAGGTAGTAGATAGATAGATAGATAGATAGATAGATAGATAGATAGATACGTGGATGGATAGATGGATGGATGGATGGATGGACGGACGGATGGATGGATAGATAGGCAGACAGACAGCAGATAGATAGATAGATGAATGGATGGATAGATAGATAGATAGATAGATAGACAGATAGATAGACAGATAAGTAGATCTCTTAGGAGAATTTAGAATGACCCTTAAGCTGACATAAAAATATGCCCAGCCAATGGCAGGAAGAACATAGCAGTGTTTTAGTGGAAGGAGCCAGCTCTCCAGGCCCTCAGGGCAGGGGTAAGGGGGGCAGCAGGGAGGCAGTTCCACAATGGGGAGGAGGAGCCTGGGCTGGTTAGGCTCCCAGAGAGATGCCGCACTTAGCGATAATAATGTGAGCTATGCTCTGTGCGATATTTCCCATCATGTATAAAGAAGATTTTTTAAAAATTTTGTTAATGTTTATTTATTTTTGAGAGAGAGAGAGACAGAGCATGAACAGAGAGAGAGGGAGACATAGAATTGAAGCAGGCTTCAGGTTCTGAGCTGTCAGCACAGAGCCCGAAGTGGTGCTCGAATCCACAAACCGCGACATCATGACCTGACGCTTAACCGACTGAGTCACCCAGGCGCCCCTTCCTGTCATGTAAACCATATGTGGAAATACTCCTGGTCTCCACTGTGTTGTGGGCCCCAGAGGTCAGTGACTGTCCAGTTCTTGTACTGAGCAGCAAAGCAGCATGCCCTGTCCCTTCTGGGTCAGAGAGGCGGGCATCATGGAGAGCCGGGTCCAGAGTTTCCTTCTCCTGGGACTTTCATGATGGTAAATCAGGTCCAGTGGAGCAGATGCCTCTTTGAGAACTCCCAGAAAAAGCTAGGGTACAGCTTCAGGTTCAGGTTCTCTTAATTTCTGACAGTCAAGCTGGTGGTTTATCCTTTATCTGTAAACATAGGGATATAAGGCCAGTACATAGGTTTTTTTTTTATCTTGTTAAATATATGCTTAAAAAAGAAAACAAAAAGGAGGAAGAGGAGAGGAAGAAAGAGGAGGAGGAAATTACACCAAGCACGCAGCATTTAGTAAGGCGGGACACGTGAATACCCTGTGACTTTAGCAGTTCTATTCTTAAATGTTTACCCAACAAAAATGTGTACATATGATCACCAAAGCCTGGAGTCTTGAAAGCAGCGCTAGTTGTAAAAGCCCCAACTGGAAACTACCCGATAGTGGAAAAGATAAAGAAATCAGGAATAGTCATCAAATAGAATATGATCCAATAATGAGAGTAAACAATTTATGACTTCATGCAACCACATGAGTGAATCTCACAGACACTGCGGAAAAAGAAGTTGAGATGCTGAAGTGTGTCGGCTCTATGAGTCCATTTAGATGAAGTTCAAGGACAGACAGGTCAGGTCATCTATGCTGGGAGAAGTCAGGGTGCTGCTAATCCTTGTTGAAGGGAGTGGGGAGGGTTGGAAGAAGGAAGGGAATTTCTGGGTGCAAGTAAGGTTCTGTTGCTTGTTCAGGTAATGGGTCAGTTGGAAAATTTTTGAGCAGAATACTTAGATATGGGTACCTTGCTGCATGTATATGCACTTTAGTGATTTAAAAACAATTTTTTAATGTTTTTATTTCTTTTTGAGAGAGAGAGACAGAGCATGAGTCCGGGAGGAGCACAGGAAGTGGGAGACACAGAATCTGAATCAGGTTCCAGGCTCTGAGTTGTCGGCAAAGAGCCCAATGATCAAACCCATGGACCACAAGATCATGACCTGAGCCGAAGTTGGACACCCAACCAACTGAGCCACCTAGGAGCCTCTAGTGATTTTTTAAAAATAATAATAATGAACAAAAGATGTCTGATCCCTTAACTAAAGACCAGAATGCCTGGACAGGGTCATGGCCCTGTCACTGGCCCCACAGAGAGCAGAGCAAATTTTCATGCCTAGATTGGGAGGCAGGCATGCGAATGAGGCGTACTTCTCCTCTGGGTGACCACATAACACTATGACAAGACAAAGTGCGAGAGGGAGACTATCTTCATGACACATGCAGACATACGTAGGTCAGGGATGGGGTGGTGTGGGGAAGGCAGAGCGACGGGGAGAGGGAATTTTATGGGCAACCATAGCTTTGCGAGCGTGTGGCTTAAAATCATATCTGCCATGGAAGGGACCTTGCTGATCATGGTGTGCAACTGGCTAACCTTCTATTTGGAGAACAGAAGCCACTGTCTACTGAAATAATCAGACCCTCTCTTTACTACCCCAAATCCTCGTGTAGCCTCCTCATTGATTGAAGACCTTTCAACTACTTGGCCTATGAAAGTGAGCCCGAAGTGACTCACTGTTCCCAAAAACTTGGGCTTGGCTGGTGATAAGAGGGATTCAAAAATATTAGTAATTGTAATATCATCTTCTGGAACAAAACTCTTCCCAGTTAAGTGAGTAGGCTTTTCCTGAGTCTTTGACACACCACAGCGGCCTATAGAGTTTCTTAGTATTGCTGTAAGCAGTGTCTTGCAGTTCTGAGAAGGGTGCTTTCATACGAGATGTATTTTGAATTTAGGGTAGAGGTGGTTGATCTGCTCATTAAGTGAGAAAGATTGGACACATATTTCCTCTTGAAGCTGGAATTGATATATGACTTGGTAGCCTTGTATTCATTCAAGTTTGAGGTTAAACTTGCATGTAGCATACGATAATGAGCTTAAGGTATCAGGAGGGCTACCGCCCAGAATGAGCTAGGGCTTGAAAAGGATACGAAGCTCAACATTAGGAAAATACAAAGGGAAATTACAAGAGGCGTTTTGAGTTTTATTTGAGCAAGAAGAACAAGGAAGCAATCTGCCCACTGCTTGAGGCAAGTGAGGTAATGATACATTTCAGAGGGAACGCAGAATAGCCCAAGTTTGGTGTTCTCTGCAGGGAAGGCTTTTCGGAGGGAGAAAGAGAGGTCAGTGGAAGCCCAAGATCTGCGGGTAGTTTACAAAAGAGATGGAGTGGATGACATGTCACCAAGCAGAGGCAGTCAGGTTTCTCTGGCTCAGGCAAATGAGGGTAGACACAGAAAGGAGGTTTCTTAACTACCTATCATGATCTTTGAGCACTCAGAGACAGCAAGGAAGGCATCTAAAAAAGAAAAAGAAGCACATATAACATATTGATTTGGTCTCAAAAAACTGTAGATCAGTGAGACTGATATTAGTACTAAATAAAATCCTGGGGCAATGTATTAAAAGGGTGGTCCGTGATGTAATGAGGTGGTTAACCCCGGGAGACATGCTGCTTTCTGGAGACAGCATCTGGTTCATTAGAACAAGTCCATCTGGACAGTGCTCATTTCCTTAACCGATAGGTTTACGAGAGAAATAGGAACAGTGAATACAGATTTTGGCATGGTATTGACGAAAGGTCCCATGACGTCCTTGCAGATAAAAGGAAAAATGTGTCCATATTAATGGAGTCCTAGTTGTTTGCACCGATGTAGCCCTAAACTGCTGGCGAATGCATCCTGGATAGAAGTCTCTAGTGGCAAGACTCACCACTGATGCTCTCTCCTGTTCCACATTTTTACGACTATCTTAAGGGGATTTATATGGTGCCCAGATAACATCTGTGAGTGCTCAAGACAACGGACATTTGTGGTAGGCATGTAAACACAGAATATAGGCTGGTCCGATGGAATCGGAACCCTGAAATGGTTTTATTAGACTGCAGTAAGGGAACCAATTTAATCTATCCAAATCTCAATTTTCTCACCTGTAAAATGGGGATAATAATAATCTCTTCCCCATAGGACCGCAGTCAAGATTGAATTAAGATAATGGAGGGGCGCCTGGGTGGCTTAGTTGGTTGGTCGTCCGACTTTCGCTTAGGTCATGATCTCGCGGTTCGTGGGTTCGAGCCCCGCGTCGGGCTCTGTGCTGACTGCCAGCTCAGAGCCTGGAGCCTGTTTCAGTCTGTGACTCCCTTTCTCTCTGACTCTCCCCTGCTCACACTGTCTCTCTCTCTCTCTCTCCTAGAAATAAATAAAAATAAAAAAATAAATAAAAAAAAAGATAATGGATTAAAACTGAGGAACAGAAAAACCTCAGGTGACAAACAGACAACAGTAACAGCCCGTCCAGTGGCATTTGTATTTCCAAAGATTGGGTGACATTTTAATTAAGTTTGATGAAATTCGATCCACTTTTTTCTAAAACTTGGAGTTAAACTTCAGTCTAGTGTTGATCTTTATCAATTTGCACTCTTGTTAATTAAATGTTTGTATGCTAAAAGCAGATATCAGCATTTTTATGCCTTATCAAAGTAAAATTCTGTGCAGAAAGAAAAAACTATGCATTTAGTGCCATGTTTAGCACACGGTTATGCTCAAATACTAGTTCTGCTGTTATTACTCATAATACAGTAATAGGCAATAAATAAAAACAAAATTTCTGGACTTAGGTCTGAAAATCAACTCCATGTCTATACAGCCAGGAAGGTGTAAGTTAATAGAAACTCATCAGACAAATACATAAGCCTTTGGGTTAACCTTAAGCCTCATCTGAATGCAGAGTGTAGAGAACAGTCACTAAAATCCTGTGTATGACATAGGTTGCCTCAAAGGAATTTTAGTGTTTAGAACAAGGAAAGCAGCTATTTCATCAGCCTGTTGCAGCTGTCTCTGCACCAGAGGTGCTAAGTTCAGGGCAGGACCTCACTCTTCTCAGCCCTGGATGAAATTAGAATCACGTGGGGAGAATCAAAGACTACTGACATCTGGGTCCCAATCCAGGACTAGTACTTCAAAATTCTGGAGACTGTGTTGAGGACTACCAGTTTAACTTAAATATTGGCTTTTGGGAGCTTTTTCCTTACAGATCCATCCAGGATGGTGATGGGATCTGAAACTCAGCTATCTGAAGAATGACTGAACAAAGACCCAGGGTTTAATTAAGAGAGGTAGAGGGGTGCCTTCAAAAACCTGAAAGACTGTGATATGGGAGGGTAAGAATTAGTTTTCCTGTCTGCAGAGGGTAGAACTGAGACCGTTGTATGAGTTACACAGAAATACATGTTTACTTAAAATAGGAAAATAAAATACATGTTTATTTATAATTTAAAAATGCACATTTCTTTAAAATTAAAAATTTGGGAGGCACCTGAGTGGCTCAGTTGGTTAAGTGTCCAACTTCAGCTTAGGTCATGATCTCATGGTTCGTGAGTTCAAGCCCTGTGTCTGTCTGTGTGCTGACAGCTCAGAGCCTGGAGCGTGCTTCAGATTTTGTGTCTCCCTCTCTCTCTGTCCCTCCCTTGCTCACACTCTGTCTCTCCCTGTCTCAAAAACGAATAGATGTTAAAAATTTTTTGTAATAAAAAATAAATAATATTAAAAATTTTTATTTAAAATAAGAACAACATGCTTATTTTAAAAAATACATGTTTATTTAAGATATCCCAAATAATTACATTTGCTAGAAAATTAAATGAGTTACTTTGGGGTGCTGGCATTCAATATTTTCACAACTGCTTTCCAGGGATGTTATAGAAGGAGGCTGTATATTTAAAGGAGCCCATGTTTCAATCATTTCATAAATTTATAATTTTTCTTCAAAATGACTATCCTTTTAGATGATGAAACTGACTGAATTCACTAAGTAGTCAGGGGTCAGACATTGGTATTTTTAAAAAGCTCACTAGGTGCCTTGCCATCCCCTTGAACTGTTCTGGCTCCAGACTCCACCCTCCGTCAAGGAGTCCAGTGATAGGAGTGCTGTACAATTGGGCAGAGAGGTGTGGGAAATGACCCGGTACCCTTCGATCATAGCGCACCTGTGAGAGACTTGTGATGTAATTAAGGTAATGGAGCCAGAGTTTCAGATAACAGTGACAGAAAGAAATCCCAAATCCTGGCCTCTTTGGTAATTTTCTGTGGCTCTTTTCTACTATTCTAATCTCTGAGGCAGATTGAGTCCTGATAAAGGCTTTTCATAGGAAAAGACTTCACCATATTACAAAAGATTTTTTATCTTCATCCAATGACCCATTTATTTGTGAACAGTCAATACAATTGAATTCCAGTAAAATCAAGAATTTGGATAGTCTCTTGATGGTGATGACAATAGAGGATTAAATTTGTACGTCAGAGCTGAAGTTCCTGGAATACCATCCTATTTTTAATGTGCTGTTCTTTCTGTATATGAATCACACTTCTGTGCCAATAAATCTGCATTGCTGTAGGTAAATGATTATTAGTTCATCAAAAGGGAGGAAAAGCACCTTGGCAAAGAAGAGAGGTTTATTTCATCCAGGTTATTCATTAGTGATCAGAGGACAAGAGCTATCACATTAATTCTGTGAAATTCCAACCCATCTCTTTGTTTCACCGCCAAAGATTAAGAGAGAGAAGGGCCTTTCCTTTTAACCTTGAATCTCAGTCTGAAGACAATTTGTTTTTTAAAAAGGCTTTTCAGTCATTAGCTGACCCAATAAGTGGGGAAACTGTTTTAACCTGATTACTTAACATCTTTGTTTAGGCATGTGTTTTATTTCATCCAACATAACTTTCAAAATGATGGACTGGTCTGACCAATGTAGTGACCATCAAAGGGTATTAAGATATACTTTTATGGTTGAATTCAGATAGATTGTCTTGAATCAAAAATCAAAATGGGTCAAAGTAGAATTCTTAGACCTAGGACGTTTCAGATGTTTAAAAAATATTTGTTGAATTAATGAGTAATCTCCGTGGTATTAACAAGAACTAAAAAATTCTATGCCACCACTGATTCATGTGATTTACTTTATTCTAGAGGGAAAAACTTCTTCTTATGTCACCATTGATTCATGTGATTCATTTTATGCTAGAGGGTTTCTATAGCTTTGTGGCCTGTGCTGTTAGTTACCTTCCCACTATTCCTTTTCACTTCTCCGTTGCTAACAGGACCCCAGCTTTGTTTAGGGCAGCAGTGTGCTCAGGAATATACACTGGACACTAGTTGGAGGTACTGATACAGTCCTAAGCCAACGAGAAGAAAGCCTGACCTGCTGGACGTATTTGAGAAAACGTTTTCACTTTCTCTTTGCATACTCTTAGAAGCAATCTGTCAAACTAAAGCATGATGATAATGTCAGAAAAATAATTTTGACTTTTGTTTTTGTGTTCCAGGATATTTTACAGTTGAAACACACAAAGAGGCTGTTGGTGCCCTCTGTCATTAGATGGAGATCACTAGACATGCAAATTCCACTCTGCTTTCAGGGCTGAGCTGGAGCTCAGATGTGTAAACTATGTGAGCTCTTCACACCAGGGGCAAAGGCCGGCCCAGTCCCCCACTGTCTTCCAGAGAACCTCTGTGCTTCCCAGAGCCCAGGAGAGAGCAATCACATCAGGGCTTCAGGGCAGGGGCCTCCTGGGCAGCTACCAACCTGGCTTTCAAAGACAGAACTCTCATTTCCAAAACAAAAAGAAGACTGAGGGATGAAAGGTAAGAAAAGAATGAGCCAAAGTTCTGGAAATGAGGTGTTCGAAACAATGTGGGCACCTGCTTTATTCTGGGCAAAAGGAAAATAAAGTCGAGTGACATTTATGTTCATGTGCAGCTTCTAAACATACCAAGCCTGTCCCAGTCCTGGGTCTTTTCAGGGCTACCTTATGTCCAAGTTAATATTTGCACTACTGCCCTCTGTTGGATAGAAACTGAACTTCACTATGGTATCTTGTTTTTCTTGCAGGCTGATTTAAGTAGATCAGAAAGATTTGAGCTGAGCTCTAAGCCCAGACACCTCCCAACCACTTATTCAAGGCCAGAATTCTCAAGAAGTACATTTCCCCCCCATAATGGCAACTGGGAGGATTGATGGCCACTGTGATTCTAAAACCAGTGTACCCCACTTGACCAACTGGATGGTTATCAAAGGCTCTAAGGCAATGATTTCTAAACTTTATTTTTCATTAGCTAAACATGCTATTCAGGCAAACTCTTGGATGAGCTTCTTAGTGTAAAGCCAGGGCTCATTTCAGCCTCATGGCAGCCCCTGTGCACTTCCACAGAACCAAAGCAGTCAGCAGAGGCCTGTTTGAAAAAAATTCAGGGGTGCCTGGGTGGTTCAGGTGCTTAGTTAAGCAACCAACTCTTGACGTTGACTCCAGTCAGAATTTCAGGTCATGAGATCAAGCCCCAAGGTGGAATCTGTGATGGGCAAGGAACATGCTTGAGATTCTCTTCTCTCTCTCTCTCTCTCTCTGCCTACTCCTCCATGCACATGCTCACTCTCTCAAGGAAAAAAAAAAAAAAAAAGCAATAAAGTCCACTCTAAGAGATCTCGTATTTGGAGGAAACCTAGAAGGAAGAATGCTTTGCAAATCACTTTCTCTGATAAAAACGGCTTTTTAATGAATTGATTTCCAAAACGTAAAGTACTTTCCCTGCTCAAAAAAAAAAAAAAAAAAAGAAAAAAATTAAAGTATCAACTTTCATACTTCCTCAACAAAATTTCTGTCAAGTTTCTGAAGCTTAAGTGAGCCAAAGTATGTCTGTAGGTAATGTTACGGTTATCAAAAGAAACGGGACCATTCTGGAATGTGCAGAAGTTAGAGTGCTATATACTTGTTCATACAAGATAGTCTCTGGGGCTGTCTTCTAATGTACCCACCAGCTGCTCATTTGTTGTTAATTTGATGCTACAGGGAGGCCTTTAACTGTGTCACGGGGTTAAAAATTCTTTTTCTTGTTTCCCAATAATAGGTCTATCTCCTGGGTCAGACTGACTCTAGGCAAGAACCAAAATTTTAAAGAACTAAAAAGAACTAATGTGCAGTGAGATATATGAGTGGTCCCATGGAACATTCTCCGCTGTGGCAGACCTATGGGATGTCCTAGCTCATCAGCCCAAGATCCACAGGAACAGATCTGATGTCTAAAAAAAAAATCACATTTCTTGTAATGTAAAAGCATTGTATTGTGAGAGACTGGCCTCCAGAGGAACTATGAAACGTCCCAGCCATTAAAGGCAGAGCTGAGTTATGACAGGATATGAGAAAAGGTGGAATTAAGCTGAACATTAAGTTCAGGGCTGTGAGGAAAGGCTTTCCATCAAATTTGGACTATGGTGTGGACTTGGAACACTGTTTCTTTGGAAACAACTAAGTTCAGGTGGGATGTGGAATATGATGTCCAGACCCCCCTCACATCTGGGTTGGAAGCCAAGGCAGCTTTGTTGTATCAAAATGACTGAGACCCTCAAGGCAAAATGGACTGCTTCATCCCTACTGATGAATTTCAACCACAATATTTCTGATATCTATGATACTAGAGAAGAAGGTTTCTCAGTAAATAAAGAAGCAGGAGTCACTCAGACAAGAAGGTTGTATGACATTTTATAGCTGTGGCACGTCCCTGGGAGGAATATTGTTTCCCATAAACTTTGCAGCTGGCTCTCTCGTGTCTGTTATTCCAACTTGATGAATGGCTGACCATATGTTTACTTTCTCAGTCCAAGCTAATTTGTACTTTCTCAGCAGGGCGGCAGACGACTGATGATCCGAGTTAGCGGGGCCAGCGCAGAAATAAACTATTAGGCAAGATGACTGGTGATGCCAATGTGTGAGAGCATCAGGCCAGGATAGGACCTCAGAGGTGGCCTTCGACCCTTACTCCTTTCCTTTTCTTCCACTGCTCCTAGGTCCTCCTTTATCTTTCCCTGGGGAGACGGTGAGGGAAGGCAAAGCTTTTATGTGACATGTTCTTCCTTCAGATGTGCTGATATTTTCAGCCAAACTTTTCTTCTTCCTGTTATGGTCCATATTGTCTTGTCTTCATAGTTTAATTCTGAGAGGGGAATGGGGGTCATAGCTCATTTCTGAATTATCGGGGGAGACACCTCACAGGTTGCCCTTATTGGGGTTCGGAACATGCTATCCACACAATATGGTACCTGGACACACTGAATATCTTAAGCTGAAGGAATTTGAGAAAACAGCAGAAGCAGGAAGGTCACACTGACCTCCCTCTACCCGCCTTTTTTCTCTGAAAGCAGGAGATAAATCTCCCATGTGCATGCTCCCCCCACCAGGAGGAAGGGAGTCATCCTTATCACAAAACACAGGGAACTGGGCTGAGAAAGCTGTATAAACAAACCTTGTTATTTCTTCTTCATTTTACTACCCCTAGCCCAAACATCTTTGTCTTCTTGATTCCTTAGAAATTTATTATTTCTTTGTCTATAAGATATGAAAACTTCCTGCTCTGGTCACTTCTTCAGGTCTTCCTTCATTCTCTGGTGAAGGCTCCTGTATACCTGTAAAAATTTGGTAAAATCTGTATGTTTTTCTCTTGTTTAAAAATTTTTTTACATTTATTTATTTTTGAGAGACAGAGAGAGATAGAGCACAAGCTGGGGAGGGGCAGAGAGAGAGGGAGACACAGAATCGGAAGCAGGCTCCCAGCTTTGAGCAGTCAGCATACAGCCTGATGCAGGGCTCGACCCCATGAACTGTGAGATCATGACCTGAGCTGAAGTCAGGCTCTCAACCGACTGAGCCTCTCAGGTACCCCTATTTTTCTTTTGTTAATTTTGTATTTAATTTTCATGCCCAGCCAGGGACCGTAAAATGGTAACGGGAAACATTTCTCTCCCTAAAGCATACCTGAGAAACTATGTTTGTTTAATGTGAGTGGAATGGACCAAATAATCTTTGGTAAAAGGATTATAATTTTGGTCGAAGTTATCATTTGACATCAAGCAAGCCAAAATAAAATGCTGAAAAAACTTCTAAATGAGACTGACGATCCCAGATTTATTTAGAAATATGGTAGCTTGTTTGCTGTGGCTTAACTCCTTGCCAAACTAAATGGGGAAAAGAAGTTATTTTCAGCCCTGAACCTTTTTTATTTTAAAGGAAATGTTTATATGTACATATGTCCCTTTTTTAAAAAATGTATGAGCAAGTTAATAAATGACTCTTGATTGACTTTCAAATCAAAGGTTTTCTTGATGTGACTTCTACATAATTTTCTGAATTTTCCAAATGAGGTAGATGTGAAATCCCCAGGGCAATTTCTGCCCATGGAAAAGCTGGATAAGCCTGGACTTCCCGAGTGACGTCACAGTGAGACTTGAGCTTTGATAATCAGGAATTTCAAGACCAAGCCAACATTTCAAGAGATTGTCCAAGAAAACAAATCTGAGTGAGATCTCTGTGTGAGGTCCAGTTGAAATAATAGAGTGCTGTTTTCATTAAGTACCTATAATTGCATATACAAAACTCTTAAAATATCTTGCTACACAGCATCCAAATATCTTGAAGAGCACCCTTAAAAGGCTGTCTAGTGAGGCATCCATACCACAATAATTTTACGTGGTGAAAACAAGTTGTAGAACAATCTGGAGACCAATCCCCATTTGGCTGGGAAAAAAAAAAATAGGAAAGGAAGGGAAAAGAAAAAAAGAAATGATCCGTGAGTAGTTGTGTGTATATGTAAGAAAAAACAATATCAAAAATATCTGGATATCCAGACGGGAACCCAGCAAACTGTTAAATGTAGTTACCTCCTGGAATTTATAGAGAGGGCAAGGGATATTCTTTTTGTTATTGTTGTTGTTACAGCCTTTTGTGTTGTTTTCATTTGTTACGATTAGCATTACTGTAATTGTCATTTAAAAACTCAGTTAGAAAAATACTCATCGAATTCTGAAACATCACATGTCTTACTTAACCCATGACTTAGTTAGACTCAAATATTGTTAACATTCATCAGGCACATGAACGCAAAGCATTTTTAATTTTGATGTCAGTGGACTAATAAAGCTCCTCCTGATACATTAGGATATAAGGGAATTATGTTGAACATTGTAATCTTTAATATTAATATATGACAGAATGGGGCACCTGGGTGGCTCAGTTGGTTCAGCGTCCTACTTCGGCTCAGGTCATGATCTCACGGTTCATGGGTTCGAGCCCCACACCGGGCTCTGTGCTGACAGCTAGCTCAGAGCCTGGAGCCTGTTTCAGACTGTGAATCTCCCTCTCTTTCTGACCCTCCCCTGCTCACACTGTCTATCTCTCAGAAATAAAAAAAATAATAATATATGACAGAAAATAGTAATATGTAATATGAATATATATTCTCTGAAGTTGTCAGAAGTCTAATCTATTTGTGAATTCATTCATTCTTTCATTCAATAAATGTTTAAGTACATTCTGTGTATTAGGCTCTGAGCTGGATGTCAGGGAGACAGACATGAAAAAGTCATGGTCCTTATTCACAAAAAGCTCATGCTTTGTTGGCCTGGACCAGCACACAGAAAATACTTGATCAGCCAGGAGAAGAGATGTTTCAGGGATTCAGGACACACCGTGTGAGTGAGGGCTAGGGAGGCCACCTAGGAACTCACTCTAGCCTCCTAGGAGCTCCTAGGAGCTCACTGTAACTGGTACTTGAAAGATAGAAAGTTTTCCAGGCAGAGAACGATGAGGACACTCCAGGCAGAATACGTAGCATGAATGAAAAAATAGTGACCACAAAGTTTCTAGCACAAAAGGAAATGAACTTTTTGAGGGTATCGTATTAGCTTACAATGACCTCACTTGTTCTGGGAAGTGCTCCCAGATGTACTGGGTGGGTCACCTGGTAACCATGCTTATGATACATACTTGGAGCACCTGGGTGGCTTAATCAGTTAAGCGTCCAATTTTGGATTAGGTCGTGATCTCTCAGTTTGTGAGTTCAAGCTCCGCATCAGGCTCCGGGCTGACAGCTCAGAGCCTGGAGCCTGCTTTGGATTCTGTGCCTGCCTCTCTCTCTGCCCCTCCCCCAATCATTCTCTCTCTCTCTCTCTCTCTCTCTCTCTCTGTGTCTCTCTCTTTTTCTCAACAATAAAATAAACATTAAAAAATGGACAGATACATACTTTCACACCAATAGCATTTTAAAGATATGTCTGTATCTAAAGCTACGAGTGTTGGCAAAAATGAGAGACAATTGAAGTACTATTATGCATGTCAATACCTTTAGTTGATAGACCAGCTATGTTTGTATCAACAACAAAATGACACATAAATTCATAATTTAATACATGTTCATTTCATAAAATATATTTTTCTTTCCTTCTATTTTATTCAAATTAAAGATACATTATGATTCAGATTTTCACAAAATTTGTATTCTATCAACACTAATGCATGATATTTCTTGCATCATTATAGCTCTGTTTTAATTAGTTTCAGTGTGGCTCAACTTTAGTCTCTAGAGACATTAGCAATAGGAATTATTGATAAAATCTTAAAGCAATAGTCAGGTTCAGAATAAATAATAAAAGTTACCTATGATTTTTTAAGTTAAAAAATTGTGATACAAGTGATATACATATGGTGTTTAATCACTGTAATGGAGCTACATATAATAAATGACCATAATCACAGAATCTGTTATAAACTATTGTCTATTATTAAAAGAATATTATTATTATTATTTTTAGAGAGAGCATGAGCAGAATAGAGCGGTAGAGAGGGAAAGGGAGAGAAAAGAGAGAGAGAATCTCAAGCAGGCTCCAAGCTCAGCACAGAGCTTGATCCCTTTAGAGTTCAATCTCATGAGCCTGGGATCATGACCCGAGCCGAAATCAAGAGTCAGACACAAAACTGACTTAGCCACCCAGGCACTCCTATTATAAACTACTTTGTTTTACATGTGACTATCACTTATACACTGTTCATGGTCTCTTATAGCAAGATCCATATGGTAGTTCTTAAGATTTTCTTCTTTAAAAAATTTCAGTGTTGTAATATTACAAAAACTGAAAACAGTAGTTAACATTTTGCTCAACTTATTGAAATCTCTCTTTAATTGAGCCTATATCTGAATCTCTAATATGTTGAGAAAGTAATCTCTATAGAAATTGGTTTAGAGGTTAGAGGTACATGAAATCTTCTCCTTCGTGGATAAACATTCTCATTTCCTTTTTCCTGGAATGTTACTTTAGTTGGTTAGCTTATATGCGGTTTCAACTCAGAAAAAAAGAACACTGTCTCTAAATTCAAAAATATATACTATTAATTATTTAAAAGTGGAACAAATATATCTTTGAGTTTCTTGTAAGCTTTTCCTTACATAGTTAGTAGCAAATTATAGTACCCACCAAATAACCAAATTCAAGGTTAATTCATTCTTTGTCAAAGATCAATTTCTTCTTATTTTGAATCTTTAGATTATTTTGCTTTCCTCTTCTGGGGTACTTCATATATTTTGCCCAAATGAAATCTAATTGCTGGCAGTATTTAACTGATATTCTCAATGCATGCAGTGGTGAGGTTATATCTGAAGGGCAGGCACAGAAACTATTTATTATTATAATCGAATTGTTCCATGGAATGTCATCGCTACTGAGCTACTGACACAGTACAGACATCATATCAAGTGACATCTTCACACTATGCATGCGGCACAACAAATGCTCTTAGAATTTGGGCCAAAATTCCTGTTTTCATGCTTGTTTTTGAAACCAACCATGATGATGCCAATTTCATAGATCTGCATTGAAAATCTTTCAGATTAATACCTAGCACAGAAAATAGTGTTGTTTTTATTTGTTTGTTTTTAACAAAAGGTGTGATTTAACATTGGCATATGGGTCCAAGACCTATACTGTCTACTTAGAGAGCTAGGTTGGGACTATGCAAATCACAGCTAGTGCAAGATATAAGCAGAAAGTGGTGTTTTTAAAAAACCTTCACTTAAAACTCACACGTTTTCTAACATATGTAAAACAAATTAAACATTCTTTAATTTCAATTTTGGTTTTTTTTATTCTGTTAGTTCAAAAATTTCTATAATAAAATTATTTTTCAACATGAATTTTGTTTCTGTTAACAATGTTGTTGAAATTTGTACTATTCAATTTTTATTTAATTTTATATTTTTTTAACATTTATTTACTTTTGAGAGATAGAGCATAAGCAGGGGGTTTGGGGGGAGGGCTGGGGGTAGAAAGAGAGGGAGATACAGAATCTGAAGCAGGCTCCAGGCTCTAAGTTTTCAGCCCGGAGCCTGATGCGGGGCTTGAACTCACAAATCACAAGATCATGACCTGAGCCCAAATTGGATGCTCAACTGACTGAGCCACCCAGGTGCCTCTAGATTTTCATTTTGAAGATAATTTTTCTCACTTTATTATACATATAAGATTTTAAAACCTTACTTTGAGTTTTTTTCTTTTTTTATTAAGCTTACATGTTCATTCATTATGCTCTATGGCATAAATTTCTAAATCTTCTGCAATAAAACTAGTTTTCTTTAAGTTACTTTCTGTAAATGTTGTACTTGTTTGTGCTATGAAAAGCTACATATAGAATGCATCGTATTATTTTTTTAACTAAAAATTTTTTAATGTTTATTTTTGGGATACAGAAAGAGTGAGAGCAGGGGAGGGGCAGAGCGAGAGGGAGATAGAATTCAAAGTAGGCTCCAGACTCTGAGCTGTCAGCACTGTGCCCAACATAGCCTCAAACCCACGAACCTTGAGATCATGACCTGTACTGAGGCTGGACGCTTAACCGACTGAGCCACTCAGGTGCCCCAGTATTATTATTTTAAACACACCATGCTGGGGCGCTTGGGGGGCTCAGGCACTTAAGTGTCTCACTCTTGGTTTCAGCTTAAGTCATGACCTTAGGGTTCATGGGCTTGAGCTCTGCATTGGGTTCCATGCTGCCGGAGCCTGCTTGGGATTCTCAGTCTCCCTCTCTCTCTGCCCCTTCCACCCCTCTAAACAAACAATCAAACAAATAAACAAACTTTAAAAAATAAACACACTGCGCTAACATCCTATATCAGTATTACTTTCTTCGCTAAATACTATCGATTTTTTGCTGTTTAAACACTCAGAAAGTTGTTGTAATTGAACGTTTTGTTTTGTGCATGTTTGTATATTTATGCACAACAGACAGTTTGCATTCTTTTGATTGAGACCTTAAGTGTTTTTAACAATACCTGGGGCCCCTGTATGGCTCGGTCAGCTAAGCGTCCAACTTCAGCTCAAGTCATTATCTCATGGCTTGTGAATTTGAGCCCCATGTCATTAGTTCAGAGCCTGGAGCCTGCTTTGGATTCTGTGTGTGTGTGTGTGTGTGTGTGTGTGTGTCTCTCTCTGCCCTCCCTGACTCATGCTCTGTTTTTCTCTCTCTCTCTCAAAAATAAACATTAAAACAAAACAAATACTTCATTGTAAAGTTAATTGTGAAGATTCGTTATGAAGGCTTTGCCAGAAGGAACATAACCACTCTCGTCTTTGAAATTAGAATATAAAAGCCAGTTTCCACAGATTCCCTTTCCTCTTGAAAGAATTTCTATACAAAATGAAATATTAAATTCTCTGTGAAGTTCAGGCAATGGAATATCAAAACAATTTTTTTTTGCATCAGAGTAAGTTTTGCAAGAAACATTCTCACACTGTCAGAAAGCTGCCTGGGTTGTTTCCCAAGATCATGATTAATAAACAAGAAAGCCCCAGAGATTTCATCTTTCACATCCAATTGGCAGATTCAGGGATGTCAGTTTTTCATCTTTTAAACGGAAATATGGAATTGTATTTGGTGTTTCTGGATGGTGGTGTTGACATGAGTCATTGTCTTTGCAAATCTTCACTTGGTAAAGAATATTCATTTTTTTCAATATGAGTTCTTGAATATTCGTTAGTTGCAAGAATCCCATTTGGTGCATTCAAGTTCTGGATTTGACTGGAACAATTTTCTTGTTCATTTTCTTGTTCTGATCAGTTTAAAGTCTCAATAAATATAATATTTGTAATATACCATTCAAAAGTTTTATGCAGATTATTTCATGTATATGTTCTCAATTTAAAGGTGAATTTTAGAATTTTAAGAAGTTTTTGAAGTTTTTTTATGTCTAGTTTCTCTTTTGAATTTACTTTTACATTTTCTACTTCTTTTGTGGTTTTGACTTGTAGTTATTCCTAAGACCCAAAGAATTAAAAATGAAATGTAATTTTATTGTACTTTCATCCAAAATTGCAACAAATTACATGTAAAATATTAATTAGATGTAGGTACCTTAGAAGTATTCTTATAAAACTTATGAAACAGGGGCGCCTGGGTGGCTGAGTCAGTTAAGTATCTGAATTCTGCTCAGGTCATGATCTCACAACTTGTGAGATCAAGCCCCATGTTGGGCTCTGTGGTGACGGCTCAGAACCTGGAACCTGCTTGGGATTCTGTGTGTGCCTTTCACTCGAGGTCCTAGACCAAGATACATAGAGTAGTGCTTCTCTGAGGCTTTAGGATTACAATTCATGTCACCATGAACTGCAAGCTGGATCCCAGGGACAGACCACGTGCTCTTTAGTATGTTTATGTTCTCATGTTTTGTGATGTGCAGGACCTTCTGAAGCGTGGAGCCTAGGGCAGAGGTCTGCCATGCTGGAGTCTAAGGGAAATACTGGCTGGATCCGTCTCTTGGATTCTTCTCAAGATCCTGGAATTTGGAACGAAGGCTTGTGAGAAGATGAGCCACGTTAATGGCAGAGGATGGAACTTCCCATTCTGGAAGTTCCTGGATATTCCAGAGGCCAGGGCGTTGACCTCTCTTCCTTGGATAACATAAGTTTTATTAATATCCTTTTAACAAATGCCCTTTTTGTGTCTACTGGCTTGTTTGGATTCTGTTACACGTAACCAAAAAACAGTCTAATAGGGCATTGGCCTATTGTGGGAAGGGGAGAGAAGGAGCTGGCTGTGGGCTGAACCCAGATTGTAAAGTGACTCTAACCCCTTCACACCAGCTGAACATGAAACATGCTGTCTCTTCATGTCTCAAATTGCCCTGGGATCATTGCAGAAGGTCCCTTTTTATCACTTTCCTTTGTTTCATGTGTGATTGTATGACACCATACAAACAGGGTTATTGCTTTTTCCTTTTATTGTTCTGTCTGGCTGTGTCAGGTTCTGGCTTTCTGACTGGATTCTATATATCTATCTGTCCCCACCTTGTTCAAGTCAAGTCTTTCCTATAACAAATGATCCTTTTCATCAGTATTCTGCATCTATAAGAGCAGTGACTAATTCAAATAGATAATGTGGTTCATTCGGCTTGGGTGTTCGTACCTCAGGCTGGAGAAGACCTGTGGCTTTCTGAGAGTGTATATTTCTGAATATACTCTGTAACACAATGCAAGTCATTTTCATTCATTTAAAAGCTATTCTTCAGGGTGCCTGGGTGGCTCAGTCGGTTAAGGATCAGACTCTTGATTTAGGCTCAGGTCATGATCTCATGATTCTTTTCATGGGTTTATGCCCCATGTTGTGCTCTGCACTGAGGAACCTGCTTGGGATTCTCTCTCCCCCTCTCTCTGCTCCTCCCCTCCTCAAAATAAATAAATAAACTAGAAACAAAAACATTTCAATGATATCTAGATGTCAGTTCTCCCTAAAATAATTTATAAATTGAACGCAATTCCAACAAAAAAAGCTTTTTTCTTTTATAGCTAGACAAGTTACTACTAAAGTGCATATGGAAAAACAGACTTACTAGGAATATTCTGGAAAGGAAGAACTATGTTGTGGGGTGAGGAGAGTGGAGGAATGGAGAGATTAGCCTTACCAGATACTAAAACATAAAGCCCCTGTGCTGAAAACAGTGTGGTGCTGATACATGAACACATGAAATAAACAGAAAGTCCAGAAACAGACCCAGTTCAAATGGTAATCTAGAATATGATGAAGGTGGTATCTTAAATCTCTGGGGAGACAAATGGACTTTTTAAAGGTCCTGAAGCATTTGGGGGAAAACATGGTAAAATTACATTCATTTCTTTTTTTTGAGGTTTTTCATTTTCTTAATGTTTAAATTGAAGCATAACTGATATATAACTTTGTATAACCTTAAGGTGCACAATGTATTAATTTGGTACACTTATATATTGTTATATGATTATCACTGTAGCATTAGCTAACACCTGTGTCATGTCACATAATTATCATTTTGTGTGGGTGTGGCAGGAACAGTAAAGATCTAGACTCTAAGCAACTCTGAAGTTTCATAATGCAATGTTGTTGACTCTAATCCCTATGCTGTGCATTTGTTCTCTGGCATTCATTTATCTGCTAGTTCCTAGTCTGTCCCCTTAGACCATGGATCCTAAACTCTTCCACTTCTCAATCTCTGGTCACCGTCATGCTACTCTGTTTTCATGAGTTTGGTGTTGTTAGATTCCACATATAAAAGTATGTCCATTTCTTAGGTATATAGGAATAAGCTCCAAAAGGATTGGAGTTGTAAACGTAAAAAAAAAAATTGTAACTATACAAATAGTAAAAGAAAGCATGAATGAATATCCCCAAAAGTTAAGTGAAGGTATAAGATTTCTAATTATAACTCCAAATCCAGATGCAAGAGAAGTGCTTAACACAGTTGACTAGCAAAATACTTTTAAATGGCAAAAACCACAAGCAAAGGAAAGGATAAATAACAAATTGGGGAAAAAAACATATCACAGATGATGGGTTAATATATATCTGTATTTATTAATATATTATATATAATTAAAATATATAACAAAATATATAATATTATATATATAACTAATAATATAGAAAGAACTTTTAAAATTTGAGGAAACACTGAAAATCCTGTTTTAAAATGGGCAAAACCAAGAACCGTCCCCAGAAAAGATATAAGTATGGCCTCACTCACGAGAAATTAAAACTGAAACCCCATAGAGGTACAATTTCTCATCCATCAGGTTGGCAAATAGTCAAAAGCTTAGCAATACACATTATTGACGAGACTATAAGGAAATCCGCAGTCACATACCTTGATGGTGGAGGTATAAAATGATTCACTCCCACGAGGGAATTTGTCAGTAGCTAACAAAACCACAGCAATCCTGCCTCTAGGAATTTACCATGAAGGTAAGCCTTTGAAACAGGAAAATACACAGGTACAAGGTTCTTAATTGCAGCGTTATTTGCAATAACAAAATATTGAGAAAGGCCTGAACCGCTGGTTCAGGTACACACAATGGAATAGTATTTCACTATCATCCTCCTCCTCATCATCATCCTTCTACAAATTCCAGACGACATTACATTTAAAAAAAAATTGCAAGAGTATTTATAGTACACTATCTTTTTTGTAACAAAAAAAATAATAAGAAAACACATGAATCTGCTTATTTTGGGGACAGGAAACACAGGAAGGAAAACCCAGCCAGCAGGGAAAATGGTTACCGACCAGAGGTGAAGAGGGACCAGGGGAATGTGAGAGGGAACAAAGCAGAACTTCCCTGAGTGAACCTTTAGGAGATGGATAACATACCTACATTGAAAGGATGGCAGGGGGAAGGAAAAATTTAAGTCGCTTGAGACTACAATACTTTGAACGTATACTGTTACTCTGCGGAACAACTCAGAAGTGCAGCAGATACATCTTAATTTCCTTTTATTTTCTTTGGCAAGCAGAGTAATTTGGGTACAACTGTTTTGAAATGATTCTGTGTGGAGGGTAGCCCTGGGATGGTGAGTCAGTATGTGGACGTTGGTGGTGGTCAGCATTCTCACTGCAGGAGAAAGGAGTTAAAAAGATGGAGCAGAGGACGGCAATGAAGAGCCCTGCAGAGCAGGGTGGATATTGAGGGT
Source organism: Proteles cristata cristata (assembly GCA_017311185.1). Lineage (NCBI taxonomy): Eukaryota > Metazoa > Chordata > Mammalia > Carnivora > Hyaenidae > Proteles > Proteles cristata. The sequence goes on along the minus strand of JAESUZ010002267.1, from coordinate 50,483 downwards.
GCCAGTACAATATCAGACACCACCGTGTGTGTGTGTCTGTGTGTGTGCATACGTGCACACGCATGTGTTTTTTCCCAGCTTTGTCCTCTGAAAGGGCCTAAAGAAAAAAACACCCCAGTAGCAATGAGCAGATCTAGTGCTAAGACCTTGGTTTCTAAATACGATTTCCCATTAAAAGGAAGCAGAGGTCCTTGAAGAAGTGGCCAAGTCCAGTGCTGGGCAGAGAACAACTTGTTTGAAACTGAAACTATGAAAGTGTTTTAAAAATAATTATAGGAGCACATAGGGTGCATTATGGGAGCATGTTATGGGAGCATCCAGAAGTCAGCTTAAAGGGGGGCCAAATTGCCAAATTTGAGACTTTGGTGTTAATATGAATAGTGACAGGAATGGGTTATAGCCCTTGGAATAAAACTGGAACCTACAGAGCTATATTAATAATAGCTAGATAGATGAAAGGGAGGGAGAGGGGGTGAGAAAGAGAGAGAGACAGAGATTGGTGGGAGAGGCCTTTCTTATTGAATAACACCTACTAATAAATGTGGAGGGACCAGGTGGACGTGTAAAATCAATCTTTTACAACCATCATAGCAAATATTGATTAAGGCAAAAATCATCACGTTTGGGAAGGAAAGTATGATGATGAGTAAGATATTTGGATGGGCCTAAAGGGTCTCCCTGCCAATTGCTTACTAGCTGCAAGGGAGAAAACGGAAACTACAATGGAAAAAATGGATAACAGTTTCATCAAGTGATCAAAATTGATGTCATGAATGAGGGGCAGATAGATATCTTCTACTTGGAATATCTAAGAGGACACATCCTCATTTACGTAGTTCTCTGGAGTGGGACTTGTAACCTGAATCTAATCACAAGGAAACATCAGCAAACCAAAATGGAGAAACAGTCTATAAAATTATTAGCCTTTGTTAGGAAATACAAAGAAAAGACTAAGAAACTGTTTCAGATTTTTTTGAAGACTCCAAAAAGACAACCAAATATGATACACGGTCCTATATTAGATCCTGGGGGAGAAATGTTATAAAGGACATTAGGGTAATTAAAAAAAGTATGAATGGTAGATTAGATAAAACCATTGCATCAATGTTAAATGTCCCACATTTGATGACTGTACTGTGATTATGAAAGAAAATGCCCTTCTTCTTAGGAAATTCTCAGAAAGTAATATGAGGTAAAGGGAAGTATAAAAGAATAACCCCTCAAAATGTTCAGAAACAAAGTAAAGAAAAAAGACATGTACAAATAGAATGATAATACAAATGTGGCAAAAATGTAAACAATCTGGAAATATGGTTTAAAAATATATGTGGATTTTCATGTATTTTCTTGTAATTTTTCTCTGAGTGTGAAATTATTATAGTTAAAAAGTTTTCTTAAGGGGCGCCTGGGTGGCTTAGTCGGTTAAGCGTCTGACTTTCGCTCAGGTCATGATCTCGCGGTTCGTGGGTTCGGGCCCCGCGTTCGGTTCTGTTCTGACTGCCAGCTCAGAGCCTGGAGCCTGTTTCAGTCTGTGACTCCCTCTCTCTCTGACCCTCCCCTGCTCACGCTTTCTCTCTCTCCTAGAAATAAATAAAACATTAAAAAAAAAAGTTTTCTTAAGTATGTGATTAAAAGATTTTATTAATTCAGACTGTTCTTTGTCCAATTAGTTTGAATTAGAGTTAATGGCTCTAATTTGGTAAGCAGTACTGGGCAACCTATGAAAAATTCCTATACTGGTGCCCACAGAGTCCCTATGGGTGAATGAATCATATGCCAGAAACATCTGTTGTGTGATTCTACTGGGACTTCTGACTTCTATAAATTTGAAGGAGTGTTTGGGAAGAAAAGCAGAAGTTTCCTGCTAGTTAAGTCTAGAATGAAACAGAATTCATACACTTTATATTTCAGGGCTAATCAAGTGGAAATGTCAATGGGGAAATCCAGGTCAGCTATAATTCCCATCATGACTAAGTGGCATAAAGATTCAGAATACAAATGACCTAGAACTAACCTCAGGGAGAAATCAGTCAAATCAGAATCACTCATTTCCAGGATTCTTGGTAAAGTTTACTTGGCAATTCATAAACCTTAACATTTACAATAAACACAAGTGTAGATTACTATGCACATTTCTTAGATAAAAATGAAGTACGGTATGAAGCTATTACTCAGGACTATACATATTGTTTAGATTCTTGAGAAAGTTCAGATAGAAAAACAAGTTACCAAGTACACAGGGGATGTGTATGATCATCTTAAATCTGAGCATCAGACATTAAAATTTTAATATGCTCATTACCTGCTTTGGATTTCTTAGCTCTGGGAAAACTCAGCATATTCTAGCCTAATATATTCCATTCTTATGCTTAGCCTAAGCTTATCATATTCTTCAAAAACAATCATTTTCATTAACTTAAAAATAGAAACAATACTGGCTCCATTCAAATCTGTTCCGTCCTTTTGGTCTAACGGTAGGTGTGCTTTCATCCGAACGGTACAGAAATTTTAGACATTGTCTGGCATTCTTTGTATAGATTCCCTGCAATTCCGAATGTTAGCACCATTCACAGTAAAACAAGAAGTCGCTACAATTAAGTCAGTTTATTCCAAGTAACAGTGACTACAAATTTCAGTTCTGATGTTGACCTTCTGATTTTGAGCGAATAACATTTCTTTGAGCCTCAGTTTCTTCATAAAATAGAGCTTTGTAAGAATGGCAAGTAGGACAGTGGCTGATCTGGAAATTGCATGGCTTAGAGAATTGTTTAGGAGAACTGGGATACCACCATACACCTATTAAAATGACCATGGGGGAAGGGAAGGGAAAAAATAGTTACAAACAGAAAGGGGGAGGCAAACTATAAGAGACATCTGAGGGTGACTAATCCAAACAAAATAAAAAGAACAAACTGAGGGTTGATGGAGGTGAAGGAGAGGGGAAAATGTGTGATGGTTATCGAGGAGAGCACTTGCTAAGATGAGCACTTGGTGTTGTATGTAAACGATGAGTCACGGGAATCTACCCCCAAAACCAAGAGCAAACTGTATACACTACGTTAGCCGATTTGACAATAAATTAAAAAATAAATAAATTAATTAAATAAAACAAAATCAAAGAATAAAATGGCTGAACTCTAAGTCTAGACCAACAACAACACCAATTGCTGGCAAGAATGTAAAGCAATAAAAACTCTCATTCACTGTTGCTGGGAATACAAAATGATACAGCCACTTTGGAGCATAGTTTGGTGGTTTCTCACAAAAGTAAACCTACTTTTACCATATAATCTAACCATCATGCTCCTTGGTATTTACTCACAGGAGCTGAAAACTTACATCCACACAAATACCTGCACATGAATTTTTATAGCAGCTTTATTCTTAACTTAAAAGCAACCAAGATGTCTTTCTGAAAGTAAATGGATACATAATCTGTGATTGGATACATAACATAACATAATTGGATACATAACATCCAAACAATGGAATGTTATTTCACACTAAAAAGAAATGAGTTGTCAAGCCATGAAAAGATATGGAGGAACCCTAAATGCATGTAACTAAATGAAAAGACTACATACTTCATTATCCCAACTATGCTACAGTCTGAAAAAGACAAAATTATGGAGGCATTAAAAAGATCAGTAATTGCTGGAGCTTGAGAGGGAAGGGGCAGGGGAGAGATGAATAGGCAGAACATGGAGGATTTTTAGAGGAGTGAAAATATTCTGGATGATATTGTGACATCCATTATCTGATGGATATGCGTTATGATACATGTGTCCAAACCTATAGAATGTATAACAACACCAGTGGACTCAAGGTAAACTACGGACCTTGGAGGATTCTGATGTCTCAGTGTAGGTTCATCAATTATAACAGATGTACCTCTCTGGTGGGGAACGTTGATACTAGGGGAGGCTCTTCATGTGTGGGGGGCCAGAGTATATAAGAAATCTCTGTGCTGTCCTCTCAACTTTGTTGTAAAACTAAAACTGCTCTAAAAAATAAAGTTTTAAAGATAAAGAGAGAACAGGGAAGACGTTAAGTCCAGAGCTTGGGGGTGGGGTGGGGGGCCGGAGATGATAGACATGTTTCCATTATAATGAAGGTGGAGAGTGAGATCTGGTTTATGTGCTTCACTGGGTAGAATTAAGCTCTATAGGTGGAAGTGCCAGAAAAATAGACAGTAGATAAAGCTTAAAATACTAAAGAATTTCCTAATGACTGAGCTGTGCTATGTGGAAGGAACTATTTAACAGATCACAAATGGAAGTCAAAGGAGACCTTGGATGATCTGAGATAGCAAAAATCCAACACCATGCAAGAGTTTGGACTTCTAGATAACCATAATACCCGACTCCAAGTTAATGCGATTCTTTGCCTAGTTTGGTCGAAGATTGCATCAGTCTTAAAAGAATTAAAGCAAGCCCTTGGCTCATGGTAAGCTTGAACTCAGTTAAAGCCCCTAGATATTTTTCACAACAGGAGAATGCTGCCAAGTCAAGACTTCCCCAAACCTGTGCTCATACAGTAAGTTCTTTATTTTTCTCGGTGATGTAAATAAGGAAAAGCTCTGCATAGATAATTGCCAACACATGAAAATAAGGCAACTCAATAGGCAAATTATACAGCACAGATGAGTGAGCCCCAACTAATTACATTTGTTAAGCTGACCTACTATTTTAACATCTGAGGGTGACTAATCCAAACTTGCACATTCTTTCAGGGGTCTTTTAAAAACTGTTTCTAAACTGGCATGTAATCTAGGGTTCCCCTGGCAGTTATTTTACGGTCTGTGTCTCTCTCTCTCTCTCTCTTTTGTCTATGTAAGCTCTATTGTTTTATCTCACATCATGGTAATTTCAATTGCTTGACGACAGGAAAGTCTGCACTGCTGAGGATGAATGAATCTCATAAATCAATAAATACTTATTGGGGGTCTACCATATCCTTTGCTTGGTGCGGTAGGGAATACAAAAGAGTAAAAGACATTCATTCCTTCACTTAAATAATGTCTATCCCACTTGTGGAAATGTAAGTATAACTTACAATTCAAGCAGTTCACAGAAAAGTTCAGTGAGTGGAGGAGATGATAAATATCTGTATGGGTTGGGAAGATAACATTGCTTGGGGTCATGAAATCAGGGGAGTTTTCACAGAAGTAAGAGCTTGAAAGATGTTAATGATCAGGTCTCATTTTAGTTTTTCTTTTAGTTTCTATTGTCAATAAGAGAGAGTTTATTATAAGAGTAAAGGTATATCTTAAGAACTCCAAGAGACAGCTAGACTTCTGGAAGCCACCATAATGTTTGGAAAGCCCCAAGGCTTCCCTTTCCATATCTCCCTCTGCTTCTCTCAAGCAACCGGCTTTATACTCTCTTCTGCCTCTTGGATACTTTGAGAGCCATCCCACAGCTCCAGAACTTAAACATCATAATTTCAGCCACGTGTAGAGAGAGAATCCCAGTGTAAACCTTCCTGGGGAAGGTTTTCAAGATAAATAATTTAAAAGAAGTAATTCAGAAACAACTGTCAAAAGGAAAACAAAGATTCCGAGTTCACTACCACAGTTTCTCCCAAACATTTCTCAAAGACTGCTTCTTATCTTCCTGTTTTTTAAGACTCTTTTATAGCCAGGTTTTAAGACATTGTTAAGACAGTAGAACACACTAGGCAAAGTATTCATCAATTAATTACATTTGCATCAGCTTCCATCTATTAGCAGATAATCAAGATTTGACTGTCCCATTTCTCTACTAAAAGGCTGTGTCTTACATAGGGACAGAACACTATAGAGCAATGGCCCAAGCAGATGGTCACCTCTTCCACTATGTTCTCCAGTGATCAGTCAGATGGATGAGTTTGATTAGTGCTTCCAGTCTGCATCTTTTTATAAAGATACAGAATATGTGTGTTACATTGCTTATTGGGAAAGATAAAATGGGATGGTTTCTTGTGTGATGGTGGTGGTGTGGGGAGCCTAAGGCATGAATCCAAGGATTTCTATCATGAGTAGTTATGTACCAATCAATTTCTAATCAAGGTCCAAATGCTGCATTTTGTGGTTAGGCCTTTTAAGCCTCTTTGATTATAGAGCAGCCAATCATCTTCCTTCCCTTCTGTGCCACCTTATTATGCCATGAATTTATTGAAACAAAAAATGAGTCATGAAAGACCTTACACATGGTACTGACTTAAAAAACTATGTTTTTGGGGTGCCTGGGTGGCTTAGCCGGTTCAGCGTCCAACTTTCACTTAGGTCATGATCTCGCGGTTCGTGGGTTCGAGCCCCGTGTGGGGCTCTGTGCTGACTGCCAGCTCGGAGCCTGGAGCCTGTTTCAGAGTCTGTGACTCCCTCTCTCTCTGACCCTCTCCTGCTCATGCTGTCTCTCTCTCTCTCCTATAAATAAGTAAAACATTAAAAAAATTTTTTTAATTAAAAAAAAAAAACCCAAAAACTATGTTTTTAAGAAGGAATACAGTGGACAGCATGGGGAGTGATCATTGAAAGGAACATAAAAATAAAGTCTGGGAGAGTATATTCAGGAAAGAGTTGCTATATTCTGGGCAATAGATGATGCGGGTGAGTAAGGAGCTGGAGCCAAAAATGGAGGGAAAAAATTCATCCTAGATCTAATCCAAGGGACAGTTCCAAATTCTGAAAAGCACTATAGCAGTTATCAAAGATCTGTAGTAATCTACAAAGTGAGAGTGATATTTAATAAGCTTTTATTTACATATTTAGGCAGTATCATTAGGTGGTGATCTCTCCCAACAAGTGTTCAAGAAAAAGCTGCATGAGGGGCCACCAGGACTGATGTAACCTTCGGACAAGAATCTCTTGTCTCCTCCTCCTCCTCAGCAAGTGGTTGTCCAACCTGTATTTGAAGAGTAAGAGTGAGGGGACACACCCAGCTTTGTGAGCCAGCCCATTCGTATGCTGAGCATCTATAATTATTAGAATGTTTTTCCTGACAATTTGCCCAAAGTCCACCTTGCTAGCCTTGGTTCTACCTTCTAGGACTATCGAGAAGAAACCCCATGCTTTATCAATTCTCTTCTCCAGGCCAAACTTTTCGGTTCCTTTAATTGTTTCTCATTTCCTATCTCCATTCCTCTTTTTTGTCCATGCTCCCAATAATTGCTATCCTTTTTGGAGAGTGCACCCAGAATTGAACACCCTTTGTAAAGTGCAGTCAAACCTGGGCAGAATAAAGAGACTATTAACCTCATCATCCTAGGTACTGTATTCCATTAATGCAGCCATTAATAGAAGGTGACAGTCCAAGTTTTGGCAACTCCTTCATACTCTTCAATCGTTTTGAGTCAACAAAATCCCCAGAGGTATTCTTTGCATATACTACTGTTTGGACATGCACATCTGTGAATCTCACCTTGGAATCCAAGTGTTAACCATATTTGCATGTTTCTTTGTTGAATTCATTGTTCTAGCTCATCACATTCTTTTTGAACTCTAATCTGGCATCTACTATTTGTCATCCTTCTCAATCTTCAGTCAGCTGAGGGACCCCTGGGTGGCTCAATCAGTTGAGTGTCTAACTTCAGCTCAGGTCGTGATCTCACAGTTCATGGTTTCCAGCCCCGCATCGGGCTCAGTGCTAATGGCTCAGAGCCTGAAGCCTGCTTCAGATTCTGTGTCTCCCTCTCCCTCTGCCCTTCCCCTGGTTGTGCTTTCTCTATGTCTCTCAAAAATAAATAAACATTTAAAAAAAGAAGAAGAAGAAGCCAGCTGAGCCCATATTAATTGAAACAGAAATGCTTAATAGGGTAGGGATATGGATGAAAGCTCCTGGAGACCTCTCTCCAGGATGATGTGGTTTCATGAGCAGCATTTCCCTGGCTATGGTCCCTTATCAGCTAGAAATGTATTTAATTGATAATATTCTAGCCCCCTAATTTTTCTTTTCATCTTCAAGCGTATTAAGGACTATTAATGTTCGTTGCTAACAGTCTTCCATTGGTCTTTAGTAGTAAGAACTCTATGACTAAATGAGGTGAGTCCAGCATCACTTATTTGTAGTGAATCTGCACTGATTTCTGATCTGTCCTGGACAATCTTGCCAGATAATGTTTCATAGACTTCCCCTTCCTCCTGTTTGAAAATCAAAATTGCATATGCTGGACCCCACTTTTGTGAGGCCTGTGACATTTCTTCACTGTCTCCAACTAATATAGCAGTGCGACCTTTCTAGCGACTTCTCTCAGGCAGTTCATTAATCTAGGCCAAGAGACTTAAGCTTCCTTAAAACAGATGGGTTTCAAGTCTTACCAGACTTTGGCTCAACATTGCAGGTCTGAAGATTATTCTCGTTGATGAAGACAACGGAAGCAAAATTGGAGTAGAACAGTTTGTTTTTCTCAGAGTTTCCTATTGACATTGCACCATTTGCCTCTGGAACAAGTCTCTGCCTTCCTTGTCCTACTTCCTTCTTTGAGTACAGCTCCAAATCCCCCCACTTTGCAATTCAGCACTTTTCACCAGACTAAGTTCCTGCTAAACTTCAGCATTCCAGATGCTGGATGTAACCTCCCTTGCATGTTTCTCTCTAATTTGGAGATTGTCTACCTTTTCTATGTATCTTTCTTTTCTTTTTTTTTTTTAATGTTTTATTTATTTCTGAGAGAGAGAGAGAGAGACAGCGGGAGCAGTGGAGGATCAGAGAGACAGGGAGATACAGAATATGAAGCAGGCTCCAGGCTCTGAGCTATCAGCACAGAGTCCGATGGGGGGCTTGAACCCACAAACCGTGAGATCATGACCTGAGCCAAAGTCAGACACTTAACTGACTGAGCTACCCAGGCGCCCCTGTATCTTTCTAATATCTGAGCTGATATCTGTATTTGAAGGTCATCAAATATCTGACCCTTGAGAGTCACATCAGCATCTTTGCTGACCTCTCCAGCTTTACTTAGGATAGGTTATTTGCAGAGATTGTTTGTCACCCAAACATTTTACGTCACCTCGTTTTGGTCATGTAAGTCATAGGCTCACACCAACCTTTAACTGAATTCTCTCTGAAATGTTTTCCCAGATATAGTTCAAATGCCTGACACTCTTCAGGGGACTTGGATGTTTTTTCTCAAGTTTCTCAAGGAAGCAACATGAGAGTAGAGGAGACTTGAACTCTGAGACAGGACTCTGCTCAATGCTTGTACCCACTCAAACTAGCTGGATGACCATGGGCCATTCTTTAATCTCTCTGAGGCCAAGTGGAGATAATTACACCTTATCTCATGAGGCCACATTACATCTCACAGAGTCATTAAGATGAATTAATGAGATGATATATTTTAAGTGCCTTGTGAATTCATATGTTTGTGCTCTTCCTCTTTGCTCTTCCCCATCTTACTTCAGTCCACTAACCTGTTCTCACTCATTTCTCATGATTTATTCAAGGTAGAAGTTCCTCTTCTAGTTGTTTGTTCCTTTGGTTTGGACTCCATGTCCAGCCAGGTAGGTCAAAGACTTACCAGGCTTCAGCTTTTGATTTGGTTAAATCTGGCTGTCTGTAGAGTAGCAGTCCCCTATCATTGCCACACCTTGCCTCTGCTGATTTTGCAACCTGGGTCATTTCCTCCATAAGGTCAGGTGTTAATCATGATCAATGCTCAAAAAAAGAAAATTGAAAAATTTTTGGCCCCTTGTATTTAGCTCTTCTTGTGTTTATCTTCCTGTGCTGAAACATCATCATCTTTTACAGCACAGGCATAAGTTTTTCTCATCCTGGAGAACTCATCTCTGAGAAATGTGGATGGAAAACTGTAATAGAGAAGCTAAACCAGGGTTCCTTCAACAATGTCTGGAATATAGAAGGATCAATTTGAGTTTGGCGGTTCAGGGCTGGACTCCTCATAATCACTAGTGCTCCTTCATTTCCAGATTCAGGACTAAGCTGAAACCTTTCACTTCCTCAACTGCTTCTTTGACTCCTTACTTCCTCTAGTTAAAAATGCCTATATTTCTGGGTTTGAATGGGGATAGCCATTCGCATTAAACATCTGTTACCACATATTTCTCTTTGTCATCACTCATTTTCTGGTTCATTTTTGACTTGCTGCTGTGTCTTCTTCAAGGTGGGCCTGATCTGGACAGCTTGGGCCATCTCTCCTAAGACGCCTGGAACTAAATCTTCCTGTTGGGCAAAATATCCTTATCAGTTTCTGGCCTGAGTGTGCATCACCCAGGGGACAGGGAAGGAAGCAGGAAATATAGGTGGGGAGCACATGCTCCCATCACTCAGCAAGGTCTTCAGTCTTGAGAGACAGCATGTTGAAATAAGTCTACTCTAAACCTCATTACTAACCCAAGTTTGTTTCTCTGGATATTTCTTTTAAGTCAGGACTTACCCATTGCTGGATATATAAAATCTATACTATATGTATATATTAGATAGATAGATAGATAGATAGATACTTCCTATATATCCTTCCTGGCATTCCAAGAGGAGTTATGCTTGGTTTTGCATGTTTAAATGCATGTAAAGTGACCTTTGAAGAGAGTTGAGATTTTTAATGAGATTTTTTTTGTTTGTTTTCAGATTCTCCATCAAATATCTTTAAGGCAAGTCTCTGCACCCCATCCCCACTCAATTTACAGTTTTTTAAGTTTATTTGTATTTATTTTTAGAGAGAGAGAGAATAAGTGAGGAAGGGGCAGAGAGAGGAGAGAGGGAGAATCCCAAACAGGTTCTGCACTGTCCACTCAGACCCTGACACAGGGGCTTGAATTCATGAACAACGAAATCATGCCCTGAGCAGAAATCAGGAGTCAGATGCTTAACCGACTGAGCCACCCAAGCACCCTTCAATTTACAATTTTAAGCAAACTTTCAAGAATGTCTTTTGTTCACCAGACTGTATTTCTGCAAAAATGTCACCCTTCCAAGAAAACACAAAATGGACTCTGATTTGGTCAAGGATCCAGAAGTGACTTCTTGAATTTACAGTTTGAAATATAATGCTTTACACATTCTCTGTTTCCAAAATACCAGGGTCCTTTGTATTTTTAAGGTGTGAATTCCATTTCTATTGGACTACCTATCTCCCAGGTCAGAGCGATTTCCTCATTTTCATTCACTCTCTAGCCTCTTTCAGTCATGTTTTGTTTTTTGGGCTTTTTTTTCCCCACAACACTAGAGGGCCAAGCTCATGTGTTGTCTGGGAGTATCAATAATGGCATATTAGAACTCAGTATTTATTTGGCAGCACAAGGGTTGGAGACAGACCTTTCATCTGTGGTGGTTAGAATGTCTACAAAACAAAGAAATATTTGCATGCTCAAAATTTGGAAGTAGAGGAAGGCACATTGAATCAGTGGACAAAGGTCAAAGCTGTATGGAATGTTTTGTTCAAGGGCTACATTAGTTGAGCAGAGGTGGAAGCACACCAGAGCCTTGGAGGAAATGGGCACGGAACTCCCCACCATCCCATGCCAAGTGGTGACCAGAATAGATGGAAGAAGAATGATAAGCATGGTATCTCACAGCAATAAAAATGTGAAAACGAATTTGGAAAGAACTGAAGTAGAAAGGTCAAGAACAAACGTCAGTATCTTTGTGTGGGTGAAAATATGCCTGAGAAAACTCCGCTCCAAGAAATATTAAGGCAAAGGGGAATGCCTTGGAATTGGAGTGGAGCTGTTTTCAGTCTCTTTATCGCAGTTGAGGGAGGACTCTGGGACTCCCTATGCCTGACTAAAGTTGTCTCTTACCTTCAGTGTATGCTCTTTGGTCTACCCTTGTTGCTGCTTGGTCTCAGAAAGTCGGGGAAGCAGCTGCCAATGACCTGCATATGAGAGAAAATCCCTTGGTGATGAGAAAGACAGGAAACAATTTTCCCCACTCCCTGATATATTTAGGATACTTAGAAAAACTTTGGGAAAGTCAGTTTGAGCTGATTGTTCAAAGTTCATTATTTCCTTCTCATGTAGTTTTGATGTTGCTTATGAATTTACTAACTTTTATGGAGTATTTACTTTATACCGGGCTCATGGGAAGTTTATGACCAGCCATGCATACCCAAGGGACACTAAACTGTAGAGTTTAGTGATGTATGGGACCCTTGACTCAGGAAAGGAAAAAGTACCAGAAGACATTGAGAGTATTAACGCAAATCTTAATATCAACACAGGAGAGTTGCCCTGAAGAGAGGTAGGTAGTGAATGGAGAAAATACAGTCTCCTAGCTTAGCAGCTTTAGGCCTTGTTTTTATCGCACAAAACCCTCTTTAGTTTCTGGTTGCTATACTGTGCCTTTTGAAAGAAACAACTTGCTTACCCCCCAACCCCCATCCCCAGTCATGATATAAGAATACAACCAGGTTTTCTAATATTAGCAGTGGAATAAGAATCCTATATCCAAAGACACAATGGGGCTCTAGCTCTGACTTGTTCCTTCTTCTTGGGAAATTTCTTTTAATCCTCTCTGCTATCACCACAATAGCCTCTGGCAGTGTGGTTCTCTCCTTTACATCCTTGTCTATGCAGAAAACAGTGCCTAGTGCCTCAAACTCTCCTAGAAGAGGACTTAGCAGAAGTAATATAAGAGAAATGCTCTGGTTCTAGATAACAGGATTCATAAGCTTCATTTACCATCCAGGACCTCCAGTCTCCTTCCCATCATCTCTCACAGCTTACCTCCTGAGCTACACACCACCCCAGCACGCACACCCCATGTTCCCTATACTTCTACCCCATGTTCCCTATACTTCTACAACATTCCTGCACAAGACCAGCAAAGCTAGTGGTTAAAATTGAGCTTTGGAGTCTAATAGACTGGATTGAGTCCTCACTAACTCTACCACTTACCAGCTGAGTTCCCTAGATTTTCAGCTACAAAATGGTGACAATAATGGGGTGATTGTGAGGATTAAGTGAATTAATACAAGTAGAGCCCTTGGAGCTGGCCTGGCACAGACTTAATGCTCAATGAATCTTAGCTTCAAACTGCATTCTAATAATCATGTCAATGAATCCAATGAGGCCCATAGAGTAGCGTCAAGGTCATTTTCACAGTTTGTTTCCGCGGAAATTTTGTGACCTGTAAGATCTTTTGTAGCAAGGTTCTGCTTACGTCAGAACTTTCCTGAACACTGAGTGCTTGTTTGCACTCTGTTAAAATAAATGTGCTGTGAACTTAAAACTACTCTAGAAAATAAAGCCCATTTAAAAAAAGAAGAAAAATAACAATGATGAATGATTCAAGCAGAAATCTCTTCCCTTTTCCAGAATTACTCAGATAATTGTCTCGATTTTTATTGTGTATTGATGACTGAAGTCTGACTAAACAATACAAGTTTAAAGACAGAAAGTACCACGATGGCTCAAAAATCGTTAACATGGGAGTAACCCCAGGCTTCTCCTGTTCTTCCAGATCAATTCATTACCGGTGTCATGCCCTTCTCTCAAGCTCCCCCAACCCCTCAAAAATGGGGTCCCTCTGGGGCGCCTGGGTGGCTTAGTCGGTTAAGCGTCCGACTTTTGCTCAGGTCATGATCTCGTGGTTCATGGGTTCGAGCCCCGCGTCGGGCTCTGTGCTGACTGCCAGCTCAGAGCCTGGAGCCTGTTTCAGTCTGTGACTCCCTCTCTCTCTGACCCTCCCCTGCTCACGCTGTCTCTCTCTCTCTCCTAGAAAAAAAAAATGGGGTCCCTCTGAGAAGAGATGTGATAGAAGTAGATGCACAGGGAGGGTATGGGATGGCCAAGAGAGATGAACCACTTGGGGCTGAGGACTTAGAGATTTAGCACATTGTGGAGGCGGTCAGGGCGAGTGGAAGGCATGTTTCAGAGGAAACAGAATTGTTGTGGCAGTGGTTATGGTTGTGTATTTAGATCCTTTTCACAGGTTGTTGTTGTTGGAGGGGTAAGGAGGGGAGGGCATAAACCACTCAACTCAAGGAGTAACGTCATCTTACTCAAAAATTTCCTTTGGTCACTGAACTGTATTTCTGCCAGGCATCAGTGGTCCAAGAAAGCACAAGGCCAGCTCTAACTTGACAAAAGATTCAGAAATAAGCTTGAACTTGTAAATCCAAATGTGATGGTCTACTGACTCTATTCCTCAAATGCCAGGCTCTATTCAATTTTGAAATTTGAATTCCATTCCTGTTACAATGCCTATCTCTCTCTCTCTCTCTTTTTTAATGTTTTATTTATTTCTGAGAGAGAGAGACAGCATGAACAGGGGAGGGTCAGCGAGGGAGGGAGATACAGAATCTGAAACAGGCTCCAGGCTCTGAGCTAGCTGTCAGCACAGAGCCTGACGCGGGGCTTGAACCCACAAACAGTGAGATCATGACTTGAGCTGAAGTTGGACACTTAACCGACTGAGCCACCCAGGCGCCCCTACACTGTCTGTCTCACTGCTCAATACACTTCCCTGTTTTCACTTACTCTTCAGACCCTGAGCTCCAGCTCAGCCTCTGCATGATCACAGGCTGTTTTTCCCAGAAATAAACCTGATGGCCTTATTTGCCTTCCTTAGCTCCTCAGTGGCTCCCTCTTTCCAGCAGAATCCAAGCTTTTCAAATGATCCTGACCTTCATCTTCCTTTTTAACTCCCCTGGGGCTCCAGCCCCAGAACACGATTAGGAGTCACCCAAGTAGGCCACGCTGCTCCAGGCCCCTGGCCTTCAGGCAGGCTTCTGCTGTGTCTAAAATGTGTCACCCGCTCTAGAGTGTGTACTAGGACTCCTGGACTAACCTCCCCGGCCACATACCAGAGCTATCCCATCTCTAATCCACAGAGGAGCTGGCACTCTGCTTACAACTCCCTTTGCCATGAGTAAATTCTGGATCTTGCTATAAACGTTAGCTTCTAACTGATTCCTCCATTTGACTTCCAAAAAAGCAAGCCTGTGTTCATAACACACAAACCCATCTCTGGGTGGACACTCAGAGCTGGAGTAGAGAATGAACGAATGAATGTGTCAATGCCGGGTGGTCTTGTGTTTTTAAGGCAAACCTAAAGCACCTGATCACCATTGGCCTTTGCTTTTAACCCAAAGACATGGAAAAATAGCCCACAGAGGCATTTTCTTTTTCATGTGACTTTTTTTTTCCATTTTGACAATATATAATCTCACAGTTGAAGATCATTTAATGCCATGAAGTCAGAGATCCGCAGTGAGAGCCTCTGAATTTATCTGGGCCAACCTGGGAGTCACAAGAATATTCTTCTAGTTTTATGGAAACTTAGGAGTGCTTCATCCATGGTAGACATGTATTACTATTGAGCTGAACTGATGTCTGGAAGATAATAAAGAGAAAGGCAAGGAGAAGCACCCACCTGGGAAAACGCCAAACCTCGCTGCCTGTAATGACCTGTCTTCTCCACGGCTGTTCTGGGGCTGCTGAGCACAGCTGAAGCGAGGTGACCTGAGTGGGGATGTTGGTCCCGTAGTGTCTCACATCCTTAGCAGACCTTGCGATTTTTCTTAAGGCACTGAAATGATTCTTTACTGTCTTCAAATCTCCCATCCCCCCTGCCTACTCCCAGCCTAAGAGAAAACAGAAGTCCTTAGATGGAAACTCCAGCCATGACCTGCCACTAAAACTTGAAATATTGTTGAAGGAGGCTTTTGGTTGCAAGTATGAGAAAATCCAACTCACCGGGTTTCAACAATAATTTTATTAGCTCCCATGTCACCAAGCGTTGTCGCGGGGCCTCGCAGTTTGGTTTTTCAGTAGCCCCACGATGTGTCAGGGTCTTAGGGTTGTTTTTTTTCCACCTCTCTTCTCTGCTGGCTACAGTGGGCCCACAGCCTAGCCCCTCGTTCAATGCATTGCATTCATGGACGACAACCTTTGGGGAAGAAAAATCGTTCCCAGAAATATTTCCAAGCCCCACAGCAAATTTCTCTTCACATCCGCTTGACCGGATCATCCCTAAATCAACCCTGGCACGAGGGACGATATTCCCATATTTGGCCTCTCAGAGTTACAATTCCCTTCACTATATAAAAATAGAATAACTAAACAAAATTGCAGAATAGACCTTCTCCATCCCTCCTTTACTAACAGACACTGTGGGTGTAGATGTTACTCTTTCCCTATGCAGAGTACAGGGCTCGATTAATATGTGGTGAATAAACAAATAAAGCTTGGCTCCAATGATATAATTTTTTTAAAATGTAGTACATTCATCAGGGCCTCAGTTTCCTCTTCTGTAGAAGATAAGATTTAGTACCGCTGAAGGCAAACTATGGTTGCCTCTATTTCCAGGACTACTTAGGGAATGAAAAGGTAGCCACACCTTGGAAATATTTAGTCTGTCTAGGAAAACACTGCGACTCTGAAAATCTGTAGGAATTGTCAAGAGTCTGCCTACCTGAGCAAAACAGCCCCTCTGCCACCCAGAGGACCCTCTCCACCCTTCCCTCTTCCCCGGAGCCTGCAGTTGGGAGGTGGATCTCCATAAGCCATTGTTTTCAAAGCACTGAGAGGTCTGGACTTTCCCAGGAATTCCACTGGAATGTAAACAATCTTCAGATCCAAAGCAGAAGCCAGAGGATTTCCTGAGCTGTCACAAAATGGCCCATGTTAGCTCCCAAAGATTTGATGTCTTTTTAAAAATTTCGAGATTACTTTTTTCTACCTTTAAACGTATATATCTCTGACATGTGTTTCTATTAATTATCTGAAACGGAAGCACGAGTCAACTGAATAGCAGTTCTATAATAAGGGTGTCGTGCAAACAATTTTACATGTTTCTTGACTCCAGAAACTGTTAGAAATACCAATTCATCAAATGTCCACCTTAGCATTGGCTTGAATGGAGTATTTGCCATCCTGAATCTATGTTTATTTATTTTTTTATTGAATACACATTCCTGTCTTTCCTAAACTGAAGCATCTCTGCTGCCCAACACAACTCTTTTTTTTTAATGCTTATTTATTTATTTTGAGAGAGAAAGAGTGAGTGTGAGTGGAAGAGAGGCAGATTGATAGGGGGAGAGAGCAAAGCAAACCTCATGCTGTCAGCACAGAGCCCAACTCAGGGCTTGATCCCATGAAGCATGAGATCATGATGTGAGCTGAAATCAAGAGTCAGATGCTCAGTGGACTGAGCCCCTGAGGGGCCCTGCCGGACACAACTCTTTGGCAGAGTACTGCTAACCAGAAGCCTGGTACCAACCCATGAGCGCACTCCCATATGTTGCTAGGGAATGTACCTGTAAGTTTCCCCCCCTCTATCCTTTAGATTCCCTCTGGGTCCCAACATGGCTCAGAAACCACAGTTCCCTGCCCCATCGCCCAAAGGCATTGGGTGACCAGATGTTCCACCACTTGTGCAAAGATTGGAGATGGGGAGGTCTGGGTCTGCACCTGGGTTCTGTCCTTTTTCAACCCTGTGATGGGGTAAGTTACCTAACTTCTCTATGCAGCTGTTCCCTTATCTGCGAAGTGAGGTTACTAATTCTCCCCCCGTGGGGTTTCCATGAAGATAAAATGAGAAAAGCGCATGCACAGCTTCTAAGCATGGCCTCCCTCATGGAGCAGCTCTATAATTGCTAGTTCCCTTCTCTCCTCTCTGCACCTGCTGCTTCCTGGGGTTGCAGTCTTTTTTTCCCGGAGGGAACTCATGTGGGACCCCCTGCAGCAGTCTAAGTAATAGCTGGTATGTAAAGGCAACAGCATCCTTGCTCAGATGTCACTCTTCTAGAACAGTCTACCCCGGGAAGAGCTATCTGGCCCCTCACACAGTGGGATGGATGGATAGAAATTCAACTCGATGACGAGGATATACAGACAAATGTTGACCATGTCTTTCTTTCCTTTTTTGGTTTCCTTTCCCTTTGAAAACTTGTGCATCTCTGAGACATGCCACTGTCACCTTCCCCTTTTAAAACCCATCATATCCTTCCTTCTGTGCTGGCTGGCAGCTGCTGAGGCCACATGATTTGAAGGGCACTCACAGCCTTATAGTGTGCCAACTCCCAGCTACCTGCGGCCTGTGTGTGTGTGGGAGGGTTGGACGGCCATTTCACTCACCTCTTCAGATTAATTGTTTGACGTTTTCAGAAACCTCTGTTAAGGTGTAAATGTGGAATCTGAATAGTCTGCTCAAACTGGTATGCCAGGACATTTCGGTGCGGAGTCAAGCCTGATGAAGATTTTCTGGTAACTTGGCTTCCCATTTTCTTGGGGCAAACACAAGCTAGAGGCAAAGGGTACAAAGGAGCAGTTACTGTACAACTTCCAGAAGGATCAAAAAGTTTTTCCTTGGATCTTGGTAGTCTTTTCTCAAGCAGAGGGCTTAAGAAAATTGGAGAGCTAGTATCTTAAATCTTTTGAATTCTAGACGAAGCCACATCCAGAAAAAATAAGGGGTGACTCAGAGTTCAACACCCACCCTCTCCAGCTGGATCCGTGGAAGAATCTGGTCAGACCTGATACAGCCATCTTAGTGACCCAGAGGGGCGCCATGTCAGGAGTCTTGCTGAAGGACTCCAGAAAGTTCTGATTCATAGAGAGGGAGTGAAGGGAAGGCAGAAGGGTGACTCCAGAGAAGCCCAGGTCTGGGTTGTTGGACAGCATTGTTTATAGGGATTGCCCACCTGAGGGTCTCCATCTTCTTTCCCCCAATAGGCCTGCGTACCCTGCCCTGCACTCTAGGAAAGTCTAAGAAGCTCTACTGTTTTCTGGATACAAGGGCTCTATACCAGTGCTTCATAGAGTTTTGTTGTTGTTGTTTTAAAGGGGTGGTATGGGAAATTGCTTTGGAATTGCCAAAATAAGGGAATTAAGAAAACCCCCAAAACTCCAAATACATCGAGAGCCACTATTTATTAGTAGAGACAATTCTCTCCCTTTCTCTCTCACTCTCACCCCCCCACACACACACACACGTAGAAGGGCCTAAAGGGCATACATCTCAAGATAAAGGAAAGTTTTAAAAATGTAACTAATGCATATTTACGAAAATCTTTCCAAATTGTCCTGACTTTTCTCATTTTGCTGTGGATTGAGGAAACGTCATCACAAATCAGAGCAGAGAACTGAGAGATCCGAGTTCAAATCTGGACTCCAAATGCTATTTACATCCCTTGGGCAAAGCAATTATTCTCTTGGCTCTATGTTCTGTTATTTCCTGAATGAGGGACTTCTGTTGATTTCCTGAGGACCCTTAGGCTCTAAGTTTCTCCGAGCTCCCGTTTCTCTGATTGTAGTCTGGAAAGCTGAGATCTGTTTCTCTCTCTACTGAACCACACATTTCATGTAACTTTTCATAACAAATTGTGTTTCATCAGTTTCCCCATTTGCAGACCAGCTAACAACTCCCTTCCCAGGATTCGTGATAGCTTGTCATATCATACAAAACCCAGTAATTTTCCCACTAGCCTGGGAGTTTCCCAGGACTTTCTGCCAAAGATTATTTTGGCATCTAACAACTTTTGTGAGCTCTTCATCATCAGTATTATGATCAACAAAAAACATTTCATAAGTTAACAAGGGAAATACTGAATACAGACAATAAAAAACATGATTATTACATGGGTGAATGTTCAGACAATGTATAAAAGAACAGCACCATCCTCGCTTCAAAAACCCATCAGAAATCTGGGATGCTGGTGATTATAAGGGCAGCTTTGAGGGCTACAGGTTGAAGTGGTTGGTGGAGAGAGAAGTCAGCACCATCCTTCTAATTGAGCATCATTAACAGAACAGGATGACTTGAGGAGATGGGTCAGAAGAAGGCAAGAGCAGTGAGGCCTTACAGGGCAGGGTGTCAAAAGGCATTCTACAAAATAGCCACACATGAGACTGGTGCTCTCTCCTGGGGTTGATGTTACCCGCCCCCCCACAGGTGACAGTTAGCCATGTCCGGAGACATTTTTGGCTGTCACAACTGAGAAAGAAAGTGTTATCAACATTTGTAGCATAAAGGTCAGAGATACTGCTAAACACTGTACACCGCACATCTGCTCCACAAGCCACAATAAAGACTTATTCAGCCCCAGATGTCGATAGTGGTGAAGTTCAAAAACCCTGCATTAGAGGGGCGCCTGGGTGGCTTAGTCGGCTAAGCGTCCGACTTTCGCTTAGGTCATGATCTCGCGGTTCGTGGGTTCGAGCCCCGCGTCGGGCTCTGTGCTGACTGCCAGCTCAGAGCCTGGAGCCTGTTTCAGTCTGTGACTCCCTCTCTCTCTGACCCTCCCCTGCTCGCGCTGTCTCTCTCTCTCTCTCTCTCCTAGAAATAAATAAAAATATTAAAAAAAAAAACCCTGCATTAGAGTAAACTTGGGGGTGAGAAGGAAATTAAGAGCCAGAAGACATGTAACATACATGTGAAAAACAAGGAAGGTGTGAACTTTGAGACAGAGGAGAACGAAGAGGTACGTTCCTTATTGAATCCATGGACCTCCCATCTTCTCTTTGGCTCCAAAAATCCATGGTGAGAAGTATAAGTGACCCGGAGCCCAGGCCAGGTTCGTGTGGCCCTGGGAGAAGGAGCGTGGAGTGGGGGGTGGGGGGAAGAGGCAGTTAGTGCCTTTCCTCCTGATGCCTCCACAGTGGAATCGCTGGTGAGCGAACTATCCAGACCATGATGAGGGAGAGGGAATGAGAGCGAGTGACTGGGGCAAAGTGATCAGGCACAGAGGCAAGGTAGGCAAAGCAAATTTGCTCTTTCAGGATGCACGTACCCAGGCCCTGTGCCTTCCCCGGCCCCCAAAGCTGTGTCTTACAACAGGCCGCATTCGCTACTGCCTGTGTTTAGCACCTAAAAATCCATGACCTAAAGCAACCTAGGTAGTTAAATAAACCCATTTGGGGTAGTTGGGCAGTTCCAAGGGATTAAAAATCCTGGGCTCCTAAGGGTCTTGTATGGCTCTTAAAATGTCACTCTGATCTATCCTTTCTCCAGCTAATATTTCTTGGGAGACTATCATGTGACAGTCCTGTCCAGCAGATGGGGTTAGGGTTGGAAGGAGAAACAGATACCCTCCCCACGTGCATGGCCCTTAGAGCCTTGAAGAGGACCTCCCCTTGGATGGGAGGTCCATAGAAATTAAGCAAATACTCACACAAATGTGAAATCATAACTACAATGTACACTGTGAAGGAGTGCAAAGTATGAAGGAGTCTATGAGGGACACCTGCTAGCCAGGATGGAACCGGAAGACTTTCTTCGAAGATGGAGTCAGGAAGGCCTTCTCACTGAGGAAGGCTTTGTAGTCAAATAGTTGTCAATTTATTTATTTAAGAAAACAACTTTTAAAAAATGTTTATTTATTTTGAGAGAGAGAGCTCTTGCAGGAGCAGGAGGAGGGGCAGAGAGAGAGAGAGAGATTATCCCAAGGAGGCTCCATGCTGTCAGTGCAGAGCCTGATATGGGGCACCATCTCACAGACTCGGGACTGGCTCTCACGAACTGTGAAATCATGACCTGAGCTGACATCAAGAGTCGGACACTTGACCTACGAAGCCACCCAGGTGCCCCGAAGAGCTGTAAGTTTAGGCTCTTGATTGTAAGTCCCAGTGAGGTTGTACATGTAGACCCGAAGCTTCCCTGAAAGGACCAAGAGAAGCTGTGATATGTTCCTGGAACTTACTTTATGCTCAGTCCTCTCCATCTCAGTTGATGGCAGCTCAGCCTTCCAGTGCTCGGGCCAACAGCCTCAGGCCATCCTTGACCCTTCTCTTTCTCAGATCTCACAACAGATCTATATCCATAAACCTTGTTGGTTCCTATTCAGATTATATCCAGAACCAGGTGTCTTCTTATCGCCTCCCCTGTGAGCTCAGCGTGAGCCTCATCATCTCCCTCCTGGGCTTCTCCACTCATCTCCTAGCCATGCCTGGTTTCTGCCCTCGCTCCCAGCGGCCTATTTTCAAACTAGCAGCTCATAATTCTTCTAAAAGCTATATCAGATCCCATTCCTCATTTTCTCCAAGGCTTCAATGATTCCCCATTACACTTAAGAATAAAAGCCAAAGTAAAAAAGTAAAAGCCCATGAGCCACAGCAAAGCCACTCTCCCAGCATTTCTCTTCAGCTTCATTTCCTCCCAGTCCCCATCCCTACCCCCATCTCAGAACACTCCTGCCTCAGGGCCTTTGCACAAGCTGGAATGCTCCTTTTCATACCCACATGGCTATCTCACCAGGAACTGCAAGTCTCTGCTCAAACGCCAGCTCCACAAGGCATACCCTGACCACTCAACTCAAAACCACAACCCTCAACCCCACACCCATTCATCATCTCCATTTCTTGCACCCTGTTTTTTCTACAGCACTTATTCCCCGTGCTATACATATAATTAATTTAATTTATCCATTGTGTATCCCCTCCCTCCCCACTAGAATGTATGCTCTAGAGTCAGGGATTTTAATGTGCTTTGTTCACATAAGTATCCTTGTATTGTGCTGAGGGCTTTGCTTTAAATTTGTGTGTCATGGCAATAGCAATTCATTATATTGCTATAGTGCTTTAGGAATTAATACTTTAAAATAAATCTTACATTTATGTAATGATTAGGACAAAGTGCATTGCATTTTTTTGGTAAAAATGATAATGATATTCTACTATAAATATTTTAGATGTACAATTTTGTTAACCCTACTTAGGTATGTCTTCATTTCTTTTTTTAATGAACGGGGACCCTTTAAATATGGAAGCAGCAGGGGCCCAGATGTCCTGTTGCCCTCACTAATAAATACACCGATTCACATTTAGAATCAACAGGCTTCCAAAGAGGGCGGGAATATTTTGTTTTGCATTACAGCTGCCCTTTGCACATAAGATTTGGTCATTTCAGGAGACCCATGAAGCAATCAGAGAGATCTAAAGCATGGGAACAGTACGTCCTTTGAAATCTCTCTGACAGAAGCAGACAGTCTCGCCTTCCCTCAAACCATCCTGAAGGGGAAGTATGTCGGCTTGGACAGTAATGAGACGGAGTGGGAATTCCCCCTTCTCCTGGGTCTACTTTACAGACAAGCTTCATGAGGGTGAAAGATGGGTCATTCCCATCTACAGATGCTTTAGCTTGAAGCCAAGCTGCCTGGGAAATAAAATATTGGAAAATAAGTGAACCTAATTATAGTCCCCTCCAAAACAAGATTTTGTAAAAAAAAAAAAAAACAAGTGGCATTAAAAATTGCTAACACTTAAGCTCTGCTGTTTCACAGTATCGCCCATAGATGGCAGCACGTGACCCACCTTTCTTCACCAACTAACAAATTCAACCTTAATTTTCCCTACGGAAGTCCACTGAAAATTCTACCAGTTATTGAGCTCCTTTGAAGCTCTCCTTGTCATCAGAAGGCAAATTGAGGTGTGTAATAAAATCTTGGGGGTTTTGCCCTCCCTCACTAGATTAAGCTTCTTGGTGACCTCAAACCACAATCACCAAGTCAACGGTGGTACTGTAACCTGGAAAATATGGGGAAGAAATGAGAGACAAAATAAAATAAAAACCACGCTGTGAGCTTTTCAAGGGAGAATGAGATCTTGGCAAGTAGGCTGTTAGCAAACTAAGTCGAAGACTAGTTATGTTCAGAAAAGCCAAAAGTCAGAAAAATCCATTTTGTGATTTACCTCTTTAGGGCCCCTATTACCAAACACTGGGAGCTTTCACATGAGCACTAGAATTTGAGTGATGTGTACTGACCTGACCACTTCCAGTTCTGCAAATGTCTGGTCTGTGACCAAAAGAGTTTCAGGATATAAGTGTCCAAGAGTATGAAATCATTTTCTCCAGATTCTAGCCAAGACTAGTATCTATATGTATTTTAACAACAAACAAAACAGAAAAAAACTTCAGGTTAACCACAATATTTCCTAATAGAAAGGAAATCGAAGCCTAGTGGACTGGTCCTCTAGAATAGTGTTTTTCAAACTACCAGTTGCAATTGATTCCTGTTTTGGAAACCAACTTTATAAACCATGACAGACATTGTATAAGAATAGAAATAGAAATAGAAGTAGAAATGAATAGAATAGAATAGAATAGAATAGAATAGAATAGAATTAGAAGAGATCAAGGTGCATCTATGTGTACAGAGTTCTTTTTTAAAAATTTTCTTTAATGTTTTATTTATTTCTAGGAGAGAGAGAGAGAGAGAGAGAGCGTAAGCAGGGGAGGATCAGAGAGAGAGGGAGACACAGAATCTGAATCAGGCTCAAGGCTCTGAGCTGGCAGTCAGCACAGAGCCCGATGCGGGGCTCGAACCCACAAACCGTGAGATCATGACCTAAGCGAAAGTTGGACACTTAACCGACTAAGCCACCCAGGAGCCCCTATGTGTACAGAGTTCTAAGGTTAAATTTCTTGCTTTGGCTCATGGTGAAAGAAAACTTGCAAAGTTCTACTGTGGAAAGCTGTGTCTGCTTTCCACCTGTGTTATTTTCTATATTCCAACACTGACAAGCTCCTCAGTATCCAAAAATTTAACTTAACAAGTAGATTTTGGTTGAACGTGAGAGGCATTAAACAGCAAGCTAAATTAAGCCCTCCCCAAACCACTGGGGTATAAAGACAGAGAATTATCATTTGTCATTTATCATCACTGTTATACATATCTCCATGCTTTTCCAGAACAATCCTAACCTCAGGCATTTTGTCTTATTTCTCCATAAGTACATTCATACTCATGATAGTGTATGTCCCAAATTTCATTCTGGAAAAATCTAGCTGTTGATTAAACCTATAGGCCAAGGGTCAAAACTTAAATCTCTGAAGGAGATATGCAAGTAAATGGGTGAAGCAGGACCAGAGTCGCAAAGGATT
Organism: Proteles cristata cristata; assembly: GCA_017311185.1. Taxonomy (NCBI): domain Eukaryota; kingdom Metazoa; phylum Chordata; class Mammalia; order Carnivora; family Hyaenidae; genus Proteles; species Proteles cristata. The sequence continues at coordinate 25,725 of JAESUZ010002267.1, read as the reverse complement.
AACTGTGGATTTCATAAGAAATGTATAATTTTTTAAGCTGATAAGTAACATTAAAAAATATTTTTGCTCGGCAGAAATCAGGGCTTCTATGGACTGAAGTCAGTACCATCACAAATTCCTATGTTGAGGCCTTGGCTCCCAATGTGACTGTATTTGGAGACAGTCTTTAGGAGGTAATTAAGATGAAATGAGATCGTATGGGCGGGGCCTAATCCAACAGGGCTGATGGCCTTATAGGACAAGGGAGAGAGCTCCCCCTGCGCACACACGTGAGGAAAGGCCACGTGAGCACAGTGAGGAGGAGGCCCTCACTAGGAAGAGTCTTCACCAGAACCCTATCAGTCAGCACCTTGAACTTGAACCTCCCAGCCTCCAGAACTGTGAGAAACAAATTTCTCTTGCTTAAACCACCCAGTCTGTAGTACTTTGTTACAACAACAGAACATTCTCACACGAGGCCCCAGGCCCATCAATGCCTGGGGTGCTGAGGCTGCAACCCCTTACTTGTCACATGGCCGTTTGAGTGAAGCACAGCCTCATCATGGGAAATACCTGAAGTCGCTTTCCGCACCAGTCCTCACAATGGCTTTGAAGCCTGAGTACCACTGTGACAGTTGATTCATTGAATTACTTTAAGATCTATGATTACAACTAGTATGACTGAGAGTGAGGTGGGCAAAGGAAAAGTGACTTTGAGAGCAAAGGAATAAATGTGACCAACCCCAGGGGAGGTGACCTCTGCAGTTTCAGAATGAGCACGATGATGCCCACACCCCTGCCGGGAGACAGACTGGCATCCGCAGGATAGGGCTGCAGGACCCGGCTTTCACTTTCTTCATCTCTTCCTGTTCCAACTCACTGTCCCTCCATGCTAATGCCGTTCATGCCTTATTTCACTTCATGGTTTTCAGAATTCTATCCGTATTTCCACCTCTCTTTTTTAAGTATTTACTTTGTACAGGGTGCACATGTGGGTGCTGAGGTACACTGGCTGAAAAACACAGATGAAAAATTCTCTGTTCGTGGCACATCTGTCCCAGTCGGGTGAGCAGACAATAATCAAGATAAATCGCTAAAACATGTGACACATTAGAAGGCTGTAATGTGCATTTGCCACATTGTTTAGGATATTCAGTTCAGCAGGAGAAGAAAACAATTGGGATGGAAGAAACTCGTAGGTAAGCTTATATAAATAAATTAGTGATAAGTGAGGTATGCTAGAAAGACGAAGTAGATCATAGATGGGAAGAAATAGCAGAGCCGGGATACCTGATATTCACAATACTGAAATATGTGAGGGACACTCAATATTCATGAGTTCTTAATTTGGCCACACATCTGGGTAATGTATTCCAGCCCCAAGTGACCTTTGCCCAAAGAATACAGCATCCTTGCTGCTCAGCAAGGGTGGTTGACAAACAACAGCTGGGGCCATGTAATACTTCCAAACACCTTCTCTGTCTGCTGAGACCCCCGTGATCAAGGTCAACTCTGGTCCTGGTAACTATCAGGGTACAGTGGAGTGGGAGAGAGAGAGAAACAGACATCTGAGTATCTGTGTAGCTGTGGACTCAGGTACTATGATTTTCCTACCCATGTGCTGTGTTAAGCGTGTACACCTACCCTATCATTCTTTGTGTGAGTTTTGATTGATTTAATAAACCATGTGATTCAGTCATCTTAATTGGACACATAAGCCTTTGCAGGAGAGCTTGCCTGGTTGTGGACTTAGAGGCTGTCCTGGCAGTGAAATAATTTCCCGTCTGACAAGGATGAAAAGTGCTACAACACCAGAAATAGAGCCCAGAAGGGAGAAGGGGAGGACTTCAAAAAGAGTGGTCAGGAAAGGTCTGAGAAGATGACAGCGGAGCAAAGACTTGAAGGACTCAGGAGAGCAAGACGGGCAGAAATCCTGATGAAGTTTATTCCAGACACTGGAGCCAGATGTGCAAAGAGCCCAGCCGTGGTGAGCTCTGGAAACGAGAGAAGCGGAAAAGCAAGGAGGCCAGTGTGGCCACACAGGAGTGAGACCCGGCGACTGTGGGAGACACGGTGACAGGTCGCAGGGACGTCCCTAGAGGCCTAGCATGTTCTTGTAACACCTCTGGCTTTCACTCTAAAATGGTTTCCATTGGAGAGTTTTGGATAAGGGAGTGGTTCAGTGAACATTTTCACAGGATCAGTCTGGCTGCACCCAGTGGACAGGAACAGGGCAGAGCGTGGTGGCCTGTTGGGAGACAACTCAGTGACTCAGGCAAAAGATAACAGTGGCTCACATAAGGTGGTAGCAGCAGAGGTCATGAAAAGTGATGAGATTCTAGATGTTTTGGAAGTAGAGCCAACAGAGTTTGCTACTGGATTGGGTGTGGGAGTCAGAAAGCGAGGGTCTGTGATGAATCCCAGGCTTTAAGCCTCGGTCCCTGGGGATGGAGATGCCATTAGCTGCGGGAGCAGAAAACTGGGGACTTGCATCATTTTACTAAGGAAGGAAGGAACTGAAACTTCAATAACCTGCCCAAACTCACATAGGAAGTGAGCTGTCCCTGCCAGGAATCACTTGAAGCTAGGTCAGGTTTCTAAGCTCACACTTTTTCTTTCAGCCCCCTGAGAAGGATTTACAGAGAGGAGTATACAGGGAGGGGCACAGGGCGAAGGGGGCAGCGGGGCGGGGGGGTGGGGGGGCGTACACCTTCTGGGGGTGCTCGGGGAAGAGCACGTGAGGGTTATGCCCGAATCGCGAGTCCCCAGAGACCTCCAAGGAGCCGGCACTGATGCAAGAACAAAAGGGTCTTTATTACAAGCTCGAGCAGGGGCTCACCCGTCTCCCGGCGCAGTGCCAGCAAAGTGAAGCCCCGAACAGCGGCGAGCAGGGTTTTTATGGGGTAAGGGCGGGGGTGTTACCGTGCACATGTTGTATGTTTTGCATCATTACACAAGCACCAATCATAATTGTACAACACCCATAGTAACAGTTTTGACCATTCAGTATCTGCCGGGCGTCCGTTACTTTTGCCGCGACCCAATCATGGCCTTTTGAGAGTCTTGAAAATGACCAATTATGAGGTGGGCTCAGAGAATCTACGTGGGGCTTATGCAAGCGGTGATTGATTGGCAAGTTTGTACAAAGTAACTACCTGCAGTTCCCAGCCCTGATTATCTCCAAGACCACAGGAATGTTACACATTTCTTTTGATTGGCAGATCTGAGCGGTCGGAGGGTGGCTTCAGCTGAGGCTTTTCCTGGACCGGGGACCACGTGCAGCCTGAGGTTGTTTCTAATGGAGGACTTAATTTCAGGCTCCTCATGAGGAGGAGGCGTGGGGAGTAGTCTGCACGTGGAGGGGGGCATAAGGGAAGGGCATGCGGAGAGGGGGATGCTAGCGGGGCCCTACCTCAGGACGCTATTAGGAAGATAACTAAGTTAATAGGAAGATAACTAAGTTAAGAGGTGTAAAGCACTCAGAGCAGTGCCGACAAGGTAAGCACTGCACAAGCACTTAATACAATGCGGACTCATGGGGTGGCTTAGTCAGTTAAGCGTCCGACTTTCGCTTAGGTCGTGATCTCGCGGTTCGTGGGTTGGAGCCCCGTGTCGGGCTCTGTGCTGACTGCCAGCTCAGAGCCTGGAGCCTGTTACAGAGTCTGTGACTCCCTCTCTCTCTGATCCTCCCTGCTCACGCTGTCTCTCTCTCTCTCCTAGGAATAAATAAAACATTAAAAAAAAATTTTTTTTTAAATACAATTAGGACTCACAAGTCCTATGGACATCTTTTCCCGAATCCACGACTGTCTTTTAAATCTTTCCCTGAACTCCGTGCTCTCGCCGGTTCATCTTGAAGCATCTGGATAACCACCTTCTATTATAAACTGGGTGCTGCTATGCTAGTGCAATACCCTCCTCCACGCCCACCCGGGCGCTGCAGGGGCCAAATCTCCCTGTAGTTGTAGCGGAGAAGAGCGCTGGCAGAGCCGTGGCACCTGCAGCTCACTGTGGGCGAGGCGAGCTGGGCTCTGGAGCCGCATCTGGGGGCCGGCAGCTCCGTGGTCACGTTGCAAGCGGACAGGCAAGGCAGGGGCCAGCTCTGCGCGTGCGCGTTGCATAGTTGGAAACACCCTGTGAATGTTTTGTTCCGGGTCTAGCAATGATTGGATTAGATCCCCACTTACAGATTGCAAAATTGCTGCAGTATGACCCTCCCTTCAAAAATAAAGCAGCTTAATGGAATGATAAAGTGACATTTAAAGCGCTTGAAGAGGGAGCATTACCCGTACGCTGTGGATGCTCCTGAGTAGGGGCAATGAGGCTGCAGAGGGCAGTGGAAGAAGCTGGAGACTGGAGACTGGAACGAACGAATGGCCACTGCCTGAGTGAAGAGCAGCTGGGCCGCCAGCGGCAAGAAGCAAACAGGGGGAGGGGCGCCTGGGTGGCTCCATCGGTTAAGCGTCCGACTTCGGCTCAGGTCATGATCTCGCGGTTTGTGGGTTCGAGCCCCGCGTCGGGCCCTGTGCTGACTGCCAGCTCAGAGCCTGGAGCCTGTTTCAAATGGCTCAGGTCATGATCTCGCGGTTCATGGGTTCGAGCCCCGCGTCGGGCCCTGTGCTGACTGCCAGCTCAGAGCCTGGAGCCTGTTTCAAATTCTGTGTCTCCCTCTCTCTCTGACCCTCCCCTGCTCACGCTGTCTCTCTCTCTCTCCTAGAAATAAATAAAAATATTAAAAAAGAAATAAATAAAACATTTTTTAAAAATCTTATTTAAAAAAAAGAAGCAAACAGGGGGTGATCGAGTCCCTTCACCTAATCCTGCCTTCCCGCCCCTCTCCAGGATCCCTATAGGGAGATAACCACAGGGAAAATAGGGCTCCCAGAGTCTCCGCCCAGAATCAGAAAACAAAGTATAAATGAGTTGCTTTGGAGTTGAGAGATAATAGTTTATTAACCACTGCAAGCCGTAAAATAGGGATAATAATACCTGCCACGAAGATCAGATTACATTAGATATAAAAGTACTTAGGAAATGTGCTATGTGTTGAAAAATAACATTATTGAGGAATGCTACGGGAAATGTTATTTGGTAATGAACGGGTTAATTTTAAGCCTAGGATTTTCGTATTCTGCTCTTTAACCACTAACGTGTCTACACGTAAACAAGGAAGTAAAATTACCAGTTAGCTTCATGCCTTAAATTGTTTTGTTCTAGATACTGGTACCCAGGGTAAGAGATGTCCAATGTTCTGGCTAAAATGACTGTGTATATAAAAGTACCCCTGCCATGTAGGCAATTTTCCTAGGCTAGAAAAAGCTCATGTCCTAGTCTAAGAGGGAACTAGTCTCATACTTGCTGCTGCTCAACTAGTAGCGTGAGGAAGTTGGATTACGTCACTGGAGCTCACGCATGTGACATTGCTGGAGGAAATCATCATAAAAATGTTTGTGTTTGTGCTAGATATTGGTATGTATATTGGCATCTTTTTTATTTTATATTTTTTAAATGTTTTATTATTTATTTTTGAGAGAGAGAGACAGAGTGTGAGCAGGGGAGGGGCAGAGAGAGAAGGAGACACAGAATCTGAAGCAGGCTCCAGGCTCTGAGCTGTCAGCACAGAGCCTAATGCAGGGCTCGAACCCATGAACTGTGAGATTATGACCTGAACCAAAGTTGGCTGCTTCACCAACTGTTCCACCCAGGTACACCTTGACATCTTTTTTCTTTTTTAAAGTAATGGTGCCACATAGCTCCTCAAACCTATTAATATTTCCATTTCTATTATTCATTTCACAGAAGGAAGCCTTCTATTAATGTGTAGGTTGGCCCACTAGAGCTCACCACTAAATTATCATTTATCTTTGGGAACCCATGAGCTTCTTCTTTTGTCTTCTAAAGACACACCCATTTTGTATTTCATGAGATGTGCGTGTATTGCAGATTATGTTGATTTGACAAATAATAACCGAGGCCTTGCTTACCATAGACCTGACCCAATGCTAAGTCATCAACCAAGAGGTTGTGGTCCATGACCTCATGGTGGTTATAATCAATCACGAAAGGCCAGAGGTAAATACATAAACATACAAACACAAAGGGATTCTATGAAGAGTCCTAGGGAAACAAGGGTGAGGGGCCTAGGAAGCTAGAGTGTAAGTTTAGAAAGGCCTCTTGAAGAAGTCATATTTGAGCAAAGACCTAAAGGATGTGATGGGTGGGTAGGTAAGTGGAAGGATTTCTTGAGAGCCAAAAGCAGAAGAGAAGTCAGTGAGATGGAGAAGAACTTGGCCCATTGCAGGAACGGTTGGCAGCTTGGTCCGGCTAGGGTGCAGTGAGAGGTCCCGGTGAGGCTGCGGCAAAGCCAGGTCCCATGTGGATTTGGATGGTATTCTGAGGCCCACTGCAAGCTTGTGGAGGATTTAGACAATGGAGTGGTGCATGCCACTTTGACTTTTGTATGAGCACAAGCGGCAGCAGGAGTTGAATGGAAAAGCCACTGTAGGTGGTATCACCAGGTGTCTGTCTCCGGGGACTGACATTCACGTGGAGAAATGATGGTGGCTGGACTGGAGGAGACTCGTAAAGAAATAGGGAAGTAGCTCGGAGATCTATTTTGAAGGTATAATCTGCAGGATTGGGTATTCATTGCATTCAGGAAAGGATCGTTCTGGGTTCCCAGTCTGAGCAACGGGGTGATGGTAGAAGAGGAACAAAAGACAAGAAAAGGAAGAGAGATGAGAGAAAGAGTGGGAAGAGGCCAAAACGAATGTCAGGAGTGAAGAAAGAAATCTTTAGGAAGAGTTGCAAAATCCTAAGGCACACACACAAGCCTGTCCTCTGGTGTCAACTTGCAGGGCACAAGTCGTTGCTCTAATCTCTTGGAGTGGAAAGGCCTTTGTTCGAGATGATCTGTGCCTTTTCAGAGGTCTCATTGATTTAGAAAATGGCAGACTCAGGGGAAACTAGGAGCTGAATTACAATGCAAATTGCGACAGATGATCAGAATAATCCAAAGACAAACCACCACCTCTAGGCTTCAGTGTTCTGTGTTTTAGTTTAACTGCTTGGATGTGGTCACAGGCTTTGCTGTAGAGCCTCTGGAATATAGACAGGTTAATAAGATCATATTTACAGGCACTCACTCCACAATCTTTCCTGTAGACTCTGAAATGATGGAGAAAAACTTTCTACTCTAACTGCTAAGAAGAAAAAAGTAATATCTCCTCACTTGATTTTAAAGGTATTTTCCCAGCAATGGGGCACCTGGCTGGCTCATTTGGTTAAGTGGCCAACTCTTGACTTCGGCTCAGGTCCTGATCTCAGGGTCCTGAGTTCAAGCCCTGCATTGGGCTCTGAGCTCATAGTGTGGAGCCTGCCTTGTATTCTCTGTCTCCCTTTCTCTACCCCTCCCCCGCTCACACTCACACACTCTCTCCCTCCTTCTCTCAAAACTAAAACCAAACAAACAAACAAATAAAAGTACCTCCTCAGTCTTAATCCTAATAGATGAACTCATTAGCTCCTACTGAGGAAAGGTAAATATGGAAATTGTCATTGACTGAACTTTACCATGGAGTCAGTGACTCTGACACTTTATTTTCATTGTCCCTGGGCTTGGGATAGATTATTTGTCACATGTAAATCCTAGTGCCTGCAGGTGGAAAGAAAATAAGGCAATGAGACGTTGGCCTTTGATATACCAGAGCTCTGTTCGTGCGAACAGTGCTTAGCAGTTCAGAGCACAGGCTCTGGGTTTGGAATTCTAACCTCTTGCCTACCAGCCCCAAATTTCTAGCTATGCGATCTTATGCTAGGTGCATCCATAGGTTGTACCTCAGTTTCCTTATCAGTAATATGAGGATACTAATTTACCCACTCCTAGGGGCTTTTATGAATTAATGAGATGCTGTTTATAAAGATCTTACTATGACGTGCTGTTCACGTGTAAGCACACGCACACACACTGCGTAACTGGGCTGGAGGTGGTGCTTGTTTGGGTTTTAGCTCTTCATAAACAAACCACAGGAGGATGTGGTGACTTGGTAAATGGGGCACCCCTGATAGCAAATGTGTCTACTTAATTCTCTATAAAGGCATTCCTGGGTTGTGCGGGGGCCTCAACATCAACTATGTGAGACTTATCTTGTGAAAAAATCGGTAATATTTAGATCCTTTGACTCTAATTTTTCACTTGTGGAAGGAATGTAAAAATCCTAAAATATGATTGCTTCCAATGGAGTTGCTTCTAGTCTTGGGGACAGGTGAGTACATATTCAGAAAGTAAGTGAACCAAGCTGGGTGGTGGCAGTGTTCAATGTGGCTACAATCAATTAAAGCTTTCCAGACTCAGGTTCCAAATGGTAATCCAGGAGTTACAACCCGCAGCCACTTTTGAGCCCTAAGAGTATACTAGAAGTAGAACATCCCCCTGGGTGCTGGAGCAGTGGCTTATAGACAGGAGAGCAGGTCTTACGGAAGAAGCAGCTTTTGAATTCTGTCGGCCTACCTCATTAACTTTGTAGCACAGGATAAATAACAGGAGTTGTTTCTTTGGTACACGCTGTATTTCGTAGGCATTTGTTGTTTCATACGAGAGAAGACATATGTCCAAAAACTTATCATCTCACTCCCTGCTTAGAACACCTTTTCCTTCAGGACAAAACCGAAGTCCTTAGCAAAATACGTAAGATTGCTCATGACGTGGTCCCTGCTTGTTGGTGTAAGTTAGGGATGCTTTCAGCTGCAAGGAATAGAAGTTTGATCGGCAGTGGCTTCAACCAGTGCTTCTCAAGCTATAACGTATCTTCCAATTACTGGAGCTTCTTATTAAAATGCACATTTTGATTTAGGAGGTCTGAGGTGAGGCCTGAGATTCTGCATTTTTTTTCAAGTTTATTTGTTTTTGAGAGAGCGAGAGTACGGGAGGGGGAGAAGCAGAGAGAGAGAGAGAGAGAGAGATACAGAATTCAAAGGAGGCTCCAGGCTCTGAGCTGTCAGCACAGAGCCCGATGCAGACATCAAACCCACAAACCATGAGATCATGACCGGAGCCGAAGTTGGACACTTAACCCACTGAGAAACCCAGGCACCCTGAGATTCTGCATTTCTATTGGTGTAAAGCCTACAATTTGATTCTATTGGTGTAAAGCCTACAATTTGAACAGCAAGACTTTTAAAAAGTGTCATTTTCCCTCCTTCGTATTACAAGAAAATCTAAAAGTAGTTCCAGATTTGACTCAGATCAATAATGTCTGTGCTCTGTGATTGGTAGGTACATTAGGAACTGGCTGAAAAACTATGGCCCACAGGCCAAATCTAGCCCACTGACTGCTGTTGTAAATAAAGTTTTATTGGAACACAGTCATGCTCATTTTTTTTAGTTTATGAACTATGACCTCTTTCAAACTAGAAAGACTGAGCTGTAACAAAGACCAGATGGCCCATAAAGCCTAAAATGTTTACCTTCAACGGGCCCTTTATGAAACAAGCTTGCTAACCCTTAGCTTACACATTACTATTCACTCTGGACCTGGGCCTATCACCTCTCCCAAACTCGGTGAGGACTATTGACAAGGAAGAAAGGCAGGCAGTCACTGTGTCTGCAACATGGCTCCTCTTTGTCATATCCTGCTGTCCCCTAACATGCAAGTCATCTTCTAGACATGACACACTGCTGGCAGTCCGCCCCCCTCCCCTGCCCCAAGGCACCAGGCTTCACTGCATCTTCAGAATATGCCAGATGTGTTTTGAGAACACAAGCAAGATCGCTGAATGCTTGCTACAAACAAGGAGGTAAAGGCCTGCAGCCTGGGCAGGCTGCTACAGGAGTGACATGGAGAATGGCCTCAGGTTCCAAGCTAAAGAGTTTGGACTTATAAGTCACTGGGTGGACCTTGCAAGCATTTTTAAAGCATGAGATCTGTGTATTGTTTTACGCATATAATTCTGACCACACGATGTAGAGTGGCCAGTTATATTAGTCTGCTTAGACTGTTATAGTAAGTACCACTGACTGGGGGACTTAAACAACATAAATGTATTGTCACCATTCTGGAGGCTGAAAGTTCAAGATCAAGGTGCTAGAAAATTCAGTGCCTGGTGAGACCTGTCTTTCTCTTATAGATGACCAATCTTCTTGCTGTGTCCTCATGTGTCCATCTCTGTGTTCAAACTGAGAGAAAAAGATGGGGCGCCTGGGTGGCTCAGTCGGTTAAGCATCCGACTTTGGCTCAGGTCATGATCTCATGGTTTGTGGGTTCGAGCCCCGCGTTGGGCTCTGTGCTGACAGCTCAGAGCCTAGAGCCTGTTTCAGATTCTGTGTCTCCCTCTCTCTCTTACCCTCCCCTGCTCATGCTGTCTCTCTGTCTCTCTCAGAAATAAAAATAATTTAAAAAAAAAAAAAAGACTGAGAGAAAAAGAGAAGTGTTGATAAACTGGTGGGCAGTAGAAGGAGGGTGAGCTCCAGAAAGGCTTGTGGGTCCCAGCCACATTGCAATTCTTTATAGATAAACCACGTCACCATCCAGCAAGCGGTTTTGACTCCCTCGCCCAGCAAGTTGTCCATTTGCATTCAAGATATGGTCTTCAGGTCCATGGGTGCAGCAGATCGCAAGGCTAAGAGAGAAAGAGTGCTTTTGATCCCTGCAGGAAAAGTAAGCAGGGGAAAAAAATCTCAACATGGAACATGTTCCCCGGGAAAGCAAAGGAAAAGAGCAGGTTCCAGTGCAGATGAAGAAGAAGCTCACCCTTTGGGAGGTGGTGAAGGCCAGAAGCCTGGAGGAAATATTAGAGTGGGCTGGACCCCACCTGCCCATGAGGATATAAAGGATATGCCCAATAGGCTTGTCAATAGCCTTGACCTGACAGTTGGAGATGCAGATCGTATGGAATGGTTCAGGAGGTAGATGAAAGAGTTAAGGAGGCAGATTAGGGAGCTGCAGTTGAGGTACAGTTTGTGCATTCTTAGAGGAGATCCTCCTGACCATAAGACGAATTTTGCCTTATGCCTTGAACGCCAAGGTTAATAATAATAACCCCCACCCCCTTCCCAAAGTTGCATTTTCTTGATGTGAACCTATGGTGTTCGTCATTTTTCTGGTTAGGGATTTCATTTTGCCTTAGTCTGGAAGGTTTTCTGTCCACAGGAAAGTTTCATCAACTTACATGCATAGGTGTTTATTACATGCTGTAAATATAATAAAGCGGTTCAAAAAGCAACCTAAAAAAAAAGAGAGAGAGAGAGAGGTGTATCTCCTCTTCTTATTGGATTAGGGTCCCCCTTATATCTCATTTAACCTGAATTACCTCCCTAAACTCTCCATCTCCAAATATAGTCATATTGAAGGTTAGGGCTTCAATGTATAAATTTCAGGAAGACACAAGCAGGGAGTCATGGTGGATCCACTTTAAAATACTCTTTTGACTTGATGCAAACACCTTTAATGATACATTGTGTCTTCTGTGCAAGAGCTCTTGCTGCTGTGCTTTCCTTTGGTTGGTTTTGGAATTTCCCTTCATTTGCGCTCTATTTTCAAGTGTTATAACCCTATCCTAGTGCCTTTTGACTATCTCTCCTTCCAAATCAACCAATATTTACTGTCTCCACATAGTATGCATGACCCCAAGCCAGGTGTTCTGAGTTAAACAACTCATGAGATTTGGGCCTTGTTCTTAAATACTGAAAACAGCAAAGGACAAAGAAACACACTTACGTGGCTGTCACTAAGTTCAGACAAACCTGGGGTGAATTCCAGCTTCCCTAACTACCAGCGTTAGCAAATTATTTAAATTCTTTAAGTTCCTGTTTCTTATTCACAAAATAAGCACGATAATAATACCTGTCTCATAAGCTTGTTGTGAAGATGAATAAAATAATAAATGTACAGTACAGTGCCTGACACATAGAAAGTGCTTGAATACAATTTAGCCTTAGTGTTTTTACTATTAATATTTCTATAGGGAAGGGAGTGTTTGAAGCTTTCCTTCTGAATTCCCCTCTCTCCATTGCATTTTTTTCCCCCACTCTACCTTGGAGCTGCAGGAGGTTCTCCAGTTTTCTTTTAAGAGCAGAGAGGGGTGCCTGGGTGGCTCAGCTGGTCAAGCAGCCGACTTCGGCTCAGGTCATGAGCCATGGAGTTCGAGCTCTGCATTGGGTTCTGTGCTGACCACTCAGAGCCTGGAGTCTGCTTCAAATTCTGTGTCTCCCTCTCTCTCTGCTCTACTCCCACACTTCAAAAATAAATAAATAAATATTTTAAAGTGGGGGCAGAGAGAAAGAAGCTCTGTTGAGGATCCTCTGAGCAGAACACTGGCTGCAGATATTCGCGGGCCATGGGTAACGATGTTGTACCATGATTTAATCTGCTTCAATTCCACTTTCATCTTCTCATTCCTGACCTTTGAGATCCACTTGTTGTAGAAAAGGACAAAGAACGCCATTACAGAGCCGTTGATTGGTCTCGAGGCATTCACTCGATAAATATTTACTCTGCAGTTTCTGAGTGCCAGGCACTGAGTCAGTGTTGGGGACAGAGCTGTGGATGTGGCTCCCTCAGGCTCTGACCGTGTGGAACACAGCCCTGCAGACAGCAAACACCCAAGGGAAAGCAGAGTTCTAGAAGCTCTGCAAGCAGTGGGACTCAGCCTGGACTGGTAGACATCACCATGACCTTCCATCAGGGACATCAGGAGTCTCCTGTGTGGGGTGGCAACTCTCAATTGCCCAAACTGAAAACCCAAGGTGATACAAATAATTGAAAGCATGAAATCTAAACAAAGGATTAAGCAGTGGGATAGGAAAATCTAATTATATCATTGATTTTAAATTGCAAAATAATGTGAGCTAAGAGACAGTTTTAGCCTCTTCCTACTTTTTCTGGCCAGGAATGTTAGTTCACAAATCTTACAATCGGATGATGAAGGGGTGATCGTCGATATTTCCTGTGCCGTCTCCCAACGCTCAGGACGACAATTCTCAGGAAACCACCAATGGAGATTAAACTATGAATTTGGCCTCAAAGTGATGCGGCATGCTTAGCACCAATTTCATCAACTGGATGGATGTTTGGAGCGGCTCCAAATTTGCTCAATTAGCAAGGTTGAACTGGCTTCCATGAAAATGGTAGTTCTAATGGTTACAGGCTCTGTAGTGATTTTATACTAAAGTAGCATCCAGCTGCCTCGCCATCTGGCAAGGATCTGATTGCCATCCCCGGAGATTTAGGAAGTCATGACTCTCAAATGACAGCTGAACTTGGCTGGAGTGGGGGTGGGGGCCGAGGTCTGGCCTTAGAACTACCCTCCCACTGGCATGAGTCAGGTGTTGGGTCAGAGCCCAGCTGACCACAGATTCAGCCCCCCATCTGAGACTCACTCTAGTATGGCGAGGGCTGTTTCAGACCCCAGTGTGAAGATGTCTCGAATGGTGCATGAAGTAAACCTCCAGGATGGGAAAGGCTTAGAGTGCAAGTAGGAGTCAAAAGACCTAACATTTGTTGAGCACTTGTGTGGAGCTCTAAATTCCACTTGAATCGCCTGGTAACCACTAAGCCACTGTGCTAAGTGGTTAAGGTGAGGGCAGTCCTGCAAGGCAGGGAGTGGGGAGACGTGCTAGAAAAATAGGTGTCCTCGGGGTGCCTGGGTGGCTTAGTCGGTCAAGCGACCAACTTTCGCCTAGGTCATGATCTCGCGGTTCGTGGGTTCGAGCCCCACGTCGGGCTCTGTGCTGACTGCCAGCTCAGAGCCTGGAGCCTGTTTCAGAGTCTGTGTCTCCCTCTCTCTGACCCTCCCCTGCTCATGCTGTCTCTCTCTCTCTCCTAGAAATAAATAAAAATATTAAAAAGAAATAAGTGTCCTGGAGGGCTTAGATAAGAATTCAGAGGGGTGCCTGGGTGGCTCAGTGGGTTAAGCGTAAGACGCCAGCTCAGGTCACCATCTCGTGGTTTGGAGGTTCGAGCCCTGGATTGGACTCTGTGCTGACAGCTCAGAGGTCAGAGCCTGCTTCGGATTCTGTGTTTCCCTCTGTGTTCCTCCCAAGCTCATGCTCTGTCTCTCTCTCTCAAAAATAAACCCTAAAAAAAAAAATTCAGAAACTGAGGTGAGGAAAGGAAGGCAACACAGTCCACACTGTGGACTCAGAAGCAAAGACTCAGAGGCACTGGCCCTCTCTGCTGTGGGACATTTCTCTTGGTGTGCCCACCTAGAAGATAATAGAATAGCCTACGTATCCCAGGTATTATCGGGGAGGGAAAGGAGCATCCTGATGCTTGCATAGTTGTGCTTGCTTGCAAAGAAGGATCCACTTTCTACTTTGCAAAGTAGGATCCACTCCTACTTGCACTCCCAGGCCTCTTTCCCATGGCCTCGTTCCTTGTTTCTGCCATTAGTGTGTCCTCGGAGTGCTCCCTTTGGGAGGAAGTTCTAGACGGCTGGCACAGCTACCCAAAGCTGGGGGCAGAGAAGGGGACACAGACCCTTGTCACCCACCATTCCTTAGTTACCATGGCAGCAGGAAGGCCTGCGCTGGGAGGTCCTCTCCCGCGCCTCTCCCTTAGCCTGGCTAGAATTAGCCCTGAGATGAATTAAACATGAGCCCAATTGGTCTGGGGGCAGCAGTATTGTCAAAAAAAAAAAAAAAAAAGGTGAGACACTCAGACCAGGCAAAGCTCGAGCTAGGTGAACAGGTGTCCTCAAAGACAGGTTAGCAGTCTGTGGGTCATCCCAGCTTCGGGGCCATGTCAAGAGAGTCAAGACAAATGAAAGCTGAGAGGGGGGCAAAGAGAGACTCAGAAAATGATGTGGGAGGCCCGAAGTGGGTTTGGTCTCCTGCTTCCTGGTCCATCTCAGAGCAAGAAAGAGAAAGCTGTTCTCTCCTTACCAGTTGCTGGACAACTGCCAGGTTACGGGGGGGTGGGGGGTGGGGAGCCCAGGCTGCTGGAGTTCCTTGATTCATGCTGCCGGGTCATCAGCAGAGAGAGCAGGAAGGGGATGGGTGGGCGGGGTTGAAAAGGCAACAAGTCAAATGTTGTCATGTCCTCGAAAGGGAACACAGATCCCATGCAGGGCACTTCTGAAGAAAAAAATAGGATTACCTCACACTTTGCGGGGAAATGTACTTTCATTTTTATCGATTAACATTCTTCCTCCCCGACTGCAAATAAATGTCCCTCCTTTTCCCATCTGGGACAGGCGACTGAAAGCACAGCAAATCTGCTTCACTCTCCGCAGTTTCTTGGAAAGGAAGTGAATGACTCCGGGGTCATGTATGAAGTTCAGTTGTACATCCAGATAGGATGACAGGTTGGTTTGCCATCTGACCACTCCAGAGAGTGAGGTTACACTACAGAAAAGTCACATGGACTCTTTGAGGCCCCCTCCTCACTCTTCATTGCCCAGGAGTTTGCCAAGCTGCATAATGGGAGCTGCAGAGAGGACATTGTAGCCAGACAGCATGGCCCGCGATTCCGATGCCAGCTCTGCCAGCTCCTGATTTATGAGGCTTGGCGCAATTGATCTGTTCCTCTCAGCCTCAATGTCTGCATCCCTAAAAGGATGGGGTTGTATTTTATGATGCTGAGGAGTGGTGGGATCAGATAAGATGATGCTCCTACCACCTCTTCTCAGACAGAAGCCGGGGAGTCATGGGACACATCTTGCTCTCCTGTTTCTCACTATTCCCGCTATTTCCACATCCTAGATCTCTCTTGAATTCATCCCTTCCTCTTTCTTCCAGGCGCCTCTGCCTTGCGTCAGGCACTCATGCTCTCTCACCTGGATACACTGGTACCCAAGGGTCCAATTTTACCCTCCATTTATGCACCAGCCCCATCTACTCCAACCCACCGCTAAACAACTGCTAGAGAAGAGGCATTCTGTCTTTCCTTCTGCATCATCAGTGTTAGGCATGGTAATTTCAAAAACGTTTGAAGAGTGAATAACTAAGTGGAGCCATTGTTCAATGTAACAAGTTTTACAAGACAGTATATGGATGTGAGCTATTCTTTTTTCAGCTCAATAAGCATGAATATTTGCCACATATCTGGCATTGGGCTAGGTGCTGAGGATATAAGGATGAGTTGAATATAGTTCCTGACATTTATTTACCACCTAGTGAGCAAGGCAGGCTGTATAAACCAAGGTCCTCCAGAGAAATAGAACCAATAGCAGGTGTATATACATTAAGAGAGATTTATTTTAAAGAACTGACTCACACAGCTGTGGTGAGGTCTGGCAAGTCCCAAATCTGTAGAGCAGGTCAGCTGGCTGGAGACCTGGGAAGAATTGATATTGTAGCTCTAGCTTAGAGGCAATCTGCAGGTAGAATTCCTCAATCTCTTCTTCTTAAGGCCCCGCCTAGTTGGACAAAGCCATCCACATGGAGAGTAAATCTGCTTTCCTCCAAGTCTACTAATGTAAATGCTAAAATATACCTTCGGAGTGACATCTAGACTGGTGTTTGGCTTAATATCTTGGCATCAAGACACAGCCAAGGTGACACATAAACCATGTACATGGATAGTTGATGCAGCACAATAGATACTATTTATGTCTACAAATGGTGCCAGGTCTTTCTTAAATGAAAAATTTCCCTATACTCTTTGACATCTTAACTAGCATTTGACAATTGCTCTTTCTGTATATGCTGTGCATGCCACTGGGTGCTTGCTTCTAGGTGCGTCACTGAGCGCTCATGATAACTTGTGATGTCACATGCTGTCATCTTTTACAAACAAAAGCGGTCCAAGTAGCCTACATTGAGTTCCACAGCTAATATGCAGTAGAGCTGAGATCGAGTGAAGGCCTTTCCAATCCAAGGTCAATGAACTTTCTGCTCCATCACAATACCTTTAATAAGCATTGAGCTGGAAGCCTTGTGTTTCCCCAGAGAAGCACTTATTTAGCCAGGAATTCTGTAGTATTATTAGATTTTTGTAACAGGAACCCTCTACATATAAGGATGTGAATCAGTTTTCCCAGCTCATTTCATTTTAGCTCTGTATGTGGGAGAGGGCATGATGGGTCACAACCATATTGGATCATGCTGAGTCAATAACCCAAAGGGGATATTTTCAGATATCATTATTATGACTGAGTTTCTTCACACAAACACAAAAGTCTTCTTACTCTAGGTCAGACATAGGGCACCTAGCCATAGTCTTTCTCACTAGAGCAGATAGAATTATCCACAGTAGGGTATATGCTCAGCATATAAAGAATATTCTGCTTTAGGGGCACCTGGGTAGGTCAGTTGGTTAAGCCTCTGACTTCAGCTCAGGTCATGGTCTCATGGTTCATGAGTTTGAGCCTTGCAGCAGGCTCTGTGCTGACAGCTTGGGGCCTGGAGACTGCTCCAGATTCTGTGTCTCCCTCTGTCTCTGACTCTCCCCTTCTCATGCTCTGTCTCTCTCTCTCAAAAATAAACAAACATTTAAAAAATTAAAATAAAAGAATATTCTGCTTTAAACTTATCAAAATGGGGGTGCCTGGGTGGCTGAGTCAGTTAAGCATCTTACTCTTGGTCTCAGCCTAGGTCTTGATCTCAGTGTCATGAGTTTAAGCCCTGCACTGGGCTCCACACTGGGCATAGAGCCTACTTAAAAATATAATAAAATAAATAAACAAACAAACCAAAATTAAGTAGGAAATGGAATGCAGATTAAAAAAATGCATTTTCTCTGGAACTCCAAACTTCAACAAGAAAAAGGGACACATGATATAGATATGGGAATTCAGTAAATATCTACTGATGGCCTATGAAAGACCAAACTCTGCTGACATTTCAAGGGAAACAAAATAAGTAAGATGTAGTCTTCTACCTCAAAGGCACAAGGAATGGGGAAGAATGGAAGAAATAATATTTCTTGAGTGACTCTTATATGGTAGTCTTTTCATCTAATTTAATCCTCATTATGATCCCACCAAGTAGGTAGTACAATCCTCTTCTTAGAGGAGGAAGTTTAGTCCCAGCAATGGAGAGAATTGCCCATGATCTTACAATGAACACATATGGTAAATACTACAGCTGGCATCTTCATCCAGATGTCTTTCTAAATCCAACACTCATGGGCCTTACCCTGGATCACAGTGCAGGAAGATAAAACAAATATACAAACCATTACTGCTAGCGTAGAAACATAACACTGAGAAGTCCAAGTGAAGGTGGATGAATCAGAGGTGTCATCTGAGATGGACTTTAATACAACAGATTATAGCCTTCAGGTAGAGATGGAAAAAGCATGAACAAGATTTAGAGGGAAAACTAGAAGGTTTTGGAGGATAAGAGTTACCCAAGCTTTCTCGGAGCTTTAAAATTTGGATGAGCATTTTAGAAAGGGTAACTAATATGGATTAGAGCAGAGCAGATTGGAAGAAAGAGAGACCAGGTGGGCGATCCTTGCAAGTGCTCTTTAGAGAGCCAGTAAGAATGGAAAGGCGAGGCAGGTTTGAGAGGTATCTCAGAGGGAATCATGGGTGATACTGAATTGCTATGGGAAGCCAATGGGTTCAGGCTGCTGCAAAAGCAATGAAACCAAATCCAGGTGATGGAGTAGGTAGAGGAGGTAAGCATCATGGATGGGAGGTCTCAATAAAGATGAAAGGAAAGGCAGAGGGGAAGAGGGAGAGAGGAAAGAATGAAGTTTGAGAAAAAAGGAGGGATTTCAGTATTTGCCATCCTGGAAGTGGAGCATATCTGAGTTGTGACCAAGTGTAAGACGTGGCCTTGCTGGGGTGTGGCTGAGATAGAAGGAAAACAGAGCTTGTCTGAGTGGAAGAGACTAGAGGATTATGAATCTGGAAGTCACCGTGAAAGCTGGCAATGAATCATATGGAAAGGAAGTCAGTACTCTAGAGTCTGAGAGCTTTGAAGAAAGTGAGAAAAAGTTCTCAGAATTGGAGGTAACTAGGGCCCAGCTGCAGAGAGAAAACAGAAAAGCTACACGTTTACTATGCGTCAGGAAAAAAAAATTGCCTAGAAAACGGACAGTGCATGATCTGTCAACCATAAAAAATATTTCCGTAAGAAAAAAAGTGATCTCACTCACAACTTAAAATTAAGAAAAAGATTTAAAAGCAAGCATTCACATAAAGAATTATATTTTTCATATTTACTGGCAGGGAATGCCAGAAGAGGTAAACAATGCTGCCAGATCAAACTGAAATACCTTCTTCGCCTGTCCCGTGACCCACCCAGTCAACTTGAGCCCAGTAAGGAAGAGAATGATAGAGGCTGAGGAAATTCTCTCCCGTTTTTGTTGAGTCAGTCACTTGCCATCACTGAAATGGGCTTGCACGTTCAAGGACGCCCTACCTGTCTGTCTCACATGTGATGTCAAGTTGAATGGGCAGAATGTTGGTCCCTGTGATGTGCAAGAGGACATGCAGCCTGCATGAATAACTTCTCATCTGCATGAGGTATAAAAGGAAAGTCTGTCCAACAAGGTACCAAGAGCTACATTCCAGCCCCATGACATGGTATCAGGTCTCACTACTTGGTCAGCAACTGGGCTCCAGTTGTTGCTTCTACTAACTACAGGGTTTTGTAAGCCTGGAACTTCCACCCACCCAGAGCAGACTGCTGAAGCTTATCTGGCGTTCGTTCGTGAAGAGCTCATTGCACTGTCATGCATTCTCTGGTTTAGACTTGATCCAATTGTCACATAATCCAGGGGGAAAACAAAGAGCTCTGCATGCCAATCTTTATGTAATTTTAAGTTTTCTATTGTTAGTGCTTTGTCTGCTAGGGAGTTCCAAAGAGTCTGCTTAACGATTATGTGGTAGGGCAGGGCAGAGATGTGAGTGGTAAAGCCATCGGTTGGTTATAAGGGAAGAATGAGGAAAGCAGCCCTGGTTGCTGGCAACTGGCCAGATTCGTTTGCTTTGTGCTGACATTAGAATCTCAGTTGGAAATAACCTTGGAGGTCAGTGAGTCCAATTGCTCATTCAAAGCAGCGTAGTTAGAATATGGACGTTCAGGATCAAGGAATTGGCTACTTCCATGGAACGGCTCAATGGAAAGGCTGTATTATCAACCTGAAATCTAAATATTGGCCAGTACTTACTGAGTACCTACTATATGCCAGGCACTATGCTCCTTCTTTAAATGAGTTATCTTGAATAGCCCCCTGGACAAGCCTGCCAGCTAAGTGCTCCCATTCCCATTTTCCAGATGGGAAACAGGATATGAACACTCATAAGTAGAACAGGACCTTGTGTTCTTACCGCTTATATTCCATGCTGGTTCCCGAAGCCTCTACGTTGCTACTTCAGGGCATAATATTAATTTTGAATTATCTGAACTTTTACCCCTAGGCCTTGTGTAACTCAAAAATTCTGCCAGCTGCTGTCTGGGGTGACATAAATCTATAGCTTCTTTCACAATAATATTAGTAATACCAACAATAATAGGTTTTTAGGTAATTAGCAAACATGTTAGTTTCATTTCTTTTCACATAAGTCTTAGAAAATGGATAGAACAGGGGTGCCTGGGTAGCTCAGTTGGCTAAGTGACCGACGTCAGTCAGGTCATGACCTCACTGTTTATCGGTTCGAGCCCATATGGGGCTCTGTGCTGACAGCTCAGGGCCTGGAGCCTGCTTTGGATTCTGTGTCTCCCTCTCTCTCTCTGCCCCTCCTCTGTTCAGGCTCTGTCTCTCTCTCTTTCTCAAAAAAAGGAAAAAAGGGAGGGGGCACCTGGGTGGCTCAGTCGGTTAAGCATCCAACTTCATTTCAGGTGATGATTTCATGGTTCATGAGTTTGAGCCCCATGTTGGGCTCTGTGCTGACAGCTCAGAGCCTGGAGCCCGCTTTAATTCTGTGTCTCCCTTTCTCTCTGCCCCTCCGATGCTCACGTTCTGTCTCTCTCTCTCAAGCAAAAAGGACAGAACAAGTAGTTTACAGTTAAGGTTACTCCTAAGGAGTCAAAACAGATCATTAAATTCCCTAAGCCACAGCTAAGAAAGTGAAGAGTCCAGGATCCAGACTCTGGCCTTCTAATGTTGAGGCTAGTGGTTCACAGAGTGTTGTGCCTGAAGAGGCAGCATCATCACCATCCGGCAACTGGTTTAAATGCAAATTCACAGGGCCCACCAGAGGCCTGATAGATCAGAGACTGTGGGGGTGGGCCCAGCAATCTGTGTTTGAACAAGCCCTCCAGGCATTTGGGGTGCACATTCAAGCTTGGCCCTAGGCCATCCCCCAGCATGGCGGCCAGTGCACCATCCCTAGTTCTGACCTCTGCTATGACGACAAAGAAGAAGATGCTGGACTGGCAGGATCGCTTGTACCAGAAGTGAATTTCCTCAGTATTTTCTTAATATTATGCTGGAGTGTCTTGGTGTCAGAAAAACAGGTCTCAGCCCCTAAAGAGGACATCAATCAAGCCCATGGAATTTAACATTTTTCTACATGACTTCAAGGGTGACGATCCTACAAAAGAGAGATTGTGTTTTTTTTACTACTACTTACAAAATGACTTATTCCTTAAGTTTTTTTTTTTTTAAGTTTGTTTATTTGAGAGAGAGTGAGCATGAGCAAGAGCAGGGGAGGGGCAGGGAGAGAGAAAATCCCAAACAGGCTCCACACTGTCAGTGCAGAGCCCGACTTGGGGTGTGATCTTACAAACCATGAGATCAGGATCAGTGCCGAAATCAAGAGTCAGATGCCCAAAATAAATTTATCTTAACCCCACAATATTGCGTTTGTGAAGTTCAAAACTACCATAATCACAAATGGCTCTTGGGGGATTTGGGGTTTTGATGGGATTTTGCCTATAATCATTAAATAAAGAAAATATTTTTTTTCCCAGTGGGCTGGTTACTACAAACTAAGCAATATTCATCAAAATGTTAAATCCAAGAGTCATCTGATTACCAGTGGAGTGTATGGGGCCCAGGAAAGTGGACAATTTGGACAGAAAATTGAGAACTGGCAATTCTGGCCAAGCAAATGGCCACCAGTAGAAATACCACTTATTCAAAATCAACATTCACTGGGAAGAAAGCACTGCAGAGAGCACAAGAGCATGGCTTTGATGTCAAATGAAGCTGGGGTCCAGCCATAGGTTTGCCGCGTTCTCTTTATAACACGTAGGGCACATTACCTTTCTGCCCTCAACTCACTCTATGCATATGAAAAATGGGGATCATATTCCCACATAGAGTAATATCCTGAGTATTAAATGAGCTTAAATATAAAAACCATGTAACATCCAGCAACTAAAACAGAGGAAATTCTCAAATACTATTATCTATTATCTTTATGGAGTAAGTATTTATATGTTCCAGGCATGTATTAAATCAGATGCTAGAGATGTAACAATGACTGTCACATGAGCCTTGCTCGCTGATCCTTAAGTCTGACTCTCTCACTTGATTCTGCAAAAGTCCGTGTTTGGTTTGTTTTCAATGTAGCTTTTGAAACGTATCCAGAATTTACCATAAACCTGGTATAGGACTGGCTTGGACCCTGGTACAGTTTTTTCCCTAAGAACCATATTTTAACAAATATAAGATGCCATCATTGAAAAATGCATTATTTCAGGCCTGATTTAGGAAGCAAAAAACACTGCCAATCATAACTGTAGGATGGCACTGATTGTCAAAAACTCCCTAATTTCAATTCAAAGGGTGAAAAAAAATCTGTGTTTTAGCACTAATGCAATATGGTATTTTCATTTCCCCATCATTGCCTAGCATCCACCAAGAAAACTTCTGCCTGGACTCTGTGTATATGTGTTAACACGTTGGAAGGGGAAGTGGCTCATGAGAAAGACATTTCACAATAGACCGGAACTGGCTTTAAGGGAAACTTACTGAGCCAGTAAATGAATAAAATATCGATGTGATAGATCCTATACTCAGAGACCAGTAAATCCCTGGGCTGCCTGTGCACACCATCAAGAGGACTGCAGCCAGTCAATCAGTCAAACATACTTTTATTTGGTCCCTACTATTTGCCATTTGCTATCAGTCAAGATAACATATATTCTCTGTAGGGGTTCACATGCTAGCATGGGAGACAGGAAAACAATGCAGATCAGTGGTTTCAATCTAGTGAAATATGCACAAAGCCTAAAAATAGTGCAAGGAAAGTGATTGATTGGGGATGAGGGTGGGACATTAGGGAGTATGCATCAAAGAAGGTTTTCTGAGAAGGCTGTGTTCGAGCAAAGGTAACCTATAGCTGAAGGAGTAGCTAGTGAGAGCAATGGAATTCACAGGAAGGGGTGTCACTATGTTGTCTCCCCCAGCACAATGCCTTTCCTCAGCCAGGCAGGATGGACATATGGAAGAGGGCTACAAGTTTCCTTCTGCTCTGTGGGAGCCCAACAGTGAGCACAAGAAAGCGTGGTTAGGGACGTGGGGATGTGCCTGCACAAGGGGCTCCCTGCCTGGGCAAGGCATTCCTGCAAACAGGATGCTCTGCCAGGAGGCCTGCACACAGTATCCAAGTTTAATGGTCCGCTTGCAAACGAGGGAACATGCCCTCCTTAGAAATAAGGAGGAGGCTGGGGTTGTGGGCAGGCCTTTTAGTAAACATGTTGTGGTCGCTTCCTCCCCCCGTCCTTGAAATGTGTTTGGCTACTTGCCCTTAATTGGTAAAGGAATGCATCTTGTAGATTTCAGTTTGTATCCAGTTACCGGGGTATAAAATAAACCGCAAGAGGGGCTTGCGTAGAATTGTTCCTCTGGCCGGAGTTGTGTCTGTGTCTGTCTTTTGTGTGTGTCTTGTCCTTTGTGTCATTTCGTCCGCAACATGCTCAATACAGTGACTTTGCAAGCCCGCATGAAGTACCTCCCTACTAAACACATCCACAAAGAAGACAAAACTAACACAAAAACTTGCGCAGCCTTGGTACTTTTTTTTTCAGACTCGCCTTTTTACAAAAGCAGCAGTTGGGCTGCATCTTAAGCAGAAGTTAGGATGCTCCTTTTCTTTCTAATTCTCCATATTTTTCTCTGCAAGAGAAATAAAGGGAATAAACACATCGTATTACAAGATGAAGAAAACAACTCATCATGAAGTTGGTAGAAAATACAGGTAAGTGAGGGAAGTGAAGGCGCATGTGTGATTTTTCTCAAGCAGGGGGTTTGCTATGCATTCAGGGATGGCCTGTGTTAGCTGGGAAAGCGTGTACAGGATTGATCTTGCCCTTCTCTGGGCACTCACTCAACTCCGTCTCCTTTCTGTCTCCAATGAGTACTGATGGCGCAGTAAAGATTTTATTATTCAGGAAGAACTCTGGCCAACCTTGACACTTCCAAAGCAATTCATTTCCTTGACCCTATCAGCTTGTCACTGCCAACACAGTGCCCCTCCTCACATGGCGGTACGGATTGGACCACAGTTGAGCGCTGCTCCTCCCTGGTTTCAATTTAATAGCTGTCATTCGTCAAACCGCCTTCTTCCTCCATCTGCCACCTATATCTCATCTACACTCTGATAACACACCAGATAATACCAGTTTGATCACAGTTTCATGTACCAGGACAACCGTATTCCCAATGACTCACCTCTGGACTTTCTGGGATTTCAGAGCTAATTTGTCCACAAAGAATATGTACATAGCCTAGGCTCTCTCTGAAATAAAATCCTGGATCAGTTGCACAATTCCCTGGAAATTAATTGTGACTAACCAGAGATAGGCAAGAGCATAAGGTTATGGGTTCAATCAAGGGGACCTCACTTCATAGAAATATCTTTGCTTGGTGATCATGAATGCAAGGCACAGTGCCTGATAAGTAAAACCACCAAAAAGGTGGTTTCCTCTGTGTAGGGCATTCTCGAGGCATCCTACCTTATTCTGAGATGATAGGCATTCTGGAAGGATCCAAAGCTATGAAAAAGGAGAAACATAGGGTCTCCTGGGTGGCACAGTCAGCTAAATGTTCGACTCTTGGTTTCAGGTCAGGTCATAATCTCACTGTTTCTTGAGTTCGAGCCCCATTGTCAGGCTCTGTGCTGACAGTGTGGAGCCTGCTTGGGATTCTGTCTCTTTCTCTCTCTGTCCCTCCCCCAATCGTGCTATCTCTGTCTCTCTCAATATTAAATAAACTTAAAAAAAGAGAGAGAGAAACACAGAGAAGGGAAGTTTGGTTTGTCTTTATCAGAAACTATTTTAGTTTAAAACAGAGAAAAGCCAGCCCTGACCACCTTCCTCATATTAAACCCACTTAGAAAGTTGCAAAATCTCATTTTTACACACTTTGGTGGACCAAGGAATGTACCGTGTTATGCATCGATGGGATTTAATGCTCAAGTCAGACCATAAAGAATTATTTTGTGTACATGATTTGTACATTTTTGTAAAGCAAAAGGAATTCTATTTTCATCAGGAGGTTTTCTTTAAGTCACTACCAAAATTCTTTTCTTCTGTGTGAAATGTAAGGTCACCCCATTTCACAACTGGGAGTACTGGAGAAATAGTTGGAGCCAGAAAGGATAGGGGAACTGTTGGTTTTCAGTTTGTGTGTAATACGTAGGTAAGTCATCTCTGTCTTGTCTATGCTTCCTCTGGCTCCACAGAGGTGGTGGTAGAAGAAATTATTGTGGAAGGAATTGAATATGAGGGGGGCACCTGGGTGGCTTAGTCGGTTAAGCGTCCGACTTTCGCTTGGGTCATGATCTCGCGGTTCGTGGGTTCGAGCCCCGCGTCGGGCTCTGTGCTGACTGCCAGCTCAGAGCCTGAGCCTGTTTCAGTCTGTGACTCCCTCTCTCTCTGACCCTTCCCTGCTCACGCTGTCTCTC